>OZ018322.1:2233870-2833870 GCA_963969495.1 Ceratothoa steindachneri
CCAGCCAAACCGTAAATTGCGGCGAAGGGTGACCCCAAATTGCTTAAGCGTTTGTCCCGGCTGTATCCTAACCGAGCGGAATCTAACCCGATAGAACTCCTGATTTATATTAATAGCAGAGACGAGCTCTGCTTTTAGGGTTGAATAATCTAGAGTTGCTTCCGAGGACAGAGAAATGAAGATTTCACGCAGACGAGTGTTTAAGGGGGAGGGGGGGAGCTCCATTTGATTCTAAATCCTAATTGCTGACTTCGAAATCTTTTTCAAAATGGGCCAGATAAGAACAAAAATCTTCTCCTTTATACGCGGGGAGTTTTAACGAGGGTAGTTGCGGCTGGTGGTTACCTGATCCAACAAAAGTTATTTCAACATGATCACGGCTTAATTCTCTCGTACAAGTAGTGTCGTATTTGATCTCTCTCTCTCTCTTTCTTCTACTTCTCTCTATCTTTTTCTGCTTCAACCTGTGCTTGTTATTTCCTTTCTGCCCGTTCGTTTAGTTCTTCCTCTTGGACGTAAGCGTTTAAATCCTTTACTGATAGTCCTAGGATCTGGCTATGCTTATAAAAACGATCGAACGAAGCCAGCCTGAATATGCTGCGTTCGTCTTTCGGCACAGGAGAAAGTTTACCAGAACAATTGAGGCTCTTACTAACAAATCTAACCTATTTGTAATTAACAATTAACACCCCCCCCCAAAAAAAAACTTACTAAAGGTTCCAATTAATTATGCACACCAGAAAAAGAAAAAAAACAACGAGGAAACCTGTCTCAGGACTGAGTCTTCTGGCAATTTTACCACAGCAAAACCAAAATTTGGTGGCTATTCTTGCTGTTTAATTAGTGGTAGCTTGATTCGCGTAAATACGCTCAACTAAAAAATATATATATAATTGCCTATTAACGAAAAAAATTGGCCTATTATTTTTGCTTGAATATTCGGGACACTTGCAACTGTATATAGTGAAAATAATGATCTTTAAGGAAATAGCAAAAGAACAGGTAGGGTGGAATCTTTTATAAACCGAGAGACCTGACGGCAGTTTTATGTCGACGTATGACCGAGTGTACGCGGTTATACGCACACTGGCCTACTGGCCGACCGAAATTAAGGCTCCACTTGGGGATGGCTTTAAGAGTGCATTAAATACACAGTTGCTAGGCCAAGGAATATTCAAACACGGCTACAAAAATATACTTTAATAGAGCTAAAGTTTACATATACATATAGGGCAAGTTAAATGGCAATGCAATTAAATATTGACGGTTTACTGCTAAGATGATTAACACTATCAATTAAGTTTGAACCGAGGGATAATTAATTAAGTAATGATTTTACAATTATGCAAGTTCTAGAGCAAGGGGATCCTTGAGGTTCGACGCAGTAAAGGTGGGAGGAGCGTGACGAAGCGGGAGTTAAATCCCTTTTACCTTGATGTGCGGCGAGTAGGACCAGGTAGGTAATTTCAACCTTGAACTTGTGAGCGTCTCACGGGATGCTTTATTCAATTTCGGGAAACTGAATGAAGTTAGGGGTCTCTATCCTTAAGAGGCTTCGGGGATGGCTTTTCCGATCCTTAAAATCCAAAGACGTGGTGAGAAGGGTTGAATCGTGCTTAAGTATCTCCACGAACAACACTGAGTGACGACTAGCTCTTCCTTGGCTCTTCGAAAATCACTCAATTCTTCTCCGGACGAGAATGTAGTCGATTCCCTTTTGACTAATGAAAACGTTAAGGCTAACGTACTGGACGGCAACTTCAGACACAATCTGCATATGTGAACTTCGAAGTATCGACTATATACTCCGAAATTATCTAGACGGAGAGAGAGATTCATCGCCGACAGACTTCCTTAATTGCCTTGGGTCGCGATAAGTGCCCATAGCACGAAGTCGCCATACCCCCTTAATGGTCTTTCCATTGTGCTAATTTTTGCAGTACATGGGGCAGACGAATTTAGAACGGTCAACGGCTTACTGGGGAAGTAAGGGGAGAGGGGGCAGGATTCCTCTTCTCTCTCCTTATTCTTTCACAGTAACTATTCGGTCGATTCTAACGAAATTTGAAACCCTTATGTTGTTTTACATTTTCTTTCGACTGATATAATTGAAAAAGTCCTCCCAAGGTTAGCCCGGGAATTCTTTTGTTTTGGCAATAATATTATAACTATTCGACCGATTCTAACGAAATTTAAACCCCTATTTTGTTTTACAGTCACTTTCGAAGGATATAATTGCAAGGTCCTGCCAAGGTTAGTCCATGAATTATTGAAAGTTTTGAAGTGAGAGAAAAGTATACTTATACACACATATATACTCATGTATAATTTATATTCACCTAAGGCTGACCAATTTAAGTATACAGACAGTGGCGGCTCGTGTATAGGCATGGAGGAGCTGCAGCACCCCGTATTTCTACTCGATATTATCGATAACATTCAATATAATGAGTCCTTTTTTCTTTAATTCTTTATTTATACTTGTACATGATTACCTGCGGCGAAGCACCAGATCTAGGCGTCGCTTCAACTAAAAAGGAATAAAGTTCAATTGTACCCATTTAGAGCCATGAAATGACCCATATGACCATGGGCATATGGTTATTCACCCTAGGGATTTCAAATCTACCATTCGATTTGGCGCTGGGTTGCGTCATCTAGTGGCAGTAGCCTCATTTAGCCTTTCAAAGGAACTTGTAAGTGATTTGAACCGTGAGAAACCATTGTGGTGGAGCGAATGTGAGAGTGTTTGTAGGACCATTCTCCCACCTGCTTTCTAGCGGACCTCTCTTTTCCTCTGTAAGAATGTGTGTATGAATGAGGAGATGGTTTTTTACATATATGTATATATATGAAAATTTTATGTTTTGTTTAAAATGTTTTTATCTCTTTGCAGAAGTCACTCTACTATTTTGATAACTCCAAAATTTAATCCTACAATTTGTAAAGAGTGGCTGAGATTGTAGGATTTGGAGTAATGTAATTATCCATACTTGAAATTCTTGTAGACGAAGGGTTTTTATAGCCACTAGACCGCGATATATCGCATACTATCTAAGCTGGGCTCGAAGGTGCCACGCTTTTAAAGGCGCACCCAATTTTAGGCACAAGAGTGACTGCCAGCAAGATTTTTTCCCGGGTGGACCCTAAATCGTAAAGCGTGGTACCACGTAAGCTAAAGGCTTCTTTTTGTTTCTTGTTTGTATTTGTTTGCTCATTCATCTCTTCTTTTGTTTAGTAAATATTTTGTTTGGTGATAGGATTGATTTTTTTTGTATATATTTAGAAAGCCATTGCATAGTAAATTTATCTATCTATACTCTTTTTGTTCGTGTATATATAAGTAATGAGATATCAAATATATTAAGCTATATTTTTGTAAATAAAGGACTGTATATACAATCCGTTTGATTCCTTCCTCGATTTCTCACGTCCGACTTAGTGTAGGAAGCGGGTTGGATAGAGTGGGGCTAGAGTGTAGGTTCGGGACAACCTACCCCACCAATGCAATAACTATTTATCATTTTATCACAAACGCCGCAGGTCATTGGAGGGACTTTTCCTCTTGTATAGTACTTAAGCGTAATGTCAGCAGCGCTCCCCTAGTTTATAAAAAAAATACAAAATCCTTGTATAGAACTGTGCGCTTCACAGTTACAGCAACGCGGTGTTTGGCTGTTGTGCGCATGCTCACATGTCCGAGATAGGAAGCTGGAGGCTAGGGAGAGAGAGCACTGAGGCTCACTCAGTGCCAACCATGGTCTGCTGGTGTAAGGTAGTGTTTCTTTTTGACTCCGCGTGTGTTGTGCTTAAAAACGTGTTCATATTCGTGAATGTGATAAAGTGTAGAATTTAATTCAGATTTTTTCGGTTCTAGTATTGATTACTTAATTAATTCAGTTGCTGAAATTTATCTTGGAAAATAATCTAGATGAAGTTATTAATGAAATTACGAAACTGCAAAAAATTATCTTGACAGTTCCCATGACTACATCAGAGGTAGAATGCTGCTTTTCAACACTGAAAAGAATAAAAACTTTTCCAAGGAGCAAAATGAATTCTGTAAGGCTAAATGAACTTGCAGTGCTTTCAACGGAAAAAAAATTATCGGTAGTCATCCAGAGATCAAGGAGAAAATAATTAACCTTTTCGCGCAGATTATTACAGGAAGAATGATTTCGTTTTTAAATGAATGGATCAAGCTTGAACTGTAATAATTTAGACTATTATTAGTAAGTAAAAATATTTGATTTTGTTCTGTTTAAGATTTTATCAAGTTTATCTATAAATATTATTTTTATATGTTTATTTCATTTTACACAATATTAAAGCAATGCTTAAAGAAATTCTGATGCAGCACCTCTACTAATTCTAGCTACAACCCGCCACTGTTTATATACAGATATAACTTAAAAGTACGTACAACAATGCTGGGATCGGGCCTGTCATGGAATTGTTACCTTTTATTCTCTTTAATTTACTCTTGTTTTTCACTTACTTTATTACATTATTGATAATTTTTCTTATATTTATTAATGGCTCCTATATAAAGGGGGCATATTTACAATATTAATGCTGTCGCTTTAGGATAAGTTTCGAAATTTTTGGAATTCTGAAATGGCCCAAAGTTTTGAAACTACTACATATTTTTATATAAAAAAATTAATAGAATTAATCAAACGTTGATTTTTGTTTTACTATGTTTGTATCATAATTTGAAGGTGAAATATGCAAAGAATTAGAGGCCAAACCCATTTTATTAATAGATACAGTCAATTGATGCGCGCAGTGAATATTTCCATACAATGCTGTCCCTTGTTCTTCAGGGCTGCTTCACTTCGTGTTGGCAAGATGGAGACCAAATTTGTGATGATATCTTGACTGATATTCCTCCATTTTTGTTCAATATCTCCCGCAACTGCTGACAATGGACTGACTTTACCAGTTTATCATCCGCCAGTTTTGATTAGCACCCACAAATTCTCTCTTTGCTTCAAATCTGACGAATTTCCGGGCCAAGGCCCCAAAAGCTAGATGCTTTTTTTATCAAAGAACTTTGTTATTGCTTTTGCTTTGTGACAATGTGCGTCATCATGCTGAAAAATACATTTAACATCCCCGAATTGGTCCTGAACTGTAGAGAAAATGTCCAAATGAAGCACGTTTTAGTACCATTGATCAAAATTGTTAGTGCTCCAATTCCTTGAGATGAGAAGCAGCCTCAGACATGGAGAGTGTCCGGATGCTTCACCGTGAGCACGACACAGGACTCGTTAAAGCGCTCTCCTTTTTTTCCTCCTAACGAGGGATCTTCCACAAGCATCGAACAAGCGAAAGGGAGCTTCATCAGATAATATCACTTTGTTCTACTCTTCAACAATCCATTATTTATACTTCATACAAAAAGTGGAGCCTATCCATGAGGTTCTTTGCACCACTTCTCGACTTGAGAAAAGGGGACCACTTTCATGAGTCCTCTGTCGTACTCAATGTGAACAATCTCCATGTTTGGGGATGATTCTCATCTAAGGGAACTGGGCCACTAACAATTTTCCCCAAGAACACTTCAATGAACTCAAAATAGTACCAAAACGTGCTTAAAAGTACTTTTTCCCCAAAGTGTAGGAGAAATTTGCGACTGATAAGTGTAGTTTTCATCAGGATGGTGCACCTTTTCACAAAGCAAAAGCAATAACAAAGTTCTTTGCTAAAAATAACATCCAATTTGGGAACCTTGGAGCAGGAATTCGCCAGATTTGAAACCAATAGAGAATTTGTGTGCGATAATCATACTGGCGGTTGATGAACAGAGTCTCTCTAATTTTCAGCAGTTGCGGGGGCCTTTTGGGTATAATTTGAGCAATATCAGTCAAGATATCATTAAAAACCTGGTCTCCATCATAACAAAAAAAATTGAAGCAGTCCTGAACAACAAGAGACATCATTATAAATATTATTTGAGCGAAACAATTGACTCTATTATTCTTTCGAAAGAATTAAACTATTTCTTGTTTCAAAGAAATAACGGTATTCCTACTTTCTGCTAAATAATGGTATTCCTCGATTGGAAGAAATAAGGGTATTCATTGTTTGGACAAAATAAAGACATTCTCTTGTTTCAAAGAATAAAGTATATATTCGTTTGAAAAAAATAAGGGTATTCCTCGTATGAAGGAAACAGGTATTGTTTAATGAATAAAAAAAGGGTATACCTAGTTTGAAAAATATAAAGGTATTCCTCGTTTGGATAAAAATAAGGGTATTCACTGTTTAAATCAAATAAGGTTACTCCTAGCTTTCACGAAATAAGGGCATTCCTCGAAAGCCAAATTCGTATTTTCTTCTTTTAGAAGAAATACCTTTCCTCGGTGAAAAAATAAGGGTCTTCCTCGTACGACGAAATAAGATCATTCCCGTTTAGAAGAAATAAGGTATTCCTTGCGTGGATGAAATAAGCGTTCCCTCGTTTAAACAAAATATGTCTTTTCACTCGATCTAAATAAGGGTATTCCTACTCGTAGTTTCGAAAAAATTAGGGAATTGCTCGCTTTGACCAAATAAGGGAATGGGTGGATGGATAAGGTCATTCCTTGTTTAAAAGAAAAAGGATATATCACCTTTGAAATAAATATGGGTATTTCCGTTAGGACAAAATATGGCCATTCCTTGTTTGCTAGAAATGAAGGTATTTCTCATTTGGACGAAATAAGGGGATAGTCCTTGTTTGGAAGAAAGAAGAGTTTTCTCCATTTTGGACGAAATAAGTATTTTTCTCTTATGAACGAAATGAAGGTCAAAGAAATGTGAGTCTTACTTGTTCAGAATAAATAAAAATATACCTTGTTTTAAAGAAATAAGGGTATTTCTAGTTTAAAATAAATACGGGTATGGTTCGTTAGGACGAAATAAGGCTATTTCCTCGTATTCTTTAAGTTTCTGCTCCTTGTCTCTTATTCTTTGAAGAAGTATTCTTTAATCAAGATTCAAATAACTAGTTGGAGTCCTTCTTTCCTCAAGGGTGTTCCCAACTGCGTCCTATACATAAGGCCAAGGGAATCTCCTCTAACTCACGAAGGGAGCTTAAAACCCAAATTGTTATACCAAGTGATTCACACTTGACTCGAAATGGTTGAAAGTTGCATATATTTTTTAATAATTTACAATTAATTTTCATTGCATTTTATAAATGCATGTCACTGTTCCAACATACGAAAACTAATCATATGTTTTAAATACATAATTACAAAATGTTATATTTTATGAGCCAGTATCGTTTTCCAAATTTAAAAGTTATAAAATTCTAAATTCATTAAAAAAATTCTTTCCTGTTTCTTTTGTTTTTATTTCACTTTGTTGGCAAACGTTTGATTGACATTAAAAACCTATTAAAGTCTTCTGTGACGTTATTAGATAGTGAATGAAAAACGTACTTCTATTTTTTTTAACATTTGATTTTGATTTTTATTTTCTACGCGTTATATAAATTTACTATCTTCAACTCCCCCCGAGAACCTCTGGCGCTGTGAGTATTGTCCTACACATATACATACAAGGAAATATACAGAACTCAAATAATTAAAAGGCGACTTAAAAACACTAAACTCAAATTATTTAAAGCTAAATTTAATGAGTTTGTTTGTACTGTTTTGAGTTCGGACGTTGTGAGGTGGGAGTTCTGAAGTAATAACCTTGACACTCCAAACAAGTGGTAATTTGTTAATGCCATGCTAATTATATACACAGTGATCTTAGGGCACATAAATATGCATGTTTGTAGATAAGAGCATATACGTACATATATAGAAATGTGCAAGCCACTTTTGCTAATACCCTTGTAAATGTGTATACGCACAGATAATTCATCGAGCCATATGAGGAAAAATAGTTAGTCCAGTTCCTCTTGCAGGGATTAATAGCCAATGCTGTGACAGTCACTGCTAGTTCTAGTTGATTTTTTAATATTTCATTTTCTACTTAAGTTTTAATTTAATTCATTTTCGGTATAATTTTTTTCCATTTCTAAGGAGCAATCTAGTTGGAATCTTACTAGTGTTCCCAAAGTATTTTTGGTTATTCACAACGAAATATATATATATATATATATATATATATATATATATATATATATATATATATATCCAACACACCACAAGAAAGAAAAAACGGAATAATTTTTTCTTCGGAAATAATGATTTCCTACTTTGAAAAAATCCGAGCAACCGCTTTGATCTCAATTAAACGACCCCTTAGACCACTTCCGCGTAGCCAAGTGGTCTAAGGGACGGCTTAATTGAGATCAAAGCAGTTGTTCGCTGCCTCAGTGTGCATTGTTCGAACCCCACCCCAGCTCAAATATTTTCGAAGTAGGAAATAACTATTTCAGAAGAAAAAATTATTTCATCATTCTCTCGCGCTCATGAAAGATATATAATATATATCTTTATATATATATATATATATATATATATATATATATATATATATATATTATATATACATATATATATATATATATATATATATATATATATATATATATATATATATACATATATTAGAATAGATGTGAGGCAGGCTTTTTTGAATGCAAATTTTGTTGAAGACCATGGTGTATTTCGCCTTAGTTAATTTCCTTTGGAAACTTTCTATTCTTCTAACTGTCTCTTTTATTCCATCTTATAGATGGTAGATCACTTCTCCTGTATCATCTCTCTTTTAAATAACAACAACAAGGAGTAACAACAAGGAAAGAAGGTACCCTAGGAGACCTTACGGTCCATTCAAAGAGGGTACCATTGGACTTGCAATCGAGCGGGCACAAGGCTGCTCAATTGTTTTGCGTCCCTAAACGGCCACTTTTCAAGACCTTGTCTAGTTTTGACTTAAACTGGTCAACAGATTCACTGTTGACAACTTCCCCTGGAAGTGCGTTCCACTTACCGCAGATACTGTAGGTGAAAAAATTTCCACACAGATTGCGGTTGTAACGCTTCAGTTCAAGTTTGAAGCCGTGATTGCGCGTTCTGTTCTCACTCAGTGTGAAAATATCTCGGTAGTCAACATTGTCGAACCCTCGAAGTATTTTGAAAACTTCGATGAGCTGACTACGCAGTCTACGGGTTTCCAGCGAGAACAGATCTAATTCCCTTAGTCTATCCTCATAACTTTTATGTCGGATAGAGGGAATGAGCTTGGTTGCCCTGGCTTGTACGCGTTCCAATCTTGCGATGTCCTTTCGAAATGAAGGACTCCAAAATTGTACGGCATACTCCAGGTGCGGTTGGACAAGTGAGTTGTACAGGAACAGTACAATCTCCTGGTTCCGATAACCAAACTGGCGCTTAATATAGCCTAGCATCCTTTGGGCCTTTTTCTCCGCCTCAATGCACTGTTTCGAGAACTTGAGGTCACTAGTGATTGTTACACCCAAGTCCTTCTCAGTGTCGGTGGATTCCATAGCAGTGCCCTTAAGGATATACTGAGATTGGGGGTTTCTGTGGCCGATATGCATCACTTTGCATTTCCCCACGTTAAAAGGCATTTGCCACGTGTCCGACCACTCCCCAATCTTCCCAAGATCTTCCTGCAGGCGGGCAGTATTTCCATCTTTTGCAACGTTCATACCAAGCTTGGTATCATCGTCAAATTTGGAAATCTTGGCAACCATGTCACCGTCCATGTCGTTGACGTAGATGATGAATAGTAGTGGTCCCAGGACAGAACCTTGAGGCACCCCGCTAGTAACGGGCACCCACTCAGAAGACTGTCCATTTACCACCACCCGTTGCCGTCTGCCACTTAGCCAGTTCTCGATCCAGCCGGCTACCTTTCCGTCTATGCCAAGCGCTCGCACTTTCCGGAGAAGGCGGCGGTGTGGTACCTTATCAAAGGCTTTCTGAAAGTCTAGGTAGACCACATCCACCGCCTTGTCCCGATCGTGCTCACTGAAAACGAAGTGGAAGAATTCTACAAGGTTCGTCAGGCATGACCGTTGCCTTCGGAAGCCGTGCTGGGAACTCCTCAGTAGCAGGTTTGACTCTAAATACGACGTCACTTTGTCCACCATGATGCTTTCCATGAGTTTACCGACTATCGAAGTCAGACTGATAGGTCGGTAGTTCGACGGTTGGTTACGGTCTCCTTTCTTGAAGATAGGAGTCACCTCCGCCTCACGCCAGTCTCTAGGAACGCATCCGGTCCGGATTGACATGTTAAAGATAGCGCACAGATGTCGTGATACTTCATCGCACACTTCCTTCAACACTTTAGGTAGAAACCCGTCCGGTCCAGGGGACTTATTCGTCTTTAGGTCAGCGATCTTTTTCTTTATTTCTCCTTCGGTGAAGTCCATTGCCTCCAGCTTTTCCCCCGAGTAGGAATCCGTCGGCTGGAGAATGGGACCACACTCTTCAGTAAACACTGAAGAGAAGTAGTCGTTGAGGAGTTTAGCATTTTCTGCATCTGAATGCTTTAATGTCCCCTCCTCATTCCTCAAAGGGCCAATCGTTCGAAGGATTGGTTTACGGCTGTTCACATATCCAAAAAACTCCTTGGGATTCTCTTTACAGAGTCTCGCCACTCGGAGTTCCTCAGACCGCTTAGCCGCCCTTATGCTGGACTCTACTCTCCTGGCTAGCCTCCGGTATTCGTCAAAGTCACCCGAGATCTTCGATTGCCGGTACACATTTCTCTTCTCCCTAAGCAGTTGGCCGATTTCTCGATTAAACCACTTTGGTTGAACAGAAGACCGACGGGGGCATTTCAGAGGGATAAAACGCGATTGAAGACTCATGAATGTGGTTTTGAAACTGTTCCAAGAGTCTTCAACAGCATCGCACTCTTCTAGTCTCGCGTCAGTCAGTCCCGCGCGTAGACCTGCAAAGTCTGCTCTTCTTAAATCCAGTTTCCTTGATTTACTAATTGCAGGCTCTGCCTTGGGGACTTTGACTACAAATCTAATTAGTCGGTGGTCACTGCCACCGAGCTCTTCGCCAACAGAGAGATCCTCAACGATGTCATCCTCAGAGGTGAAAACCAAGTCGAGGATATTGTCTCCTCTCGTTGGCTCTCTCACCCATTGAGTGAGGAACTCGTTGTTCGTGAACTCTAGGAGTAGTGCGTTCTCGCCACAGGGTTCTCTGGTTTCCCAGTCAACTTGTGTGTTGAAATCACCCATGACGATACACACTCTGTCTTCGACAAGTTCTCCTAGTAGCTGGTACAGATCTCTGTCCTTTTCAACGAGTTGGGCAGGAGGTCTATAAAGCACCAGGGTCCTGTATTTGGCAGGACCTATCTCTAGGTCAACACCTAGTAGTTCATGGTCGGATACGATGTTGCAATCCGTCGAGTTGAGAGTATCCTTGACATACAACATCACACCGCCACCCTCTCTGTCTGGCCTATCTTTCAAGAAGAGCTGGTAACCGGGAATCGTGAATTCGCCTTCAAAGTCTCGGTTTGAGGTTTTTATCCACGATTCTGTTATGGCTACCATTTCGGGTTCTTCCGTCGCTACGAGGCCACGGAGCTCAGGAAACTTGTTCCTGATTGACCTCGCATTGAACAGAAGAACTTTCAGGGAGTCCCCGACTGTAGGACTCCCTACGCTCTTCCGTTTCCCGGCTTGTTTGTTGGCGAGGCACCCCTTTTTGCGACCTCTGAGAAGGTCGTTCCTGGAGTGACACGGGCATACTGGCGTACGTCCGCCCTCTCTCTGGGCCGGAT
This sequence comes from Ceratothoa steindachneri, assembly GCA_963969495.1. Classification (NCBI taxonomy): domain Eukaryota; kingdom Metazoa; phylum Arthropoda; class Malacostraca; order Isopoda; family Cymothoidae; genus Ceratothoa; species Ceratothoa steindachneri. The sequence goes on from OZ018322.1 coordinate 2,245,598, forward strand.
ACTCCTTTCGGTCCTCTCTACGACATCCTGGATCATGTTCGACAGAAAGGCCTTTCCTTTAAAGGAAAGATGTACCCCATCCCTTTGGTAGAGATCATTTCTACCATAAAAGGTGCGGTACGGGTCCACAAAAAAGACCCCCTCTGCCGTACACAAATCTGCCAGGCGCCGGTTTAAAGACACATTCATCGAGTGAGGGTCCGTGTTGGACCTCTCCTCGGGAGCATCCCGACTACCACGCGCTTGCGGGTTTTCAGCCCACAGTCGTCCACGGCACCCATGACCGTGTGGAGGATTTTATCTGTAGGGCCTACCCTACCTCCTCTCAGGTAGAGGTCGTTTCCACTGACCATCAGAGCAACGACTGAGCTCTCAGAAATCTGTGATTTCCCAGCCTCTACTCTGATGTGGTGGTTACCACATCCTGGCAGGCAGCTTACCTTAACGCTTGTGCGAAGGCGGGCCGCTAGCAGGGGCTGCAGGTCCCGTGCCTGGGAATCGCCCACAAGGATGACCCTGGCACATTTGCCTGCTGAGCTCGGATTCTTTATTTTCTGAGGCAAGCTCTCCGATTCCTCTCTCTTCCCCATCATGGTCTTTTCAGGCTTTTCTTTTTTCTTCTTCCTCTTATTCTTCTTCTTCTCTATCATCTTTTCCCCCTTGTCATCCTTTTCATTAACTTCTTCTACCCTTTCTTCTTCTATTTCTCTCTCTTCCTCTTTCTTCTTTCCCTTTTTCGTCTTTTTCCCTTTTGGTGTCGCTGCCACATTCGGGCACGGGCTCTCTGCAGAGGTAGTGTTTGCCACAGGACTCGAGAGATCGTTTAATTTCTCTTCGAGCCTGCGGATCTGGTGGGAGTGCTCCTCCTTGAGCCTCTCGATTTTCTGTTCGAGGTCTGTAGTTCTTTCCCTGTAGTAGGCGACTACTTCCTCCACTTCCTTCTTTAAAATGCAAGTGGTGCATACACTGTCTGGGTGGCATTTCGCATAGCAGCCTTCCGGGAAGTCAACGCACCACTTGTCCTTCTTACATGTGGCACACGTGAATTTTAGCGCTGCTGGACCTTTCTTTCCTGCCATTTTGAACACTCTATTTCTTAAGCTTGTGACCAATCAATATATAAAAAGGGGTTGGTGAGTTCTCCCCGCGTGAGTCGCTCCCGCCTATTGATCGGAGTCGTTTCGGAGTCTTCCAGAAGGCACGCTCCATGTGCTGCTGTTCGTCCGACCGAGTCGTCAAGCCTCGGCGTGCCGTGGCTCCCAACCAAGCAGCACAGACGGTCCCCGAAGGGGCCATTGATTTCTCACCAGGTGAACAACAACGAAGCACACCCCTTACTAAACTCCTACTAGTTCCCTTCACAACGGCCAGGATCTCGGAGTAGCGTTCAATGGATATCCCACCACACCAAGGAACTCGACCCAAGGCTTTTTATTGGCCTGGCAACCAACCTGGGAACAAAGGGCCGTCTCCTCGGACCGATGCTACCAGAGCCACCTGTCAACGGGCACTGGGAACGGTTAATAATTACGCGCCAGGGAAGGGGTTAACGGGGCCCTACCCTCATCCCATTCATCGTGCCCCAACGCCTAGGACCCCTCTAGTCCTAGTCTCTCGCAACCAGTGAGCGTCGATTGGCGTTGTTTATAGAGGTTCCAAAGCCTCTCTTCTGACGCTTGAGGTAGCTGCCAGGTCCTTATATTTAGATAGAGGGAAAAAAGGGAAAGAGTGACATGATAGGAGTAGGCTTTTTTTTGTTGTTTTTTTATTTTTGTATAAGTGGGAAGTAAGATAAAAGTAAAAAAAAAGAGAAGGATAGATTAGAAAAAAGAAAAGATGACGCACTTAGTCTGGAACCTCGTTTCCGACCAAACCGACAAGGGAAGCCCTGCCAGGGGTACCCAGAAGAGGTACCCCCGCCGACATAGCTCGAAAAGTCAAAGGTCCACACAAGCTCTCTTCCCGCGACAAGGGGGCGTCACCTCTCCCTCTGGTTTATTTAGAGAGAGAGAGAGAGGGTTTGGTAAAAACCAAACTAAATTGCTGAGCTTTCGATCTTATTCGATCATCTTCAGAGCGTCATGATATATTCTTTCCTCCTTTACCAATGAAATGTTGAGTCAAAATCAGAATTATTGAAATTGATGTAATAAGAAAAAAAATGTGTGGTAGGTATATAAAGATAAAAAGAAGTTGAGTATTGCCCTGGTGTAGAGGGCATCTCTCAGGTTTTTTCTTTTATTTTGTCTTCGCTTCCTATCATTTGTTATATTTGGTTATTTTTTTTGTTACTATATATATATATATATATATATATATATATATATATATATATATATATATATATATATATATATATACTTTTTTTTAAATAAATAGATTTTTATCTTTCCTCCGTCTCGGCATTCAGGCTTTTCAAGTTTCTTGTTTGCTATATATAATTTTCTTTGTTTTTTAAATAACAATTTATAATTCTTATTTTGCCGGTGTTTAGGTTATCATTTCATTTCTGTTTGGTTTGTTTTAGTAGAGGGCACTTCGCCTCTTTTTCTTTAATTTTTATTACACTTAGATGGTTGTGTTATTCTTGTTTATGTATATATTACAATTTAGTTTTCTCGGGAGCAGTTTCTTCCACTCAGGAATAAGGCTTGCCTGGTGGCGCGGCCCCGAACTGCTCTCTGAATGTCTAGGTTGAGGTTTAAGTTCACGAGTATCTCATTTTCAATCTTGTCCAGGGTCTTTCTCCTTAGCCTTTGAAGTTCCATATTCAATGGATTTAAACCTGCTCTTGCGTGCAGATCTGTTTGTTGAATATGGTCCATCCTTTGTGCTCCAGCTATAAGCAGGGCTGCTTTGTTCTGCACTCTCTGCATTTGTCTGAGAGAGGTAGAACTCGCAGCCTGCATGACCACTGCCGGATAAACTAAGGTTGAGCGTACCAGAGCAGTGTATAGCTTGTTAAGATTTTTGGAACTGATGCTTTTAAATATATACAGTTTTCCAAGCTGTATTTTAGCTAGGGAGTTTCTGCTGTTAATGTGCACTTTGTATCCTTTAGGTGTTAAGTGCAGACCTAGGACTTTGCCTTCATTTCCGTACAGGTATACTTCACCGTCCACTAAGACATCGACACGTTTTTGGCGGTTTATTGGAAGGATCTGGAACTTTGGGTGGTTGGTTTTGATTTTCCACTTTCGTTCTTATCGACTGATGTTATCGATTTCGATGACTGTCTACCTTGCTTGAAATCCAGCATGTTTCTAGTAACTGGGGATGATTTATGTGATTCGTCTGCAAACTGCAGGTACATCATATCCTCCCCCACTGGATCAGGTAACTCAAGTGTGTACACAAGGTACAACAGCGGACTCAGACAGCCACCTTGTGGAACACCCGCCTCAAGTTCGAACTTGGGTCCTATGTAGCCCTTGATCGAAATTTGGGCTTTTCTGTGCATGATGTAGTCACAGAGGACCATTTCCAGGAGTGGATTCAGCTGGAGGCCTAAGATCTTTTATTGTAGACCTCTTAGCCAAACCTTATCGCAGGCCTTTTGTACATCTCGCATCACCACGTCTACGTATTTCCTCTCAGCTTTACAGCGGGCGAACCTTTCGATAAGACGGGCAAGGGCTGTGTCAGTCCCTCTTCTCTTGCGAAACCCGTGTTGCTGAGGGCTGTGAGCTTCTACCTCGGTCAGTTTGTCTTGTAACCTGTTGGCTAGAAGCTTTTCGTAGACTTTGCCTATAATCTCCAGGAGGGATATTTGCCTGCAGTACACCAGTTTATCGGGCTTCCTCCCTTTAGGTATAAAAATGATTTTAGCCATCTTGAAACCGTCAGGAAAGTAGCCTGTATTCAGGGAAGCATTGTAGATGTTCGTGATTCCCTGAATGATCTGCCGGCGGGCATGCACCAAGTTATTTTTGGTGATGCCCGTCCAGCCTGGTGTCATTTGTTTAAAGGTTTTATGACTGCCATGACCTCTTCAGGTGTAGTTGGTCGGCCATGATCTGCCAAATCCCTCCCTTCATCGACACATGCATGTGGTGGCGTGTGATGCACAATCTGATTAAGATCTTCAATCAGTTGGCCCTCGAATTCCTGGTCGAATTCCGCATTGTCTTCTGGTGTTATCTTGAAAACATCTTTCCAGAATGTGCGGAATCTCTCTCTTCTAAAACCGCTGAGACTTCCAAGTAGTCATCGCCCTCCTCAATGCGGGTCTTTTCTCTACTTGTAAGATTTTTTAACTTATTTACAAGTCGCCAGAAAACATCGGGTTTCACCTCGCTGTCTACTTTTTCAATCAGGCTGTCCCAGATCTCAGCCTATTGCTAGTTAATAGCCTGCTTTAGATCTTCTTTCCCGATTAGTACCCTATCTCCTGATTTCTTCATACACCTCCCTATGCACTCTAGCAATCTCTCTCATTTCCTTGGTCCATCTGGATTGTGGGAGAGTTTTGTACCTCTTCATCGGTACACTCCCGCGATCCACCTCGATAATGTGGGCAGTTATCTCCTCCAGCTCCTCGTCAATCCTCTTTAGCCTTGATCCGTTTAGGTTCGCTGGTTCAAATCTAGCAAGAATTTCCTTGTAGCGTTCCGAGTTGACCGAAGCGTAGCTTTTGCGAAGAGGGATTGGAAGCTGTATTGGTGCGAGAGAAATGGTCGTCAAGATCGCTATGTGCTCGCTGAGGACTGTTGGACGTGGCTCACTACGGTAATTGAATGGGAAGCCATCGCTTGTCATGATTATGTCGGGCTTTTTTGCTCACCAAACGGTGCTATAGGTCGGAAAATTCGGACCTATCGCCTGGATGTTTTTCCTTCGCATAATCATTTCCACGTTATGGTCTTTTTCATTCGTGTCACCATAGCTAGCCGTTCGGCATCTGGCATTGAGGTCGCCCCCAAAGCATCCTATTCTGCCGTGGCCAAAAAGGGTGTAGAAGCTTGTGAGAGGTAGGTATCTTCGGCGAGGTGGTTGGTATTCCGCCGCGATTATGAGCTTGCCCACTAGAATGTGTAACTCTACCGCCACGAAGGACTCATCCATATCCGGAAGGTGTCTGAACGAGAGATTCCTCCAGACGGCAACGGTAGCACGGTCATACCTTTCCTGAGAATAGTTTTTCGAGACTCTCTGTAGCCTGGTATCTTTAACTGCCTCTTGGTTGTATCGATACCATGCTCCGTGATTAGTATGATGTCGGGATCAAGCACACTGAATATGTTTCCGTATGCTGTGGCTTTACCCTCTCAAGATCCTTAACCTGTTGTTCTGGTTTTCCATTCTCTGTTCTGGCTTAGGTGGATGTCTTAGTGTTTACGGGTTGTAGACTTGCGTTTCCCGTTCCCTTTCTTTTTGTATTCTGCTGGGGAGAGTTACACAAATGTTTTTCGTGAGAGTCGATGTTTTGGTAAGACAATGCCTCCTAAACCGTTTCCTCGTCGCATTGAGAGTCAAAATTCCATTTGTAGAACTTCTTTTTTATCCCCACACAAATTTTATTCTTGTCCCAGTCCTTCGGGAAGGGGAACTGCTCACTGGTTTTTAAGGGATATTTATTCTGTCTGGTTGATCGTAACGTTAGAGGAAACGAACCAATCCGGTGAGTGGAATTTTTAAACAACTTCAATGTTTGATTCCAGCTTAACGCTTGACTATTGATGACCGTTTTTCTTCGTTTGACGACTTTTCTTCGGTGACTGTTCGGAATTATTGGCCGAAGTACCTCAGAAAAACATATCTTACTACCTGGAAAAAGAGGCAATGGTTAGGGAAGTTTTTTGCCGACGCCTCTGAAAATCTGGTTTCTAATTTTAGAACCAGATCTTAAGAAAGCGAATACTATACTGGTGTCGTACTCATCATCATCATCATTCACAAATTATCATCTTTCCTTTTTCAGCGACCCCACTTAGATAGATGACTGCTTAAGTCCCCGGCCATCCCCCAATGTAAACTGCCGTCAGATGTGAAATGGAATTACCATTCATGTTTCGTCCCAACTATGCCAGGCAGTTGCATGGCCATAATTGGGGCATTGGAGGAAGCTGGTTTGAGGAATAGCCCACAGCTGATAACATTGTCAGAAACTTTTCCGGATAAGGGACGGATTGCTACCTCCAATGCTCATCCCAGCGGGGTCCCCTTCCAAGGACCATAGAGGGACATAAAGCCGTCTCTATGGTATGTTGGGATGTGGTCGCGATTAAAACACCATCGAAGGAGGGGGAGTAGTTGTCAATAAGTCCGCCATACAATCACACCCTCGAGAGGATCCCACCCGCATTCATTTCATCCATCGTTATCATTCATCTAAAAAGAAATTTCCATTTCCATCCAAGCCGTTGGTGAGCGCGCGGGGAATGCGGTCTCTCTTCATCCCCAAGGAAAATAAAATTATAAAAACGAAAAACATACACGCACACATAAACAATTGAGGATGTGTAACCACCTGAGGAATAACAAATCTTGGAAAGGAAGATTTGCACCCCCCCCGGCCAGCGGGGCTGCAAACACGCAAAAATAGCGTCCCACCCCAACCCAAGAGTCCCCCTGAGGACAATAGGAGGATAACCAAAGCCGGATCGAGGCAAAGAGCTCAAAATGGTCTTTGGAAAGCTGAGCGTGGCTATCCCCAGACCAATCGACAATCTAGCCGGTCACGTCGCAATCTGCGAGAAAGAGGCAGATGTGTAAACGCTGACGAAAGAAACGGGACAACGGGTGCTAAAGGAGATAAACCTCCAGCGAAGTACTCCAAGGAAGAAATAAAGGAAGAGATAACAAGAAAACCGTCGTGGGTCAACGTCGTGGAGGTAGTGAAGTTCCATAACAAACGGGACAACAGAGATTACTAATACTGGAGAGGTTAACCAGACTTCCCAACTTATCTAACACACTGTTCGGCGACAAAACCGGAGATTGTGATAGCAAGTTCAGAATTTCCCTTCAACATCGTCAACACACCAGGCTCAGTGGTCATGAGCGATCATATAAAATCATCACCACCATTTCGCTTGTACTAATGCTCAAGCCCGTCACGCTTAGGAAAAACTACGCAACAGCTAACTGGGAGCAGTATAGATAAATGCTCAGTGACTACCAGCCAGCTCACCTAGGTGACGCAAATCTCGAAAAAATTGATGAGGAAATTGATAAAATCATTACTCTCCTCATTCAAGCTGATGAAAGATGGGTACCAAGAATCTCGTACAAATCCTCCCAGAAATTAGGTGGACGGACGAAATGAGGGAAATCGCCAGGGAACACAGGGACATCTACGAATAAGTCGGTAGGACAGGCCCAAACCGGGAAAGGGCAGCCCGAATGAGATAGCTAAGCGAAGAGCTATAGACCATAATCCTCGAGAAGCAAAAAGAAATCTGAGACGATATCATAGGCATACTGGACAGGAAGAGAAATCCTGTAAAGTTTTGGAATAGCATCCTAAAATTTAGGGGGATTTCCTCCCAGGCCTAGGACAAAAATAAAAGAAGGCGACAACTTTATAGAGGATCCGGAATCTCTCGAAAGGAGATTCAGAAGGCATTGGAAAGAGATCTTTACAATATCACCTGAGGAGAACGATGATTTCGACCAGGACTTCGAAGACCAGCTGCTCAAAGTCCTCGAAGCGATGATACATAGGACCCAGCAACACCCGCAAGTATCAAGAGAAGGAGAGATGGTTAATCACGGGTGCCCTATAACCATTGAAGAAACCATTAACACCATAAGGTCCTTTAAACACAGGGCACCCGATTGGTCTGGGCTCACAAAGTGAATGCCACACGGCAAATTATTCAAGGCATGGTGAACACCATGAACGCATATCTGAATACAGGCTACTTCCCAGACGGGTATAAGATGGCTAAAATCATCTTCACCCCGAAAGGGAATAAGCCCCCAGACCAAGTGGCTAACTATCGCTCAATATCTCTCCTCGAAATACCCGGCAAGATCTTCGAGAAGATTATAGCCGATAGGCTAAAATCTCAACACGACGAGACGAGTTAGGAGCGTACAACCCGCAACAGCATGGGTTCCGACCAAAAAAAGGCACTGAAACGGCCCTGGTGCTCCTAACAAAAAAGATTGCACATTGCCGAGCTAAGGCTCACTGTGTAGACATCGTGATTATGGACGGGAGCTAGACTCAGTCTTGGAAAGAATTCTTTGTGACTTCGTCATGGACAGAAGGGCGCGTATCATGATCGAAGAACACAATGGACCCGAATTAGAACTCGAAGCAGGAGTTCCCCAGGGGAATTGCCTGAGCCCTCTGCTTTACCTGGTCGTCACCATCGACCTCCTTACTCCAATACATAAGGACACGATGTATCTGCATTACGCAGATGACGTCACGCATATCGTCCACAGTAGGGTGAGGAAAGCAAGGGATCCGGCGATCAACACCATAGCAGAGATCTCTATCATCAACAAATACGAGAAAAGAGGGAAAATCCGGACAAATAGGGACAAATTTAAGATCCTCCCGCTGTGCCGCAAGTCAACGTGGCTAATTGTAATAGATGGGAGGCGATATGGCTACTCCGCCGAAGGCACCATCTTAGGCCTATAATTTCCGACCACGGATAATCGAGTCACTACAAGGAGGGGCATAATTTGGCGAAAAGAGAAATTTCTAAGCTATATAGGTTTAGAAATCTTAGCTCGGAAAATATCGGGAAAATATATTTTTTATGTTTATCCGGGCTAAGCTCATCTACCCTGCAGTAGTGACTCATACGGCCAGTAAGACCGCTATGAGGAGGCTCCAGCGAGTGCAGAATTCTGCATCCCTTTGCATAAACAAAACCAGACGAAGAGAGTATCTTCGGCAGAGGGACCTGCACCACAGACAACGTCTGGAGCCCATCAATGTCACAACACAGAAACTGGCCCCAAAAGTCTGGTTAACAATGGCCAGTGATATCATCCCAGAGCTAAGAAGAAGAAGAAGAAGAACAGGTGGCAACATAAACATCCCTGCCAGATTGCGTGGCAAAGTAACCCGAAATCGACTTTTCCCAAGCACTAGACTCTGCGCCGAGGAAAACACTACACCACTATACACATAAACAAGTACGACACAACAAATAATGAAAAACAAATAAATACAATCAGAACAAAACACGAGGTAATACACTAGATTAGATCACTAATAAAGGCTCGAAAGTTAAAAAATACATGAAGACCAAATAAACAAAACAAGGAGACAAATAAACAGGAGAACATAAAGAAGAACACACTGAAACAAACAGACAAGTCAACAATAATTAATCTAAAAAGGAAAAAAATCAGTAGTTAAAGTAAACAAATGCCCGCGATGCGCCTCAAACTAAGGCAAACCCTACCTATCTTTTATCATTTATCATCTACTACTATCCATATCTTCCATTATTGAGTATATCAGATTTTCTTCGTTTATTAAAATGGCTTCTAAATGTTCAGCCTAGCTTTATTTCTCTCTTTTCATTTAATTACGGTGTTGTCAACTAAAATATCTCTCGTTAGGTTGATGTTATGCACACTCTCCATATGACTTTTAGGTCCTCCGCTTTGCAGATGCATAGTTAAAGGTCTCGAAAGTGTGGTAGTTGTCATGCCAATATATTTATAGTTATTATAAAGCTTACAGTCTTTAGTGGGGCAGATGAACTCGTAAAATTTGTTGGTTAACTTAAGATTCGAGGAGTTTTGGCAGCTGTTGTTGTTTTATAGTAAATAATCAGTTAAATTCAATCCATTTGATTTTTATCCTTGATGTTACGATTAATAATCTCCTTGATATTTTTTTCAGCTATTTTATAGGCAGTGAACATCTGATTTCTGTAGTACAGTTTGATGTTGTTTACTGCGCCCTGATTACTTTTCGTTGTTTCCGTATCTTTGAAGCGATTATTTAAAAATGATTGGAGTTGTTTCTCAATCACTGTTCGAGAAACCGTTGTTCACGGGTATTTGTTTTACGCGTGAGATCTCTTGGTGGAAAAGTTTCCACGTAGAGCAGCATTTATATGCTCAGCGGATGTACGAGTATGAGCCACTTACACTTATTTTATATCTTTCAGGTTATTCACTATCCGCATTGAGGCATCTTCCCATGTCCGTACCTTTTCTATATACTTTTTTTGCTATAGCTAACATTGATGTTTTGAACCTCTACGTCCAAAAAAGAGAGTTTATTGCCTGCGCTCAATTTACAAGTGAATTTTAACACGGAGTTCTCCTCAAATTACTGTTTATCAGATGTTCTTCGTTTTGGACGTTGATGTAGATGTCGTCTACGTATCGGCAATATGTATGTGGCTTATTTTTACTGTTGTCCAATAATCTCTGTGCGAGGGCCACAATAAGTATGACACCTTCAAGCGGCCCAACGTCAGCCAGATGACCGTCCACAGAATCGCGGAGAGGCTGAAGAATGAGAAAGACCTCAAAGATCGACCTCATTCAGGCAGACCTAAAGTTGTCAACCGTTTGGGTGTAAGAAAGGCATTCGAAAGTGCCCCAAAGCTCAAAATGACCACACTCGCGAAGAAGTTGAACATCTTGGTGACCAAAGTGGCCAGGGCCGTCAAGGAGGAGGTCGGAAAGAGCTTGATGTGCGTGGAAAGAAAGGCCTCTGCTCACCGGTCCTATTCGAGAACAACGTCGGGAGCGCTGTCGTCGCCTTTTCAACAACTTGAAGATTCATGACAATAGAATTCTCATTTATTCTGATCAAAAAATCCTTCACGGTCGATCCGTCATCAAGAAGCAGAAGGACCGCATGATCAACTTCAGTCAGGATGTCTCCCAAGTTCATTCACTGTCAACAACCAAGAACCCGGTCTCCATGATGATGCTCGTCATCGTGGCTTCGAATGGCGAGAAAAAACCACCGGTGTGGTTCGCGGCCGGTTACAGGCTCACCGTGGTTGATTACAGGGACATCTTGGCCACGAAAGTCCTGCCTTGGGTGTTAAAAATCAAAAAGAAGGCGTACTATGTACTTCTTTCAGCAGAACGGTGATACGGCCCACACGACCAAGACCGTGCAAGAGTGATTGGGGTCGAACATGAACTTCTGGTCGAAGAATTCTTGGTCGCCCCCGTCGCCGAGCTAAATTTCCTGGACAACAGCGTGTGAACACATGTCGAGGGCAAGCCTTCTAGGTCCTCCACAGGAACGTTGACGAGATGGAGTTCTCCGAGATGAAGGACTTCGTCCGCAACCAATCGCAACCTTCAGGTTTCGTCTGGAGCTCGTCTTCGCCGCAAAAAGGTGGGGTGCACATTGATTAATATTACAATTTAAACACATTTTTTATATGTTTAAACAATAAAAACGTGTCTAACTGCATTAGAGCTCTCACTGTGAACTTTGTTGAGAGCGTCGTAACGGGACTTTTGCAATACCCGGTATTTAACATGTAATTTTGGTAAGTATATCTGTATAAATTAAATTTGTTAATTTTTTTAAATTGAACTAGAGTGGGTTGTTTAACTTGTAAAGTTCAAAGTTTTTGACCAACTTTGAGAATAATTTATCAGGAGTATTTTTCTACTCTCAGGAAGGTTGAAGTGGTAGACATTTGCTGTTTACAATACGCCATCATGATCTATTTTCCACATAAGTTAGGGCTTGGAAAGTGTTTTGGGGTTACATTGGCATCAAGCCATTGTGAAGAACATTTTCGGTTGTCATAGAGACAAATTCTGGGCCATCGTCAGTTTTTTGAAGAAAAGTAATTGGTATTTTAATTTCCACTCGTGTCGAACCCACTTATTCAAATTATCTTTCTTCATATTGCATGCAGGTCTTTGAAATTGCTTGGTTTGATTACTTTAAAATTTTCTCCATGCTTACATATTGTTATGCAATGGTTCAGCCGATCCAGCGTATTACACAAGTTGATTTTCTAAGAATGGTTCTCTTTATGATCTCCTTGATCTTCAAGACATACGACCATCGCGCCGAAACTTCTGAAACGCAATCTGTATTGCTCCATCAGTAATTAACTCATGGCCAAATGCTTGGGTGATATTGGAGAGATATATTTTGTACATACTACTATAAAGGGTGTAAAATTATTGTTATTTGTATAACAGATCCGACTTTTGTGGTTCCTGAAACATATTACAGGACCATTGAAATGAAAGCTATAATTTTCATAGCTTCTTACGACCCCTCTTGAAGAGGAGATAAAAGTGAATGACTTATTAGCTTCGTTCTGGACAGATGCTCGTATCAACTTCAGGAGAACATTCTGAGCGAACTTTCTCCACTAATGGGATCAGGAGCTTCCTGTTGTTTATCATGCTGAAAAACGGAAGTATCACCACTAAAATGCTTCTGGATCGTTCATAGGACTTGCCATTATGGAATATTTCAATAGGATTCTTTGCTTATCCAGGTGTTCTTTGAACGAAACTTGCCTTTTCCAAAACGTTTTGCCATGACTCGAGGTATAATATCGATATCTAAACCGAGTGGAAGCTGATGCTGAACGAGAGATTCCTAAGCCTTCGTTATAGAAGGATAGGGATGTTTTTCAGTGGATAGAAGAGGGAGGAAGTTCGTAACCAACCGGAGGATCTTCACTTATTGGAGGAAGAACAGATGTGGCAGAGAGTTGAAGGTGAAAGTGAATAAATAATAACAACAGGAATACTGAAAAAGGAAGACAGCTTAGAATGTAGTGGAGCGTTTGGTTATACAAACACACTCGAATTATGGAATATAATATTTATTATTACAATGACATATAGGAACGCTTCTTGATTACTCAAGTCAATGGCTGCAGCTCGCGTGAATGGATAGTGTGACACTTAGCGTAGAGAGAGGGTGGCAGTGAGTAACGAGGCGATAAAACATGATTTCTGATTCGCATCTCTCAATACTGAGGCTATGAGTGCACATTATTACCTTTTAGTAACCAGTTTATAAAAACCAGGTACGGCGAGGGCAGTGAAATAGTAAATAAAAGGTATAGTGATCCATTAATAAGCAGTCTACAAACATTTTAAGTCATTAGTGTGCGGTCGACAAAAACCTAACTTAACCATACCAAACCTAATTTATTTAACTTTGATTATGTTTAAGTTAGGTTCTGTTGTCAACCGTAGACCGCGAACTCAAGGAGGACCAGAAGTATAAAAACGTCAGTGATCGAACAAAATTTGACCGCCGTATTTAAATTAATATTTTATGGATTTTCTACCATCCTTAAATAAAAATTAACAGTTTTTATGAATATGCTCACTTCCTATCCAATTATTGATAATATATTTTATTACAGCAATGGATTAATGTCTTTTTGAAATCAGTTTTGTACTAGAGGTCTGGAAATAGACATAAAGAAACTAGGGCATATATTCAAACCTCATTATGTCCCTTACGACATGTGAGGTGCTAAAACACGTAATTCCTCTCATCTCCGCATGCCTCTATTAATAGGTAACTGTACCAATGGCTCTTATGTGCCCTGCCAGCTCCTTGACCTGCTCCTCATGAAATCTCTGCGGTCCTTCCAGTTTTGAGATACGAGGCAGGTTTGGTTCGACCTCTGACTCATGCCGCGGGCCAGCATAATATGTTTTGTATGGGTGCGTCTCGAGCGTCTTCTGCGCTGCAGTGACCAGATTACCAAGTTAAAGGTGATCAGGTATAATTAATACATATTTCATTCCAACTGGATAACAAAAAATAGTGTAGGCAAAAGGTACACGCATTGTGTGTAGTATTTTCTTTATTTTTAGATCGAATACGAAAGAGTTCATCTTCTCCAGGAATTTTTTAAATTAGTGAACTTAATTTGGTAAAATAGGAGACTACTTCGAGAGCTTGAAGCAGGGAAATAGTGAAACTTCCCGTAAATTTGTTCTGCTATACTGGAAAATTTATTATTTCATTCACTCGTTAAGTATCGGAAGCGTCATGCACGGCTCAGCGCCCAAATCAATTCATCGCTGAAAGGAGTCATCGCCCAATTAGCTTTAAATATTGAAATTACTTTCATCGTGTCAATTGATGATAAAAAAGCGGCGATGAATTGAGGGAAATTAGATGCCCCAATTCGAAATGAGAGTGAGTGATATTCCTAAATTATGTAGTGTCACCATAGGTTGCAAGAACATTTTTAACCTTTGGACATAGGTAAATAAAAGCATTCCTTTATTATTACATATATGTTGATTATGTCTTATAACTGATTTGTTTAGTTTATTGCGAGGGAAAAGGAATTAGGTTCTATTTAACAAGGACATTTACTAAGAAAAGAAAGAAAAGTTTAAAGGAAACAGAATGAGAGAAAAGAGAAAAAAATGGTAGGAAATGCCTCAAATATTATGATGGAAAAGAATGACATATGAATCAGCTTTATCCTCACCTGAAGTAGTGAGGAAGTTATCAAAAGAACCATCTACAGAACCTCCAGAAAAAAAGAACACTCAGAAAGAATTTAAATGGACATGACCTCGAATGTTGTTTGGAGTCCATGTAATGCATATGATTTTGAATACTTTCTGGGATTCATGTAATCGACACGACCTTGAATTCTGTTTGGAGTCCATGTAATCGACAACAATTGAAATCCTTTCTGGGGTTCATGTAATGGACATGACCTTGAATGTGGTTTGAATTTAATGTAATGGACACGATTTTGAATCCTTTCTGGGGTTCAAGTAATGGATACGACCTTGAATGTCGTTTGGAAGCCATCTAATGGGCATGATCTGGAAATGTTTCTTGGGTTCATGTAATGGAAATGACCTTGAATGCTGTTTGGAGTCGATGTAATGGGTACGGTTTTGAATCTTTTCTGGCGTTCATATAATATACACAAGTTTTAATGCTGTTTTTAGTCCATGTAATGGATTTTCCATTAAGCTTAATTGTCCTTTTACACCTTGAGCATAATTGTCCTTCTACTCCCTCAGCTTATTTGCTCATTTCCTCTTTTACCTGGATTATCCTTTTACTCTTTCAGTTGGATTGTTATTCTACTCCTACTTCTGAATTATTTTTCTGCTCCTACATTAGGATTTTCCTTCTAAACCTTTATTAGGATTGTCCTTCTACTCCTTAGCTCGATTTTCCTTCTACTCCTTCATTATGATTGTTCTCCTACTCCTTCATTATGATTGTCCTTGTACTTCTTCATTATGATTGTCCTTGTACTTCTTCATTATGATAATCCTTCTCTCCTCAGCTGGATTTTCCTTATGCTCCGTCAGATTGATTGTCTTTATACTCTTTCAGCTGGATTGTCTCGTCCGCTCCGACGTTAGGCCTTTCACTGCAAGCCCACAGGCAAAAACAAGCCAAATGTCTGAGAAAATAAGAAAAACGGCGGAAAATCAAGAAAGTTACGAAAACTGCCGGAAAGAATTGCAGAAAAATACGAAATTTAGGGAAACAGATATTTGCGAAAAAAGAACAATTTGGCATTAAATAAAATGAAATACGGAAAATAGAAAGTTGCAAAAATTCGCGGAAAAATAAAAACCAAATTTTTGGAAGAGATTTAGTTTAGTAGAGAGGGGTGCACTCTGCAGAGCCACGTGGCTAGCCATTCACTTTTCGATAACAAAGACCAAATAGGAGTTGTGGTAAGTGTATTCTATAAGCGAAAATCAACGAGGGCATCTGCGCTCAAAATTCCTAAAGCGTTTGTAAAAGAGGGTAAATTAAGGAAAGTGTCAACATGTGGAAGTTACATAGCCAGAGGAGACATGATGTTCTGCGAAACATGAAGGCGGGCAGTTCTCTGGCCGAGCTTTGTTTTCTTTTTCTGTATCCCAGGAATTGATGAAGAAACACTAGTTTGAACACCGCCAGGAGCCGATTGCTATATTGAGACCCTTGATGACCTAAAGTTTCACTATTTTATCCTTCTCCCATTACATTTTATACACTACTCCTCAAAGAAAATAAAGTTGTATGAGATTTATCATTCTCTCAACCAGATACGACCATTTGCAGAATACAGTCAATGCGCCTTGCGAAGATCCGGGACACCAGGTATTGAAACAAATTAAAAATGTAAGAAATTCATTTTCCGGCTGGGTTTGGTCTGTAAATTAGCCGCGCTGGATGAAGAGAGTTCAGCCCTTTGGCGCGAAATTGCGTTTGGGGGGGGGGGAGGATGCAGCCAATGTGTTCGGACTTAATGGGCCTTCATGAACTTAGTGATTTTTTAAAAAAATTTTTTTTACAGGTGTCTCTTATTTTTAATAAGCAAGAGACGCACATTCTCAAAACGGGTTATTGTGGTTTTTATCACCCTCTAATGAGCTAGCATTTAGTTTAATGGGGATTTTGTCACAGTCCTGGGGGAGCTAGGAAGAGAAGGGATCCATGGTCATTGGACTTTAAACGATAGGGGATAGAACTGAAACTGGAAAGGAAGAGGTACTGTCCTTTTTGGTCCACAGCTGGATTGTGAAAAATAAAGAAATTTTCGATAAAAGGGAAATTTGAGGAAATATGAGAAATTGTAGAAAATAAGCAAAATTGGGGATGGGGGATTTGCGGAAAATGGAAATTGTGGAAAATTAAGAAAATTTGCGAGAAAATATGAGCTTTTGCACTATAATAAGAAAATCGGCGAAAGACTAAGACATATGTACTGGAAAGGTATGAAAAATACTCGTACATAAATATACCAGGCAAGCTCCCCCTAGGGCCGAGCTGGCGGTTCGCTACTAAGATTAAAATTTAAAATCTATAAAAAAGCAGCCATGGGTAAACTTTTATAAATTTTATGAACTTCGCTAATTATAATAATTTTAAAAGGGAGCTCTAAACTAAATTTCCCCACTTTCAAAATATCACGTTACTAAAATATAGTTATAGAAGAAGATATATAAAAGTACATTTTCTGAACTTCACCATTTGTAATTCTTTGGGTTTTAAAAAATTCACAAAATTTCGATACTTATATTTCTTTCTGAACTTCACCATTTTGTTTTTTGATATAAAAGAATGATTAGAAATAACTTTTGATAAAAAAAAACATAAGTCATAACTAAACTAAGATGAAATTATTATTCAAATACTCAAAAAATCCCCTTATTAAATGATAGAGTTAGTAATGATGATGATGATGATGATGAAGTTGGAAATTTGAAAAAAATTCAAGAAAAATAAAAAGGAAACGATATTCATTGTTGTACTCGCCAGTAACTCTCTCCATCCCCGCGTGCCTGGCCAGTTTACGTTAACGTCCTACTTCATCCTACCCACAACTCGATGTACTGGACTATTCCTGCCTCTTGCCTCTGCGTTTGAAAGTTTGACTTAACGAATTCACTTGAGATCGAATAAACTGAAGCGACTCGAAGGAATAAACTAAAATAGAAATAAGAAATAAAATGAAAATTACTTAAAAATTCTAACGAATGAACCGAAAAATAACAAAGGTATAAGTGGAATTTCTATAAAGAATAATTTAAAGTACCTACCATTTCTTACTATCAAAATAATAGCTAGCATCAAATATTGGACTGAAAAGATCTTTCGAGTGAAAACGAGAGCCTAAAGCATTTATTGAATACCTTTTGCACTTTTTTAATTGAAAAGTTAAATCTTCGATAATTTTGGAAGAAACTTTAATCAAGTTTGTTTCTAAAAGAAAAAAAATGGGGAAACTTTGTTAAAACTAAGGAAATTGAAAACTATGAATATTTAATTAAATTAAACATTTAATAATTAAATTAAATGATAACTAATTAATTTATAATTATCTTTGATAATTTTGGAAGAAACTTTAATCAAGTTTGTTTCTAAAAGAAAAAAATGGGGAAACTTTGTTAAAACTAAGGAAATTGAAAACTATGAATATTTAATTAAATTAAACATTTAATAATTAAATTAAATGATAACTAATTAATTTATAATTATCTTTGATAATTTTGGAAGAAACTTTAATCAAGTTTGTTTCTAAAAGAAAAAAATGGGGAAACTTTGTTAAAACTAAGGAAATTGAAAACTATGAATATTTAATTAAATTAAACATTTAATAATTAAATTAAATGATAACTAATTAATTTATAATTATCTTTGATAATTTTGGAAGAAACTTTAATCAAGTTTGTTTCTAAAAAAAAGGGGAAACTTTGTTAAAACTAAGGAAATTGAAAACTATGAATATTTAATTAAATTAAACATTTAACAATTAAAGTAAACGAGAACTAATTAATTTATAATTATCACACGGGGGAGGGAGAAGTTTTGGTAACACTTCAGATTCGGGGCGCACGGTAGATGGCGCTGTTAGTCGGCTACAATTTTGGGCTACAGCATATCTCTTATGACGTCAGACGGTAGCGTCAGATGTAAACAATATCGGCGTAATATTTTTTTGTATGAGTATATACTGGGGGGCTGCGCCCCCCAGACCCCCCCAATTGATTGAAACTCAGGATCATCGCAGGGTGGTCACCCTGCAGTGATATATTCCCCACGAGCAGTCCCCTTGAATTTACTGTGGGGTTTTTCTCCCCAACAACTTTTTACTGGCAGAAAAACCTAACCTAATAACAAACAATTCTTACTTTTATAGGTTTCTTGATTAGTTTATCGCCTCTAAATAATCTAAAAGTTTTTCGCGATGATACAAAGTAAAGCCGAATTCGAATAACAAAGAAGCACATGGAGAGCACGAAAACACAATAACGAAAGAAAAACATTTGCAAAACGGGTCCTATTAATAAGCTACGATGTTGCCAGTAAGAAGCTGTTATCGTTCGCAGTAAACAAAAAATACGAAAACAAAACAAAAAACAATAAAAAACATCAAGAAACCTTACCTAACTTAGAAAAAACTATAAACGAGCAGAGCGCAGATATTTAGTAAATAATAGACTAAAAGTTACAAATCCCCCCCAAAACAAAAAAAATAGAACGCAGTGATTGGTCACATCTGACGCTACCGTCTGACGTGACGTCATAAGAGATATGCTGTAGCCCCAAATTGTAGCCGACTAATAGCGCCATCTACCGTGCACCTCGAATCTGAAGTATTACCGAAGTTTTATCTTCCGATGTGCCAGTCGCATATCACGAGAGCCAAGGCACTACGAAATATTTCGCTTCGTCTTGCTTCGGCGCTCTGGCGAGGTCGCAGTTAATTACGAAGGTCAGGTGAGGGTATTGAAAGGCATCGGGAAATACGAAAGTCTTGGAATTTGGGAAAGTTTAAACGTCTACCAACCTGTGTGTCCTGCATGCCCCCACAGCGTTGAGGGGTCTGCCTCAATTGGGAAGATTGCGGAGGTTTCGGAGAGTTGCGTGCCAACTCGGTAGGTATCAGGTACGCCAGGTGGTATTGTGTCTAGACTTAGGCTATGTACATTCAATTAATTTTCACTCCCCCTAACTGTACCACTTTACACTCCTAAACTTTTTGGTGGAAATCTCCTTGTTGGTTTTGTTTCCTAATTGTAAATAGAAGCAATACCGCATCAATAATAATTCCACCAGCGAGGTATACCTCAGATCTCTAGTGCAAAGGTGGCCCCAAAACCAACCCACTACCATACAAAAAAAACACTAACAGACTTCAATTTCTCATTAATATTCTTAAAGCACAAAGCCTTGCTCACATTACCTACACATATCTTATCAAAGATCTTTTCAAAAAAACAACAAGAACCATTCTATACAAGGAAGTCAGGGGACCTCCATGTTGTGCCGATCGGTAATCATGGTGCTCCTTTATATTACGATGATTATTTTTTTTCAAAGACAAAGTTAAAATTCTTGGTTTGCCATGATTTCAGATACTATTATTTATTAAATTATAGAATACACAGTTACATTACCAATTGGCATCGAATCATATGTTTTATATATCCGTTTGAAGGGATTTTTTTCTGAATTAAAATATGATATGGACATTTTATATTACTTAATATTAAAGAAAATAGTATTGATTTAATTAGCATTCGGGGACGAGGCTTATATAATCGCTCGAGTAAAGAATTGGTTATAACTACGTCTGACAACCGCCTTGGAATTCGAACCTAATAATAAGCTTTTTTCGAATTGTTTATAGTACAAAATGATTAGAACGTGCGACCCAATCTTCCTTCAGGATAAAATTAACCACCTTATCTGCAATTTCATTGAACTAAAATATCCTTTTACCTCATAAATAGATGCCATTCCAAAGCACGAAAAAACTTCTATGTCACCCCCACACCACGAGGGAACGATTTTAAAATATCTATTAGTTTCCAATATGATCCAGCCTTGGCTCATCTAAAATCCTATGCGAACGGAAATAACATAAATATTACATTTAAATATTCTAATACCATTCGAAAATCCTTAACTGGACTGCGCCCAATCAATCACGATGCTGGAGTTTACAGCATACCATGCTATAATTACGAATTAACATACATCGGAGGATCAGGCCACTTTAATAAGAGGATGAAAGAAGGTTTAGCTTATATCAGAAGGTGTACGAACTCTTCAAGTCTCTTTACGAACATGCAAAAGCACGAACATAGAATTGATTTTAACCATGCAAAAATCATTTATAAATCAAACAATTATATTGAGAGGAGAATTGCGGAATCCATCATCATTAACAAAGTTGATAATTTCAATTTATCTGAAGAGCAATACAAATTTAACAAATATATAACGAATAGAGTCGCCAATCGTATCTATAAGCCCTCGGACGCAATGCGTCTCTGGGATTAGCAACTCTCCAGGTTGTTTCCGGCTCGAATTCATTTTGTTCAGCTTGTCAGGCACGCCAGATTCACTAGAGTTCTTTTTCTCAGATTGTTTCCTGCTGTTTCACTTTGTTTAGGATGCGTCTTATCTTATATATACTGTTCTCCTCGCCTAGTTTCTTCATTATTCGTTGATGAAAATGGCATGTTGCCGAAACTAGTCCGATAGTTATAAATAAAATCTTGATTCAAATATTTTCGTTCACCATTATCTTTTACACACACACACACACACATATATATATATATATATATATATATATATATATATATATATATATAAAATGGTGCAACCCCTTCTCAGCTTGAAGGGGGTTATAAAGGTCGGTGAATTAAGCAAAAGGGGTGCCACCTTATCTTCAGAAGTGGTACTGCCGAGTGCGGTTTCAAAAGTGGTAAAGGGAAACCCCTTGACCAATGTGGAGTAGGGATAGGAGAGCCCCACCTACCAAGAAGGGATCTGTTGTTTAATTCCTAACCCACCTCAAACGCAAAGTTGGTCGAGGTTTAGTTGATAGGACGCAGTCAGGACGCAGATGGGACGCAGTTTACCATCAAAACGAAATTTCAGAAAGCTTGTGACCAATAATAAAAAAGAGCTGATGGGCTATAAACCACGTCCAGCTACTTCCACTTATCCAGTCTGGGGGTTTTAGACGTTTCAAGTCTTCAGCCTGGGTTCGTTAAAGAGTGGTTTTCATACCTGTACAGAGAACCACAAATCGGTTCCACCTTAATTGAACGAGACTCCGAAATTGCAAAATCATGCTGTTTGTTCATCGCTTGTTGTTAGGAAGAAGAAGAACTTTTTAAAAAAGGAATTATTGAGAACTCAGATTAAAAAATAGAATCTATAACGATAGCAGAAAGAGATTTGGTGATAACAAAAGTCATATGGTTACAGGTTGGTTGAGTAGTGCAGGAATCATCCATTTGATTTATTTTTTGATCCAACAATCGGATCGATTCTCCCACATGTCGCATATGAAACACATGGGTTCCCCAACCACATGTCGTCATGAACGCAAGGTATTCCTCGAGCCTCTCTTGAATTTTATTACATATCCGGAATTCTTTCGCCTGAAGCTAAACACCCAACTAGAGAAACAGCCCTATCCCACGCCATCTGACCTCCCACGTGCTCTGGCCCTAAATAAGGCTTCCCCTTTGAGGAGAAATCGGCCAGTTAGCTTTCCCCCTAAAGAAAACCAATTGCCCTGGCTTCACCTAATTTCGCCCCCCCCCTTCCCTACGGGGAGAGATCAACAAGAAAGTATTTCCCTATAGGGAACCATGATATAAATGGTCATTGTGACTCTAGTAACATACACTAATCATTTAATTAAAATACAGAATAAAGCTTAAACTTCTTCATTCTCATCGTTCCTCTGCCACGAATTTCCCACTCCAAACACTCCCCGAAATCCTTGTCGTTCACCCTTTCCCGCAAAGGACCGTTGAGACTGTAAAATGCTTTACTAATTTGAACTGGTGAAATTACCCGTAATTCCAAGCCTCTTCAACCAGCACAAATATTTACCTAATGGTTTAACGCAACAATTTTGCTCTAACTGCTTGTAACTCATTTTAATAGTTATTTTTGTATTCAAGTTTTACTCGCTGTTAATAACACCAAAACTTCTTAATTGACTCTGTATCTAATAAAGAGTTAACACCTTTTTTTGTGTCTTAATTTTAATCTCACAAAGGGCAGTATTGAGAAATTCCATTCACGCCTAGAAACACGGCAATCCTTAGTGTGCCAGACTCACTCGGCTCAGAGACTAAAGTTCCCCTTAGCAAAATCAGACATAGATTATCCCTATCATATTGTGGTATGAGATCCTGAAGTTGTTAACTGCGGCGAAACAAGAAGGTCTATGGGTCATGCAAACCCCATGTTGTGTTCATCTTCTGTCCGCCAAGAGTCGCTGGCTCTATGTAGCCTGCTAAACCACTGCTACCAAAGGTAATTGAGGTCACAGTTCAATCATGATATAAATTGACCAACAGGTGGCGCAACCTAGTGGCTAAAGGTGCTAAATCGGCCACTTCTAGAGAGAGGAAGGTCAACTCTATGCCACAAGGAGTAATTGAGTTTTCTGAGTCCAAATCTGATTGAGTTTTGCCTAAGGTCCGCTAGATCATGTCCCTCCAGTATTTACATAACAACATTGTCGACAACATGATGAAGTAAATTCAAGATTGGTCATAAGACAGCCTGCAATTCTCAATAGACATGCGGTTTTACGATTTTTCATTGCACCCTCTGGCGACTGCTCCGAAGGACATAGGTCATCGTAATTAAAAATTCCCCCTAGTACCTGGTTACTTTAAAATTATGACAAAAAATACTACACAAAAAAAACAACAGAACAAACAAGAGCATAAACCAAATACAAAGAAAAAAAACGCCAAAAAGGAACCAAAAGAAAAGCAAGAAGAAGGAATCACGCTCCGGTGTCAGGGAGAGACCTGCCTCCCCCCTTCCCCGGGCGCACGATCATGCGACCAACTCAAAGAGAGCCAAATAAAATGAAAGACGACAACCTCCATCAATTTGCCAATTTAATATCTATTTTTAATTAGTATTTCTTGATGTATAAAAAGTGTAAACATCCGTCGATTTAAGCTTTAATTGTAATAGTTTCTTAATTATTTGGGATAGAAATAATGTGTATTTTGGCTGTCCATTACTGCCATTTGCTAGCTTCGGTGTATACAAATAGCTCATTTTTCCTATCACACACACTTACACAGAAGAAACATCCAGCTCGGGAGACTGGAAAACGAGCCTTTAGAACAAAAGCCATAAGGAGTCCTTAGAGTAGAGGCCCCAAAGCCATAAGGAGTTCTTAGAGTAGAGGCACAAAAGCCATAAGGAGTCCTCAGAGTAGAGGCAAAATCTACAGGGGTTAATGGGGGTGTAAATCAATTTCAGAAAGAATGCAAAAACGCGTTTAATTTAAAGTTAAGATATTTTGCCATATTTACCCGACCGAAAACTAGGCAGGGCCAGTCTGTGCCAAGAATAATGGCTCTTCTCATTACTTATTCTAGACACCAGTCACACAACAATTGGGGCAGAACTTAGTATCCTACAAATAGTAGAACCATTTTGCCCCTCCTCCATTTTCTCTCCCAAGCTTGGAGCGCTTGTTCAGTAAGTAAAGAGAGGAGGGTGGGAGGTCACGAGTAAAAGTGCAAAAGAGCAACCAATTCTAAAATTAGTGGTGCTATGGGCACTTAGTGAAAGTCATGTAGTTATATATTTCCCCACATATCTCAGTGCATGTCACGCAAAATCAACTAGCGATCTCATGAAGGGCTATGAAGTCGCAAAGACAACCATAAGCTACAGAAAAAGAAAAAAAATGAGTGAAATTGAAAACTAATAGAAATAAAATGATGCAAGATGACATGACTAACAAAAGCTGCAATCAAAACAAAGCCATTCAAAAAACCTCGTGAATTTTTCCACTTACACAATCAAGTTACGTCCAAAAAACTGCACAGAAAAACTCAGATTCTATTTATATACTCATAGTCTGACAATGCACATTCATGTCCATGTTCCTAGCAAGATGACGGTGAAATAGCGGCTGAATTGGTCTTTCGTCGATATCTATTGCAATGAGCTATCTTCCCTGGGAGTTTTTTTCGAGGGCGGCCCATGTTCTTCGTTAACTCGCAGAATTCGGTATCCGCATGGTGCCATATTATGCGAGAAATCACACTTTTTGAACCATATCCAATGTTTCGTAATGCCAGAAAGTATCAGTTCTTTCCTTGTGCCCTCAATAATGAGCTTTCTGAATCAATTGTCGACATTAAATCGTCCCACCATTCTGATCAATGAACAATATCATCAATAGCAATGTACAATACAGGTGGGACAATGTTTCCATACATAAGGTACAAATTATTAAGAATAAAGTGAAAGTTTACATCTCTAATGGCCTTGATGAAGACATACAGCCCAATACTATGATAAAACTACTTCCATACTTCACAAGGAAGGTGAACTCCCTTTCTAACTCCTCGTCTCAAAAAGGTAAGCCTCAGTCAGAAGTGCCTGAAAATCTGCAAATTTGTTATAACAAAGTTAAATTTCAAAATATTTTTCTTCTAAGAAATATTTAAATCAAATTACATAAATTACAAGTAAAACAACAATACAATTATATTTGTTACATATCTGATAATTAGCTTCATCTGACTACATAATTTTAGAAAACTGTTCATATGTCTAATTTTTGAGTTCCATGCCACAGCTAAGACTTCATTTCTCTTGATTTCAGATATCCATGGCTTCTTTCACGCCTTGCATCCTTTAATCCCTTGATCTTTAAATCTCCTTCTATCTTTACTGGGTGATATTTTTGAAATTTAAGATTCAGCGAACACCTCGGCAAGTTCAAGAGAGATTTTTCTGCGATTCTGTAGTGAAACACGAATGATAGATGTCCTCACAAGGTGTTAAAAGACATTTTCTAAACACTTCTCATCCTTGATACAAATATTTAATTGTCTTGATAACGTTTTTAGTGGTTTATACATCATATCTTGAACATTATAATTCTTAGCAATTTCTACTTGTGATGATTTTTGGCTATGTAGAAGTCGGATTTGTGCTCTCTGTTTTTGTAAGTTCTTTAGTTTTAGTCATATTACCTATCTAGAACCAAATTGAAAATACAATACTTATAAATTTAAGTTCGAACATAAGAAATATTTGTTATATTTTGATTATAAAAAACATATAATATAGTGATGACACACCATTTAGGGAAATAAGTTATTGGGTTCTTTGTGTTCTTCCAAGTTTTAATGTAAGCGTTTTGGTCATGTTCCAAATTTCTGCTTCATATGCTATAGTTGGAATTATGCAATGGTTATATATTTTTCTTTTCAGACACATGAATACACTTAAATTTTGAACAGGTTGCTTGCCTTTCTAAATCCCTTCCAGCTCAAATTGATTCTTTGCTAGATTTCATGATCTTTTTCCTGTGACATTGAAATTTGTTGATTCAAATACACCCTAAACCACGCTAATATCTTGGTAGGCAAAGATATGATTTTCCCGTTCTCTGTAAACCAATTTTGATGAAATCTTTCCCAGTTGGTTTGCACAATATGGCAACATTAATGTTTTCATTATGTTGTGTTACTTCCTTCAATTTTTATTTCAGATTCGTCGTTTTGGGGGTGAATCAGGCTAATTTCATATATCCTTTTTAAGAACAATAGGGCGTCGCAGAGGCCTCAACGATGAAGATAAGTCTCATCATCAAGGAAAGTGCTGATGGCACCTCTGTTCATGTTATTCCAGAGATGTTAGTTCGCCATGTTGCGTTCTTTTCACTGACGAGACCAACGCGATCCTTGACCATTGGGGCTATTTTGGAGATGAGAGTCACCAACGCTTATGACGTCATCAGTAGGGAGTAGGAATCATGTTGCGGGCATGTAAAATTGGACACAGTCTTGTTGTCCCAGTCATGGTGCCTGATGGACTTAAGTGATTGCAACCGTCTACTGCCATCTCTTGGAGGAAGTCTTAGTTCCCAGGCTGGTTAACATACCGTTGGTACTCCTAAAAACTCTAGTTTCCACGAATGACAACGCTCCATCTCACTCTGCAAGGGCCAATCAAGCATTGCAAGGCTCTCACGGCATAGAAGGGGAAAAGTTGATGGTGTGGTCGCTAGCCTCTCCGGATCTTGACCTAATTCAAAATTTGTGATCCATTATTAAAAAAAATATGTTTATGCCGATGGACGTCAATTTTAGTCTAAAGCAGACTCATGGGAGACTATCAAAGCTGGATCAGAAGCAGTCGAACCTGCTACTATTAAGAAATTGACAAATTTCATGTTTGATAGGGTTTTTGAAGTCATTATGTCGCAATGACGCTAATGTAGGCAAACAATTTATGTCAATCAATCGTTCATTATAATTACGATTTTCTGTTAAACATATACGTAAGGTATACTTAATGTGTATAATCATTCTTCGTTTTCTCCCAAATTTGTCAAGATGTGTTACTTTCATTCAAAAGCTATTAATTAGCGTGTTTCATTCAAAAAACGACGAATCTGAAATAAAAACTGAAGGACGTAACACAGCACAATGAAAACATACATTATGTTGCCATATTGTGCAGATCCGCTGGGAAACGTTTCATTAAAATTGCTTTACATATAACAAAGAAATCCTAACTTTCTCTATCAAGCTATTAGCGTGGTTCAGGGTGTATTATCTCTATTGGTTATATTGTCTCAATTGAGCCTTGTATTGTCTCTTCTCTTTCTATTTTTCTAATGAGGTTTCATTTCGTTTGTTATCGCAACTAAGCCTTTTATTGCATAAGCTGTTTCTATTATCTCTATTGAGTTATAATTGCCCTTGCCTCGATTGAGCCTTTTATTGCATCTGTTTGTTTTTTTCTCTGAGCATTTTGTTGTGTTTTTTGTCCTCTGTCTTTCTCAATCTTCTTGTAGCATTTATTCTTTGCATTGTCTCTAATGAGGATATTATTATTATTGCATTTTTTTCTATATATCTCTTTATTAAGTAGGTTGTTTGTATTTGCTCTATTGAGGTTAATAGTAAGGGAGCCGAAAGCGAGAAAAAGAGTAGATGTAAGCGAAGTGAGCCATTACATGCGTTTTCCCCTCAAGTTTATCAAGTTCCTAGCCATTACACGGGTTTCCCCAGAGACACAATTTTTTCCCTTGGGAATAAAAAGTTGCAAGCGAAGCGAGGGATTACAAGCGTTTCCCTACAGGCTTACTAATTTGCTAGCCATTACACGAATTTACCCTTAAGCACTTTTTTCTCTTGTGAATTCAAAGTTGCTGGTGAAATGAGCCATTACTAATCTTTCTTATTAGGCTTGCTAAGTTGCGAGCCATTACACCCTATACCCGAAGATGCTCGTTTCCTCTTAGGGTAAGAAGTTGCGAGCGAAGAGATTCATTGCACCTTGTTGCCCTTATCACGTTTATCCCCTCAATCAGTCTTTCCGAGCAACATTTTTCACCCAGAATTAAAAGGTTTGTAGGATGGAAGAGCTCTCACTCTCCTATTGAATCAATTGTGGGATTTCTACGTTTTGGTTCTAGGTTTGCTCCCGACGAGAGTGGACAGAAATAATTAAAACTCTGCATGAAGTTACCACTATGTGGGTAGTGCATCGACTATGAGTCATGCGCATAGACAGCTCCGGCTATGTTTGTCACCACTTACGACAAAACACCGCTGTGACTTTCATCGCCTCTTTCTCTGCATGAGCAGTACTTGACTCTTTTGTCTTGGACCTGGTGAAGGATTTGTCAAAAGGATTTGGGGCGCATTCTCCAGGAGAAAGTGATCGTAATCTTGGACCCTGTGTCGTTGGCAGAGTATTTCACGACTACTTTCATCAACTTCTCTATCAGGGATGCTGCTCTGCTAGCATTTAATGCACATAGCGATGTCGCTGAAGGCCGCCGGCTGGTCTTTAACTCCAGAAGCGGAGAACATTTCAACGAAAGGTTTACACTGAGTTACGTTCCGCTCTCGCTTCATATGCGGACACCGCCCATAGTCCGGATGATGCCCGGTATGCAGAGGTGGGTACTAAATACATTTAAAGTATATAAATACTAAATATTAAATACATGATAAAAATGTATCTAGATACATTTTTTAATACATTTCGAATACATAATATACTCGTATGATGACAAGCGGCAAGGACCATTGGTATCACAACCAAAAATATCCATTAAAATTGAAAAGTATAATTAGTACTGTATAATTTGATGACAATTGGACTTAGGTACTACAAATAGAATAAAAGTTCCCTAGAATGAAATTTAAGTTAGCTATTTATATAAGCATTTCATTTAAGTAATATCAGTTGCTGAAATGTTTTGTCAGCTAAAGAACTTCGTTTTGGAGATAAGGTCAATCCTCCTAAAGAGAAGAGCCGTTCCACAGGAGCTGACGACGGAAGGGTGGTGTTGTATTTAATAAATAACTTTTTATGTTTGGATATTTATCTGAACCTTGAAGTGTTTTATTTGAATCCTGAAGATAACTGAACAATTCTAAATCTGAGGTTGATCGTGTTAGAGTGGGTTTTATAAATATAAAATAATCGTCACTGTCCGATACACCACTGGATGATTCAGCTTCGGGTCCCTCTGCCAAATTCTCAATCACTTGAATCATAATATTTTTAACAAAGTCTTGGTGTTTTAAACTGTGTCATGGAATAATGATATCTAACCAGCTGTGTTTGAAGAATGGATGGTTTGTTGATGCAATAATGGCATCTGTAACGCTGGCTTCATTTGCCAAGGTCAAATAAGATTGGAAGCGCTTTCCAAAGCCCTTAGTGACTTCACTTATAAGAGGTTGGCAAAGTTTTAGTGAAGGTGAGCAAGATAGAGAACAATTCTCCATAAAACAGTTTTTTCTCCCTGTACGCAACCAATTGCCACTGCAATAGGAGCCACAACTGTGACATACTTCCAAAAAATTCATTTTCGTCACTTCTGAACAATCATGAGTTGATGTAATTTGTCCTTGTTTTGTTAAAAGTAATAACAATTAATCAATCAGAGAGTTCCACCTCGTAATGCAAGACACCTTTAATGAGCAGTTCATAACAGTTTTGATCATTTTTGCTGATTTTGGACGACTGCTTTTGTTGCATAATGCTGGGCATTTCCCCATCGCAGCTTGATTGATATTTGCAAAAGCAGATATTTCAGTGCCTGTTTTGCATCGGTTGTGGCGATGAGACTGAGTGTGTTCGAAGCAGAGTGCACATGCTTAAGTAGGCTGAAGCTGAATGGGTCAGACGAAAGGTATTCTTTCAGATCTTAGGCACTTCTTATTAAGAAACTATCCTCCAGCTCGAGCTCACCCTGATCTTCTTCACCTACCTAGATTTAATCTTCTGAATCTGTGGACACATTTGCAGCAGTGACTGCAAATTCCATAAATGCTTCAACAAAATTAGAGCCGTTATCAGTGACGGTGCTCGTGAATTTATGCAGTGGGATATCGTAATCATTGATGATATTCACCGTATGTTTAGCAATCTTGATGTAGTTATGTTCTCCTTTAAAGCGATAGCATGCCAATACTCCACTGTGTTGGACAAGAGCAGCTACCTCAAGATGAAAAAAGAGGAAATAATGTTCCAATGTTTGTCTCATAAATGTTTCCATATTGTGAGGGAATCCCCACGTGGAAGCTCATGAGCAGAACGGAACTTCCATGCCCAGCAAAACGCCCGGTTAGGCCTAAATTTTTAAGCCTACCCCCCCCCCCCTCTTCCACAAGCGAAAGCCTCGAACCATGTCCACCGCGACTCACTTTTATACGGGCAGAATAGCCTCTGCAAGAAGATTCGAGGCCATTCGAGAGTAGAGCTGTGTCCCGCTTACCGCCCCCCCCCACTCCGGGAGAGCCTCGGACATATACAGCGCTTGACTCCCATAAAAAGAAACAGAGTTGAGAAGTCTCGCCCAGACCCTAGAAGATTCCCCATGGTTCCAAGTCAAGTGCTAGCAACAAGTCAAAGTGACAGCTGGACTATTTTGTGTATTTGGAATTAGCCCCAGTCAGGAGGTAATTCCACTGAACGATCGCCCCCGAGTGATTTTCCCGACTTCTCTCATCAACTGCTGTCGAAGCCCTCCTCATTTCGGGTAGCCAAAATACTCTCCCCTGGACCGGAAGTTGCCCCCCCCCCCAAATTGTTTTTAGAGAACCGTCATCACTCAAACATCCCTTTCAGAAGTTCCGAACGGCCTCACCTCGCGTTCAGAAAACATCGTTAAGCCAACCCCTCTCCCCCCTTCAGCAACCCAATTGAGTTAATCGCCCCCGTTTGAATAGTTTCCTCCTGAAATACCTTATCGTCTAAATTCATAGCCTGATTTATAACTACAATTCACCCTTTCATTTACTGATGTGATTTTGACCGTTAATTCTATGAGGTAATTTTACCCTTCAATTCTCTCATTATTTGTGTGTAAATAAAATTATATTTTCGTACATGCCTCTTTAAATAACCTTGAGCTTCGCCATTGTCCATAATTTACCTGACCTCGTTGCACTCTCTCGCTACTCAGCCCGTCTAAACTCGTGGTTTTCCGTCCCTTTTGTCGGGTCGCTTTCAAGTTATTGGCCCCTCCCTGATAGATATAATATGGTATTGATATAATGTAATCTCATACCACGACACATAAATTTTCCACATTAATATAATCGAGATAAATTCCACCAACAAATAGGTCTGATTTATTCAAGAGCTGATAACTCCCTAACAATAAACACATTTTCAATTTCATATTTACTAGAGAGCAAAGTCTTAACATACCCAATGAACTGTAACGCCCATCGTTATAGGAATTTATCTAAACATTAAATATAGTTTATCAATAATTGTACTAATTAGTAATTATTCCAGAAAATTTGTCATAGTTGATTCTCCAAATATATTTACCCAATTAGAAGGCAGCAATCAACGAGTGGCCAGTGGAAGATCAAACATTTGTACGAACCTTTTTGTCTCATTTGGAAAAATATTCATTACTCTTAATAGTCCAGAGTGACAAGGGAACAAATAATTTATTAACCATTGACGAAGTGACGAAGAATGAATTAACCAGTGAGAAAGGAGCCAAAAATCCAATAACAAGAGACGAATGGATGAATAATGAAGTAACCAGTGACGGGGAGGACGAAAAATGGAATAACTAGTGAGGAAGTGAGTAATAATGAAGTAACTAGAGATGAAGGAGCAAAGAATGAAGTGATCAGCGATAAATGAACAAAAAATGAAGTAATCAGTGACGAATGTATGAATAATGAAATAACCAGTGAAGAAAGGACGAAGAATGAAATGCACAGTGAGAAATAATGAAGTAACTAGCGACAAATGGGCGAAAAATGAATTAACCAGTGACAAGGGGTTCGAAAAATAAAATAACTAGTGAGGAAGTGAGGAATAATGTAGTAACCAGTGACAGGGGGTCGAAAAATGAAATAACCAGTAAGGAAGTGAGTAATAATGAAGTAACTAGGGACGAAGGGGCAAAGAATGAAGTAACAAGTGACTAATGAACGAAAAATGAAGTAACCAGTGACGAATCGATGAATAATGAAGTAACCAGTGAAGAAGAGACGAAGAATGAAATAAACAGTTTTTGAATAATGAATTAACCAGTGATGATGGAGAGAAGAATGAAGTAAATAAGGGTAAACGAATCTATAGATATGACAATAACGAATAAATATTCAAGCATTTTCTTCTAAAGCAAGGTTCCTGAAACAGAACTTAGGATGCGTTCGTAGGAAGAGGACATGCGCTCTACAATACAAACAAAGCTCCTCCTCTATTTACATCAAAATGAGGTGATTTGTAGCATCACGTGAGATAAAAAATAACTTCTCATTAAAGATTAATCTACATATAAATCTTCAAGATTAATTGCCAAATATCAATTTGATGTAGGTTTTAAGTTAAAGGCGATTGTCAGATGAACTCTTATGTATAAATTTCGATTCATTTATTTTACCACAAAATGAAGAGTTAATTAAGTGTATTAATAAAAGTATCTTTAAAGGCGTTTTTTTTCATTGCATTTGGTTAATATTTCGTCATATTGCTCCTATTTCGTGTATATTATTAAAATGTACATTATCCTCAGTATCATTTCGCGTAAATATGGGGCGTTGGCATTTTGAGGATATCAATTTAAATAGCTCAAACTTCCTTATAACAATTTTTTTAAATTCTTTCTGCAGATTAATATTGAATAACATTAAAGTAAGGAAGCAAATGCAAAGATACGCTGTGATCGTTGCCATAAAAGCTCAGCATAATGATACAGAGATTGCTCGCTTTATGAAAAGTTGCCTTATCAATCCTTCCCAAACTTGAAAAGACCTGGAAGCGGATAATATGGATACAACATTAGTAGAAGAACACAAAGCACAAGTGAAGGGTCTACTCCCATCAAAACCCAAGAATTTATTCATAATGTAAAACCCTGGAAATTAATCAGAGCTCTTGTAGAGCCCTCACAAAGGACTTTAACGTTTCAGACTACACCATCTGAGGAGTTGTGCATGAAGATATCCGTTACAAGTCGTATGTGATGTTGAGAGGTCAATTCATATCAGGTAAGACAAAAGAGAATCGTTTGATCCGTGCAAAGCGCTTGCTCTCCATGTTGTATAATCGAGAAGCTGGAATTCTTTGGTATTTCTCTGTTGAGGAAAACTTCGACCAGGATCAAAAGGTAAATCCAAGGAATGGCAGATGGTTATGCAGAGTGCTAAGCGAAGTTCAAACTGTAATACATACAAGGTTTCCAGAAACTGTGATGGTTCGAGAGTCGTTAGCAGTGAAGATACCATGCTCCCTCATATTCTTTCACAGTGCTTAAGAATAAATGCCGTTGCTTACGCAGAGGTTTTGAAGAAGGTCGTGAGGCCCTGAATAGAGAGAGTACGCAATAAAAGACCTTACATCTTCCAACAAGACTGAACTATTTCGTTAGTCTAGAAGCACCCAAATTTGGATTCGTGCCAATTTCCATGACCATGTTCTCCCTGATACATGGCCACCTAGCTCACCCGACCTCAATCTATTGGACTGTTACGTATAGCGTGTCGTTAAAAGAGAGGTCAATCAACACCCCCATTACACCATTCGATCTCTCAAGTCAACTATAACCAAGACGATGTCTGAAATTCATAAAGATCCTCTGATTCGCGCATGTCAACGATTAAGACCACGAATTGAAACAGTAATTGAGGTTTAATGGTCGATTCATTGAATCACCGTGTTATAAAGATTCTCAGCTTTATTTGTACCGAATATTCATGTGGATAAACCTTTCTCTAATGTGTTATGCACCTTTTTATACATTCCTACAAATGACCTCAAAATACTGACGCATTCTGTATTATTATGTACATTAATTCCTGGCTATTAATGATTTTAGTGTATATTGACGTCTATATAATTTCGTATATCATTAACGTGTTTTTAAATTATTTGAGCATATTTTATTTGCGTAATTATTAATAATTTCAGACAAAATTACCAGATTAATATTGGCAGAGTGAATAGCAAAGAATAGGGCTAAATTAGAATCTAAAAATATAGTGAAGAAAAGAAGATGAATGCAAATCAAAAATAGGCTTAATTATTGAGTGGTGTGCATTTGAAAGGAAAAAAGAACGAACTCATCTCATAGATCCAAAATTTTCCTCTTTTTATTTTTTTTTAATTCTTAAAGGAAATTCGTATAATACAACCGAGGAAGATTAATCATCCGTGAAAGAATTAGGAAGAGAATTTCTAGAAGAAAAAGAGAAAATAGACGAGCAACAGTAAGAAATTGGAAAACAAAGTGTTAAAAAATATTTCTTAATATTAAAAGGTGGTGTTCTTATGTCTGAATTTTTGCAATATTTAAATGGGCGCTTTTATGCTTCCACGTAAGTGGAAATGGAGTCACTTGGAGCAGTTCGTCAATCCTCAATCGTGTATTCATTCTGTTTTATTTCCCTCATCTTTCTGGTCTTTTCCTTGCCCTTGTATCTCCTCTACCTTCCGATTATTTCTGGTCTCTCCCTTGCCTTTGTATCTGCTCTATTGCCCCACTTTTTGTTCTCTCTTTTTCATTGGCATTTGTTTCAGTTCTAATTTCCTTTTATTTCTACTCTCTCTCCCTTGTCTTTGTATCTGCTTTATTTCCCTCTTTTTGTGCTCTCTCTCTCCTTTGGATTTGTTTCTGCTCTATTTCCCTCTACATTCTCCTCTCTTTCTCTTATGTTTCTCCTCTATTTCCTTCTTCTTTTTTATCTCCCTTTTCCTTGTATCTGTTGTATTTCCCTCACTTCTGCTCTTGTTTCTGCTCTATTTCCATCATCTCTTTTCTCTCATTCTACCCTGTCTCTGTTTCTCCTCTATTTCCTTCTTCTTTCTGCTTTCTGCGTTCTCTCACCTGATTAGGTTTCTGCTCTATTTCCCTCATCCGTTTTCTCTTACTCTCTCCTGCCTTTGTTTCTGCTTTATTCCCCCTCCCCCTTGCCTTTGATGACCTAACCCAGGCCAGCCATACACACAACTTCTCCAATTTACTAATACATGTGTATATATACGAGTATACACACTCGCAAAATCCGGACTTGAAAATCGATATTGTTTGTTTTGTTCAAGGGACCCGCGGGTCCCCGGTTCGCTTGGCGCACCCTCTGCTCGGGCCTTTCATTAGCGCAGGGAGTCACGCGTCCGACCACTAATTATGGGCGCTGCGCTTGTCTTTCTGCGCCCGGGTGGGCTTTTGGGGTCACAATGGCAGGGTCTGGCGGATCCCCGCAGGCCAGGGAGAAAATAAAGCCCACAGACGGCCCATCCCACACTTAACCAATCCCAACAGCGCCTTCTCTATATCTATCTCGCTCTTACGGTCTCTTCCTTTCACACACACAACGTATCACTCTTACCTCCCAGAACTGACCGAATGTGTTTTCTATACTCACACAACCATGCTAGTTGTTTTTAGCAAAGCACACTACCACCATTCTTCCTGCCCTTTCACTCCTTGAATGTCACCCTTTAAATTTTCAATAAAACTCGAATTAACACAAAATTCCCATTAAAATTGTCTGATAATTGATTTAATAGAATTGAGTTAATAAAGAATCTATTTTTATAGAATTGGACAGAAAAAGCGAGACTTTGGTGTCGTTTCCTCAATTTTTACATTCCGTAGTAAATTATCAATGTTTTTACGACCTCTTTTTTTCCCATTGCAAGATATTCCTATCTAGTCACTGTTTCTTGTCAGGGGCTTCCAGTCGCTGCGATCGACTATCGCCTCTTTCGATAATCTTCGCGCGCAAATAATGGTATTCATCTCCTTATTTTCCACTCCACCTCCATATTCACTATTCTTCTGCCAATGTAATCCTTATCTTTTTTTCTAACCCACCGATACTAGTGCATTCTCTTCGTTTTCTAATTTCTGATCGATACCTCTAGTACTTTTACTATCCCTCTAATTCTCTTGTTCCCAATTTTATCTATCCTCATCACTCCGCATACCCATCGCAACATTCTAATTTCACCCACTTCTACTTTCTTTTCTTGTTCATTTTGTATTGGCCATACATTTGCCATATGCCATTATTGGATTAACAACATTTTTCTCTGCCTTTTACCTTTTAATCTCGTACTGATTTTATTGCATAAAATTCATTACAGTTTATTCCAAATTACTTCATGCTGATTGAATTCTGTGGTAGATTACAGTATTTAACTATCCACCTTCTGTTGTATCCGATTCCACTTATTTAAATGCATTCACTCCATTCAAATTTTCTTGTTTAAGTCATAACATTACACAACTGATCTTTCCTGTCAGAACAGTCGCTGCTAGAAGGCGAACAAATTAAGACGATTTATTCTACTCGTTCCCTCATTCCTTTCTTCAGCATTACATAATACTTGTAACTGCGCCTCATGACTTTGAAAGGCCCCATGTATAACCACCGTAACGGCTTTTTTACGCCATCTAGTCGTAGTCGATGTCGTTTTGAACTGCTCTTAGTGCTTTATAGTGCGCCTGAAATTGGCAACAAGGTCGGACGTGGAGAGGGTAAGTGAGGTGCCTTCGATCCGCTAGCCGAGTATACATGCAGTACACAAGATCGGAGGAATAGGCACCGAAATCTTCTTTCCAAGTGTTCCTAAGGCCCAGGATAAACAAGGCGAGTGCTTTCAACATGGGGGTCTGGGCAGCGGCCCTCAGTCCCACCTTCATGTTTTTTTTCTGATTTGCCTCGATTAAGTTGATATTTTCGGATTTCCACAAAGTTGTTTATATTTGCTTAATGCGAAGGGCATGGTGAGTTTTCTCCAAAGGGAGGATTCGAATTGACGAATATGATCTGCCGTGATGGTCGAAGAGAACCCAAACTTTGCTAGCATTTTGCTATAAAAGAATGGGTTATGTGGTCCGCGAGTCCATGGTTGTCGTCGGCTTCCACCAAGGCTTAAAGCGATCCGCCTTGAGCAACTAAGCCTTGTCTTGGCAGCGAGGAAGTAGGCCTACAATGTCCAGGTGGATCTTCCCGAACTCCTCGGATGCTAGGGCACAGGGATGGACATGGGTGACGTTGTGTAGATGATCCTTTGAGCGTTGGCATTGTACGCAGGTGCAAGCTCATCTGCGAACGTTCTTGCCAATCCCCAACCAAATGAACGATGGAACGCTCTTTAAGTGGTTTTAATCCTTGGGTTAGAAAGACGGTCATGAGTAGGGCAAAAAAATTTCAGGTAGGTTACAGGATTGTAAGACCCTGGTTTCCATGCAGAGACATCGAAGTAAATACGAGAATTGCCCGAGTCGAATGTCACTTGTTCTAATTTGAGTGCACGGGGACATTTAATTAGGCTTGTGAGGTTATGATAAGCAATCACTATTTGTGGCTGTAGTTGGATGGAAATTAACGTCTGGGAGAAGTGGCTGAATTTTGGTGATGGATAGGCGAGAGAGGTCATCTATAAGACGTTGTCTTTCCGCCAACATGGAGAATATTGGTGTTGAATTGCCAAGTATAATCAAGCTGATGAGATTAACGTGACGAATAGCAACATGTAGTTGTCTATATATAAGGTGAAAGTTCGCCCTGCCACTTGGTGAGAAAATGTTTCACCGCGAGAAGTACGGCCAGGAGCTCACGTCCAAGAATGCTGTAACGTATCTTATCAGGCTTTTGAAATTTGAACACTTATGCTATGGGATCTCTTACTCCTTACTTGCGTGGTGCAATACACCTGGCACACCGTCGTCGGATACGCCAGTTGTAAGGGAAAGCTCACTTGAATAGTCCACATGGAACTGACGCGTGTAGTGGGCCAAATCGCTTTTGACCTAGGTGAAGGCCTTAACTGCCTGATCTGGCCATGTCAGCGGTAAGTACCTGTTCCGAGTTAACAATCAAGAGGAATTCGCGCAAATAGGTAAAACTACGTGGCTCTGCTAAATTTTCGTCAGTGATAGATATACCATCATTTGTAACATGGTGACCATAAGTACCAATCTATGAGGCTGCATAGGTTCATTTTCACGACTTAATTCGAAGTTCAAAATTCAGTAGATGCTTGTAGAGCGTCCTTTCGTGGAAGACGCGCTCCTAGGACTTGACATTTTCACGAAAGAGTGGTCCAGATAAACGAAGACGAAGTCGAGACCTTACAGTACCGTCTTTAAAACGCTGCAAGATTTGGCATTCGGACTAATTTGAAAAGCCAAAAATGTGATATAGTGACAGGGTTGTGAATCGATTTTGGCTCAATTTGTATTTTATATTAAGCCTAGACCAGGTTGACATTTGAGAATACAAATGTTACTTTGAGATTAGCAGGAAAATACATCACACTTGGAATCGTATTGGTCTTTCTCTGTCTGGATATCGAGGGTCCGAAAATTGCCGTAGGGTCTCCATGCACCTGAAAATTTGGGAACGATATGAATAAAGGACACTAATTCGTTCTTAGAAGATTGGTGATGCATGTGTGCATTATTTCCTAAAATTACTTCTTTACCGCTGCAAGTTTAACCTAATGAATGAGTTCAAGCTTACCAGGTTGATCTCATTGAAGTGTGCGTGATATGTTGGGAAAATCTATGAAGAGTTGTACGTATGGGGGTTCAATCTGATTGGAAAAGTGCTGCGATGCAGGTGTAAGTGAAACTTGTTACCTAGTTTAGAAAACTTCGTTTGTTTGTCGACTAGCCAAGGCTGCTTGAGGTCAACTTGTAGGTCCAAATGGTTTAGTAAATCGGCTTCGGAGATCTTGTGTGAAACCTTTGCACAATAAATATCCATGTGAAAAAGTGTCTTAACTTCAAACTAATTGCAAACCTTTTTACGCTTTGTGTTTGAACAAATATAACGTTTGCAGACTCTAATGTAAGAGACTGTGCTGGCTTCTTTTGTTCGGCAAAACTCACATGTACCACACTGACGGCTTTCCCAGATTCAACCAGACACCAGCTTTTGGTATTGGGATAACGAAATGAAGATGGCGTTCCCTGTATTTGCTTTCCAAATCCGCCACAATGCGATGGGAGGTATTTAGTTTAAGGAAAAGGAACAAGGCAGTAAGCTCTTGCAAGCTTTAACTTTAAATCGGTGGTGGTACTTTGTTGGGAGAAGAGATCGACAGCAACATAATGATTAGCGGAGAGTGTGTGACCTTGGGGCGCGCTCAGCTGCCTCGTAGGGAGTTTTAAATCATGCCTCAAAACGTCGATTTCGCCTTTCAAAGGGAAAGGAATTACCCAAGCTACCATTGGGTGAAATACTCGTAAGAGTATCGCCCATTTTTGCTACTTGGTATAGATGATTGCTGGACGCTAGGAGGATCAACACATGTAGCATCAGGGCAGGAGGTACTGTAAAAATATCTCCTGGAAGAAATCGACACTGATGGAAGTGCTGGACCGCATTGGAGGCAGCAACTACGCGATTCTCTTGCTGGCAAGCTCCTCCTACGTCAGGGGTTGCCATAGAAGTTGGTGATTGGAAGTGGCTGTGCGCCTTATTACTGCGTGTTTGATAATCTCGTATCGCTCCTAGGTGAAGGAGATATAATTAAATCGCACAAGATCGCAGTAGCTGGGGGTGGCAAGGTAGGAGCTCTTGTGCATGTGCTCAGAGCTTATGGATTTTATATATCGTCTTATCTATAAAGGGGTAATGTTATGCGAATGTTGTTATCATTTCTCCGAAAAGCAGTATAATCGACCTTTGTTCAAAACAACGACAAAAGAAAAGAAAAGAAAATATCTTTTGCAAAATAAATCAGCCAAAGGAGTGTGGCTTCTTCTGATAACAAATTTGCTAGTCATTGACACTATATTGATAGCGATTTGCTGGCCCGATATGTGAAACCAATTACTGTGGCTACTACTTGTGTTTGGTTTGATTCACTTCCGAAACCAACGAAGACATTGAATGCTTGGAGTGAATTTGGAGCACACTGAATGTATTGCATAAAGTAATTAGTTTAACGATATCTACGAAAAATAGGAAATATTTTAATCGCACATTGAAAGATAAAATTACTCACTTTGATAAGAATTGCTACTGATGATTAAATCTCTTTCAATGCAGTGAATTTATTAGCTTCACTTTAATACTGTTATGTTAAATTTTGTGTATGTGTAGAGTGAAAAGAAATGGTCTTTGAATTAGGTAAGGTTAAGCGAAACGCGAGTGGCACTTGCCAGGCAATGGAGGAAGCAGGCCTTGATGTGGCGATATGTCAACTATAATAATTTAACCCGTTACTCTGGTTTCGAGCAGGAG
Source organism: Ceratothoa steindachneri (assembly GCA_963969495.1). Classification (NCBI taxonomy): domain Eukaryota; kingdom Metazoa; phylum Arthropoda; class Malacostraca; order Isopoda; family Cymothoidae; genus Ceratothoa; species Ceratothoa steindachneri. Next base: position 2,285,759 of record OZ018322.1, read on the forward strand.
ATGAAAAAGGTGTCTGAGAGGCAGGCTAGTTTTTCTGGCTCTAGAGGGAAGTATAATTTGGGGGGAAGAGAAAGAAGAGATGAAAATCTTATTTGTGAAACAGAGAGAAGATTTGTTTTGCAGTTTCTCGTTTTACAGCGACAGGAAGAAGCTCGGCTGGAATTTTTCTTGGTCACGGGTTGCATAGATGCAAGCCGTGTGGGAAAAGCTGAGGGCCGGTATCTCACACAAATTCTTCAAGAAACGTATTCATTGCTTAGGTAAAAGGTGAGGCAACATTGCCAAGAGTAAGGGATGGAAACTAATTTGCTGAATGTATGTGAAACACAAAGTAACTCATGAGTCCATTTTGCGCCACACACATTAAAATAAAATAAAATGAAAGCAGATCCCCAGCGTTTTCTTCTTTATTTACAAATGTTATTATGAAATTGCCTATGAAATGACAAATGTCAGAATAATGGCTAATCTGTATAAACGAACATGATTATATTATCTATAATATCATCACTTGTATCTAAAAAAATATTTTGCTATTAATGCTGTTATAGCTTAATGATTAATTACGTCACTACTTGGCAATCATGTATGGGGTCATGGTTTAAGCCGTTCTTGCTCATTTTCTGTGGTTAATGAAATTTTTAATAGGAAACTAGAAGATCCCAATTATTTAAGAACCCCTTATGATGTTAAACTTCAGTTAATTGAAGTTAATTAACTTAAAGATGTTTATTGTATTTCTGTTTTAATTTAAAAAAAGTGGTAACGGAATAATTACAAGCATGATTGAATAATACTACTGAATCGCGAAATTGAATGATGAAAACCAGATTATCTCATTACCATGATAATTGTTTATAATAGAAGATTAAACAGATAACATCTGGGAAGAGCTATGCAGTTGCTGCATACTCACTTTTTATGTGGACGTGGTCTTGAATATTTTTAGAACGTAATCGGCTGAAGCAAATATACGGCTTCCTGGGGCAGCTTTTGCCTAAACCTTACAATTAAAATTGACAAAGATTTATGCTGGTGGCGTTCTGCGGGTTCTGAAGTGTTTGTTGGTCTGACGCAAACTGATTGATAGACAGACATCCTTCTGAGTTGTATTACGGGCTGATTATGCCGCTAAGACTTTACAAGGGACCACGACAGTTGTCACTTTGCACGGTTTATATATATATATATATATATATATATATATATATATATATATATATATATTCCCGAGGAACATCTCGGGAATCTTATTCTGAGCAGGAAAATGAAGACGGGCGCGATGGTAGAAATCATAATTTATTATTCCATACGTTTCGAAACAAACCCTGTTCCATCTTCAGTGGCTACAGACAATAAATAAAATGTAATACCAGTGTATCAGACACATTCAAGAACCTATCAGCCTGAAAAAGAACTAAAATTGCGATAGTAAATAAATGAAATTAAAATAATATTACTAAAAGTGAAACAATAAGAATAAAGCTTAAACCAAAGGATACAAACCAATTTAACTTTTAGAAGATAAGTTATTAAAACTAGACAAATATAGATAATATGTGAAAATAGAACATTGATTGACTAACTAATTTAAAATGGGAACGAGTGAAGCAGCAGAGTAAAAGTACTAAAATGAGTTAAACACATAAAATGAAATATAATTATTAACATTGACTACATTTATGTGAATGAGAAAGATCTGAATTAAAATCAACAACACAATAACTAACCTTTACTTTCGAGGTTGTAAGGGACAATTAATTGTAAGGAACAGAATGCTGACGGAGTGAGTTGTGTTTAATGCGATACAAGAGAATTGGTTGGTTGAAGTATATTTACCGTGTCATTAATTTGATTGACGATCCGTGATCATTCAATTAAGAGTTCAATTTTTTATAGGAAGGGATTGAAGTATTTTTAAATCATATCGGTTATACCCTTTTGGTGCCATGGAAGGGCGAGGGAAAAAAAGTAACCCTCGGCTTTTTACAAATATCTCGGTTATACCCCTTTGGTGCATTGGAAGGGCGAGGGGATCAAAGTGACCCTCGGCTTTTTAGAGCTTGGTGCAGTATGAATTACAGAAAAATGATCTGTTCACTGGAATGGCCGCTAATGGTGATATGTATGTGATCGAATATGGAACTGCTCATGTTTGGAAATGGGTCGGCCAGTTCTATAAGAAACCCAGAAGTGCTTAGAGATTCTCAGTTGTAGCTGCAAAGTTGTTAAGCCAATGTAGCGACAGTCGCAGGTCACGCACGTATATAAGTAAACAACCGAGGATCTAATATGTTTTGGGATGGGATCCTTGTAATTGAAGAATGATGATAAACTGAACGGATTGTCATTATTAATGATAAAGTTAGATTGAGAAAATGTCTAGAGAGAAGCGATCCAATATCTTTGTTGAGTTTAAGGGGAAGTGGTCCAAAAAAGGAAATTTTATGTACACGTTCTGTTTTGAACAAGTTTGAATAGTTGGTTTCGGAATGAAAGTTTTATTCAGAAAAGTTGACGCTAGTTTATTGAAAATATTGAATGGATAGTAATTGTAATGAAAAAAAAGTCTTTCAAATAACCCATTTCTTGTTCAAAAAAGTACCAATAACAACAGATACGGAGGACTCGATGGATTCTAGATTTGATGGCAGAGAATGTAAAATTTCAGGGGAATACTCCTGAAAAAATGAGTGTCGAGAAGAGTGGTGGTGGGTTTTCTAAAAACGAAGTGGAAAACCCAGACTCGTTCCTGGTCACTACTATATCTAAAAATGATTTTTTTTATTATATTCAATGGCCATTGAGAAATTAATATTGCTGCGCTGTTCCTTTAAGTATTTCGAAAATAAGGGAGCGTGATCTTTGTGTTTAATTAATTAAAAATCACAAAGTATCATCTATAAATATTTTTAAAAGGTCCTGGGTTGATCACTGTCCCTGCGAGTTAAAACCTCTGGAATAATAAATTATGATTCCTTCCATCGTGTCCGTCCGTCTTCATTTTCCTGCTCAGAGTGTATATATATATATATATATATGCTAAAAAGTTTTAATAATGCTATTATTTTTCATAGGAAAAAGTTAAAAGAATAATTCAAACGTTGCATTTTGAATATTTATGTTTATATTATAATTTGAAGGTGAAATATACAAATATATTGGGCCTAAAGACATTTTTCTAATAAATTCAATCAATTAATGATTGCAGTCAATATTTACAATGATGTTTCTTGTTCTTCAGGACTGCTCTAACTCGTTTTGGCATCTGGAGACCATATTTGTTATGATATCTTGACTGATATTGAACCATTTTTGGTTCAATAAGCACCCACAACTGCTAACAATTTGATGGCTTCTGTTTATCAACCGCCAGTATGATTAAAGCCACAAAATTCTCTATTGGGTTCAAATCTGGCAAATTCCAGGGCCCAGGTCCAAAAGGTTCAATGTAATTTCCAGCCAAGAACCTTGTTATCGTTTTGCTTTGTGACAAGGTGCGCCATCATGCTGACAAATCTAATTATCTTTTACAAATTGGTCGTAAACTGTTGGTCAAAAGTGCGGATCAAGCACTTTTTAGTACCATTTTGAGTTCATGGCAGTGTTCCTGGGCAAAATTGCTTATGCCTTTGTTTCCTTAGATGAACGGCAGCCCAGAACATGGATAATGTACGGATGCCTCAGCGTGGGCACAACACAGGACTCGTGCAAGCGCTCCCTTTTTCTCCTCTTACCAAGCGATCTTCCAGAAGCTCCAAACAAGAGAAAAGGAGCTTCATACGAGAATAGCTCCACTCATGGCATTAAAGCCAGAACCCCCCAAAAGAATAAATCGTGTAATTCGCTAGACTTTGACTCTTTCTGTAGTCAGCTACTCCTTAGCTTTGCTTTTGTTAAATAAGATATTAATTCTTTTAGGCTTCCTTAGAGGTTTCTTAGGATTGGTGATAGGTAATCGCTGATGTTGTTTTTCACTCTGATAGCAGGTTTGATATATGCATCTTTCAGTCTCTAGTTTCGTTCAATGTCGTGTAAAAATGGATGCATACGCGTTCTGCTCTGTTAAACTCAGTCATTTAGATTACTGACTACTATGACCAATGTGGTCTCGTTTGACGATATAGTTTTCTATATAGGTGGCTGTGGGGATGATTTTAACAGTATATGGTGTATGTTTTATTTCTACGGATAGTTTCTGGGCTGCATTTTAACCCATGTATTTACTATTTTTCCGTGGTGGTACCTGCATATCCTATCATAGCGCTTGGTGTAGTTGCCTATCCCAAGTAGGATTGGACACCCCGAGGTGAGGCGGTTCACCCTTTCTGTTTCGGCGTGACTGAGCTGATATCTGTCATTTCTAGCCATCTCGGCCATCTTTTTAAACCCGTTGATTAGTAGCCCTTGGTCTTGGATTCCCATGATAAGCCTTTAGCCATTTATAGCTATGTATTCCCTATTTTAGCCACTTAAATGTTGCTTCATTATTAATGTAGTCTTTATTGAGCTGCTTTATATATTTTCCGGCTCTTTTATGGACCTTGCACTCTACTTCTCATTTTTGTTCGAGAGCCTTTACGAATTATTTCTGTTACTTCTATAGGCAGAAAAGAAGCAGTGAAAGTCTATCACCCTGTAATATGCCTTTGTTTATTTAAAGATTTCAGATGTTAAAATTCTAGTTTTCGTGGACTAAGCTGACGGTCAACTTAGCCCACTATGCCGAAGCAATGAGTGAAACTTCTCGTTTTCGGAGAAAACATCTGAGTAAGATACCCCCTACAAAGCATAGCTAATGCAAGAGCATAAAATTTCCATTGATATGCTTTGAAAATGGACCCAACACAAAGCGACACCATTCGTCGAAAGTGTTCACACAAACAGCATAATGTATAGTGACGTCACTAAGCCCCGCCCATCAATTCAATGGGGATTTTAACTCCTTCACTTAGTTTTGACTAATAAAATCCAGAAGTTAAATCATTAGAAAATACTCTTTGATAGTTAATCATTACCACCTGTTATCATTATAGCGTCCAATTATACTCGCGTGTACTCATACTCATTAAAGTATTGACCGATTTCTACCAGATTTCCTATTCAGGCTCTTGCTCAATTTACATACAGACTTCATTCGTTATTGGGACTCAATTGGAATTCAATATCCATAAACTGCTGGAATCGTCTGGTCGATAGTGTCAAGTCATAAAGTGGTGTTAAAAATTAATTATAAAGTGATTACTCTTTTATAATTAATTGTTAATAAATTCTTGTTACAAAAGTTTCATTTTTCTCGACATGTGTGAAAAAGGAGGAAGTTGGATTAATTTTTAGCAGATAGGTTTTATATCATTTAGGTCAAGAGAAGAGAGAGAGTGAAAAGTGGAATTACTGTCGCAAAAACGACACAAATTCAACTTACTCATGAGCGCGAGAGAATGATGAAATAAATCCATCATACCACCTGAAAGAGAAAACGGAATAATATATATATATATATATATATATATATATATATATATATATATATATATATTATATATATATATATATATATAAATATATATATTTGTATATATATATATATATATATATATATATATATATATATATATATATATATATATATATATATTGGAGGGGTTATTTAGAGAAATCTCGAGACAAATGGTGCGGTTAGTAAATATCAAAAGTTGATAACCGACACTGCATCAGGTCATGAGGGCCGGGCATCGTTCCTCGCAAGGTGCAAGGTAGGTAGGTGGCTTTTCAGGGAATCGCTTTAATGTATCTGTAAGATGCATTTTAAGATATCTCATTATAATGTCCTAGTATGCCATCACAGAAAATCTATAGGGTAGCCCGTTTTTTTTACTCTTTGTCGCCTGCCTGACAACTAGTTCTCAATGCAGCTGGCCACTCTACCTGTAATGCCAACCACGCGGACTTTGCACATCAACTTGCAATGTGGTACCTTATCAAAAGCCTTTTCCAATTCTAGGGATAAGATGTCCACAGCCCGACTATGATCGTACTTACTCAAAATGCCGTGAAAGAATTCTAGTTGATTTGTGAGACACGATCGGTAATCCGTGTTGGTAATCCAGGATCAAGTTGTTTGTTTAAAGGTGTCGACTATTGAGAGAGAGAGAAAGAGAGAGAGAGAGAGAGAGAGAGAGAGAGAGAGTCACAAGGAGACACAAGTAACAGTAGTACCTTAAAGGACATTGCTGATTGTCGTGGTATGACATTACATTATATCAATACCATAATATATCTTTGAGAGAGGACCAATAACTTGAAAGCGAACTGACAAAAGGGACGGAAAACCATGGTGTTCAGACGGGCTGAGTAACAAGAGAGTGCAATGAGGTCAGGCAAATTATAGACAATGGCAAAGTTCAAGGTTATTTAAAGAGACATGTATAAAAATAGAATTTTATTTTCACAAAAAAAAATGATAAGAGATTTGAAGGGTAAAATTACCCCAGAGAATTAACGGAAAAAAATCACATCAATAAACGAAGGGGGGGAGATTAACTCAATTGGTTTACTGAAGGTTCCCGGGAGGGTGGGCTTACGGATGTCTTCTGTACGTGAGGTGAGACCGCTCGGACTTCAGAGCGGGAGGGTGGAGTGATGACGGTTCTCAAAAAGCAAGAGGGAGAGGGTAACTTCCGGTCCAGGGGAGAGTATTTCGGCTACCCGAAATGGGTTGGGCTTCGACAGGAGTTGATGAAAGAAGTCGGGAAAATCACTCGGGGCGATCTTTCAGTGGAAATACCTCCTGGCTGGGGCTAATTTCAAATACACAAAATAGTCCAGCTGTCACTTTGCTTTGTTGCTAGCATTTGACTTGGAACCATGGGGAAATCTTCTTGGTTATGGCGAGACTTCTCAACTCTGTGTGTCTTCCGGGGAGTCGAACGTTATTTATATCCGAGGCTCTTCCCGGAGTTTGGGGTTAGCGGGAAACAGCTCTACTCTGGAAGGGCCGCGAATCTTCTGGCAGGAGCTATTTTAGCCCGGATAAAGGTGAATCGTGGGGGACTCGATTCAAAGCTACCGCTTGTGGAAGGGGGGGGGGGGGTTAGGCTTGCCACTTTAGTCCTGGCCGGGCTTTTTGCTGCACATGGGAGTTCCTCTCTGCTAAAGATCTTTCACACGGGGATTCCCTCACACTGATCATACCGTGGAGGTACCATTTTGGGAAGGCCCTAACCTATAGCATAAGAGAAAGTATAGCATACATGAAGGCTCTTCCCGCCCACCTTCCCACCCGCATTTACGGGCCAGAAAGCTGAAACGATACCTGAATGTGCTGGAAAAATAGAATACAAACAGGAAATTTTTATAGAAAAGTTGAAACCTATCTACTTGCCACAAATCTATAATCTATACTTAGGTGGTACCATCTAGGTCAAGGTGTTGATTATCTTGTTAAGTCTTGATTTGAATTGTTCGACTGACGAACTATTCACCACTTCTGGCGGTAAATAGTTCCACCTTCCGCAGATTTTGTACGAGAAAATTTGCCACAAATGCTAGTATGGAATTGCGGTAATTCCAGTTTGTAACCGTTGTTACGTGTAGCATTTGCGTTCAACGTGAACAGCCTCCTGTGATCTACCTTTTCAACTCCTCGTATTATCTTAAAAGTTTCAATCAGCTGGCCTCATAACTGGTGCGTCTTCCAGGAGAACATTCCTAGTTCTCGTAGCCTATTTTAATAACTTTTATGTCTAAGGGCGGGTGGGAGGGGATCATTTTTGTGGCTCTGGTCTGCACCCTTTCCAGCCGTTCAATGTCCTTCCTCAGGCTTGGGGACCAGAATTGTATGGCGTATTCAAGGTGTGACCGGACTAAAGATTTGTACAAGGCAAGAACAATCTGCATAATTTGGAAGTAAAAATGCCTCTTTATGTACCCCAGCATTCGCTGGGCCCGCTTTTTTACCTGGAGGCACTACCCGTAGAATTTTAGATCACTGCTGATTAGCACGCCTAAATCTTTCTCAAGGTCAGTGTTATCTACTCGTTTGCCTAGCAAGGAGTAGTTTTCCCGCGAGTTACATGGCCGATGTGCATTACCTTGCACTTGTCTTAGTTAAATGGCATCTGCCACCTCTCTGACCACTCGCCTATCCTAAGAAGGCTATTTCGTAGGCGTTCCACTCCTTCTCGCGAGCTAACACTACCTTCTAGCTTGCTATCGTCGGGAAACTTGGCTATCGGGCATATTAATCCTTCGTCTATATCATTGATGTAGACGATGAACAATAGAGGCCCGAGCACTGAGCCGTGGGGCACCCTGCTACTGACTGGCACCCATTGTGAGGCTACCCCGTTGATCGTTACTCGTTGCTTCCGTCCCAAGAGCCAGTTTTCTATCCATTCGGCTACCTTGCCGGTAATGCCAAGGGCGCGGACTTTATTCATCAACCTTCGGTATGGTAACTTATCGAAGGCTTTTTGTAAGTCCAGGTATAATATATCCTCAGCTCGACTACGGCCATACCCACTAAAAATACTGTGGAAAAATTCTATTAGATTAGTGAGTCATGAGCGGTTCTTGCAAAATCCGTGCTGAGAATCTAAGTTCAGGTTGTGAGACTCTAAGTGCTGCACTATACGGTCTGCGATTATTTCCTCGAGCAGTTTGACTACGATGAATGTCAGACTAATAGGCCGGTAATTACAAGGGCATTTACGGTCCCCCTTCATAGAGATGGGAGTTACTCTACGTCTGCTATTCTCCAGTCTTTCGTCACCTCTCCAGTTTCTAAAGATTTATTAAAAATGGTGGTGAAGTGTAGAGCGATCTCTTTACTAACTTCTCAGAGGACTCTAGGAAGAAAGCTATACGCACCTGGAGACTTATACGGCTTAAGGTTTCCCAGTCTAGCTACTACTTCGTTTCTCTCTAAGACTATTTCGCATTGGTTTTTGCCCTCTTTGAGATCAACACCCAGCCTCGGAGCTGAACCATCAACTTCACTCGTAAATGTGGAGGCGAAGTAGCCGTTCAACACGTTGGCAATGTCTCGTTCTGACTTAGGCCACACGCCATTGTCATCTCTCAGCGGTCCTATGCTATGACGAATCGGTTTGCGGCTATTGGCATGCAGGAAGAATTCTTTCGGAGTCTCTTTCCAGATGGAAGCCACCCGAACTTCCTCACTGCGCTTAGCTCTGCGCACCAGTGCTTTAAGTTGCCTACAAATTCCCCAGTATTGAAGAAGCCTTTCTTCATTACGGTTGGCTTTCCAGTTATTGTAGGCAGTTTTCCTGTTCCTTATCACTGCTGCGATGCCTCAATTGAACCATCTCGGTTGGAGAGGCTTGTCACTTATCATTCTGCTGGGGACAAACGTAGACTGTTGGGTCATAAAATTTTCTTTAAACGCCAACCATTTGTTCGAAGCTCCTTCTGCTGTTGCGGGCCCAAGACGAGCTATTGCATCCCGAAGACCCACAAAGTTCGTGCGTTGGAATTGGCGTTTAAAGATAGAATCGTGAGAGCGTTTGTCACATGGAATGTGGACGGAAAACATGACTGTGCTGTGATTGCTCCCACCCAGATACTCTCCCACTATCCTGATACCATGTCGTCATCGGTGGTAAACACCAAGAGAGAGAGAGAGAGAGAGAGAGAGAGAGAGAGAGAGAGAGAGAGAGAGAGAGAGAGAGAGAGAGAGAGAGAGAGTGTGAGAGAGAGAGAGATGGAGAGAAGAAGAAGATCACAAGTAGTCACCACGAAAAGTTATTCAAAGGACATTGCTGTTCACACCGTGGAAGTACTATTTTGTTGAGGCCCTAACCTCGAAGGGCGTCGAATCTTCTGGCAGAGCTATTTTAGCCCGCATAAAGGTGAATCGTGGAGGACTCGATTCGAGGCTCCTGCTTGTGGAAGGGGGAGGGGGGTAGGCTTACCACTTCAGTCCTAGCCGGGCCTTTTGCTGCACATGGGAGTTCCTTTCTGCTAAAGATTTTCCACGTCGGGATTCCCTCACACATTTCCCAACCAAAAGATGATGCTTTACATGCAGTTGCGTAGGGAAGGATCATCCCACAGAATCAGCCCAAGCTAAGTTGCTCTTTTTTTTCCTATTACTACTTAAGTTCTTTCTTTGTTTAAATAAGTGATGGAGTTCGGGGATTAAAGTGAGCATGAGTGTCGGAATGTATGCATTGGGTGTGGTATAGTTGGTGAAGGGTATACATGTGTTGTATGTGGGCTGCGTGAATGCATTGCAGATTTAGAGGAGATGAGAATGCAGGATTTAGACAGGATATGTAGGCTGAAGGGGTTAGTTGCTGAGCTCAGCAGGGAACTTAGTGTTAGGCCTAGGGCTGGGAGTAGGTTAGGTAGTGAGGTAGGCCAGTTAGATGTTTCAGGTGAAGGTAGAGGGCCGGTGAAGGAGGTAGGATATGATAGTTCTAGGGATAGTGAAGTTAGCCCCCTTAGATTAGTTAGAAATAGGCCTAGTGAGGATGGGGGACAGTGGAGAGTGGTTAGGAAACGTGGAGCTAGGGAGGCTTCTCCTGTTCTTTGTGAGAATAGGGTTGCCTCTGTTGAGGTGGTTAGCCAGGGGGGAGAATAGGTGTGTGAGTCAGAGGGACACAGAACCTATTACCTTGACTAATAGATTCAGTGCCCTAAGAGAGGAAGTAACTGGAAGTGATATGACTGATGGGGGTGGGGGTGGAGGTAGAGTGACTAGTAGTTTAAATGAGAATAGGAGTGGGGATGGAGTTACGTCCGTGGGGGGTTAAGAATAGGAGTCTGACTGAAGTGCTTGTGATGGGTGATTCGCGAGTTAGATATTTAGATAGGAAGTTGAATGCAAGTAGATTGAATGGTTTGAGGGTGTGTTTGTCGGGTGCTGGAGTAAGAGATCTGTCTGATAGGTATGAGGAGCTGGTGTCTGACTGTGCAAGGGATGCGGTTGTAGTTAAACATGTAGGGGTGAATGATGTGAAGAAAGTGGGTGCATGTGAGTTACGTGAGAGGTACAAGAGGTTGATTGAAAAGGTGAAAGAAAGTAGAATGAAAGGTGTTGGGACAGGTGTGCTTCCAAGAATGGATGTTGGGGTAGAATGGATGTCTCATGCGATGGGCTGAATGATTATGTGAAGAGGATGTGTGAGATGGAAGGTGTCATGTTTGTGGATGTGTGGGATAGGTTTGTTGGAATGAAAGAAATGTATGCGATGGATGGACTGCATTTGAGTAGGAGGGAGGTAGATGTGTTGCGGGAGGAGCATGATCATGTTATTAGGTCTTTGCGGGCGGGAAACTAGATACTAATAGTGGTCAGGGAATTATCAGAGGACATTATAGTACTGAAAGTAGAATGGACTTGGCAGATAACAGAAATAGGTTCCAAGGCGATAGTGGTGAGGTCATTCAGGTTTCAAGAGGTGCTTCAGGGATAGGGGGGTTAAATTGTTTCTATACAAATGCTCGTAGTCTTAGAAACAAGAAGGATGAGCTATTTAGTTATATTAGCAATGAGGATATAGATATATTATGTGTTACTGAATCATGGGTTAATGAAATAGAATTTAGTGACACTATAAGTGAATTTGATTTACAGGGCTATAATATGTACATTAGTCAAAGGACAGGTAGGATTGGTGGAGGAATAATTATCTATATAAAAAACAACATTGTTTCAAGTTCAAATACTTAAATAAAGCAGGATGGAGTTGAGTCACTTTGGATAGATATTAGGTTCAGTAAAAATAGAATGGTGCATTTGGGAGCTTTTTACAGGCCACCTGGGCAGACTAATAATATGGATGAACTAATGATAAGGGAAATAAGTAAGGGATGTGAAACAGATGCAGTTATTATTGAAGACTTAAACTTAAACTCTGTGGACTGGGAAAATATGATAGGTAGGGATAGAACAAGTGGCAGGTTCATAGAATGCTTTGAGGATAATATTTTGAATCAATTTGTTAATGAGCAAACGAGGGGGGACAATATATTAGATTTAGTACTTTCTAACAATGATCATTTAGTTCAAGAATTGACTGTTGGGGAAGCATTGGGAAATAGTCACCATCAGATAGTTCGTTTTAACTTGGGAATTGAGAAGGGTAAAATAACCGAGAATGCTGTAAAAGTTCTAAATTTTCATAAGGCAGATTACTCGTTGCTTCCGTCCCAAGAGCCAGTTTTCTATCCATTTGGCTACCTTGCCGGTAATGCCAAGGGCGCGGACTTTATTCATCAACCTTCGGTATGGTAACTTATCGAAGGCTTTTTGTAAGTCCAGGTATAATATATCCTCAGCTCGACTACGGCCATACCCACTAAAAATACTGTGGAAAAATTCTATTAGATTAGTGAGTCATGAGCGGTTCTTGCAAAATCCGTGCTGAGAATCCAAGTTCAGGTTGTGAGACTCTAAGTGCTGCACTATACGGTCTGCGATTATTTCCTCGAGCAGTTTGACTACGATGAATGTCAGACTAATAGGCCGGTAATTACAAGGGCATTTACGGTCCCCCTTCATAGAGATGGGAGTTACTCTACGTCTGCTATTCTCCAGTCTTTCGTCACCTCTCCAGTTTCTAAAGATTTATTAAAAATGGTGGTGAAGTGTAGAGCGATCTCTTTACTAACTTCTCAGAGGACTCTAGGAAGAAAGCTATACGCACCTGGAGACTTATACGGCTTAAGGTTTCCCAGTCTAGCTACTACTTCGTTTCTCTCTAAGACTATTTCGCATTGGTTTTTGCCCTCTTTGAGATGAACACCCAGCCTCGGAGCTGAACCATCAACTTCACTCGTAAATGTGGAGGCGAAGTAGCCGTTCAACACGTTGGCAATGTCTCGTTCTGACTTAGGCCACACGCCATTGTCATCTCTCAGCGGTCCTATGCTATGACGAATCGGTTTGCAGCTATTGACATGCAGGAAGAATTCTTTCGGAGTCTCTTTCCAGATGGAAGCCACCCGAACTTCCTCACTGCGCTTAGCTCTGCGCACCAGTGCTTTAAGTTGCCTACAAATTCCCCAGTATTGAAGAAGCCTTTCTTCATTACGGTTGGCTTTCCAGTTATTGTAGGCAGTTTTCCTGTTCCTTATCACTGCTGCGATGCCTCAATTAAACCATCTCGGTTGGAGAGGCTTGTCACTTATCCTTCTGCTGGGGACAAACGTAGACTGTTGGGTCATAAAATTTTCTTTAAACGCCAACCATTTGTTCGAGGCTCCTTCTGTTGTTGCGGGCCCAAGACGAGCTATTGCATCCCGAAGACCCACAAAGTTCGTGCGTTGGAATTGGCGTTTAAAGATAGAATCGTGAGAGCGTTTGTCACATGGAATGTGGACGGAAAACATGACTGTGCTGTGATTGCTCCTACATAGACACTCTCCCACTATCCTGATACCATGTCGTCATCGGTGGTAAACACCAAGAGAGAGAGAGAGAGAGAGAGGGAGAGAGAGAGAGAGAGAGAGAGAGAGAGAGAGAGAGAGAGAGAGAGAGAGAGAAAGAGAGAGTGTGTGAGAGAGATTAATAGTGTAGCTGAAACCTATTTTACTTGTTTCTACAATCTACGTTCTATACATATGCATGGAGTACATCATCCAGTCTAGATTTGAATTGTTCTACAGACGAACTATTCACCTCCTTGACCGGAGGACTGTTCCATGTAGTACAGATCTTATACAAGAAGTAGTTCTCGCAAATACTAGTCTCGAATGGCGTCGAATCCAGCTCGTAATTATGATTACGGGTCGAATTTGTGTTCAACGTGAACATCCTTCTGTAGTTTACGTTTTCGACATCCCATATAATCTTGAAGGTCTCTATTAGCTGGCCTCTTTAATCGGCGGGTCTCCAAAGAGAAAAAAAAACATTTTCGAAGCGGATGCTGATATCCTTTGTGCCTTAGTAAAGGAATTAGCTTGGAGGGTGTAGCCTGGACAAGATCCAGGCTATCTATGGCCTTACACAGTGTAGTGGACCAGAATTGAACGGCGTATTCTAGGAGAGGTTTGACTAGAGAGTTCTTCAATTTGATGACAATTCCCTTATTATGAAAGTGAAATTGCCCCTTTATGTAACCCAATAGTCTGTGTGCCTTTTTTTCTCGATCGGCACACTGTCTGGAAAACTGTAGGTCGATGCTGATTTGCACACCCAAGTCCTTTTTCAGGTCTGTCACATCCAGAACTCTACCTATATATATATATATATATTGTATATATATTTTGTTTCCTTTTGTAATTCTCTTTGGTTCTTTATTTATTTCACGTGGCATATTATTTCATTAATTTACACAAATAGCCATTTTGGGGATTTGATAGTCACGGAGCGTCCATTTGTGGAGGTCCTCGCTTTGCCTATTAAATCCTGCAATTTAGGTGCCACAGGCCTATCTATCTTACAACATGAGCCCCTCAGGTGTTCTAGTCGTTGATATCTGCTAAATCCCCCTTACCTCGGATACTGAGGTGGCACCATCCTCTGTGTACAAGTCGTCACATATAAAGAAGCGATCAAATGGATCCAAGAATTTGACGCCTATCATTGCACATAGGTGCCCTAATTTCTTATTGATACCTAGTTTTCTTGTTGCATGCACATTCGAAAACTTTGGGGATAAAGTGCCTACTAAAAATACTCGGTCGGTCTTACCGCGAAGATCATCCGCAGTCACCATTGCATTCATCATGATGGCTTCCGTGTTTCCGACACATCCTTCTCTGAGAAAGCAATCGTTCTCACTCATGATCGAGACGAGTACAGAGATTCTGGAGGGGATCTTCACCTTCTCGAACTCCCTCCCGAGTGCCTCGTTTCCCCGACCCGGGAGGCATCGGACATCTAATCTGTATCCATAAAACTCTCCAAGGTGTCTCTCTAGGCCTAGGGCCTGAGAGTCCTCCACCACAACGCCTTACACTTCTCCTTTTGACCGCAGCGCAAATCAGTTCAGATGCGTTGTTTTTTCCTTCGTGGTCCGGGATCCCAACTTACTCTTCATCGCCGATTCGCCCGTGGCTGCTGCAGAAACTCCCTTTCCTTGATCTTTATTTTTCCCTTTTCTATTCCTTTTCCTTTTGATATAGTTTGGTTTAAAACTTATTCTTGTTAACAATGGGAGAGAGCAGACAGAGAAGCTGCCAGTACTTGAGTGTGTCTAGCGACTGGCTGGATGGTAGCGGATGGTCTACAGCACTTACCATTAGTGGTGTCTCTATTATTCGTAAATCTCAGTTTTTCATAGGCGTGCACCACATTTTTAGAGTCCGCTGCATGCAACAGGTGTTTGTAGCTGCTATTTTGTACTCATGATGAAGACTTATAGTCAATAGATGCAAAGAAAACAAATAAAGATATGCTTGGCTATCCACTATCTCTGCCTTTTGATCAATGGCTGAAGAGAATGTGTGACACACAACTCAAAGCGTCTTTCTGGTTCTAGTCAATGTAGCTGCCTCTTCTCATTCTTCTTGTAAGAGGTGATTCAAATTATATGCTATATTTTATCCTTTGTCCAATTTTTATTCTTAATTCAGGAATACAATACTTCCTTTCTCTACATGGAAACACTTGATTCTCTAATGCTATGTACATGTGCACTGGATCATAACCTTTATGGTCTGAAAATGCCCATCTATCTGAGTGGTCACACGTTGGAGCAGAAGCCAAGGCAAGCATTCTCCAAGGTTCCGCATACCCAGATGTATAATAAACTTATCGGTTAACTTAAGAATCATACTGGCGTCATAGAGAACCTGGACGACCCAGGAACAATTTGTTATCTCAGGTTGTTTGTATTTACATATCACGCCTAGTCAGAGAATTTTATAGCAGAGGAGTCATAAGATAGACCATGAGCATTAGACAAAAGTCAGGGTTGGCGACGAGAGAAATTTATGATGTGCGGCCATTTGACAGAGTCATGATCTCCAAGAGGGTTATGATTTGTATTTTTAAAAGATATTTTAGGCTGATGTATTGGCTGATGCATTTGAGTAACTGGGTAAATCATTTTGATATTAAAGAGGAGACCTGTTGGACTAAGATGAACCAATTATTATCATCTCTTCAGATGTTGTAAATAATATAAAAGGGATAAAAGACATTGAAATTTTCTGGATACCAAAAATTTACAGACAGACAAGTTAAGTCTCAAAAATGGCATTCACTGCTACAATAACACTTTCTAGGCTTCGCTTTCCTAAACAACAAATCAGAAGTGGCCGTTTCAAGGACCAACCCACTGTTTATTGAAGAAGTGTTCTTACCTGTAAATTATCTCTATCCACCTTCGCACTAATGAGATGACCAGAATCCACAGACACATGATCCGGAGATTTGTCTTGAAGAATTTTTTTTAGTATCTGAGACAACAACATTACAAGTGCGGATGTTGCTCAATTCACCCTCTTCTCTCACAAATGAAAATACTTTGATCCCATGTGGCCAAGTAGTGATGAACCCATTAGCACCTTTTTCGAGTAGCTAATCAGGTGAGAGACATCTTTGCATAATATTGGCATAATATTAAAACTCTTGAGAATAAGATCGGTGAGGTATTTCACCCGGTCTATCACTACATCATGTGTTTCTTATCAGATTGACCATGTGTAGGTCATTATGCTTGTCAAAGATCATGCTGTTAGGTTGCCAAACAATTGATCTTTATATTTTCCATATTTGCTCAGATTTGTTGAAAGATAATTGTACTAATGCTTAGGCCTTTTATAAGTCGTAATGACACCTAAGTTTTTATTCAACTACAACAAGGTATATGAGTACCACAAGAACTGTATGGAGGAAAACGTTTACAACAGGACTTTTGTTTAATATCTTTGAAGCGTAAAAGAACAATGGTTTGATTACAAACATAATCACATTCTTACTCCTCTATGTGGTTTCCAAAGGTAAATGGTTATGCTTGGCATTTAGTAGGGTGTGAAAGGAGTTATTCTTTATGAGTTTCTTAATAATCCATAGTCTGCTTGTTAAACAATTTCAACTTTCAACTTCAAAACATCCTTCACTACTCAACTGAAAAGGTTGTTCTCCTCCTCCTCTTTGTCAATGCACCCAAAGCACATGGCACGTTCAAGCCAAGAAAAAAGCAACTGCGTTGGGTTGAGAAATTATTCCTCAGCCTTAACATTCATTAGACCTTGTACCATCTGATTACCATCTAAGTCATTACGTCATCATCTAGATGGCAAAGTTTACCCTGATATGAAGGCTGTGGCAAAGAATATCGAATCATATTTTTCCTCAAAAACCAAATTTAT
Source organism: Ceratothoa steindachneri (assembly GCA_963969495.1). Classification (NCBI taxonomy): domain Eukaryota; kingdom Metazoa; phylum Arthropoda; class Malacostraca; order Isopoda; family Cymothoidae; genus Ceratothoa; species Ceratothoa steindachneri. The sequence continues at coordinate 2,303,048 of OZ018322.1, forward strand.
TCTTCAAAAAAGGGTAGTAACTGCTTATATAAACGATAGAACATTGCCAACTAAGATGCAAACTATTTTTATGAATAAATGTTTTGTTATGCATTAAAAATGATGTTACTTCCCGTTAAAATACGACATTAAATTCTCGACAACTTAATGCAATCTCACGCTCTCAGTGGGGATGGCAGGAGGATTTCCTGGTCTTACCAACTTCTGGCTACATCGTGATTCCCAGTATGTAGTGTACCTCATATGCAAATACCCCATGCAGAGACATACTGCAATACAGCTGATCTAAGTGTCTTCTCACACATATGAAAAATATCAAATTGTTATTTTTCAGTGAGAAGACCTTTGCATGTATTCGAGGGACCTAAAATATAAAACACTTATTGCAATAAATGGACTTTCTCTTTTGTCTTTATAACTATTAACAGAAGCAATGATGACATGAATTTGAATTAAAATTGCATATTTTACTCACATATGTCACGGTAACGAGTCAGCTATAGTTTATTTTTTGCTTCGAAATCGATTTAATTAGATTCCTTGATGTTAAAAATGTACACTTTCCCCCAAGTTTCACTAATAATTATAACTAGCAAATGCATGGGTCTGATGTATTGTTGAGATCCATTTTAAAATATTCTGTATATTTCTGATACGAAATGTGATCTGTCTCTCGCCTTTGGATATTTTATTCTAATGTTCTAAGGTACTTCCATACCAAAGAGGACCTAGGAATCATAACTTGGAATGAACACAATAGTTTTAGAAGGAGTACGTTTACTAAATCGTATTTACTTGAGTCCGTGGTATGAGGTTATATCGGAAGAAAAACTAGAGGGAAAACGCCTGCCCATCCCAAGGTAATGACATCATTGGCCTTAATCTAAGGGAAGGCGAAATTCCCAACTTGGAAAGGTTAACCGACCATCTCGAAATGGACCACGAGGAATTCCTTACCTTAACCTGGACCATGGAAATAAAAGTTTAGGTATGTGTGCATGCGCGATCTTTTTCAGTGTTCATTTATGTGAGTTATGCGTGTTTCATGTGGATTTATTTATTCACCCCCTCCCCATTCCCGGGTTGATATTTTAAGCTACTCTACGAGGGAAAAAGCGACTGTACGAAGATAGGATCATACACATTCCATGTACACGAATGAGTTTTGATCTCTTAAATGCCAACAATTCAATTTCAACCATTTTGTGTATGTGAAAAAGCGAGTAGTCATCTGCCTAAGTGGGGCCACTGAAAAAGGAAAGATGATGATTAGTGAATTATGATGACGGTAATGAATACGACACTACTATAGTATTCTCTTTCTTAAGACCTGGTTCTTAAATTACAAAAACAGATTTTCAGAGGCGGAGGCAAAAAAGCTTCCTGAACCGTTGCCTCTTTTTCCAGGTAGTGAGATGTGGCTACGCCCCTGAAAATTTGTTTTCTAATTTTAGAACCAGATCTTAAGAAAGAGAATACTATACTGGTGTCGTACTCATCCTCATCATCCTTCACTAATCATCATCTTTTCTTTTTCAGTGGCCCCACTTAGGCAGAAGATGACTGTTTAAGTACCCCCCCCCCCTCGTCTACGTAAACTGCCGTCAGATGTGAAAGGGGATTGCGATTCATGTTTCGTGCCAACTATGCCAGGCAGTTGCATGGCCATAATTGGGGCATTGGAGGAAGCTGGTTTGATGATTAGCCCACAGCTGATAACATTGTCGGAAACTCTTCCGGATAAGGGAAGGACTGCTACCTCCGTCGCTCATCCCAGCGAAGGCCCCTTCTAGGGACCATAGAGGGACATACAACCGTCTCTATGGTATGGCGGGATGCGGTTGCGACTAAAAAACCCTCGGGGACGGCGTTGTCAATAAGTCCGCCATACAATCACCCCCCCCCTAGAGGATCCCACCTGGATTCGTTATCATTCATCTAAAAGGCAATTCCCATTCCCATCCAGGCGACTGCTGAGCGCGGGGGGTGGGATTATATCTTCATCCCTAAGGAAAATAGAATTATCAAAACGAAAAACATACACACGCACATAATCAATTGAGGCCGTCTAACCACCGAAGGAATAACAAATCTTGGAAAGGAAGATTTGCACCCCTCACTAGCGGGTCTGCAAACACACCAAAATGGCGTCCCACCCCGCACAAGAGTCGCCTTCAGGACAATAGGTGGACAACCAAAGCCGGATCGAGGCAAAGTATTCAAAACGGTCTTCGGAAAGCTGAGCGTAGCTATCCTAAGACTAATCGACACCCCGGCCGGTTACGTCGCAATCTGCGAGAAAGAGGCAGATGTTGAAATGCTTAAGAAAGAGACGGGACAATGGGTGATAAAGGAGATAAACCTCCAGCCCAGCACTCCACCTCAGATCCAGGAACATCGGAGAGTGATATGCAGGCAGCTCGACCCCTGGATCGGGCAACATAACAAGGAGGAAATAAAGAAAGAGATAACAAGAAACCAGTCGTGGGCGAAAATCGTGAAGATATTAAAGTTCTCTAACAAATGGCACAACACAGATTACCAGCACTTATTTAAAGTTATATTCAGTGAAACTCAAATGTCCCAAAAGGCCAAAGAAAAAGGGCTGTTACTCTTCAATGCCAAGATAAGCGGAGAACAAATAGAGAGGGAGGAATTCACTCCCATCCAGGTATGCTTCCGGTGTTTCAAAATGGAGCACGAACCCACAAAGGAATGCAAAGAGCAAAACATAACTTGTTCTAGGTGCAGTGGAAAAGGCCAGGGATGGCGAGAATGTTCGGCACGAACAGAGAGGTGCCCAAATTGTGGGCTGAACCACGTGGCGATGGCCATGTTATGCCCTCCTCCAAAAGGAGATAATTGAAAGAAAGAAAGCTGAGGAACCAAGGAAGGCTAATACTTCCTACGCCCAAGCGACGAGAACAGCCCCAACCAGAACTACCGAGAAGCAACATCCAAAGACCTATCTAAAGCTGTAAAACGAAAACTTAACAAAGATTCTTACGTGTATATTATTTGCGCACATAAACAATCTTACTCCCCGGGATCATTCGCGGAAACATTCAATCTCATGCTAAAAAAGTACGGCATGTCAGAGATGTGGTTCCCGGACTACCCACCATCGGGAGAAGTACTGCAACTGCACTTCCTGCCAAAGGGTGCAGCAGAGACACCGGTGACTCCATTTCTTCCAGAGGAAAAATCCAAAGGATCTGAGAAAGCAGCGGAGGCCACGACTGAGAACAATAAATCAATTAGGAAAGACCTAAGATTGGAGGCACAGAGGCGCCGTGAGAAGAAGGAGAATAAAGCAGCTAGAAGAATTAAGCAGGCACAGTGCAACCTCATGAGCTCATCGTCCTCAGAATCTGATGATGAGGAGGTCAAAAACAGGGCAACTAAGAGACCCGTAAGCTCAAGAAGTAGGTCGAAGACATCAAAACGTACTTACAAGTACGATGGAGAGGAGATCGACCTCAAGATAATCACAAATGAAGGGACCCTATATCCCTAGAAGCTCTCCCGTAAGGAGATATATCAGAAAATCCTGGACAAAAGAATCAAATGGATCTAACCAGCACCATAATTAGAATCGGACATTGAACAGGCGATTCACGAAGAAAATATGAAACTGCACAAAGATTCCTGCACCACCCTAAATGATGTAGAATACAAAAAGGGAACAAAAACATTAACAACACTTTAAAAATACTCACACTGAATGTGAATGGATGGAAAGGAAAGTCCATTCTTTACGGCAACATCTTCCGTAATGTGGACCCAGACATCATCTTCATATCAGAACTTGGCGTCAACACAAACAAGCACCCATAAAAATACACAATTACACTTTAATATAGAAGAACCACACGTAAGAAAGATTTGATGGCGCAGCCATCGTGATCAGGAAAAACAAAGTTCAAAACAATACCGGACTTAGACGAAGCATTCGTGGCTGTCGAGATCCCGACTCTGCTTGTAGGCCTAACTGTGGCTACAGCCTACCAGCCACCCAGGCGACAATACCTACCGATAAATAACTTCTTCTCCCTCTTCAAGCACAGAAGGCTAGCGTTGCTATGCGGAGACCTAAACGCCAGATGCCGTGCATTTGGCTACGGGCGCGTCGACCAAAGAGGAAGAAATCTGGAACTACTATTCGAAAGAAATGGGCTCCAGAGAGTTGGACCAAGCTTCCCAACTTATCTAACACACTGTTTGGCGACAAAACCGGACATTGTGTTAGCAAGTCCAGAATTCCCCTTAACATCGTCAACGCCCCAGGCCCAGTGGACCGGAGCGATCATATCTCAATCATCACCACCATTTCCCTTGCGCCAATGCTCAAGCCCGTCACACTTATGGAAAGCTACGCAAAAGCTAACTCGGGGCAATACAGAGAAATGCTCAGCAACTATCAGCCAGCTGACCTGGGTGTCGCAAATCTCGAAGAAATTGATGAGGAAATTGATAAGATCACTAATCTCCTTATTCAACCTGATGGAAGATGCGTCCCTAGGATCTCGTACACATATACTCTCACAACCTAGGTGGACAGAAGAAATGAGGAACATCGCCAGGGAACACAGGGACATCTACGAAGAAGTCGGTAAGACAGGCCTAAACCGGGAAAGGGCAGCCCGAATGAGCCAACTAAGCGAGGAGCTAAAAAACAATCTTCGAGAAGCAAAAAGAAATCTGGGACGATATCATAGGCAGACTAGACAAGGAGATAAATCCTGGAAATTTTCTGAATAGCATCCGAAAACGTAGGAGATTGCCTCCCAGGCTATCTCATAGAGTATCCGGAACCTCTCGAAACGAGATTTAGAATGCGTTGGAAAGAGATCTTTGCAATATGACCTGAGGAGAGCGACGATTTCGACCAGAACTTCGAAGACCTCGGAGTGATGGTACATAGGACCCACCTATACTTAAAAGTATCTAGAGAAAGAGAGATGGTTAATCACGGGCGCCCCATAACCCTTGAAGAGACCATGAACACCATAAGGTCCTCAAACAAAGGGCACCCGGTTGGTCTTGGCTCACAAAGAACAACCTAGTGAAGGCAACACGGCAAATTATTCAGGGCATGGTGAACATCATGAATGCATCCCTGAATACAGATTACTTCCCAGGTGGGTAAAGGATGGCTGAAATCATTTTTATCCCGAAAGGGAATAAGCCCCCAGACCAAGTAGCTAACTATCGCTCAATCTCTCTCCTAGAAATACCCGACAAGATCTTTGAGAAGATTATAGTCGACAGGCTAAAATCTCAACTCGACGAGTTTGGAGCACATAACCCGCAACAACATGGGCTCCGACCAAAAAGGGACACGGAAGCGGCCCTGGCGCTCCTAACAGAAAAGATCGCACATTTCCTAGCTAAGGGGCACTATGTAGACATCCTTATGAAGGACGCGCAGAAGGCCTTCGACAAGGTTTGGCGGACAGGACTCCAATACAAGATCCTTATCCTCCAGCTAGACTCAGTCCTGGAAAGAATCCTTTGTGATTTCATCATGGACAGAAGGGCGCGTATCATGATCAAAGAACACAAAGGACCAGAATTCGAATTCAAAGCAGGCGTTTCCCATGGGAGCTGCATGAGCCCTCTGCTTTACCTGGTCTTCACTATCGACCTCCCTACTCCAATACACATTGACACTATGTATCTATAGTACGCAGATGACGTCACGCAGATCGTTCACAGTAGGGTGAGGAAAGCAAGGGATCAGGCGATCAACACCATAGCAGAGATCTCTATAATCAAATAATACGAGAGAAGATGGAAAATCGGACAAATAAGGATAAATTTAAGAAAATCCCGCTCTGCTGCAGGTCGACGTGGCCCATTGTAATAGATGGAAGAAGATGTGGCTACACCGCCGAAGGCGCCATCTTAGGCCTAAAAATCTCCGACCATGGATACTCGAGACACTACAAGGAGAGTCAGAATATGGCGAAGAGAGAAATTACTAAGCTATATAGGTTTAGAAATCTTAGCTCGGTGAATATCAGGAAAATATACCTGATGTTTATCCTGGCTAAGCTCATCTACCCTGTAGTAGTAAATCAAACGGCCATTAAGACCGCTATGAGTAGGCTCCAAAGAGTGCAGAATTCTGCATCCCTTTACATAAACAAAACCAGACGAAGAGAGTATCTTCGTCAAAGGGACCTGCACCGCAGACAACGTCTGGAGCCCATTACTGTCGCAACGCAGAAACTGGCCAAAAAGGTCTGGTTAACAAGGGCCAATGATATCATCCTATAGCTAAGAAGAAGAAGAACAGGTGGTAACTTAAACATATCTGCCAGATTGCGTGGCAAAGTCGCCCGAAATCGACTTTTCCCAAGCACTAGACTCTGCGTCTAGGAAAACACTACGCCACTTTACACATAAAAAGTACGACACAATAAATAATGAAAAACAAACAAATACAACCAAAACAAAACACGAGGTAATAAACTAGATTAAATCACTAATAAAGACTCGAAAGCTAAAAAATACACAAAGACTAAATAAACAAAACAAGGAGAGAAATACACAGAAGAACATAAAGAAGAACACACAGAGAAACAAACAGACAAGTCAACAATAATAAATCAAAAAAGGAAAAATCATTAGTTAAAATAAACAAATGCCCACGATGCCCCTCAAACTAGGGCAAACCCTACCCTATTTTATCATATATCTTCTACTACTCTCCATATCTTTCACTATTGAGTACATCAGATTCCTCTGCCTTTAGGTACACATGGGCGCTCTCGCAGTATTCTTTTCCTCTGTACCACCTCCGTTTTTAACATTGATTTCACCAATTTAAATTTCATTTCGACTAATGAATCAAAATAATGCGAATGCTATAGATACTTAGAGAACTGATCAAGTGGATCATTTTTGGGGGCTTTCTCAGGATATAAATGTGCTTTTAAACCCCATATAGATAGTCAACACCGGGCCCATAAATCTTAGACACTCGGGGAAGAGCGAGTCACTGGAACAGATGAATAAAGAGGTGAAATGATAAAAGGAACTAGAAAAGTCAATAAGTCATGAATGATTCAAACTGAATATCCATCCTTCGCAGACTGAACATGCGCTCAAAGGTGTGGAAAAGCGCAACAGTACGAAAATTCACCCCTTCAAAAATGACGTGTTTAAAGGTATAAACAAAAGATGACATCTGTTCGAAGGTACAAACACAAGTTGCTAACAAACTAGACATGAACTTAAGAGTGAGAACATCAACTCTTTGCAAACTGGATATGCACTCAAGGGTAAGAAAGTAAATTACTTACATAGTGGACATGCACAAAAAGATAAGAACATGAATCTACTATAGATTGGACATACGCTCACAGGTACGTGCATAAATCCATTGCAAACTAGACATTCGCACACGGTACGAACATAGATCCCTTTTAAACTGGACTTGCACTGAAAAGCATAGACAATGAGGTCATTTTGGGTAGACATATTCCTCATAACTCTCCTGACAGTAAATATTGACTTTTCACTGACTTTTATAGCTGACACTGACTCTGTAATTACCGCGTCACTCATTAACTATAATGAATCGTAGTAACTTATGTAAAATGGCACTGGCATCTGGGACGAACTGGCTTTTGTAACTCTCCGTAATTTCTGAGGGTGCAAGTACGCTACGCTCACATAGCCCGTACGGTGACTAGCAAGCACGCAAACAACCTTGGCACATGGCAGGAGTAAAGTCTCAGACAAGGAGGCATGTCCGGTTTGAGTGTCTTTATCCTAATCAGAAGAACGTATAGCGGCTTGGATATTTACCAGGCGCAGGAAGGGTGCATCGTATCACCGTTCCGTCTAAAAGGCAGGACTAATGGGAAGTATGAAGGCAAACCCTTCTATCTTTTATGTTTCTGTCAAAAGTTTCCATTCCCACGGAAACTTCTCCTCGAGCAGGAAAATAATTCCAAATACACCAATATGAGACCAGAAAAATCTTTGCCTGCAAAGATATTCCTAGCCAAAAGGACCGGTGATTGTATCTCATTTGCGAAAGCTTTCCCATGGTGCGTTTGCTCAGAGGAACCCACAGAGAGCGCAATAAACTATTTGTACGTTCTATCCTGAGAAATCGTCTTCTGTCTGATTAACTCGCAAATTCGAACTTTTGCATCGCTAAGATGCTCCCGCGACGCAATTACCCTGCTAAAGTATTTTAACCTCGTTTGTAGTGTTACAAAGTAATTCTAGCCAATGATCAAATTACTTCCTATTCTGATATGCAAATTAATATTAAAGAAAAATATTATTCTAACCCGTGTAATATTATTGTAACCAGTGATATAGCTTTCATATTAATTTCAGAGCTTTCGACGATATTTCGTAACTAAGGAAAAACGCCCCCAACGATCTTGGGTACGAGTATCTTAACCTGGAACTTTATGGGGACGCTTTTCTTAACCTTGAAGATTTTGGGGACGCTCAACTGTACTTGGATATTTTAGGGACGCTTTACTTTACCTGCTCTAAAATTATCCTTGCACGAATTGCTTATTTAATATTTCTCATTTCTGGGTGACTCGAATAGTTAATTCCTCCCATTTTCATAGGAGTAAAATAAAGCGCAAAATTTAATCTCTTTTCCTCCCTCTACCTTACAGAGAGTATTGGATATAGCCTGATTTGGGGCTCCACAGAGTAAGTTAAGCAGTACCCACAAATTGGTGCAATAATTATAATTGGCCCTTTAAAATGGTGGCATTAACTCCCACAGACTCTTGAGGTTGAGAATAACTCCTGTACTTAGCATCGACACCCATGAGAGTCGTAGTGACTTTTGTGATTGCCAGTAAATCTCGTGGCTTTCAGTAACTCCTGTGATTGTCAATGTCTTTTGCGAGTCTCAAACATTTACTTCGCTATACACGATTTGAGTTTTATGGATTCGTTACGTAAATTAGCTTGCTCCGAAATTAATTATAGGAGGAAATAAATCTGATCGAATGGAAGGAGTTGACAACAAAGACTGAATTCCTATAAATTAGATAACTTCAGTCATGGGATCGCGGTTACCTTGGTTAAACACGACGAAAAACAACGAAAATCGCAACGCGAATTTGTCTCCAAAACTTCTAGGGAAAATAGATGGGAGAAAAATAAATGAAAGCAATAAGCCAGATCACCAGGCGCCTTGATTCTCTTTGCAAATCTCCTCACTACCTTCTCTTTTCACCACTTTTATTTCGTTCTATCTATCCACACATGCTTTGTCCCCTCTCACACACACTTACATTAATTGGGAATTGGGAAAGGAATCAAAGAAAACCACATACGCTCCAGGTGACATTCTCCGAAGGCAGTCGTACTCAATAAAGATGAAAGGGCTTGGAAGCTTGGAAGCCCTCCATCCAATATGGCTGGGTGGGGGTTGAAATAAAGAATTAAAGAGGTATGGCAGGTAAGGACTTCCTAAACAGGTTGCCCAGTATAGCGTTCCTTAATGACCAAATCCACTGGGTCGCGTTCTTGATTTCACCTGTACCATTGCAGATGTCACTCATATATGGATATAAGTGAATATCGCCTTAAGAAACGGACGTAAAGTTGTGAATGTATTTCACCCGCATAAAAAAGAAAATCTCATTCAAAACGCTTTCGTCTCTAATGAGACCTTGTTAAATAATGTTAAAATGCTTGGAATCACTTATTTTTCATGGGAAGGTATAGGAAATAATGTAGTAATTTATTTAATATTTTATAAATTATGTTCCCTGAAGGTGCATAATATCAGGTACTGCACCCCAGCAAGTCATGGCTCTGATGCACCTCGATCCAGTTTATGGGGAAATGGTTAGAGAAGGAATGACTTCATACGTCTTAATGCTTATCAGAGTGGATAAACAATTAAAGGAAGAGTATAAGGGAGAGACAGATCCTAAAAAATTAATTGGGAAGTGACTATGAAAAAGAACGAGAAAGCGACCATGAAAAAGAACGAAAGGGTGAACATGAAAAATAAGGAGAAAGTGACCGTGAAAAAGAAAGAAAAAGTGACAATAAAAAAGAACGAGAGTGACCATGAAAAATAATGAGAGTGACTATAGTGACCATGAAAAATAACGAGAAAGTGACTTTGAAAAACAACGAGAGATTGACCATGAAAAAGAATGAGAAAGATACCATGAAAAAAAACGAGTGATCATGAAAAATAACGAGAAAGCGAGAAACTGACAATGTAAAGAGAAAGAGACCATGAAAACGAACTAAAAATTGACCATGAAAAATGCCTGCAAAGTGACCATGAAAAGGAACGAGAAAGTGACCATGAAAAAGAACGAGAAAGTGATCATGAAAAAGAATGGGAAAGATACCATGAAAAGGACGAGAAAGAGGCAATTAAAAAGAACGAAAAAGTGATTAGGAAAATGAGCGAGAAAGTGTGCATAAAAAAGTTATTACCCATTAAAAACAACGAGAAAGAGATTATGAAAGAGAACTTTTCTTTTTTTGTTCTTTTTTATTGTAAATTTCTCGTTGTATTTAAGTCACTTTTTAGTTCTCTTTCATAATCTCTTTCTCCTTCTTTTTGATGGGTAATAACTTTATTTTCATGGACACTCTCTCGTTCATTTTCATGATCGTTTTTTCGTTCTTTTTAATATCCTCTTTCTCGTCCTTTTCATGGTCTCTTTCTCATTCTTTTTCATGGTCACTTTCTCGTTCTTTTTCATAGTCTCTTTTTCGTTCATTTTCATGGTTACTTTCTCGTTCTTTTTCATGGTCCCTTTTTAGTTCTTTTTAGTTCCCTCTATTGCCTTTCAGATGTACGGAGACCCAGAGTTCGTATTTGACTTAGGGTGACCTTTTTTACGAACTTTTTAACGGTTGTTGAAGATGCCCACAGACCAAGGCTCATAATTGTCGTCAGCATGGATCAAAATTCCCCCATTTTAAGCTCTATAATGGGGAATCTGGTTCGTAATTTTGAATTCCTGTGTTTCTATCGTGAAGTTATTGCTGAACTGGATATGCGTCTTCCGGCCCCAGAATATGGGGGGTTCGGGAGGTCTCTTATAAAAATCCTTCCCATCCCAGTCTTTTTTTAGCTCTTACTCATTTTTTGGATTATCACCTCCCCCCCCCCATCCCCTCTTCGCCCAATAACTTTCGTGCCTTTAACCGACCAAAATACTTCCTCGAGTTCTTCTCCTAATTTCTACATCCTATTCAGGAATGTTGCCCTGTCGTGTCTCATATCGGTTTTATGTTTCGGTGAACCAGTGCTTTGACTATGCACGCGACTCTTTAAGTTACCATGACGGTTCTTAGGTATCTAGGTCGGTCGGGTGCTAACCATTTTACTTTTCAATGAGTTTTTGAAAGTTTTGAATGTCGTAAGGTCATATGGTCATAAGGTCATAAGTAAGAATAATTGAGAGCCCGAGACTTAGGTTTGTTGACCTTGTTTAAGGTATTCTTTGCTGCCTAGCATATGTCTGCTTTATTGTAGCAGAATTTCATTGTGTTTTATGTTTGTGCGCTTGAAGTTCTTTGATGTGTCTTTTGATTTTGTGCTGAATAATCTATCGTATTGTTAATTGAGTAATAATAGTTACGTTTTGGGATTTAATGTTAAGTTATCTTAAGTTAATGTACTCTTTGTTTCCCGGTAAATAGCTCCATTTACTGTTACGGTTTCCTGCAACTTTCTCCTGTTTGAGTTGTATTTTGAAAATTTTAGCCCCCTCAATTCTCGACCCATATTCCCCATTAGGGATATCTCTATATTTTATTAACCCTTCATCAATTTCTACTAGCTTGCGACACATAAGTCTTCGTCTTTCCACATAACAATCGCCAGACACGCATACTCTCTCATGCTTTCGCTGAATAAAGTATCTATATATATTCAGAGTTTCCATCAAGCCATATAAAGATTTCTCTCTCGTTACTTACTTACGAATTTTTTTTCCGCGAGGTACCATCACCTATCACCAGACACTTATAAACACAGATCCTTTCATCTCTCATTAATCCTCCCCCTTCACCAACATGCTTACTCGCTGTCTCTGCTGGCTTTCTAAATTGCGGCTTCATGATATTAAACAAAGATAATTTCATTTGTGACTTTATCAAATCTGAGAAATTTTCTCTATTTGGTCAAGCGGAAACATGGCTTATGGATAGTTCAAATCTGCAGGTGTACTCCGTCATGATTATTCGAGCATCTACGAAGCGAAAGTCACAGTGGGTGCTGTTAGCCATAGGCCCTCTTCTATTGATCAATAAATGATGACCATAGATCTTGAATCATTCCTTTCCTCGTAGGCTCTAATACTTCCAATACAGCCGTCAACAGGTCACTCCGCCCTTTTTTCTCCCCTTGAATTGATATCCATACTCCCATTCTCCTCAATTACACTTTCCAATGGAATGCTTCTTGGGACTCCAATATTATTTTGAATACAGAAAAGACAGGTGAGTCTGTAAGAGAGCAAAAGCGTTCTTGGTGCAGAACCCAATAGCTTTCTTAGCAAACTACCTAGCTAATCACTCGTACATCTTCCTTCTGAAATCTGCTCATGGAGCCAACAACAGAAGTTTTACTACGGCTAACAAAATAAATCCACACACACTGTTCTAGATTCTGGCTCGCACTATTCTAGCTTCTTGCTCACACACACATACTGTTATAGCTCACTGATGATATCATTTTCCCTCCGATATTTGTCTTTCCCTCTGATACCTATCTCTTTCCCACATCACCCATGCTCAATTTTCTGTCCTTTACTCTAATAAGATAGTTCATATACGTTTTTGTGATTTCTTCTGACCCTGTTCCTCGAAAGCAGGTTATTCCAGCTTCTCTCCCTGCCGAACTCTTCATCTCTCCTCACCCAGGGTACTTTAAGGGACCTACCACTTTTCTTTTTCGAAACTCTTTCCCATGGTTTCTTTCTTCAGTTCTCAGCTGTTCTTTTCTCTTACCTGATTGATATTTTTAACCATCTTCCTCTCGTTTAGAGTGGTAATATTGTAGCGGCGGGATCGCGAGTCCCCAGCCAAAAGTTCCCGCCGCCCTGACAAGGTCCGCTCGGTGGTTCAAGAAGAGGGTATTGAGAAGAGAGAGTATTTTCTAAATTTAATTTAGAAACCCTAATTCTAGAAAAATAATCCAATCCAAAATAATCAACCCAAAATATAACAACCCTCAACCTAAACCAAAATGCATTACCTATATATATCTATATATATATATATAAATACAGTTGGCCTCACAATACTCTGGCCAACCACCACACGTATATATTTACAAAAGGGCCTTACAATAAGATCTTGGCCACGCAAACGAATATTAAAACCAAGATATCGCGGCAGACGGGTGCACCCTTAACTATCTAATGGAGTGAGACGTGTTGGAGAAAGTGGGAGATGGATCACTTTCTGCGGGATTCCGAGGGGTCCAGGACTCAGCAAAGCCGAGGATTTTGGGTTGCTGGGACGCTTGTTGGTACCAACTGCTGGGTCACAGTCGGTTGGATGCTGCTTCAACCACTCCCTGGAGACTGGAAGGTGCTGGCCAAGGTCCACACGTTAGAAAATTGCCCCAAAAGGTAGGCACACTTGCGAGGGTCAGGATTGGCTTCAGCCGTCCCTGAAAGCCAGATGTCGGCGACAATCGGTACCACGGAACTGGAAAAGAGAAGGCACATTCAGTCACCTATTCACTGCCACACTCAAACATCTTTACTCCTAACTCATTCAACCATATCCACTCTCACACAATCTTCACTCACCTATCCTCCGTCCAGGCGGTTCTTCCTTCTTCAGTCACAACTAATGACTTCCAAACTATTACACTAAAGATATTTGCTGAAAGAATCCGCCTAAAAAGAAAACAGGAGATGAATGGGGGAGCACGATAGAGATCCATCGAGTCCCCCCACACAAAGCAAAGACGGTGATCACACGATCCACACACACACACATTCTGCAAAAGAAGAAAAAGATTAGACATAGGGGAGGGGAGGCGGACAACCAAACTACTACATCCCTCCCAGCTAAATTCGCCTCACCTCACCATGTCTCAATCCCCATCTTCATTCATTCACAATGCTTTCGACATCACCCAGTCATACTCTTTCACTCTGCCTCTCCTCCTAGTCACAGGTCCGTCAACTGTCTCTGTCATCTGTCGTAATGTCTCCTCATGTCTGTCCATGGCCCCTTCTCTATGTACTTCATCCACACACACATCCGACATTCCCTGACCAATCCCACTCAAATCCTCAACTAGCCTCTCTACTACATCCATCAAACCTTCCCATTCTTTCATAGCATTTATCGACTCTTGTTCCAATTTCGCACTTATCCCATTTATACTCTCTAGCATAGACTCAGACTCATTCAACGGAAACTTACAAATACTGTACGTTCTATCATATACTCCATCTCGATCTTGCACAAACCCAGAAAACTCTCTCACATCACTCTCACCAAACTGTTCCATCCATTCATCCTTTCTCAACCGTTTACTCTTACGCTTCCCCCTCCGATGTTCAACTAACACTAACTGCTTCCCCTCTAAAGCACTAGCTATATCATCCACCATTTCACAGTCTTCCATTCTTTCAGACAGATATTCATTCACCGGATGTTGCACCAAATATTCAGGACGTTCACGCCACTTTCGCAACTGACCTTGATGCGCTCTACGTTCATCTAAACTTCCATCCTCTCTTTCACGAACTATCACATAACTTACCCCATTTGACCAAACCTTTCTTACTACAAACGGACCTTCAAATTTCTCTTTCAACTTATCCACATTCAGTCTACCTTTTGTCTCAATCTCCTTTAGTACTTTATCACCCACAGAAAAACTCTCAAACCTTTCATTCCCTTTTCTCCACAACTCACGATCCTTCTCACTAAGTCCCATATGTGGCCTAATCATTCGTTCAAAGTTCATCAAATACTTACATAGTGACATTCCAATCGCCTTATGCACTGTCATGTTATACGCCCAAAGCACTCTTCCCAAACATTCCTCCCATTCTTTCCCATCTTTCACCATCAATCGTAACATCTCACTCAAAGTTCTTATCGTCCTTTCAGCCAAACCATTTGCACTAGGCATATACGGCGTCGTTCGCACATGATCTATTACCCATTCACTCAACATCTCCTCAAAAGCACGTCCTACAAACTCAGGTCCATTGTCACTCAACATTCGCACAGGCTTACACATGCACATGGGCAACATTCTCTCACTCACTTCTCTAGCAACAGTCAATGAAGATTTATTTGTCACAGGTGCAGCATACGCAAATTTGCTCTTATGATCCACCATCACAATCATCCCAACATACCCTCTTGCATTCCTCGGAAAAGACACGCAATCGATCACTACCATTTCAAAGGGTTCATTCACACTTAACTTTAATACAGGTGGGGCGGCATACACTCTCTGATACTTTCTCTTCTGGCACACTCCACACGTAGTCGCTACGTCCACGCAAATCTTTCTCAAAAAGGGACTAAATATACATCCTTTCATACATTCCCACAATTTATTCTTACCCATATGTCCAAACCTATCATGCACAATCTTCACCATTCCAATCGTGCCACACACTGAAAACACCGGAATATATACATCCTCATCATCTATACATTGCACAAAATACACTAAACCCTTGCACACTACAAACTTTCCAGCAAACCTTCTAAACTCTCTTAATATGCAACTCCATTCATTCACAGGAACACTGGTCATCACGCTATCTTTCAATTCACGCACCATCGGACATGACTCTTGCATGCTCTCTATATCTTCAGCAGTCAACAGCTCTTCACTCAAATCGACACCTGCCACTCCTACAAATCCAGTTGAGCCTACAAGCTCACTCTGCAACTTCCCAACTGTTACACCATCTTTCACTAAACATTCATTACATACATCCACTGAAATCCTATTCTTACGCAGAAAATCAATCCCAAACAGAAAACAATAAGGTAATTCATTCTCACTTAGCACAACAAATTCATGCAATATATCATTCAACTTCCCCATGCTTACAGACAAACTCACTTCCTCCCATGCCATAATACGTCCACTTCCGAGTCCACTTATCGAAACTGTCACACCTTTTCTAGAAACATTCCAACTCATATTATCAACATCACACGCAACTTTTGCATTCACCAAGGAAATTTGCGCACCTGTGTCGATCATTCCACAATAGCTCTTCCCATTCATAGTCAAGGTAACTTGCACTCTCTCTTCAAGTCCATGTTCACACATTATATTTAACACTTCGGTCTTTTCCACAAACACTTCTGCAGCATCTAAACCTTCATCTTCACTAACAGGAACAGTTCCTTCGCAAACGTAGTCAATCTCTCTTCTTACATAATTCTTCTTCTCAATCAGCCAATTATAATGCCACCACTCAAACATTGCAGATGCAACTCACACCCATTCACTCGGTCTACACCTTTAACACGATACATCACTGGCTTTTCCACACCATAATGCACATATACCCTCACACCAAACAGCTTACTCACTATCGCTAACACTTCCTGAAACATCATCACTCCTGGCATACACATACTTCTTAACTCTTTTCTTAACCTACTTGAATTTTCCATTCCCAATTGCTCTGGTCTCTTACACGCTTCTTCCATAACCACCTTTCGTAATGCATTCACACTTTCTGGCACCTTTTCAAGCAATCCATCTTTCACCAAGTCTCGTAAACCATACAACACACTTTCGAACATAGAATCACCTCCACCCTTACATTTTCTTCCAACAACTACACCTGCTGGCAAATACTCAGGATTTATGCTTACAGTCTCGCTCTCATGCAAACTACAAGGCAAACGTGACATCAAATCAGCAATCACATTCCTTTCACCTGGCAAATACTCAACCACAAAATCAAAATCACTCAAATCCTCTATCGTCCTTGCAAGCCTACTATCAACTAACCTCATACGCTGCAAATACACTAGTGGCTGGTGATCTGTTCTCACTACAAACCGTACTCCATACAGAAATGGTCGTAACAACTTGAGACAGAATCTTAACGCAGCCAGCTCTCTTTCAATCGTTGAATATGCACGCTCTGCCACACTAAACGCCTTGGAAACATACGCAATTTTTCGCTTTCTTTCAACTCCATTCACAACTTGATCTTGCATCAAACATCCACCCATCGAATGACCACTTGCATCCGTATACACTTCAAGCATTCCTGCATTTGTTCCATATGCTGGATACGCAAGTTCCACATCTTTTGCAACTTCCGCTTTTAACTTTTCAAATGCTGCATTCATAGAGTCATTCCACTTAATCACAGCACTCTTCTTTTTCCCAGTCCATACACTCAACGGTTTCATTACACCTGAACAATCTTTCCT
Source organism: Ceratothoa steindachneri (assembly GCA_963969495.1). Taxonomy (NCBI): domain Eukaryota; kingdom Metazoa; phylum Arthropoda; class Malacostraca; order Isopoda; family Cymothoidae; genus Ceratothoa; species Ceratothoa steindachneri. The sequence goes on from OZ018322.1 coordinate 2,320,475, forward strand.
AAACTTTCTTCCAAACTCAACTAATCCAAGAAATCCACGCAACTCTCTCACTGTGGTAGGCTTAGGGAAATTCCTAACCTTTCCCACGAACTTCTCCGATTTACGCAATCCAACCGCACTCACTTTATGTCCTAAAAACTCAACTTCACTAGCAAACCATACACATTTAGACAACTTCACTTTCACACCAACCTCTTCCAACTTTCTTAAAACATCATTCACCAAGGTCATATGTTCTTCCAGGTTCTCACTCATCACCAAAATATCATCCAAAAACACTCGTACATTCTTACACGGAAAACCACTCAACTCTACATTCTTAGCACGCTGAAAAGCAGCTGGGGCGTTCGCCAACCCAAAGCTCAGGTTTCTAAACTGATAATGGCGCTTTGAGGTAGAGAACGCCGTAATAGGTCTACTCTCTTCAGCCACAGGCATCTGGTAGTATCCACGTACCAGATCCATCTTAGAAAACACTTTCATTCCATACATACTGTACACACATTCAGACACAACACTCATAGGAAACTTGTCTTTCAACGTTCGTTCATTCACTCTTCTATAGTCAATACACAGTCGCAAACGTCCATCTGGCTTTCGTACAGGTACAATCGGACTATTCCAGGCACCCACACCCGGCTCAATCACGCCAATTCTCTCTAATTCCTCACACTGTTCCTCAATCTCCTGAGCCACAGGGGCAGGGAAATGACGAGGCCTTTGATATATTGGCATATCGTCGCTCAAAATTATTTTGAACTCAGGCAAGCGAGCGTTGCCAAAGTCCTCATCCCCTTGACTCAAAGCACCTCTCCTATTCCACAACATCCTGTAAACTTTTTGCTTCTCACATTCACTCAACTTTTCTTCCAATTTCACTTGCTCAATCAAATCTTCATACTTCCAAACATTCAACGTTACACTCACGGAAAATACATTTGCATTCACCACATGCATATCATTCTCCATATTCACCACTGTATTTAACACACCCAATTTATCTCCCACTTGCATTCCTCTAAGACTCTTCCTTCGCAGATCAGGCCAAACTTGCATGCAGACACGCGGATCTTTCATATCAATTATACCATCAAACACATGCACCACTCGCCTTAATCGATAGTTCGCAGCACTACCATCCAAGACATAAATATTCCCATCATTCTCCTTTGTCTCAACATCCGAATTCCATCCAATCCTTACACTCAATGTTTCATTCTGCTTGACAGGCACACTCTCAATCGCATATACCTCCAGACCTTTCATGATGTTCACTCTCACACTTCCATCTGGATTCACATACCATTGAAACTTCATACTTCCATTCTTCTTACATTCAATCATCTCTAAATCCGGGTGAATCACAATACCATTCGCTTTCAAAAACTTATAACCTAATAGCATGTCATACTTCTTGTTTGCACCTTCTACAACACAAAATTCATCTTCATTCATCCGGACACCGGCAATCAAAACACTCTCTCTAAACCTTGCAACAATCGGCACATCCTGTTCACCTAATCCAGTCAAATGATATCCACGATCCTTAACTTCACTTACTTTCATTCCTACAAATGCTTCATAGTACACCACATTCACCTTACATCCTGTATCAATCAATGCACTAACTTCTCGTTCTCCACACTTAATTTTAACACACATACACCTATTCACTCTCTGACCCCAATTCACTCCACGATTTGACAATCCTTCTCTCACATTCATCACTTGCACTCTAGAGAATTCCCCAGAAGGAACCCTCTCATTCCTTAGTTTCCCTGAGTCGTATCCTCTCGATTACTTGCATCATTCCCATCCATTCTTTCATTCATGCATCTTTCTCCGGTCCTACACAACCTTGTTGCATGACCTACCATTCCGCATTTACCACAGGTAGCTCTTGGACTGGCACACATCCTGGCATAATGCCCTATCTGCCCACAATTACCACACACTCCAGGTCCACTCATATTTACTCGACCACCTTCCCTGCAATCTCGTACCAAGTGGCCCATTCTTCCACATCCATAACACGCTCTTTCCCTCGCACGACTACAATCTTTTATCATGTGCCCCATTTGTCCACAGCCAAAGCAACTTCCTTGTGACCAGCGACAGTCAACCCTCATATGCCCAACTTTCTTGCACCTCAGACACCTAGGCTCATTTACTCTAGATCTACTGTCATTCCTACCATTTGTGCGACCACTATTCCAACCATTCTGAACCCTACTCCACCCATTCCGACTCTCACTCCTACTTTTACTCCCTCTCGGTTGGCGACCAACATACACACACTGTTGTTCATTCTGCCCGTAATAATTTTCTAAAAATCTTGTCATCACATCGATCGGGTTCTCTATCAGCGCATCCCGATAGGACCGGAACTGGGGCAACTTACTGATACTTGAGTTGCGCACAGTGTGAATCGAGGCCTCCTCCCTTCCATAATCCTCAAATTCACGGTCCTCTAACATCTCCAGTACATCCTTCCATAGCAATCTTTCACCAGCCCATTTCATCTTCTCTTTCCTCTTATACGTCACATACTCACCCACTTTATTTGGAACCGTATTTAAAAACTTCTTTATCAGCTCCTTATTCCCATTTATTCCTTCATCTCCAAATCTCATTCGTGCCAAGGACTCTAAGCGATGCGCATAAGAATTCACATCCTCATTCTTCCCCATTCTCGCTTCCTCAAACCCATTTGTTTTCTTATACTTCACACTTGTCTTCATCCTCTTACAGTGCTCTATTATTCTCTCTTTCATAACCTCCCACTTAGGCTCACCCACGCTCATAATCGTCCGGTAAAAATCCTTCATACGCCCATCCAGAAACTCGCACAACTCTTTCACCCCAAACCTATTATTCTCTCCAAATTTTTCCTTACAATAATTTTCATACTCTTTCAAAAACACTTTCACATCTTTTGCTCCTTCCACTCTAAACTTACTTAACTTTGGCACTTCTCTGATCAGTATACTTCGATGAACCTCAGCATCACTTTCACTATCACTCACTTCTCTCCCACTTTCACTCATGCCTTCATTCGAGCTGAAATATAAGGAGTCAATACTAGCCAGTCGGGTCCTTTCCTGTCGGTCTGGGCATCTAGTCTTTGGGGTCTTCTTTTTTCAATGCCTAGTCATTTGCAGGGGTTCCTTTATGCCTGTCAATCCCTTTTTATCAGTCATGTCAATTCCAAGTGGAGTCGAGGCCACACCCCCACCAATTGCACCTGATTCTCCCATTTTCTCATTCAGCATTCGCATCAATCTTTCCTCCATTCGCACCTCACTGTCTTTAATCCTCTCTTCCATTCTCACTTCCATCTCCCTCATTTTCCTTTTTAAACTATCATTCTCTTCTCTCAAATGCGCATTTTCTCTGTCTTTCTGCCGCACTAACTCATTTAGTCTTCTCATCTCAAACTCCATGGTCCCAATCTGTTCCTCCTCCATTAGGGACAAAAGACACAGGCTCTCACTCCTCTCCTTCCTCAAACCACCGGGCAGTCCCTATTCGGGCGCCAAAAATATGTAGCGGCGGGATCGCGAGTCCCCAGCCAAAAGTTCCCGCCGCCCTGACAAGGTCCGCTCGGTGGTTCAAGAAGAGGGTATTGAGAAGAGAGAGTATTTTCTAAATATAATTTAGAAACCCTAATTCTAGAAAAATAATCCAATCCAAAATAATCAACCCAAAATATAACAACCCTCAACCTAAACCAAAATGCATTACATATATATATCTATATATATATATATAAATACAGTTGGCCTCACAATACTCTGGCCAACCACCACACGTATATATTTACAAAAGGGCCTTACAATAAGATCTTGGCCACGCAAACGAATATTAAAACCAAGATATCGCGACAGACGGGTGCACCCTTAACTATCTAATGGAGTGAGACGTGTTGGAGAAAGTGGGAGATGGATCACTTTCTGCGGGATTCCGAGGGGTCCAGGACTCAGCAAAGCCGAGGATTTTGGGTTGCTGGGACGCTTGTTGGTACCAACTGCTGGGTCACAGTCGGTTGGATGCTGCTTCAACCACTCCCTGGAGACTGGAAGGTGCTGGCCAAGGTCCACACGTTAGAAAATTGCCCCAAAAGGTAGGCACACTTGCGAGGGTCAGGATTGGCTTCAGCCGTCCCTGAAAGCCAGATGTCGGCGACAATCGGTACCACGGAACTGGAAAAGAGAAGGCACATTCAGTCACCTATTCACTGCCACACTCAAACATCTTTACTCTTAACTCATTCAACCATATCCACTCTCACACAATCTTCACTCACCTATCCTCCGTCCAGGCGGTTCTTCCTTCTTCAGTCACAACTAATGACTTCCAAACTATTACACTAAAGATATTTGCTGAAAGAATCCGCCTAAAAAGAAAACAGGAGATGAATGGGGGAGCACGATAGAGATCCATCGAGTCCCCCCACACAAAGCAAAGACGGTGATCACACGATCCACACACACACACATTCTGCAAAAGAAGAAAAAGATTAGACATAGGGGAGGGGAGGCGGACAACCAAACTACTACAATATTTGTTCTCAAACGCGTTGCCGTTCGCCAAATCCTTAAGAAATATAAACTGAGCCTCAACGAGTCGGCGAACTACCTCTAACCTCTCCATTCCTATTCTTCTCTAAAACCCTTGAAAGGCTGGTTTCAGTGCAGAGTCTATATTATCTGTCATCCTCTAACATTGATGAGATTTTTCAGGCTGGCTTAAAGGCTGTATACATACTGAATCAGCTCTCCTACACAACCTTCATCGTGTGGCTGATACTGCCCAGTCTTCCTTGCTGTTACTTCTCGAGCCCTTTCAACTTGTTTAAAACATTTCAGCCAGTGTTTATCTTCTTCAGGGATGTTTATCTTAAGCACCACCCTGTTCTGTGATTTAGGCCTGCTGTACATTGGATACTGAATCAACTTAAATCTCCTCATTCATGTAAATAAGAGGTTCAACCCCGCAGCACCTTCCTTCCTTTTTTCCACACCGAACCTATCCAGGACAAGGAGAACTCTTCTTTCTGGATCTGTCCCATTATTGCTTGTTCCTCTGAGTTATGTGTGATTCATGAGTGATCGTGTTCCTCTAGATTTGATCCTAGACTTTGGGATGATCTGACTGCTCTTATAGGTTCAGCCCCATTCCATGAGGACATTCAAACGTGCATTGAATAACCAATTCTTCTCTCAATACTTTCCTTAGTCGGTAACATGAACTCTGTAAAGGCTCATGGCTTTTAAGAATGCCATAAATAAATTATCTATTATTATTATCACTTTTATTCTTAACTCAAATCCCCCTAACTGACTAAACATGACCCCGTTGGATTACGAAATTGCCTAGTCAGGTGTATGAATTTGAACCTCGCTGCAAGGATCAAGAATACCCGTGAGTGGGACAAAATATCTATGTCGGGGTGCCAGGGGTATCAAAAATACCCCTGGCTGTAGGGAAACACCTCTGGCTGGATTCAAAAATGCCTGGGGGGGGGGAGGGCTCGTGCGTCGAAAATACCCTTGACGGTTATTGAAAATACGTCTGGAGATGGACGAAAGACCTCAGGGAGGGATTAAAAATACCCCTATCAGGGGCTTGATTTTGGTTCTTATGTGTCGATCTGGTAAGGAGTGTGTGCATGTTATGGCCAATAAGGTACATATTAACACATTTTTTACTTCCAATAACTTCACCTCTTTTTTATGAACTTTTTATTTCGAACTTTTGGGCAACGCCCATATTGGGTTACACTTTTTTAAATGAATTTTTCATTTTTTTTCTCCATTCTGTCATACCTCAAGGAAAGAACATGGCACTACTCCTTCTCCTTTATACTAGAAACATGAGCATCCTAGTTCTACTTTACTCCTATTCTAGCATCCACAAACAATCTAACCATGCCCAGTGCTACCCTCCTATACCCTATTTTCATGCTTGATTTGGAACTAAATTTCTTGCCCTTAAAATCCTCAAAAGCCTTGCTGTTTCCTCCTCGAATATCCTTGACCTACTTCCCCTTTCCTTCTCTCACCCATTCATTCATCTCCCACGTCTTTAGTATCTTAATTTCTCTATTTAAGAAACCACTTACAAAACACACGATTGATCAAAAAGGAACCACGCTATTCATACTCTGTCGCTTCTGTATAAGAATTTCATGACCACCAAACTGTCCTGTCCATCTTCATAGGACTCAAGACATCCTCCTCTGCAGCAATAAAAAAAGACCAGGAATTAGCAATCTCAAATAAGCGAATATAATCCTTCTTGATTTACATGATAACCGTAGCCATAAATTGTTCAGAACTGAGAAAACAGCGCTTTTACATGGCGGACTTATAAAAACAACTATCTGATAAGTTTTTATTTATTTGGCAAATTTTCTCAGATTGGCTTTAGATTCAGATATTTGAGGTAGATAAAGAATATTCATGGATTTACACACACACGCGTTCACAATAACTTACACAGAAGCACACTCCTAATTAAATATACACGCACACCCAGGCCCTTACACAATATAGACACTACAACCGTGCACGACATGCATAGAGTTACTAAGTTCTACTTAATCGTGATGAATTAAGGATGGCTGGCTGTGGGAATTACACGTGGGAATGGATTGAATTAAAAGACAAAAACCCACTCCGCCAGTATGGGTATAAGCGCTTAACAGAAACAGAGAGGCGAAGAAACTTAAGGGAACAAATAAATAATAAATTAGCCATAAGTCGGTAAGTAATTGGTAATTAAAAAAATAATTGATTATAGACAAGCTATAACAGATGCGATTTAGCGGCAAGCTATTGAAGAACGCTGAACAGAGTAGTACAACACTCAAAGGAATTTTGCAACAAAATATAACAAGATTAACAGACCTAAGTCTGAGATGATCATTATAGGCAACTTAAGCCTCACTATAAGTACGCTGTGCGTGTGAGCTGAACGGCAAGTAGAAGTTCCAAGATTCTTGGAACGCAAACAAGACCACTGGCAAAATGCAGCCTGCTTATTCTGTGGGGCTAATCGGAAGTCGTTATTGCACCAGGCCTTGTCGGTACGACGACTCCGAATAGTTTTAAGTGGAATCGTTCTCTCACTTATGGAAAGAATAATTTCATTAAGGGCAGTTACTGGACACTCGGATCTATACACATCGCCCCAATAGATATTGTTTGAATAAGTATCAATGCCAGGCCAGTTGGCACGGGATTTTAAATAGACCGCTCGAGTAATGGACTCATTCGGTGGTAAAAATTTGGTTTGAATCTTAAAATTGAGTCTAGATTGATCGCTATTACCAAGGGGCGAAACAACCAGTAGATCAACAACGGCAAAAACATCTGTAAAAAGGAGATCCATGCAGAAATGTGGGTCGGATCACGAACCAGCTGCTCACATCCAGCAAGATTACACTAACTTTGGAATAAGTTTCTTTAGCTTTTGTGAGTTCAAATCTAAAAGTAATGCCATTTATAAGCGTAATCCCTGTTTTAGAAAGAAATTATCTTATTCTTTGCTTAAAAAATACTACGTTAAGGCTCCATTATAAATCGTCAATAAATTTAAGGTCTACTTTTCCTTTCCATACTCTGTTCTGAATAAAGAATTAAAACTGGGATCAGTTTTTAAGTTCATTGATCAACCACCCACCAGTATGCGATCCAAAGTTATATACGGTTTTCGTTGTACGTACAGTAGCACTGTATCATATGTAGAGGCAACAAGACGCACGCTTCACTCTCTTTTTATGCAACATATGGGTAGATCTGAAAGAACTGGACTTCAAATTTATAACCTAACCCATCCCTGATTCGAAACTACCTCTCGTAATGTGGTTCTAGGGGCAGACTCGAGAACTTCAGGATAGTTCATGTGGTAAAAGACTTCTCCGCCCTCAACATTCTAAGGGCCTCTTTACATTAAGAAATTTCACTCCTCTTTCAATAAAAACTTCTTATTTGTTGCATTAAATATATCCACACATTAAATAGTATGTTGATTTGTTAGTTACTTTCTCGTTCTTTTCTAAAAAAAAATGTATTATTATCTTTTGGCCTATTTCTTATGCCTTTCCTCGTTGGTTTTAGTCTTCACATTGCCATACTATTTAATTCACGTTACACAATTACTTACATGTATGTACATATTTAAATCCGAGTTCGAGTTATCAATAGAACGAACAGAGGCAGGATTACTGTGGTAGACCACAGAGATCGTGTAGTAGAAGAGGAAAAGTTTCGGAATAAACTAGACCTAGATGCATCGTGTTGTCCGTTTTAGGGCAATGATTTTGGATTTAACTAACAAAAGAATGGATATTTAATGGATATTCAATATTCATTAAATATAAACACTAAACAAATATTATATAATGAGTTTCTGTACTTAGTATTTACCTCTACGTTTGTATGATTTCCCTGGTTGGTTACGCTTTAGATTCAAACAGAAATTAGCTAGCATGGAAGGATTCCATTTCTCTTTTTACCTGTTCTCCATTATTGATATAAGTTGATGAAACCGCTCTCGTGTTCAGCATTTACATCTCTCACATTCTCTGGGGAAAAAGAGAGATGAGAATGCAGAAAATTACGTTTCAGTGACATATTGCATCCAAGATTTTGGTAACACACTTGATTAGTCAATCCACTAAAACATTACCTTGGCCCTCTTTATGCTTCCACAGTACTCCATTGTCCACACATTCGAAGTCACTTCACACAGCAATTTCTGTTTCATCCGTCATTAATTCAAAATCTTTGCCAGCCATAATTTAGCGAATCTGAGGGCCAACAGATATGCGTTCTTTGATTTTAGTTTTACTTAATTTTATAAATATTTCCTTAAAGTATCAGTGATTCCCGAGGTGGCCATGGTGGAAGTAATGATCTTGCTCGGCTGACACACTTGGACAGAAGGCACATAAAGTTTGTATAGCCAGTTTGTAACCCATTAAGAAAGGTAATAACTTTTGAATCTGCACAAATGAGCCATTCATTCTCATTGTAATTTATGCGATTTAGAATGAAAGAAAGATTTTCATGTTTCTCTTAAAGTGACTGAGTGAGCTATTGAAACGGATGACATAGTGTTTTCAATGCGCAGTAAAAAAGATTTAATATTGTAATGGGATACAACAATAAACAACTTCTAATGGTTGGTGTCAAATTTCAATTCAAGGGCATCAAATAGCTCTGTGATATCATTGCAAAAACAAAGGTTGTTCTTCATTGAGTAGAATTTCTGTAGATTGATGAATGCTGTAATCCAGACATCTTTATCCATCTGATTCCATTCATGCCGAGTGGAGGCTATGAATTCGCTTTGTTGTTTAGTGAGGGTTAGATCACGCACCAGTTAAGGATGGGTAACGAGACACGGTTTCATGTCGTAACTAGTTCGTGGCTCATACATAGATTCGTGTGATCCTGGTTCATTCGAGCTGTTCATGACATCGCTCGGGGATCCAGGCGGTGGTTGAGGAACAGTAGATCACTTATATGTCTGCTATGGCGAATAGCAGGCTGAAGATTCGGGAAGAAAATAACGTTTTTGCCCTTCTGGTTGAGAGCTGTAGTGAGAAAAGAAAAATATCATGTAGTACTTATTTTGTATTTATAAAAATGATATATCTTGTGAGAAAATTCTAACCACAGGGCACATATAGGTAAGAGTACTTACCTGTGGTATCTGTTAAACTGAAGTAGCATTCAGAGAAATGGTAGTTCTGCTCTCTCCAGAACATTGGCCCAACAAATGTAAAACCAGGACCGGTGCCTTTGACCAATGGTGAAAGAGTACTTGTGCACTTGACATACTCGTAGGAAATATGAGGTTCCCATCGGTTTTCCTGATAACCAACTTTACTTCTGAAGATCAGGTCATACAGTTTCTTCACCTGTGGAGTCAAGCATCTTTTATATTGTTTCAAACTGGGCGCTCCGCAAATAGAGCAAAGGTGGTCTGGAGAAATATTGCATTCTCTATGCATTGGATGACGATTCTCTAAGCATTTATGCAGATGATCTAAATGAAATTCAAATTTTGTACAAAATGATAATTACTCATTCAAGATGACGTCACAGGAAATTGGTTGGTCGCAAACAAGATTGGTTATTATTTTTGTGATCTTCGTCTAAAACTGCCTTAGAGAAAGCCGCTCTTGCTTTCGGAGATTTATTTTACAGTTATAGTGTAATGAGAGAAACTCAACAAATTTAAAATCGCGTAAATTTTACCTATGTAAATACCTCCATCTTTTGATGTGCTCATATCTACTTGGTTGAATTTTTAGAATCGGGTAATCTACTTTCGAAAATATGCAGGAAGATTTGAAAGTGCAAAGTCAACTCACTTGCTCCATCCTGATGCATTCTATCCCTACACCCAACCTGAAAAATTCCATGTCACCCCTTAACATTTAATCTCACTGAATTTAGCAATTTGTTTTAACAGTCAGTACCATTATGAATCACTCTTTTAACATTAATGGACTCGGTCCCATCGCAGGGTGACCTTCTCGTAATCATTCTGTATTTAGGGCTAATAAACGTCCATTTTTTATTTATTTTCTTCAAGGTGAGCTTTACTTGATGATCGCCTTATCTCTGCTCCAATCCCCTTTCTCCGTCTCTGAGGGAAGGTTTCTAGGAAGATGTTGATGGTAGTACTAGGCTGATTTAAAAAAAAATGTTTCCTTTATACTGGCAATTGCTCCTATCTAACTTTGGTGTGCTGTGGTAAAAGTTTCTCTATAAGCTATCCATTTTTCGCAATTCATCTTTTTCATTTTTTTTTGCGAAATTTTGACATCTTTCGCATAATGTCATCTTTTATCTAAGCAATTTATTGTCATACTATGTTAAAAATAGGCTTGAAACAACCGTTTAGGCCAGATGTGGGGAAATTCTCGCCCGCTAGTCCAATTTCATCGCCCCCTGAGCGATATATTTTTATGCAGAAATTTTGAATACTGAAATTTAAATAATATTTGTATGTCCAATTTCCGTGGTGGCAGTCACAAAAATGTTTCGTATTATTTTGTTTTAGATATTACTGCATGGGTATATTGCACCATGTAATTAATATAAACAACATTTACAAAGATATAAGTCAAATTTTATTTATCGCCCGCCGACTTTTTTCATTAGAAATTTTCGCCCACGGCTCCAAAAAGTTTCCCCACCCCTTGTATAGGCAAAGAATTTTTTTTTCTCAACAGCATGTATATTTATCACAATGGGTACTAGAATTGTAAATAAAGGCAAAAGAAATCAAATATGCAACGGAAAAATATGTAGCACTACTATTCAAATCTGAAACTTGTATCCATTAATGGGCAAACATTCAGAAAGAGCGGTGAAACAAAAAAGCTCACATTGTTCTTATTATGGCAAGAATTTGCGCTTGTATATCTTCCGTTTGAAGACGTTGTCAGCATCATTTCGTCTGGTACTCCAGCACTAGTCCGTAAGCATATGTCTGTCCCATCGCCATTGATAGCACTCTTCCATCGGCCTTTTAGGCCCCAGTCACACCAAGCTTACGACCTGTTTCCGACCACCAGCGACCGAAAATCAAGCGATCGGTCGGCGACACAAAACCTAAAACGAGTAGTTGCAAGTGATGGGCGAGTAGTCGTGCGACCGGTGGCCGACTAGTAGCCCACTAGGTGGCGTCCGGGTGGCGATCAGTGTGGCTGCCACCTGGCATCGGGCACCTACAACCTACGAGTAGTTGGCCATTTGTGACCCACCACCTGGTCGCCGGTGGTCAGAAACAGGTTGTAAGCTTACTGTGACTGGGTCCTTAGTTACCAAGAAAGTTTTGTATAGCCTCCTCGAATGACAGCTACGCTGCTTTCTTCTCTTTAATCTTTCTGACAAATTCCACATCACGTACAAAGTCACAAATTTAAGGTCCATCAAATACGTCTGCTTCGATTTTCTCAAAAGAACAAGAGGGAAAGTCCCCTCCAATGACCTGCGGCGTTTTGTGTTCAGATGATAAATGATCATTACATTGATGGTTTCCCATGGTTCAAATCACTTACAAGTGCCTTTGAATGGCTAAATGAAGCTTCTGCCATTAGATATCGCTATCAAGCGCCAAATCCGATGGCAGATTTTAAATCTCTAGGGTGAATAACCCTATGTTTCATGGTCATATGGGTCATTTAATGGCTCTAAATGGGTACAATAGAACTTTACTTCTTTTGCAAAAAAAGCGACGCCTTGACCTGGCACTTCGTCGTAGGTCAAAAGCAGAGGAAGCCGAAACTGTGCTGAAAAAAAAATCCTTTTTAATACTCAATGCCTTCACATACTGCTTCATCAAGCCAAGCTTGAGAAGGAGGCGGGGAGGTGGGGAATGACTTTCTTTATTGACCTTCTGTTCATTCGCAATGTTTCTCATGCTTACTTCCAGAGTTTCATGGATGGGCCATTCCTTCTGAGTCCAGTATTTGTCTCGAGCTCGACTGTTCCACATTCAGATATAAACATTGAACCTTATTGAAACCCTAATGTTCGCCAAGGTGGAGGTCAAGCCTTTTTTGGTGCGTACAAAAGGTTAAGTTGTGCTCTTGATATTTAAGTAAGTCAATGACCATTTTTATGTCGTCATGGGTTTGTAGCAAATGCACGGAGTTACCAAATGGGACTACACCAAAAACGTTGCCATTATGCAAGAGAAAACATTTAAAGCTGCGCTTAGAACAATCTCAAAACTATTTCCATTCTGTAGGTTATGCGAGACAACTCCTCATTGCTAGACGAGCTGTGATATCGTGGCATTAAACAATGTGCTTGTTTTCTATAAAAAACATGTTCGCAAAAATCCTGTCCTCTTTTCTGAAATAAGAGACTTTTGCAATCCTGTCAAGAACTTTTATTTTCATTTAACCTGGAAACAGAATAGCTACATTATTTTCTTGGAGACTAACAAATCACGTTCTAAGTCAAACAGTTCCTCCCCTAGTAAAAGGCGGAGGGGCTGAAGAGTGATTCCCTTCAGATGAAGAGACTTCGGATTTTGAGACAGAGACTTAAAGTAAAATAGTTCCCGGACTAACATTGGGAGGACTTAGGCAATTATACCATTCGAAAGAAAATGTAAAACAACATAGGGGTTTCAAATTTTGTTAGAATTGTAAGAATAGTTATGATGTTATTGCCAAATAATTTCCCAGCTAACCTTGCGAGGACTTTGGTAATTATATCATTTGAAAGAGAATGTATAACAACATAAGGTTTTCAAATTTCGTTGAATTGGTCAAATATTTATGGTTATAGCCCCCCAAAAATAATTCCCGGGCTAACCTTAAGAGGACTTTGGCAATTATATCATTCGAAAGAGTATGTAAAACAACATAAGAGTTTCAAATTTCGTTAGAACCGGTCAAATAGTTCTGATGTTTGGCCAAAACAAAATAATTCCAAGGCTAACCTTGGAAGGACTTTGGCAATTATATCATTCGAAAGAGAACGCAAAACAACATAAGGTTTTCAAATTTCGTTAGAACCGGCCAAATAGTTACAATGTTATTACAGAAACAATAAAAAAGCAAAATGGGGACCGACCGACATATTGAGATGTAGAGTTGCTCGCGATTAGACTCGCTCACTCGCGCCTAAAAACTGGAACTGGAACTTCCCATGAATGCGTAATTGGTCGTATTGCAGATTTAATACTGGGATAGGAAATATTATGATGTTTTTTATTGCTAACACCTTTAGTGTCCACGGGGGAAAATAGCAGTTAATTTTTGTGGGGTTTTTGGCTCTCGCAAAGCCATGGGGACTCCAAAAGATATATATTTTTGCATTCCTTTTGTCTAGTGCCCAAGATTTTCCTCACATTTATGATACCTAGTCTGTGGGACTTACTTCTTGCCTTGGTCAAAAGGGGAACGTCAAAATAAGTTTAATAGGCACGGCGCGCAACCCTTGTCATATTATGCTTTTGACGAGCAAGTGTGTAGCAACCTCAAATGCAACAGAATGTATTTGGATCATTTATTTATAAATGTCTACTTGAAGAAGCCAAAATTGGATCTGAAACAAAACATATACAAGGTGTCCCAGAAAAAAGCTAACCGTACTTTGAATTAATATAACTCAAAAACTATTGGAGATTTTGAAGTCTTGCAAAAACTATTTTATTAAACAACTATTTATCTGTCGATTTTGGAAATATCCTTAAATTTCCTTTTATGGTATTGATACACTAATGGGTTTAGTGGAGGCTATCAAAAATATGTTTGCGCAAGGAAGCAAAATAATGAAACGAAGCCAATGAAGTCTAGGCCACCGTGCACTTTCAAGAGAAGCGTAGGTAGCCTAGGTAGCCTAGGACACTGTGCGATTCTTCAAACAAAGCCTAGGACATTTTACAGTGGTTTTTCAGCCACGTTATGGTATGGTCTCGTCATTATTTCTTACTAAGCAAATCAAAGCGTTTCTGTGTAAAAGTTTACTTCCATAGAACCTTTTTTAATCATCAACGTGTATTTGTAGTCACAAACTTTATTAAGACTGGCAGTATTAAACAAGTACAAGATTAATTTGAACAACGTTTTCTAGGTACGCACCCACCAAGCAAGCCCACAATTTGGAAAAATGTTTGCAAATACCAACATGCTCAAATCTAAATAAAGGTCATTCGGGTCGTATGAGAACCATAAGAACAACAGAAAATATCGAAAATGTTCAGATGAAACTTCTTCAAAATCCACATGTATCAGTCAGAAAGAATGGGTTACAATTGTCAAAGTCATCATTTAACCGCATTATTAAACATGACTTAAAATGGCATCCCTATAAGATGCATGCAAGACACCAGCTTCTTGAAACTGATTTTCCTCGTCGTAGACAATTTGTCGAATGGCTTTTCCATAAACCTGTTCGTTTCTTGGAAAACATTGTGATTGGTGACGAGGCAATATTTTTCATAAATGAAAAGGTAAATAGCCATAACATTTGGCAATATGCGCTGCTGAACCACCCCACAGCATTCAACTTTGACACACATATTTGTCAGCAGAAAGTGTCTCTGTGGATCGGAATATGCGGGAATGGTTATCTGGTCGACCCATTGTTTTACGAGAATAACTTAATGGTGCTGCCTACCTGAGCATGATCAACGAAACGATCTTCCCGGAACTCCGCCAGATTTACGGCCATCAATTCAATAGACTATGGTGGATTCAGGACTGTGCACCAACAAATAGACAGCTTGCTGTAAGAACAAAATTAAGAGAAACGTTTGACAACCACATTGTCGCGCTGAATCATGCAATTGAATGCCCTCCAAGATCCCCTGCAATTATTTCTTATGGTGATATCTAAAGAATAAAGTGTATCCTACTCCACCGCAAAGCATCAACCAGTTAAGAGATAGTATCATACGTGAAGTCAATAGACTTAAGGAAAATCACAAGTTAATCAAAAGAGTTGTTTAATCAATGCGATCAAAGGCGCAACTGTGCTTGGAAAGAAATGGAGGACATGTGTAAGAAAACGGTGCTTAGAAAATTATAAAATGAATTTGTATTATTCATATGAAGAGGTGTTTTCGTTAAAAATGGATTTAAATATATTTGTTGATTTTAAACTTCGAAGTTTCATTATTTTACTTCCTTGCGCAAACATAATTTTGATAGCCTCCACTAAACCCATTAGTGTATCAAGATCGTAGAAGGGAATTTAATGAAATTTCCAGAATCGACAGATAAATAGTTGGAGAATTTATTTTGTTTTACAACACTCAAAAATCTCTAATAGGTTTTGAGTTATACTAATTCAAAGTACGGTTAACTTTTTTCTGGGACACCTTGTATATGGTTAATTGCAGAAAAATCTTAAATTGCAAGTAGCGTGATAATTAGAGCATACAGACAAAGACCAATTTTAGATTTGAAATCCGCGTTGAAAAATTAGAATCAGTTGAAAAATCCCACGTAACAAAAAATGAGACAAAAGAAGTTCCCTAGTGTAATCAGTACTTCAGGGGCTCGAAGGCTAGAGTTTCAAGAGGTGCTGGGATTGTAGTGGGCGAGACTAGAATGCAGAGGTGAGCAAACTGCGGCTTTTCATGCAGTGCGTGTTTCATTTCAGAATTCGACAAATATTGAAAATTAATTATTGAACATTTTGACAAAATCTCATCTGATTTTTTTTTTATGTAAGTGCTAAATTACCAAATCAGTCATTTTTAAATATATTTTATTCGTAGATAAAATGTGTTTTTTTTTAAATACAATAATTTATAAATACTTATTCTCATTACCCTTATCGCTCGCGTAATTTAAACTACGTTGACTATGTTTAGTGCTGGAATGAGAGATGCCTGGGCCCTGGGTAATGATCAAATGATGTAGAAGTGTAAATCGTGGTACGGATTCTACGTTGAGCTGTAGGTCCTCACTCTGATATAACTCTGGAAACAGTTTAAAAAGGGTAGCAAAACTATGCAAAGAATGTGTAGCTAAATCTATTACTATGTACTATAAACAAATAAATGCACAAAGATAAATGCAATTAACTTCTATGTATCGAAAGTTGCCTGTTTAAATGCGGTCCGCAAAGCTTTACATAAGCATCAATGCGGACCTCAAAGCTTTACATACGCTCCATTGTGGCCTGCAAAGCTTTACATAACAATGCGGCCCTCAAATCTTTACATAAGCTTCAATGCGTCCGCAAAGCTTCATATAAGCTTCAATATGGCCCGAAAAGCTCTACCTAAGCTTCAATGTGTCCCGCAAAGCTTTAGATAAGCTTCAATGCGGCCCGCAAAGCTTTACATAATCCTCAATGTAACCCGCTGCTTAAAATTATTGCTCATCCCTGGTATAATGGATGAAGGCATTTCAATTTTGCTTATCTAATCCAAGGTGTTTCTGTTCTTGGCCTGAAGTGGGTTGTGTGCTAGATATATTGGGTTTGTGGAGAGCGTGGATTGATCTGGTGGGTTGCATGCTGGAAATCTTGGGTTTGTGGCCGGGTGTGGATCAATATGAAGTGGGTTGCAGACTCGAGATCTTGGTTGTGTGGCGGGCGTGATTTTAATTTGAAGTGGATTCCAGGCTGGAGATATTGAGTTTGTGGCTGGACATGGATTTATCTTAAGTAGGATACATGATGAAGATTTTTTTGTTTGTGACTAGGCGATGATTAATTTGAAGGTAGTTGTATAGTTTTGATCTTGGCTTTGTGGCTGAGCGTGGGTTTAATCGGAAGTTATTTGCATGCTTCGAATATTGGATTTGTGGCCGGGCGTGGATTAATCTGAAGTGGGTTGCATGTTGATGAACTTGGTCGTTTGGCTGGGCGTGTATTGATCTGAAGTGGCTCACATGATGGAGATCTTCAGTTTATGGCCAGGCTTGGATTAATATGAAATGGGTTGCATGCTGGAGATCATGCGCTTGTGAGCGGGCGTGGATTGTTCTGATTGAAGTATGTTATATTATAGAGATCTTGGATTTGTGACACTTTTTTATTGTAAAACTTTCCAAAAAATTGAATTAAAATGTACGAGTATCTCGAAGTTAAAACTCGTTTTTTTCAAAATGGCTCCTTATCCCATACTGCTTTCTCTCTCTTATATGCGATCAATTCTGTAACATTCAAGAAGTGTGATCCATTTCACCTAGTTACTTAAAAGTAACCAACCATTTAGTATTTGTTTTTTAGTAACCAGTGAAAATGATGATTTGTATTCTTGTTTATATGAACCCGGAGGAAAGATGAATTGTATTATCGTTTTGATGAACCAGGAAAAAAGATTAATTGAAATTCTTTATTCCAAGAACTAGGGAAAATCATGAATTCTATTCTTATTTTCATGAGCCAAGCTAAATATGAATTCTATTCTCTTTTTGATAAAGCAGGAAAAAGATGAATTGTATTCTTGTTTGCATGAACCAGGGAAAAAGATGAATTGCCTTCTTGATTTCATTCACCAAGGAAAATCAGGAATTATATTCTAATTTTGATTAGCCAGGGAAAATATGAATTGTATTCTTTTTCATGAACCAGGGAATAAGATAAATACTATTCTAGTTTTCATGAACCAGGAAAAAATTTATTGTATTCTTGATTTTATAAATCAAGGAAAATCATGAATTATATTCCTAATTTCATGAGCCATGGAAATATGAATTTGATTTTTTTCATAAACAAGGAAAACAAGATGATTGTATTCTTGCTTGTATGAATTAAAACCAATATGAATCGTATTCTTATTTTAACCAATCAGGGAAAAAAGATTAATTCTATTCTTCATTTCATGAACCAAGGGAAATCATGAATTATATTCATATTTTAATTAGACATGGGAAATATGAATTGAATTCATTTATTCGTGAACATAGCGAAAAGATGAATTTTATTCTTGTTTTCATGAACCAGATAAAAAGATTAATTGTATTTTTGATTACATGAACAAGGGGAAATCATGAATTATATTCCTATTTTCATAAGCCAGGGAAATATGAATTTGATTTTTTTCATGAACCAGGGAAATAAGATAAATTTTATTCTTATTTTCATGAACTAAGAAAGAAGAGTAATTTATTCTTGATTTCATGAACCAGGGGAAATCAAGAATTATATTCGTATCTTCATAAGCCATGGGAAATATGAATAGCATTCAACTATTCGTGAAACAGACGAAAAGATGAATTGTATTCTTGTTTTCATGAACCAGGAAAAAAGATTAATTGTATTCTTGATTTCATGAGCTAGGGGAAATCAGGAATTATATTTTTATTTTTATGAACCATTATTGAACCTGGTGAAAACATGAATTACATTCTTGTTAGCATGAAACAGGGAAAACAGAATGAATTATATTTTTGATTTCATGTAACAGCGAAAAAGATCAAGTGTATTCTTGACTTCATGAACCAGGGAGAACCATAAATTTTATTCTTGTTTTCATGAACCAAGAAAAAGATGACCTACATTCTTGATTTCAATAAGCAGAGAAAATCATGAATTGTATTCTTGTTTTCACAAGCCAAGCAAAATATGAATTTTTTTTTCCTGAAACACGAAAAAAGACATATTGTATTCTTATTTTAATGAACCAAACAAAATCATGAATTGTATACTTATTTTCATGAGCCAGGGAAAATATGAATTGTATTTTTTTCATGAACCAGATAAAAAGATTAATTGTAATCTCGTTTTCATGAACCAGGGAAAAGAATAACTTGTATTCCTTTTTCCATGAACCAAGGGAAAATCTAACTTGTATTTTTAGTTTTATGGACTAGAAAATAAATAAATTGTATTCTGGTTTTCAAGAACCATGGAAAAAGATCAATTGCATTCTTGTTTTCAAGAACCATAGAAAAGAATGAATTGTATTCTTGTTTTCAAGAACCATGGAAAAAGATGAATTGCATTCTTGTTTTCAAGAACCATGGAAAAAAATGAATTGTATTCTTGTTTTAAAGAGCCATGGAAAAACATGAATTGCATTCTTGTTTTCAAGAACCATGGAAAAACATGAATTGTATTCTTGTTTTCAAGAACCATGGAAAAACATGAATTGCATTCTTGTTTTTTAGAACTATGGAAAAAAATGAATTGTATTCTTGTTTTAAAGAGCCATGGAAAAACATGAATTGCATTCTTGTTTTCAAGAACCATGGAAAAAAATTAATTGTATTCTTGTTTTCAAGAACCATGGAAAAAAATGAATTGTATTCTTGTTTTAAAGAGCCATGGAAAACATGAATTGCATTTTTTGTTTTCAAGAAGCATGGAAAAAAATGAATTGTATTCTTGTTTTCAAGAACCTTGGAAAAAGATGAATTGCATTCTTGTTTTCAAGAACCATGGAAAAAAATGAATTGTATTCTTGTTTTCAAGAACCATGGAAAAATATGAATTGCATTCTTGTTTTCAAGAACCATGGAAAAAGATGAATTGTATTCTTGTTTTCAAGAACCATGGAAAAAGATGAATTGCATTCTTGTTTTCAAGAACCATGGAAAAAAATGAATTGTATTCTTGTTTTAAAGAGCCATGGAAAAAGATGAATTGCATTCTTGTTTTCAAGAACCATGGAAAAAGATTAATTGCATTCTTGTTTTCAACAACCATGGAAAAAATGAATTGTATTCTTGTTTTAAAGAGCCATGGAAAAAGATGAATTGCATTCTTGTTTTCAAGAACCATGGAAAAAAATGAATTGTATTCTTGTTTTCAACAACCATGGAAAAAATGAATTGTATTCTTGTTTTAAAGAGCCATGGAAAAACATGAATTGCATTTTTTGTTTTCAAGAACCATGGAAAAAAATGAATTGTATTCTTGTTTTCAATAACCATGGAAAAATATGAATTGCATTCTTGTTTTCAAGAACCATGGAAAAAAATGAATTGTATTCTTCTTTTCAATAACCATGGAAAAATATGAATTGCATTCTTGTTTTCAAGAACCATGGAAAAAAATGAATTGTATTCTTGTTTTAAAGAGCCATGGAAAAACATGAATTGCATTCTTGTTTTCAAGAACCATGGAAAAAAATTAATTGTATTCTTGTTTTCAAGAACCATGGAAAAAAATGAATTGTATTCTTGTTTTAAAGAGCCATGGAAAAACATGAATTGCATTTTTTGTTTTCAAGAACCATGGAAAAAAATGAATTGTATTCTTGTTTTCAAGAACCGTGGAAAAAGATGAATTGCATTCTTGTTTTCAAGAACCATGGAAAAAAATGAATTGTATTCTTGTTTTCAAGAACCATGGAAAAATATGAATTGCATTCTTGTTTTCAAGAACCATGGAAAAAGATGAATTGTATTCTTGTTTTCAAGAACCATGGAAAAAGATTAATTGCATTCTTGTTTTCAAGAACCATGGAAAAAGATTAATTGCATTCTTGTTTTAAAGAGCCATGGAAAAAGATGAATTGCATTCTTGTTTTCAAGAACCATGGAAAAAAATGAATTGTATTCTTGTTTTCAAGAACCATGGAAAAAGATTAATTGCATTCTTGTTTTCAAGAACCATGGAAAAAAATGAATTGTATTCATGTTTTCAAGAACCATGGAAAAAGATTAATTGCATTCTTGTTTTTAAGAACCATGGAAAAAAATGAATTGTATTCTTGTTTTCAATAACCATGAAAAAATATGAATTGCATTCTTGTTTTCAAGAACCATGGAAAAAAATGAATTGTATTCTTGTTTTAAAGAGCCATGGAAAAACATGAATTGCATTCTTGTTTTCAAGAACCATGGAAAAAAATTAATTGTATTCTTGTTTTCAAGAACCATGGGAAAAAAAATGAATTGTATTCTTGTTTTAAAGAGCCATGGAAAAACATGAATTGCATTTTTTGTTTTCAAGAACCATGGAAAAAAATGAATTGTATTCTTGTTTTCAACAACCGTGGAAAAACATGAATTGCATTCTTGTTTTCAAGAACCATGGAAAAAAATGAATTGTATTCTTGTTTTCAAGAACCATGGAAAAAAATGAATTGCATTCTTGTTTTCAAGAACCATGGAAAAAAATGAATTGTATTCTTGTTTTCAAGAACCATGGAAAAATATGAATTGCATTCTTGTTTTCAATAACCATGGAAAAAGATGAATTGTATTCTTGTTTTCAAGAACCATGGAAAAAGATTAATTGCATTTGTGTTTTATGAGCCAGGAAAAGATGAATTGTATTCTTGTTTTCATGAACTCTAGGTATAGAGATGGATTGTCATCATCATCATCATCATCACTAACTCTATATTTTAAGAAGGGGATTTTTTTTTTAGTATATGAATAATAATTTCATCTTAGTTTGGTTATGACTTATGTTTTTTATCAAATTTATTTTTAATAATTCTTTTATGATATCAAAAAACAAAATGGTGAAGTTCATAAATAGATATAAGTATCGAAATTTTGTGAATTTTTTTAACCCAAAGAAGATTCATTTTTATATATATCTTCTTCTATAACTATATTTTAGCAACGTGATATTTTGAAAGGGAAGAAATTTAGTTTAGAGTTCCTTTTTAAAATTATTATAATTGGCGAAGTTCAGAAAATTTATAAAAATTTAACCATGGCTGGTTTTTATTAGATTTTAAATTTTAATCTTAGTAGCGAAGCGCAAGCTTTCCCTGTAGGGATGAGTGGCGAAGCAATTGCCTGCTATTCTTATATTGATTCTTTTAGTGAATCGTAATTTTTGGTATTGATTCTATAACGGGACTACACATTGCAACCATACTTTGGATTAAGTAAAATGAAAATGAAGTTTTTGCGACGAGTGAATTAGAGCAATGTGAAAACCTAAATTTGGCTTGAATATGCTTGTACATAAAATTACTCATATTTCCTGTAGATTCCATTTCTGTTACAATATTTGTCAGTTGTTAAGGTCGAAATAATCTTACATCTCAAATCGAAAGACTTCCATTACCTTGTGCTTTGCATACATTTATAGTATATAGAGAGTAAATCTAATATTTTTTCTGCATCAAGCGTCAACGATGTCTTTTAGAGCTTAAAGGAATGATAATAGATCGATCTGGGTACATTTTTACAAGTCTTTTAATATTTTACCAAGTGATAAGAATAGTGGGGTATCAAAAGCCAAAAGCGACGGGGCCATTCTAGACTTGTTCCCGTTTAACAGCTGAACTTTCAACATGGATGTTTTAACGGTTCATATCCTTTTACGGAGATGCTAGGAACAATCCTTTTGCAGATAATCTGAGGGAATATCGACAAGAAAAGGCAAAGTTCATCTCGCACAGCCATTTAAACGGTACACTAAATTATAGATCTAAAGGTCCCGGGTCATTAGAGGAATTGGACTTCTTCTCTTTTTGCTTCTACGAACTGTGATCTACTCACTGAATGCCATTTAGATTCCGGATCCCTATATCGGAAACCGCTCACATCAGTGTAAACAATCTAAGATTTAGAGTTGTTAGAACTATACCACCAAATAGAATCATGACATCATTCACGTAAATCGTAGTAGTAGGTGAAAAGATGAGAGACAACAACAAAACAATTCTATTCGTATAAAATTGTATTACAAATTAATATCTTTACAAAATTCCTACTTTGCATTTATGTGTGAGCTCATAATCGATACTTACCTCTGAAGGAAGGTCTTAAGTTCAATGTCTTAAGCGATAAAAGTCATATAATCTTCCTTATCATTGCCATAACATCGCAGTCGAAATTCCCTTAAATACATATGCTTCAGAAACCTCCAAGACGTAGTGTTACTGCTTTCGCCAATGTCCATATCTGGCATCAGGCTAATTTTTTTCCAAATAAATTACGATAGGGAAGATACATAACTTTCTTCGGCTCAACTTCCGACCTTTAGAGTGAAAGATAAGTTGTTTACAAAACAATTAGATTACATAACTTAGGATATGGTAGAGATAGGATACTACCTTCACTAAACAACCTTTCTAAGAGTACCTGACTAAAAGCTACCCAACTTAGAATCCCTTTGCTAAAGCGGCCCGAGCTAGAGTTGCCAAAATCAAGCCAACTATAAGATAGCATACTCTAATAGCCTTGGAATGAGGCAATGGGTCTCATGGCCTATTGTGATTTTAGGTGTTAGTATTTTACCCCTAATTAGCCAACAGAATTATAATCCAACAAAAACCTTAAAATCTATTCAAAGTTAGTTCAAGGAAAGGAAAGAAGTAAAAGGAGGTGAAAGATTGGTAAAAGGAAGAGAGGATATGTAGACGGAAATAGTTTGAAATTTTTTTTAAGTTAGATTTTAAAGTAGTTTTTCTCGATTCAATCTTTCAACATATTTGCTGAAGTGCTTTTAACACCACGGCTTGGCAAACTGTTCCAGGTTTGTGTTATTTTATAGAAGAAATTTTGTGCTACCTCAGTTTTAAATCTTTTTTGGACTAGCTTGAAACGATTATTTTTAGTGGCCGCTCGGTTATCTAACTCAAATATTGATTCATATTTAAAATTAGTGAAAGATTTTCTTATTTAAAAAAAATCAATAAGTCGCCAGTGCAGATGACGCTCTTCCAGGGAAGGTAAATTTAGGGTTCTGTCTCTCTTCATAGGATTGATTTCTAAACTCGTGAATTAATTTCGTCGCTCGACGTTGGACACGTTCAAATTTTACATTCCTTCTCATAGAGATCAGTATTGTTTGTGATTAGGTTATTTTTAATATTGAACCAAAGTTACTTCACTTTAACTAGTCAACCACTGCAAAAGTTGGGGCAAGGGGGGGTGATGGGGGTAATTTTTTACCAGGAAATTAGGTCAATAAAGAGAAATATGTGAAGAAAATAGTGAAAAATTGGGAGGTTTATAACTACTGGTCATCCTACGGGAGGTGGGGCCGGGAGGGCGCATAACTGCGGTCACTAGGGCAAGAAAGGCGTGGTTTTTCTCTAGGTTTCCCTTGTAGCAGTGGCCTTAGCCTTGTTTCCCCCTCCACAATTATGGGGGAAGGAGACGTAAGGGAAATGAAAAAAAAGAGATTTTAAACCAAACAAAGGGCACCCCATCTTGGAGCACTGGGGTCAGAAGGGCACACAAACTATCAAGGTGCAAGATGGACCTGTCTATCCATGGCAGCCCTTTGCGGGTGAGTGCTAAAGTCAATGGAAGTAAGAATATGCGGGGGGCGCAACTCTCCACAATTTGCCTTGGTTCCACAAGAGGCGGATCTTAGAGAATGCGTGATAAGTTTGTGTGGTCGGATTGGGTGGTTGAAGGTCGTTATTATGGTACTAGATTAAGGAGAGTTGCGCGGCTTTGTTGGTTCCTTGACACCCGAAGTAGTTTCCTCTTTTAGTTACTCAAGCTATGAACATACCTTCCATTCACTTTCTATAATTTCACCACTTTACGAACCATTTTGAAAACTTTCTAGAGGCGATGCCCTCGTTGTTTTCGCTCGTTTTAATCAATTAAAACAACTAAAGGGAAAGATTATTGAACCTATAATGCTGGGGTCAGTATAGCTTACTATAAACCTCCAAGGGAGGCGTCGTAAAAGGAGATAGGGGCCAAGTTGCAACTATTAATGCCTGGCCAAATACGAGTAACCACAAATAGCACATAAAATACCATTAATATAAAGGCGACCCCCATTTGGTGGATGGATAACAAACATGGGGATCTCCGGGTGCCCAAACACGTTGCAAACACAATTATGGATGGCCTCGCACACGATTGGCGATTCCACCTGGAAGGAGCATGGCGAATGGGCCTTTCCCTTTTACGCTCACAAAAACAGATTGAGCGGCATTCAAACACACAGCTGACAGGAATATATACAGACAGACCACAAACCTGCATCTAAAATACATATTGAAAGACGTACACATACCATCTCGGACTGAGTGACAGATATATATAACCTGACATCTGTATGTAGAGAGAAGTGTACAGAATGCTATAAGTAAATGCACACACAGAAAACGGATGCACATACACAGAATGATGGACGTATTTACTGGCTTTTCCATAGCTTTTCTAAACTAATTGAGATTCATAAAGTAAAACATATCTTCATACATCCTCAAGGATATAATGGCTTATCCTAACCATTTTTATTTTCTCAAAATAGAAAAGCCCACAATGATACTGACCTTGTTGACAATAAACAAGATGGCGAGGAAACAAGGCAAGGGGACTTGGAGATAGATTTAAATTACTCTATAGACCAGGGGATGAAAAAGATAGGAGGGCAGATGAATGAAAACCTGGTGGATGGCGAGAGGAAAAGCTGAAGACTGATGTGAGTTAAGTTGAATTTCGGAGAAATACTAAAAGTGGTCTAATTCATCCTAAGTAAAAGAATAATTTAGAGAGAAAATGGATGAAGCGCAAACATCAGCACTAGAAAAAGAAACACATCATAGAGGAGATTTAAATAAAAGTGAGAGTAGAATAATATCATAAATGCATAAAAGGAAAAGGCATGTAGCAACAGACCATTCGATCCTTACGAAGTTGCATGCAGACCCTATCTTAGCTAGGTTTACTAAACTTCGTTGCATAAAGCACTTGTTTTTAAACTACAAAACTTTGGAATAGGTAGCTACATCCTAGGACTACTTAACGACTTTTTAATAGATCGGCAGCAACGTGTTGTCGTAGATGGAGTTTTTAATGAACATAGACGTGTTGTGTCTGGAATTCCACAAGGCAGTGTTCTTGGGCGTTCGTTGTTTTCAGTATACACAAGCGATTTGGTAAAAGGGCTTGATAACAAGGTTCTTCAATATGCAGATGATACTACACTTGCTGGAGTAGTCAGGTCTCCAGCAATGAGAAACCAAGTTGCTATGAGTCTAAATCGTGATTTAGAAAATATTAGGAAATGGTGTGATCGTTGGGGTATGAAGCTTAATTCAAGTAAAACTAAGACCTTCTTGGTTAGTCGATCTTGTACCAATGATCCGCCTCATCCTCCACTCTGTGTTGGAGATACACTTCTTGCTGAGTCGGGATCCCTAACGATCCTTGGCATTTCCTATGATTCTCACCTGACTTTTGAGAAGCATCTTTTAAATGTATCTGCTAATGCTGCCCCAAAACTTGGTATTGTACGTAAGGCCTCATATATCTAAAATAATGAAGATATTAATGCCACTTGTTTCAGGTCCTTTGTTCTCCCTCTTTTTGAGTAGTGTTCTCCTGTTTGGATATTCGCATCTGCCAGAGATCTGTCTCTCTTAGCTAGGGTTGCTCGTGGAGGCAGGTTCCTTTTTCCTGATGGGGCTACTAGCTATGACTTGGATCATCGGCGGATGATTTCATGTTTGTCGATATTCCATAAATACTACTTCAGTAGGGAATTGCCACTATCATTTTTAATTCCTGAGCCCCTGCCTCTTGCTAGAGCAACGAGGTTTGCGGTTGGACAACATCCACATGCACTAGGCATTCCCCGCTGCCGCACTTCTCAGTTTCAGCGTTGCCCTTTGCCAAGTACGGTAAAGCAGTGGAATGATCTTCCTGCAGAAGTTATGCAGGAAGATCTTAATATCTTCAAACGAGGTTGCAATGCTAGATTAAGGGTGGTGCTACTGCCTCATAATTTTAATATTGATTTGATTTTAATAATTTTAAACTTATTTATTTATTTATTTACACATTTCAATTTATTCTTTCTTACTTGACATATGAACACTGTGTTCTGTGGGAGCTTGTTTTCAAGTTCATGGCCACTAGGCTTTTCCCACAAGAATTTTGTGTTCATTATCTCAAATAATATTACTCCGGAAAATATTACTCCGTCATAAACGCAGACAGTCTATTGTTTGAGGCAAAGTCTTTGGCTAGTTTATGTGACTAGTGCGGTCAATGACGTTGCGGGAAAAATCATTCCATAAGTTGACAATTTTTTAGCCTCGTTGTGAATTAAACAGTTTACCTATAATTTTCCAACCATTTCCCTTGTATAATTAGTTCGGTCAATTATAATGTACTTGTTACAGCTCATGATAACTCTGCCTTTGACGATTTTAAATACTTGAATTAAGTCACATCTTACTCTTCCCTGGGTTAGTGGGACGACATTTTATTTCTTAAAACGATCCTCGTATGGCCTGTTCTTTAGTCTATGTATCAATTTGATAAAAAGTTAATCTGTTCTAGCTTGTTTATATATTTTGTTGTTATAAGGGCACCAGGCTTGAACACAGTGTTCCAGAAGAGGCCAGACTATAGATTTATAGAGAGTAAGTATTTTCTTTCGAGTTGTGCTCAAATGACCTTCCTATAAAGCCTTCTTGGCACTTTTATGCATTCTTTGACTTAGTTTTATGCTACTTGATACTGTTACTCCTAAATCTGTTTCCTAGACTAGGCTTAACAATCGGGGTCCATTCATTGAATAAGATGCTTATCCATTTGGATATCCTATGTGTAGTACTTTGCATTTATCCGTGTTAAAGTACTTTTGCCAAGATTGGGCCTAACGTGTTAACTTGTTTAAATTATATTGCATATATTTTTGTATCATATGGCGAGTTTTCTATCATATGCATAATTTGAGATTGTGCATGTCAGGCCTTCATCAATGACGTTAATGTAGATTAGAAAGAGGACAGACCCTAAAACTGAGTCCTGGGAAACACTGCTAGTTATATTGATTCATTTAGACGCCTTGTCATTTATGACTAGTTTCTGCCTTCTTTTGCTGAGCCAAATTTTAATCCATCTTAAATATCGCCCTGTATACCATGCGATTGTAATTTTATCGTTAGACGTTTGTGAGTAACTTTGTCGAAAGCTTTCTGGAAATCAAGCTATATGATATCAACGGCTTTACTCTCCTAGTATAGAGTAAGGATATCGTGGAAAAAGTCTAAAGGATAGTTACCAGGTATAGATTTGCTACCCTTTTTAAATGTTCTTGTTACATTAGCGAGCTTCCACTTGTCCTGTTGTGGTTTGGGAAGCTCATTCTTAGTTTTTTAAGAAGCCTTGGTAAGATAGTGTTTGGCCCTACTGATTTATTTGAGTTAAGCTCTCCCCAAATTGTTAGCTCATTGTTTTCACTCAGGGTGATATGTTGTAGAGCACCTGAATCAGCCCATTGGCTTGGCATAGGTCTTCTGTAGTGAACACTGATGCGAAGAATGTATTATGGGTGTTACTCATCTCTTCTTCATCGAGTATAAAATCCCCACTCTCATCTACTAATGCCCAATATTTTATTTTGCTAGTTTTTTCTTTCTGATATAGCTATAAAATTCTTTAGGCACGTAAGAAGAGGAATGAGAGAGAGTGAAATGACGAGGGATAGTGTATTGATAATTTGCAATAGCTTTTAACATGCCAATTGTGAATATCTTCTTTAAAAAGGAAAACTATACAACATATAGGAGTACAAGAAGAGAGAGAGAGAGAGAGAGAGAGAGAGAGAGAGAGAGAGAGAGAGAGAGAGAGAGAGAGAGTAAGATTGACTTGCTGCCGCTTAGAAGGAAAAATCTATAACAAGTGAAAGCCTATAAGAAGATAAAGGAGGTGGGGGCGTATAAGCGTGCGCCACAGAGTGGTGGTGGTAGACTTTTTGAGGAGGGTAGAAAGAAGAGGATAGCAGAAACAAGACCAAAATATCAAATGGTGGAGATTGAGGGCTGAGAAAATGGGAACCAAATGTTTAAAAAATAGTTTTGAGGGAGATAAAATTAGAGAAAATGTTAATAACTGTTTTGAAGAGAAGAATAAGGTGATCTTGAAAATTGGAGAGGAGGTGCTGCTTAAGTCATCAGGAAAGGGTTCGACAAATGGTAAAGAGACGTAGTTGTGGAATGCAGATACCTAACTTAACGTAAAGAAGAAAGGCGATTCCAGAAGTGGTCATGACAATGGCACAACAGGAAAAAACAAGCAGCTCTGAAGACGTACAATTAAGCTTGTGAACTGACCAAGAGCAAGACGAAGGCTGAGATACTAAATGAAATGTATCAGGAGATGGAAACAACAGAGAGCCAGAAAATTATCTACACAATTGCTAAAAATAGAAAAAAATCAATCAAAGGTTTGACCCAAAATCAAATAGATAAAGGACAAAAAAAGGCAAAATCATAGCAAAAAAGAGAACATAAGTTATAGATGAAAGGATTATATAGGAAAAGTAACAAATGAAATTCGAGAAGACGGAGAGGAAGGGATACAAAATGAAAGGGACAAGCCGGAAATAACTAGGTAGAAATTAAAGGGGGACATTGACAGAGTGCAAAGAGGAAAAGCAGTTGTGCCAGCTGGAATAACAATCGAAGTGTAGAAGAGCTTGGTCGAAAAAGGTATTAGTATCTTATGGGATCTAATGAGTAAAATACACCATCAAGAGAGGGTACCGAATACCTGGAGAAATAGTCTTTGGTTCCAATTTACAACGAAAAACCGCAGTATTCACAACGAACGAAGTATAAGACTGCGGAAGATATCGAGGGAATAAACTGATGACCAATCTATGAAGATTTATGAGAGGATAATAAAATCAAAATTAAGATGAGAGACAAGGTAAATAAGAAGCAGATTGCACTTATGTCAGGGAGAAGGAAAGACAAATGCTATTTTCGAATTGAGGTACAAAGGTCATAGACAAATATAGTAAGAAACAAAATGAGTTTAACCTATTGTTGATTCATCTATAGAAAACTTATGATCGACTACCCTGTTGTGATCTAAGCTTCCTGTAACCTTATATGTATAATTGTTTACTTATATTGTTTATCTTTTATTTTTTAGACTGTATTGATGTTTTGTTAGTTGAATGAAGCTTAGAGAAAGGTAATGACGCTTTATTATGATTACCACATACGCGGACAAGAAGTTTAAAGGTGCATGTGAGAAAAAGGTGTTTCGTAAATGTATGTAAAATAAATAAGGCACATGTATGAAGGAGTAACTACCCTAAGTAACAAGCAGTGTGGGGGGTACAGAGAAGTTTGATGGCTGGGTTGTTGATGGACGCCATTGAACAGGCCCCTTTGCAGACCATGTTGTACTACTCGCCGACGGTAAAGAAGGAGTAGAAAGGAAATTGGAGCAGTGGGAGAGGCCCTGGTGGATAAAGGGATGAAAATTAGTAGGAAGAAAACTGAGTAGTGTTGTTTAGTGGAGAAGATCACATGAGTGAAGTAAGACCTAGAAAAGATAAGTTGAAGAGATTGAAAGCCAGTACGTGAGATTGCACGGAGGGAGGGGAGTTGAATACACACAATAATAATCTATCGCAGGATTCAATTAGTAGGGATTAAATAGAAGAAGATGTCAGGGATTCTATGCGATAAGGTCAGAGCAAGAGTAAAATATAAATCGTATAAAGTTATTTTGAGCCATGGCACAAGAAACAAAAATGGAGGCTCTAAATTAAGAATATTTTGATGGTTGTGAAGACTGACAATCCTGGATAAAATTTGTAACGAGAGAATTAGATGGACAGTAAAACGAGTTGAGGTATCGATCAGACATTACAGAAGTTACCTTGATCATGTTATGAAAAGAGATCTGGACTACGTTGACAGATAAATGATGAATATGGAGGCAGTGAGAAGGAGAGGAAGGCTAAGAATAAGGTGAAAGGATAGGATAACACAAGATTTGAGAGAGAGAGGATGACAAGAATCAGCAACCCCATATGATGATGGGGGAAGTTTGGAGTAAAAAAGTAGAAAAAGAAAAGCCTTTCAAGCTTGTAGGTGAGGAATGGTAGGAAATTGTACCCTCTTTTGACAAAATAAGAGCTATAGAAACACAAAAGGAAGAATGAAGACCGGCCTAAATCCTAAGATTCTCTCTAGGCCACCCCCAAAAGAAAAAGAGTCTAAATGGACAGCTTTAGCACAAGCTAACTATGTCCAAGTACAGACTGTTAGTTACATTATATTTATGGAACTATAAACATAGAATGAAAAATAATATAATACCCTGTAATATCTAAACGTATCAGCATATTTTTTTTTAATGCACCTAGCGCATCAACTGTTACACTAAATTGGTGAGGTTTCTTTCCTCAACACATGTTTTGCAAATGTCACAGATCACATTATTCTATTCTGTACACTTTGCACTTTCGAAGGGTTCCTCCAATGTTAGTTTCATGCCGTTAAAATTTACACATTACCCTCGTAGTTAAAATAAAACATAGCTTCGTCGTTGAGCAACAAACATTCCTTTGTGAAACGACCGTTATTGTCCAATCGAGTAGAGATCTACTGACATCACGACGCGTTTGCCACGGTCATCCTCGGTTTAATTATACAACATTTACAACAATTCCGTATGAAATTCTGCGACTTAAAAATCTTCCAGACGGAAATGTTAGGAATCCCTAAGTCCGAGGATGTGTCTACGAATGTATTTCTTAGGACTGTTTATTACCTTAGCTATGACCGGTTCCTTCATTCCGGCTGGTATGGTTGATCTTCAGAACAAGGGTATGTCCAATCTACTTTTGGTTTCATGGAATTTTCGAACCAGCTTCTCCACTGGGTTAAAAGAAAGCACATTAGCTAGATTGCTGGAGGTAAGAGCGATGTAAAGACTGTGCGAATTAGTGTGGGGGGGAGGTCATGCGAAATACAGCAGTGTCGTAGTTCTGTTGGCTTGTCTTTGACAAAAAGGCACCGCATGTGATTGACAACTATTGCCTGCGAGCGCCCAAATATTTTGTGATCAGTCCCACAGGGAATCGAATTTGGTATCAAAGTATGGTAATCCACCTCTAAATACTTATCTAGTCTTTTTTTTAATCGAACTATTTACCATTACTTGGGAAGGTAGACTATTCCGTGTTTCGCGATTTTATAAATTAAGAACTTTGGGGCTTTCAGAGCATTGAAGGGTCTCTTAACTACTTTGACACAGTTTTGGTTCATACATCTTGAACAGTATCCTACAAAGGACTAATGATCCCGTGTCTCATTTTGAGACAATTGTCGAATTCAGAGGTATTACAGGTCAAATGCAGCAAGTAGTTTTATTTATGGTTCGTTTTCAAGTTCAGGAATGAATTTATTTCCTCTCCTTTAAACCTGTTCTAATAATTTCCTATCTTACTTAAGGTTATACTATTTAAATTGGAATGTCTAAACTTGAGACAAAGCCGCCGAGAGATTTACATGGAAACAGGAAAATATCTTTCGATGTAAAGAGGAAATTTCACGCAACACCTAAATCTGTTATTTTTCTTGGAAGCTTTAATGCATAATTTCAGCACTTATTAAGAACGTTAGGTGCTTTTCTGAATCTAATTGACGTCAGTGCGTGCCATTTCATATGATTGGCCTCATTTAAGCTAAGACAACTTGAGTTTTAATTTGTCTAAGGTAAAGTTTTTATGGATGATTTATTTGCTCATTCAACGGCTTTGTTTAGGTCTCGTTGTACGTGCACCAAATCGAGAGCTATTATTATATATTTATTTACATATGCACCAAAGATTCAAGCAAATTACATTTGTTACTAAAGCGCTAACAATAACCGGTTGGTCGACTCGGGGCCAGGCCCAATTGCTAGAATTAGAACCTCACAACATAGCAGAGGTGAAGAATAGGAAGAAGAGGTATTTTTCAGGCTTGCCTTGTGTGGACAACAAAACACCTAAATTTTATCAACTCACAGTTCCAGTGTATCCAATTAAGGGTTGCAATGGAATTATGAGAAGAGAGGTGTGTCGCAGGATACCTTGTGGTCGTGATATACTTCTTTGTTGAAGTATGCATTGATCTAAGAGTGCAAGTTTTGTTATTTTTAAGGAAGAGCCGCTTCAACACGTAAGGATATAAAGAAACGCACAGAAATTATCCCAAATAAACATATATTTTAAATTTAACAATTAACTATGACAAAAAAACAGTACACACATTTATATCCTCTTCCTACGGTAACTGAGACTAAACCGGTGGGCCATTGAGCCAATTACAATATCTTCAATGACAAAAATAAACCAATAGGCTACACGTAAACACACCAATTGCCGATTATTATTTTTATCGCGCCCCTTTTAGATTAACGTTAAGCATTAAATCAAATTACTCTCTTCTAATAGCAAATATGACAGGGGTTCACGCACAATTGTTTCTATTTCCATTAAATCGTAAAACGTACTAACCTCATACTATCGCAATACAAATATACATGTTTTTTCTAACTTACATGACAGACGGGATCAGGGATTGCCGGATGTCATTGGAGGGCTTATCTCGCGCTTCGGAGATTTGGAGTGGCCGATGTTAGAATTTCGTCGAGATGGGATGGAGGAAGCGAGGTTGGGCGAGGTTGGGCGAGGTCAACTTCTTATTGCAAATTTGCCTCCTGTTACGTTAAGAAGACGAAGAGAGTTACGGTGCTCTTCGCTCCAAGATTCCTCTTCTGAATAATCTTAAAGCCTCTTGTTATCTTATTCTTTAACGCCGGGTACCCAACTAGTTTTTGGGTATACGGGTAGATTTTTACTGTAATTAACGAATGGAACCCCTTTGGGGCTTGGTTCTTCTCCTCTCACTCTTACGGAGCTTGAGCTGTGAGAGTCACTCGAGTGTGAGCAGGTTTTCTTTTCTCCAGTCAGACTTCTTCTAAGTCTGTAAAGGATTCTTCGGTATGGCACAGATACAAAACTTGATGATTTATGTTAATTCAGCCCTGGGGGGGGGGAAAGGATCGATCTTCTCAATCTGATTCTTTATCGTCTCTCCTCGAATAATCTTGACTGGTTGAAGGATCGATCTTCACGAACTGATCCTAAGTCGTTCTCACCAAATAATCTTGACTGGCTGAATGATCGATCTTCACGAACTGATCCTAAGTCGTTCTCACCGAATAATAATACTTTCTCTTTCCTTCAGGGGCTTATTTATAGGCGGACCACCGCCCCATCTAAGGGGGAAGGGGCGAGACCGTAGAGGGGACCGCGAATGGTGAGTTCGCATCTTGAAGAGTGAGAAGTGCAGAGGTTGGCACTGAGGTGCCCAAGTTGGCTTGTTAATTAGTGAGACCCTCAACCGCCACACTCCTTGGCGTGCCTTTTGACTGACCTTGCTTTTTGGTGATATAACCACAGGCCTACGGATCTCGTAGGTAATTGGATCTTTAGAGTGTCGTTTAAGGGTCTTTGGTGGTTGCCTTAACACAGATGGTCACTCCAACTAACTATGCGGCGGGGAGATCAAACAGGGTAGGCAGTTACTGTTATTCGCCGGCTACCGTTCCCAGGAGTCTCATCATGGGGCTCACTTCTCTGGCTTTCTTCTCCACAAGGGGGGATGGGGACTTTAAGGCATATGTCTGCTTGGCCCTCCGGGAGGCTTTATGTTGCCATTCCTCTACAAGGTGTATTACTGAACGCGTGACGAACAGTGAAGGTAAAATTCAAGAAAAATTAAGTTCTTCTCCAAGGAACATTTGTCCAAAGTGGTTCAGGAAGGCATCAAACTAAGGAATTTCCTCTTTTGGTTGTTCGCGCTTGGTACGCTCCTCTAAATTTCACTACTCTAACTTGACCACTCTCCATAATATTACCTTTTAAAAACTATGTGGCTGACTCAGACCTATGCGCTAACCACTAGTCTACCTTTCACACACCCAACAAAAAGGATATTTCAAGTCAGCTTATAAAAAGAGTAGTGCAGGTAAGCTCTTCTATGTAGAAGATGAGAACGTTAGTAAGAAAGACACACGAGCTTCGTATATAACCGAGCAATCACAAAACGAGACACGGTAGATGCTGAAAAAGATGAAATCGCTTTTTTTATTTTCATAAATGTTATGGTTCATCTACAGTCATTGCCCAAAGTTTTGAGATTACTATATTCTTTCACCTAAAAAATTAATAAAACTTTTTAAACGTTATATTTTGATTTAGTATGCTTGTATCATAATTTGAAGGTAACAGATAGAAAAATCCATTTTATTAATAAAGACAGTCAATTGATGCGCACAGTCAATATTTACAAGACCTCTTCAAATTCGTTTTGGCCTGCCAAGGACCGAATTTGTGACGATATCCTGTTCACTAACCACAGGCAACTGCCAAAATTTCGATTTCTTCTATTTAGAAACCGCTAGATTGATAATTATGGTCCACAAATTCTCTATTGGGTTCAAATCTGGCGAAATCCCGGTCCAGGGACCCAAAGGCTCAATGATATTTTCAGCCAAGAACTTTGGTATTTCTTTCCTATATATACCTCTAGTATAGTACTATTTCTTGTAGTTATCCTTGATAAAGAACTTAATAAAGTTCGAAAGTACTCGGAAACACCTTTTCATTTTTTCCTGCGGGACATTGCATTCATATATATATATATATATATATATATATATATATATATATATTGAAAAAAATCGCAAATCTTCCGTACAGGGGTGGGGTTCGAACCGTGCACACTGAGGCAGCGAACAACCGCTTTGATCCCAATTAAACCGTCTCTTAGACCACTCGGATTTTTGCGAATTCGGAAATAACTTTTCCGAAGAAAAATTATCTTGTTTTTCTGTTTCTTGCGGTTTGCTGGATATATATATATATATATATATATATATATATATATATATCCAAAAAAGTACAGTAGTGTACGTATTATAACTATAGGGATAAAACCACAGTAATAGGATTAATATTATATGCGAAACCAGGTTTCGACGGAAACATCCGTTATCGCTAGTCGCTGGTGGACAAGTGAAGTACAGAAGTTGCTTAACGTACAAACACACAAATCAGTGGGGCTACGGTGGATGATGCGGGACTGTAGTGGCATTTTTGAGAAGCGGAAGTATGAATTTCTTGCATATTAAGGTATTATTATTGAATTGGCCGTCGGAAGTATTAAAGTTGGGAATTTCTTTTATAAGTGCCGATTTAATTAAGCGTCGATGTATATAATTGTGAGACTTATAAACTATTTTAGCATTATCAATATTAATTTGATGATTTCCATTGGACATATGTAGAAATAGACTTGAGGAGAGGGCACCACGTCGCATATCGCATTTATGTATAAGAATATATACTTTATTACATGATTTGCAGGGAAAAATTAAACTCTCTGCTCTTTATCGATCGATCTATATTTGGATAAGCTATTTCTGATCATATTTCCTTACTGAAAGACAACATTGATGTTTTTGGTCGGTGCCAACTTTGTGAAATTGATTAACTGGGGGGAGTATGGGAAGGTAACATAACATTTGTCACATCTGTTTTCATTGTGGACGGCGAGTAGTGCGAGCCGTTGAGGCGATACTGGCTAATGGTGCTCCTCATGTACATCTTTAGCTGTTTCAAGGCTGACAATGAGCGTTTGACCTCTGCATTTGATACTTGCAGAGTCATTAAGATGGTCAGGAGCTTTGAAATGTTCGGGAACATACGGATCTCGACGTACTTCTTTGCATTCTTGAATGTCCCGAAGATCGGAGCAGAATTTGTCCACCGCTGTGCCTCCGCCTGCACGAGCACCAGGGACTCAATATCGCTCCGCTCTTGTAGAGTTTAGTGGCATTAAGGACGGCATCCACGTCTGCTTTTGAGCCCTTAAGAAGCTCCTTCAACCTGAAAGCAACTGGCACGGTATAGTCCTCAAATATTCTCTTCAGCTCTGTGATCACTTGGTCAACGAATGGAATATAAACTGAGCATCGATGGTACTTCTCAGCAGTCCGGGCCGGGATATTCGCGCGCTGTGTCTGTCGTGCACAGACTCGGGGAACAGGGATGTCATCGTGAGTTGTGTCCACTTCAATCATGAGATCCTTGGCTTTCGCAAATACAGTGTGGAAGAGCTCCTCGGCATTCCTTCTGAACTTGATAAAAACAGTCTCGATCTCACGAATCAGTGCGTAGGCAGATGCCAAGTCACCGTCCTTCTTCTGCAGGGTCCTGCTTGGCTCGAGTGTGTGGGCCAAAACTGACTCCGCCACAACCAGCCCAATGAAAAAGCGAGGGTCCTTAATCAGGGCGAGTAAGACTCCAGCCTTTGCATCCAGCTTCATTTCCTCTTCCATGAAGACCGCGATGTGAGGCAAAAACTCGATGAACACGAGGACTCCATCATGCCGCTCAACCCATCTGGTGGTATACAAGGGCACCAACTACTCCCGCTTAGCTGAAGAAAGCTTCACAATTTTGGAGAACCGGAGCATCCGCATGTTGTTCGAGTAAATGAAGTTATGGACTTCGTTGAGCATCTGAAGAGCGAGTTTCACTTCTTTCATATTGCAGGCTTCGTCAGCACCAGGTTCAGTCGGTGAGTAAAGTAGTGGATCGGTTTGGCGAGGGGATATTGCTCCATGATTATGGCGGCACAACCTCTGATCTTCTCCATTATGACAGAGGCTCCGTCAAAGCCGAGGCCCTGGCAGTTTGACATGTCCAAACCAAGGCCATGTACGGTGCGAATGAGGCGTTGTGCCAGGCCTTAACCAGTGAGGTTCTCAGCATGGACGGAAGTGAGAAAGTCCGCCTTGATGTCCTCTTCGACGTGTTAAAGAAAAAAATTGCGGCCTGCTCCTTCCTTGAGACGTCCGTAGTCTCGTCCATTATCACTGCGAATACTCCTGACACTCCGGCTAAGACCTCTTTCAGCCCCAATCGACCTGTGAAGCGAAATATGATTATGGTGATACCTGGTCATAATGTCAAAATAGCATGAATTCTATAAGAGCGATGCAAACCAGGCACACTGTGTGGAATTTTCCCCTGGTTACGGTGCGAGGCCCTCCCCCCCTTTCCCCTGGATCCGCCCCTGCTTTTTAGGAAATTCTCCTTTGTGGATTTTGCGCCGGTGTTATTCTCAAATTAAAGGCCAGACTATTTTAGATTTTTTCGCTATTTCGGTTGCCATAAATATGATATTGATAGAGCTTGAGCGGGATCCAAATTGCGTCGTGTCTTCACTTGGGCCTATATTTGATTTTTCTTACTTCTTCCATTAGCTTTTTGACGGAGTGTTCTCCGACCATGAAGTTGAGCTGTCGACAGATAACAGCCCTATGGGCCATCATTTCAGGAGGCACAATGAGTTCAAGTTTGATTTCATTCTGGTGGATGATTCGTTGCTAGGTTGTCAGAGCTTCTCTATCTTCCTCTTGTTGGCACATTCCAATTTACCCTCTGGGCGAGGCGAAAGATCTCACTAGGGACAAGTTTAGTGCTCGGACTTGCCTGCTTCTCTACATGACCCTTAAAGCGAGCTGCTTCTATTGAGCCTTCTCCACCCCCATGCTATAATTAACCTTCTTACCTTCCATTATTAAAGGGATCACCATTGCTTAGGCCGACTAGAATGTACAGCCAATTAATCTCTCTTTTAATACTTCCTCAGTTGGGTTGTATTTTTATCCCTTCTACTCTTTTCCAGCTAGAATTTTTTCTCTTCTACTCCGAGTAGAATTTTATCTCTTCTATCCCTTTCCGAGTAGAATGTTCTCTCTTCTACCCCTTACCGAGTAGAATGTTATCTCTTCTACTCTTTTCTGAATAGAATTTTATCTCTTCTACTCATTTCTGAGTAGAATTTTATCTCTTCTACTCTTTTCTGAGTAGAATTTTATCTCTTCTACTCTTTTCCGAGTAGAATTTTATCTCTTCTACTATTTTCTGAATAGAATTTTATCTCTTCCTCTCTTTTCTGAGTAGAATTTTATCTCTTCTA
Organism: Ceratothoa steindachneri; assembly: GCA_963969495.1. NCBI lineage: Eukaryota > Metazoa > Arthropoda > Malacostraca > Isopoda > Cymothoidae > Ceratothoa > Ceratothoa steindachneri. Next base: position 2,359,658 of record OZ018322.1, read on the forward strand.
CTCTTTTCTGGGAGGAATTTTATCTCTTCTACTCTTTTCTGGTAGAATTTGATCTCTTCTACTCTTTTGCGAGTAGAATTTTATCTCTGCTACTCTTTTCAGGTAGAATTTTATCTCTTCTACTCTTTTCCGAGCAGAATTTTATCTCTTCTACTCTTTTCAAGTAGAATTTTATCTCTTCTACTCTTTCCCCAGTATAATTTTATCTCTTCCACTCTTTTCTGAGAAGAATTTCATCTCTTCTACTCTTTTCCGAGTAGAATTTTATCTCTTCTACTCCTTTCTAAGTAGAAGTTTATCTCTTCTACTCTTTTCCGAGTAGAATTTTATCTCTTCTACTCTTTTCTGGTAGAATTTTATCTCTTCCACTCTTTTCTGAGTAGAATTTCATCTCTTCTACTCTTTTCCGAGTAGAATTTTATCTCTTCTACTCTTTTCCGAGTAGAATTTTTTCTCTTCTACTCTTTTCCGAGTAAAATTTGATCTCTTCTACATTCCCAAATGATGATATTTGATGTACATTAGCCAAGAAATTGTGAGGAATAGACTAATATAACCAATGAAGCATAACTGTTCTGTATCTCAAAAACCATACAATTATTTTCGTCGCGTGGACCCGACTCTCTAAGTTACTATGTCGGTCCGTAGGGAGACGGTAGGATGGTAACCATTTCACTTTTCTATGAGTTTTTTGGCAATAACATCGTAACTTATCAACCGATTCTAACGAATTTTAACATCCTTATGTTTATTTACATTCTCTTTCAAATGCCATACCTCCCAATGTTCCCCAAAGGTTAGTCCGGGAAGTATTAAAAGAAAACTTTTAACTTTGGGTCAGATTGCCCCACCTGTCAAAACTCTTGAAGGTCATAAGTAAGAATAATTGAGAGCAGGCGACTTATGTCTGTTGACGTTGATCAAAAAACAAAAAGTTGATCCCTTTCCATCCGTCATTTGGGAAGAATAAAAAAGGCAAGTTAAAAGCATAAGAGGGAAATAAGGAACAAACAAAAGGGAGACAAAATTAAGGCGAGTTATTAGGTTTCCTTCGCTTTCCGGATCCCATCGTATCCCTTGCCTCGAATCGAGACCTTGATTTAAGCCGAGGCCGCTTCCTCAGAAAGTGGTGGATGACGATGGATGATGAAAGATGAAGTCAAAGGATAAATTTACGTAGAAATTTAGAAGCTCTCGCTAACTTGGTGTATACCGCGTTGGATTATTTCCAGTGTCGAGGCAGCGGTTCAATCCCCCAAACTTACAGTGGCGTTATGAGTTGACCGCTCATTGGGCGGATACGCTGATGTTCCCACGGTGGTAAGTAGCTCTACATCCATCATCATCCACAGAGTCATTCAGAACGCCGCTATCATTTCTGTTCCCGCCTTCACAGCATAACATACCAACTCTCTCCTCTATCATGTACCCTTATGGATGGGGTACTAATGTCCCTAAGTGGGGCACCCATGCCCACATACCCCCACAGGGTAAAGATACCCCTTAGGTCATGAAAGTGTTCCTCCATCGCTGGTTGTGTAAAAACAAAACAAACACAATACGACCTTGGAGACCTTCACCCCCAAGGAGTCATGTCCCTTGGTGTCTTCGGATGCACCATTGATTGTCATTTTGATCTTTATGTGCATTTCATTATCGGGTCGGGGGGTCTCGTCCACGATGTTAGGGGCGCATGGCGCCCCTCAAGGGACGAGGTTAGAAGAGTCAGCTACGAAGACATTCCATTGGGGGAATGACAGGTAAAAGAGACTGCTTTAAGTAATTGGCCAAATTTACAATTGGATAGACACTTGCATTCATAGGATTATTATAAAAGAGCCTCCTCTGAACCCAGGTTTTAAGCTCAGTTGAATAATGGGTGCTCTCACATTCAATCATCCTTTACGACGTGCAGCTTACATCAAAATTGTGTGATTCTCACTTATCCACCATTGATTCACGTTGTTACAACGTGCAACCAAAATTATAATAGTTGTATTTCTGTTCACAAATTATTGATACATGTGGTTACGACGTGCAGCTGGCATCAACTATTTATGCACCATGTTACCGCGTGTAACTGACATCATAATAGTGGTATTCAAGCTTTTCTAGCATTAATTCGACTGGTTACGACGTGCAAATGACATCATAAGTAGTATTCCTACTTATCTAGCATTGATTACATTACAATCGTGATGACATTACAATCGTGATATTTTTTTCCTCCATAATAGATGGACTTTTTTACGACTTACAGCTGACATCACAATTGATTTTTCCGTTGCCACACCTTTGAACCACGTGGTTTTGTTGTAACAAAATATGTTGCTCTCTGGTATCCTAGGTTGCAATACCCTTTTATCGAATTATTTGTGCTTAATTGCTCCAATCCAAATTGTCTTCCCCTTTTTAAATCGTTCATGGGATTATTTTAAGTCCAAGTCAATGAAATTTTAAATTGTTCTCAACATTTTTTTTTTTTTTACTTTCGCATTTTGATTCATCGAGAGCTAAAATGTTTGTGTATTTTCCCCTCCTTATCCTCCTTTTTCTGTCTCACAGACTCTACGTATAATTTCCCTTGTGGCTTTCCATCTATTTCACTACTACAGGTCTTTTTCATCCCTTGTCTATGTGGTTCTATCTTCTGTCTATCTACCCTTTTGCCGCCTGTCTTCTCGCCAGTCGCCTTCTTTGTATATTTATCCGTCTATACTTTTGTTTCACTATCTAGCTTTTTTATTCTCATTTCATTCCCCTTCTGTGTGTTTATATGGTGTATGTGTTTGTGTGTGTGTGCGTCTATCTCTTTCCTATCTTTGTCTGCCCATTTGCTGTCTGTCTCCCTGTCATTATCCCTAACATAATAATCTGTTTGACTATTATGTGTGTATGTATGTGTTTATGCGTGTTTTACCCAATCCATACTTCTATGTATATGTCTACATTAATGGCTGTTTCACTACATAGCTCTTTTATTATCTACTTTCATCTGTGTCTCTTTCTCCTTCCTGCCCACCTTCGTGGCTGCGCTGTTGCCTCTTTGTCTCTTTGCCTGTATCCCTCTGCCTGTCTGTTTACTCATAAGCGTCTATTGTGCGTGTTTGAAGCAAGAGCATTGGACTGGTTTAATCGTTACAATCCTCCACCACCTCACTAAATGCCATTATAGGAAATTATATTTAAAATTTATGAATAATAGAAGTAATAATATTAAAAAAATATTAGTTTTTAATTATTTTATGTATCGGTTTCCGCGTATACATACACAATTTCCATGGAAACATCCGGGAGTGAAATGCCTTAAAGCATTAATTCAGTCTGATTCAACTCGCACGCATTTTGCGGCCATTCGTGAGCAATCAGATATTTGGCGTTCTCAAGGCGTGTAAACCGTCGCCCGTAACCGGATTTGATGAGGCGGGAATGGGAGAGGCGAGACTCTCCGCCATAAGGAGAATGGTGATAGGATCTTCAATGTTTCCCTATTTAATTTGTTCATCTATTGAGGAAATGGGGATAAGCGTTTATTGCCAGAGGTGCTTAATGTAAAAAGTGAACGGGATTGATGACTTGTGTCATATATATTGAAAAAGAGATACTCTTGAATATTGTTTCGTGTCATTTTGTCTAAATTTGTAAAGGCAAAAATCTACAAGGGCATGTCTGCTAGAACTTCTTTTTTTAAAAATAGGTGCGTAAAGTGCTGAAATTGTGTGTGACAATTTAATTCTCTCCCCCCCCCCCCCACACACACAATTTCAGCACTTTACGCAAGTTATTTGCAGGGCCTTTGTTCTGTCTGTCTGCCTGTCTATATGTATGTATTTATGTATGTATATATGCATGTATATCCCTTAGTACAAAGTGAGAGATAAATCTTTCAAGAGCCACTCTGAAACGCGTTTTGTATGGTGGCACAGGTAATTGCATACCCTTCTTGGGAGATGAGAGTCACATGTTACTAATCACACAAGAGGTCAACCTCGAAATGATGCATTGAAATCCCCTTGTGCGAGGCTAGCAAACATCTGATCCATTGTAGACATTTCCTTTGGTTTTAGTCTTTAATTTAATATTTAAAATAAGGTCTTCTTCGTTTTAGTGCTCTCTTTTCTTATAGCTTCTAAGAAGAGGCGGATTTAGGTATGGGTAATAGGGGTAGCTGCCCAGGGCGGCATCTTAACAAGGGCAGCATAGATTCCTGGGGGAGGAAAAAATGGGGGTAAAAAGCGACCACCGAATACTTTTTGTTATTTATGATTTTTATTGTATATAGTTTGTCTACTTATTTAGTATTTATAAATATATTTTGTTGTAATACGTATAAGCAATGATAATTATGTTATTGTTCCAAATAGATGAATAATAATAAACAGAATAATAGGTACTTACGATTGTTTTGGGGGGGGCGCCAAAGGGGTGTTTGCGAATCGCCGGGGTCCTAAGAACGCCCTGTCACTGCGTTCTCATCTCTTTATATCGTAACATCTTCGAAAATGTCTATTTATGACTTAGGAAGACAAATTAATAGCAGGGCTGCTGCAGTGCGCTATTTGAAAGTCAATGTTTTGTGTCTCAAACAGATCGGCAAAAGCATTGCTGCGACTAATAACAGATGCGTGTGGCATCAATATACAGAAACATGGACGGAATAAAGACACACAGTTCTGTGATGAAATCATTTATTCAGATATTTTGACATTATTACGACTAGCATTATTTTCTATGTTTAATACCAAGGAAATTTTAGATTTTTTAATAGGACGGATTATTCGTCAACCTGAGGAGTGAAATTGCTAGCAATTTTTGCATAACCCTTTTTTCCACTAACATAATCATAGTTAAATTTAAAGAAAAGGTAAATAATTTTCGGATTCAATCCCTTTGCGTCCTAGGCCTTGTGAGGTATGTGTTCATACTGTTCGAAGATCCATTGAGAGCAACCTTCGGATAGAAGCTTCTAAAGGGGCAGGGACAATCCAAAGCAGCCTCAGAGCAGCGGTAACTTACCAGCTCTCTTAGGTATTATGGAAGTACAGAGAAGAAGAAGAAGAAGAAGAAGCCTCTTTTAGCCATGACAAATATTCAGAAGAAAATGAGTGGGATAGGGAAATAAGTGACAAGCCTTTGGAATTTTGGAGTAAGGAAATGAGTGATGGAAGGAAATAAGTGACGAGCCTTTGGAATTTTGGGGTAAGGAAATAAGTGGATTAAGGAAATAAGTGACGAGCCTTTGGAATTTTGGAGTAAGCAAATAAGTGAAAAGCATTTGAAATTTTGGGATAAGGAAATAAGTGACAAGCCTTTGGAATTTTGGAGTAAGGAAATGAGTGGGGTAAGGAAATAAGTGACGAGCCTTTGGAATTTTGGGCTAAGGAAATGAGTGGGGTAAGGAAATAAGTGACGAGCCTTTGGAATTTTGGAGTAAGCAAATAAGTGACAAGCATTTGAAATTTTGGGATAAGGAAATAAGTGACAAGCCTTTGGAATTTTGGAGTAAAGAAATGAGTGGGGTAAGGAAATAAGTGACGAGCCTTGGGAATTTGGGGGTAAGGAAATAAGTGGATTAAGGAAATAAGTGACGAGCCTTTGGAATTTTGGAGTAAGCAAATAAGTGACAAGCATTTGAAATTTTGGGATAAGGAAATAAGTGACAAGCCTTTGGAATTTTGGAGTAAGGATATAAGTGACAAGCCTTTGAAATTTGAGAGTAAGGAAATAAGTGGGTAAAGGAAATAAGTGACGAGCCTTTGGAATTTTGGAGTAAGAAAATAAGTGACAAGCCTTTGGAATTTTGGAGTAAGGAAATAAGTGACGAGCCTTTGGAATTTTGGAGTAAGAAAATAAGTGACAAGCCTTTGGAATTTTGGAGTAAGGAAATAAGTGACGAGCCTTTGGAATTTTGGAGTAAGCAAATAAGTGACAAGCCTTTGGAATTTTGGAGTAAGGAAATAAGTGACAAGCCTTCAGATTTTGGGGGTAAGGAAATAAGTGATGAGCCTTTGGAATTTGGGGCTAAGGAAATAAGTGACAAACATTTGGAATTTTGGGGTAAGCAAATGAGTGGGGTAAGGGAATAAGTGATGAGCCTTGGGAATTTGTGGGTAAGGAAGTAAATGACAAGCCTTTGGAATTTTGGCAGAGCATAACTTTTTCTGACGAAATAGTTTGTTCAATTTTAAGAAAGTGAATTTGTATGTATTGGGAGATTAACCCCTTAAGTATTTGCCATACCCAGCTGCCTTATGACCTTATCACCATATGACCTCACGGCATTCAAAACTTTCAAAAACTCATTGAAAAGTAAAATGGTCACCGTCCGACCGCCTACCTACGGACCAACATAGTAAGAAAGTCGCGTGCACGCAACTAAATAAAAGAACATCTGTGGGCAATACTTAAACAAGACTTTAAGAAAGTCTTTGCAAAAAAACCCCTTCACAATAAACACACGAACACGGTTAGAATTGTTGAATGTCCTACGCCAAAATATCGTCAGAAATACCACAAGCGCTAATCTCAGACCTTGTTAAATGGCTTGGGGCCTGTGGCAGCTCTTCAACTCGAAAAATTGAAAGTCCAAAAATTATTAATAATGTACTTTTACTGTTTAAAATGTATTTCATTCTTTAAATTTAAAAATATAGGTATTTAAGTAATTAAGTGGAGGCTCCATTTACTTCTTCCATATCACTATTTCGTAGTTTTCTTTCAACGCAATGCTTCTTTTACAGAGGAAATATTGCCGACATTTAACTAATAACAATTTACAAAACCTTAAAGGCCCCCAACTGGTAACCATACAAACCGGATTGACTCGATTTAGATTAGCTCCCAATGAAGAAGTAAAACAAAAGTGTATCGCATTACTCTTTATTAGATTCGTATTTATACGAATTTTTATGGCGAAAGATGAATCAAAACAAAACCTTGGTGGTATAAATTTTTTAGCACATTAATAACTTTCATCTTCTCTCTCAATAAAATTTAAAATCATAGGTTTTCCTTTTCCCTTGTGTTTTACATCCTAACCTAACCATCTTTTTGAATAAAGATAAAACATTTTAAGGTTTTCAAAGTTTGACGACAATGCATTTGGAAACTTGAGTTTCTCGAGGCCTCATAGGCTAAGAGAAAATATGGCTCTTAAACAAAGAAGTTCCTTAAAATCTACTAATTTCCCTTTAAATCTCTCACAGAGTTCATAAATAATTTGATCTAAAACCTATACTTAAATTATAATCAGTTCTCAAATGCGAATTTTCCAAAATTCTCAGTATGTAAACTCTAGCTTTTGAGTATTGTGAACAATCATATGAAATGAAATGAAGTGAAAACAGAGGTGGAAGACAAAGAACAGCTCTTCGACCCTCAAAACCTCCGCTCCCCTTGGTGCGCATGGAGCGGCCAAGGAGGGAGAGGGAAGGGGCGGTACTCCTTTATAGACCGCCATAGTCACACTGTCTAGGGCCAAAGTAGGTTCCAAGCACTGTGAGTACGGCGGTTAGGAGTGAGAGGGATTAGAAGAAGAAGGTTTTAAGATAGGACAGCTAAGAAAATAGTAGGAGACAAAAGTGGACTTAGTTAGTCATGGGACTTACAGCTTAACGTGGAATCCAAACCACAATGTGTCGCTTGTCTCTAACTATAGCCTTGCAGTTTATTGTGACCCCTGTCCTTTATAAAATTTACGTAATAGGAATAATTTTTCTAATATTAAATTATTGCCAGTTTATTAAAAAGTCAGCATTTATTCAAAATAATAATAAGAAAAAACAATGCATTACTTCGCTTAATCCAAAATCGGGCTCTGATCCTGTTCCAGTAGGAGATGAGTTTCAGTCCCTGGAGCTTTGCTATTCGATCAAAAGGGTAAAAGGATGACAAATATGGGTCGAATGAATGATGTGTAATCTTAATCTATTTCCTACAATTTTATTTGTAAAAATAAATGTTTGAATCTTTTTCAATTTCAGAAATAGTTCTTTACCAAGTAAAGCGTGCAACCATTGTTGCTCTGCACCAAAGGGGCCTAAAATGCAAGATAGTTGCTAAGGGTATTGCATCAAGGAGCACCAGCTTTAGAACCATTACTGACTTTAAAAAAACTGGCTACACTCCTGTGAGGAAGTCTTCTGGACGCCCAAGACCTTCAAATAAACGAAAAGACCGCCTCCTGGTAAGGTGTGGATAGAAACAGGTGTGAACGCTTCCGCGTGCACAGTGAAGTGTGGGGGGCTATTCGACAAAGGTCTCAAGTCGTGAAGGGCTGCAAACAAGCCTGATCTCACCAAGAAGAACATTACGGGTAGGTAAGCTCCACTTTTGTAGGAAATATAAAGAATGGATTGGGGAACCAGTACTGGGGTAAAGTGATATTCTCTGATGAAACTCCCTTCCACTTTTTTGGAGCTTCTGGAAAATCTCTCGTTAGGGGGAGAAAATGGGAGTGCTTTCACAAGTTCTGTGTCGTAGCTACGCTAAAGCATCCGGACACTCCATTTCTAGGGCTGCTTCTCATCTCATGGAAATAAAGCACTAACAATTTTGCCTAACAACAGTGCCATGAACTCAAAATCATACCAACGTGTACTTCATTAATTTGGAGATGATAACTGTATTTTTCAGCATGCTGTCACATCTTATCACAAACCAGAAGCAATAACAATGTTTTTGGCTGAAAATAACCGAACTTTTGGGACTTTCTTCCGTGAATTCGCCAGATATGAACCCAATAGAGAATTTGCTGGTGATATTCAAATTGACAGTTGGTAAACAGAAGCCATCCAATTGTGAGCAATGGCTGGTGTTTATTCAACAAATATGGAGTAATATCAGTCAAGATTTGGTCACAACCTGGTCTCCACCATGCCCAAAAGAATTGAAGCACTCGTGAAGAACAAGGGGCATCATTGTGAATAATGATTCAACGTAGAAATTGACTATTAATTAATAAACGGGGTTTGGGCTTTATACTTTTTATATTTCACATTTAAATTATGATCCAAACATACTAAAACTAAATCTAACTTTTGATTAGTTCTATTAATTTTATTATATGTAACAATATAGTACTTTCGAAACTTTCGGTCATTACTGTAGATAGGTTTGAAAAGATGTGGCGCATCTTATTTCATCCATTAGAGCTCTGCTCATCTGGTCTTCGAAAGCTTTCGCATGGCGGTTCATATTACGATGATGTACTCTTCTTAGGGTATTGGTATGTCAATGGACCTGATTGGTCGGAGGGCGACGGACTTTGCCGTCATATCGGCCCTCTCATTCCCAATGACTTTCATGCGTGCCGAAACTCGGCAGAAGGAGATTTTCCTTTTATCACTAACTGCTCTGTTTATGTAGATTCTTATTTCTAGGAGAATTTGATTGATGTCGTCATCCGTTTTAATGCTTTGTGCTCTTGCCTGAACCTTGCGGTATTGTATGCCAACTACACTGAGTGTGTTTCATGGCGAAATAGTAGTATAGATCGATGCGGCCTTCGATAAGCTTTCAAGAGAGAACGCGATTGTCCGAGATTACAGAGGATCGAGTTCCACTTTTGAACTTCAATGCATCGGTGGTGTATGGGTTCCCCATGGGTTGCACCGTTGATAGTGAAATGTATTATCATTTCCATGGGTGTGTTGGAGGGACGTTTCGCTAAGTTGCCAGAGACATCTTTATTGTAGTTTTCCAGAATGGTATGTCTGGATAAGCAAACGGATAGATGTAGTTCTTTCTTACCCAGATCTCATCTACCCGTAGCCGTACTCTGACTCAAATTGGTTATTCAGAGCAGTGGTCGAGCTCGGCCGTGCAAGAAGTCGCTGGATTTAGGCGTGCGTAGAGGCTTAGGATGATTTCCACCGTACGGAGTTCCATTGGCATCTGTCCCATATTCCATTGTAAACCCGGGATAGGTGAGGATCGAAAGGCCTCGGTAACTATAAGTAGGTTTTTATTTGCCACTTTCTTGATAAGGGCAATGTGTCTCCTGCATTCGTATACAATTTAAGACAAATTAAGAAGCGGTAGGGGAGGGGAAGAAGAGTTTCTCGATCCATTCACAGGTTGTGCCGGGAAACTGTACGTAGGCGGCTCATCCCTGTTTTGCATAAGTTTTAACAGATTTCATGTAACAAGGGGTAACAAGGAAAGTAAGTACCCTAGGAGACCTTACGGTCCATTCAAAGAGGGTACCTTTGGACTATCAATCGAGCAGGCACATGACTGCTCAATTGTTTTGCGTCCCTAAACGGCCACTTTTCAAGACTTTGTCTAGTCTTGACTTGAACTGGTCAACAGATTCACTGTTGACAACTTCCACTGGAAGTGCGTTCCACTTACCGCAGATACTGTAGGTGAAAAAATTTCCACACATATTGTGGTTGTAACGCTTCAGTTCAAGTTTGAAGCCGTGACTGCGCGTTCTGTTTTCACTCAGTGTGAAAATATCCCGGTAGTCAACATGGTCGAACCCTCGAAGTATTTTGAAAACTCCGATGAGCTGACCACGCAGTCTACGGGTTTACAGCGAGAACAGATCTAATTCCCCTAGTCTATCCTCATAACTTTTATGTCGGATAGAGGGAATCAGTTTGGTTGCCTAGCTTGTACGCGTTCCAACCTTGCGATGTCCTTTCGAAACGATTGACTTAAAAATTGTACGGCATACTCCAGGTGAGGCCGAACCAGGGAGTTGTACAGACAAAGTACTATCTCCTTGTTACGGTATGTAAACTGGCGCTTTATGTAGCCTAACATACTTTGGGCTTTCTTCTCTGCCTCAATGCACTGTTTCGAGAACTTGAGGTCGCTAGTGATAGTAACACCCAAGCCTTTCTCAGTATCACTCGATTCAAGAGCAGTGCCCTTAAAGATATAATGAAATTGGGGGTTTCTGTGGCCGATATGCATTACTTTGCATTTGTTCGCGTTAAAAGGCATTTGTCACGTGTCCAACCACTCCCCCATCTTCCCAAGATCTTCCTGCAGGCGGGCAGTATTTCCATCCTTTGCAACGTTTATACCAAGCTTGGTATCGTCGGCAAATTTGGAAATCTTGGCAACCATGTCACCGTCCATGTCATTGACGTAGATGATGAATAGTAGTGGTCCCAGGACAGAACCTTGAGGCACCCCGCTATTAACGAGCACCCACTCAGAAGACTGTCCATTCACCACCACCCATTGCCGTCTGCCACTTAGCCAGTTCTCGATCCAGCCGGCTACTTTTCCGTCTATGCCCAGCGCTCGCCCTTTCCGGAGAAGGCGGCGGTGTGGAACCTTATCAAAGGCTTTCTGAAAGTATAAGTAAACCACATCCACCACCTTGTTCCGATCGTGCTTACTGAAAACGAAGTGGAAGAATTCCACAAAGTTCGTCAGGCATGACCGTTGCCTTCGGAAGCCGTGCTGGGAACTCCTCAGTAGCAGGTTTGACTCTAAATACGACGTCATTTTGTCCACCATCATGCTTTCCATGAGTTTACCAACTATCGAAGTCAGACTGATAGGTCGGTAGTTTCACGGATGGCTGGGGTCTCCTTTCTTGAAGATCGGAGTCACCTCCGCCTCACGCTAGTCTCTAGGAACGCATCCGGTCCGGATTAACATGTTAAAGATAGCGCACAGATGTCGGGATACTTCATCGCACACCTTCTTTAAAATCTTGGGTAGAAACCCATCCGGTCCAGGGGATTTATTCGTCTTTAGGTCAGTGATCTTTTTCTTTATTTCTCCTTCGGTGAAGTCCATTGCCTCCAGCTTTTCCCCCGAGTAGGAATACGTGGGCTGGGGGATTGGACCACACTCTTTAGTAAACACTAAGGAGAAGTAGTCATTGAGAATGTTAGCATTTCCCCAATCTGAGTGAATAAATGCACCCTCCTCATCCATTAAGGGCCCAATCCTACGATGGATTGGTTTACGGCTATTTACATAGCCGAAGAACTCATTGGGATTCTCCTTGGAGAGTCTCGCCACTCGGAGTTCCTCAGTACGCTTAGCCGCCCTTATGCTGGACTTTACTCTCCTGGCTAGCCTCCGGTACTCGTCAAAAGCACCCGAGATCTTCGATCGCCGGTACGCATTTCTCTTCTCCCTAAGCAGTTGGCCGATTTCTCGATTAAACCACTTTGGTTGAACAGAAGACCGACGGAGGCATTTCAGAGGGATGAAACGCGATTGAAGACTCATGAATTTATTTTTGAAATTGTTCCAAGAATCCTCAACCTTTTCGTATACCGCTAGCCTTACATCAGTCAGCCCAGCATGAAGGCTTGCAAAGTCTGCTCTTCTCAAGTCAAGTTTCCTTAATTGACTGGCAACAGACCTTACCTTCGGGATCTTGACGGTAAATCTAACTAGCTGGTGATCACTGCTAAGAAGCTCTTCGCCTACAGAGACACCCTCAACGATATCATCCTCAGAGGTTAAGACCAAGTCGAGGATATTGTCTCCTCTCGTCGGTTCTCTGACCCATTGAGTGAGAAACTCGTTGTTGGCGAACTCCTGGAGTAGCGCGCTTTCTCCACAGGCTGCTCTGGTTTCCCAGTCAATTTGTCTGTTGAAGTCGCCCATAACGATGCACACTCTGCCTTGAACAAGCTCACCCAGCAGCTGGTACAGTTCCCTGTCCTTCTCAATGGGTTGGAAAGGGGGTCTGTACAGCACCAGGGTCCTGTATCTGACAGGACCTATCTCTAGGTCAACGCCCTCGTAGATTTGATTGTATCCTTGACATACAACATTACACCGCCATGTCAACTTTCTGCCCAAACTCAGCCCCAGGAACCTGCTGCTCTCAACAACTGCGAATCTCTGCTAGTATAGGTATAGATTGGCCTCCAGGATACAGCCTCTACGGCGGTAGAAGTGAATAACCCTTGTCTTCTCGATTGAGAAGTGGAAGCTGTTTACAGATGGCCATCCGGTAATGTTTTTGATGGAAAGCTGGAGACGACATACTGCCGTTGCCAATATTCAGAAGGTGTTGCTAAGAGGGGGGGGGGAAACGTAACCAATCGCAGAGAATCAGACTCCTTGTCTATTACTAATTAGCATGGGTTCGAACCGAGACAGAACAACCCCCAATTCTATCAAATCGAATGGTTTAAAGGGAGGTAGTATGAGAATTATAGGGAAAGGCAGTAAAGGCGAATAGGTAAAGAGATGGATAGTTATAGGGAAAAAAAGTTGCAAGGAGGGAAGCGGGGAACGTACCTGTTTCCCCAGTCTTATCAGAGAGTTCAAGTAAACCTAGTGAAAAGATCTTGCCTATGCGCATTCGGGTCGGGAAGACATGCTGCTCGTCCTGGTACCAAGTGCAACAGTCTACCCAGTCTACTCACCTACTGGGTACAGGCTGAAAGTTAATTGGTTTGTTGACTAGAAACTTCATCTAATTGTAGTCTAGGGAGTTCATGGGTTTGTAGAATATAGAAAAAAAAATTGGTTTGTAAACTAGAGAGTGAACGGTTTTATAGATTAGAGATTACATCGGTGTGTAAACCAGAGATTGAATGGGGTTTAAGACTAGAGAATGAATGGCTTTGTAGACTAGAGAGTGATTAGGTTCACTGACTAGAGAGTTGAAGGGTTTGTTCTCTAGAGTGAATGACTTTGTTGACTAGAAAGTGAACATGTGCTTTTAGACTAGAGAATCACTGGTTTCCTGGATTAGAGAATGAATAGTTTTGTATACTAGAGAGTGAATGAGTTTGTACACTAGAGTGGATTTCGGTTTTTAGACTAGAGAGTGATTGGGTCTGTAAATTTGGAAGTGAATGGGTGTGTAGACTAAAAAGTGAGTGGGATTGTTGACTAAATAGTGAAAAGGTTTATATACTATATGATGAGTTGGTTTGTAAACTAGAGAGTGGATAAATTTGTTAACTAGAAAGTGAACATGTGTTTGTACACTAAAGAGCGAATGTTTTTTAGGCTAAAAAGTAAACATGTGTTTGCACACTAAATAACGAATCGGTTTTTAGGCTAGAAAATAAACATGTGTTTGTACACTAAAGAGCGAATGGGTTTTAGGCTAGAAAGTGAACATCTGCCACTAGACTAGAGAGTAAAAGAGTTTGTAAGCAAGAGTGTGAATGGTTTTGTACACCCCACCTAATTTAACCTCCCCCACCCCTCCTGAAGGTGTTGTTATAAATTGACCTGACCTAGGTTAGATCCATACTTGAGAATCCTCTCCTCCAAAAGTATTATTACGGTGGTGATGAGAATGTTCATCACTTTATGGCGATCAGGGTGTTCTGCCGGCTACTGTTGGGGAAGGGGGGGTCAGGTCATCCTTCTGACCTTTTTCGGCCCTAGATAATAGCCTATTGGGCTTTCAGAGAAGACATTTTGATTGACAAAGGAAGACTATGTAACCAATGAGGGCATTTATTTAGTGGAAAATGAATTAGAGTAAAGAAAAAGGTGAAGTTAAAAGAAGTGAAAAATTGTGCGACATGTAACTCGGGTCGTCTGAAGAGGAGATTGCTCGGAGTTCTCAAACTCCGAAGGGTTCGCAACTCTCCCGAAACTGTTTACCATTTACAGTTTAAGCAACATCTACGGACATTTTCGGAGGAGGCCCTTTTGACTGGGGCCAGAGTTCGTATGTTTGAGCAACGATCTCAAAAATGCAATAACTAAATGCCTTTTCGCAACACCAAACAAGTTAAGGAACATTGAGTAGGGCTACTGGTTGGTTGAGGATCCAGATTAGTGTCGATTTAGGGGCGGATGACATGAGGCCCCACTTGCTTCGAATCGATCCTACATTAACGTCTTCACTGAGATATCCGTTAGAAGGTGTTAATGGTAATAAAATCCTACCAAACGAGAGAGAAAGTCTTCCCAATGACCTGCGGCATTTTGTGATAAGATGACAAATGGTTCTTGCATCGATGGTTTCCATGGTTCTAATCACTTAGCCGTTGAATGGCTAAATGAGGCTTCTGCCACTAGATGGCGACACTCAGCGCCGAATCCGATGGCAGATTTGAAATCTCCAGGGTGAATAACCACATGACATATGGATCATTTCGGGGCTCTAAATGGGTACAATTGAACTTTACTCCTTTTGGAAAAAAACCCCCGACGCCTAGAACTGGCGCTTCGTCGCAGGTAAAAAGGTATATGTGAATACTCGACACTGAATATCCCAAGTCTTGAATCAAGAGGGGACGGGGAGACCCCCCCCCCCACACCCCACCTCGGACAACGATGGAATATTTTTGTTTTGAATCTTTGTGGATTCGCTGTTTAGGAATTTTGGGTTTTGTGATTATGACCTACATTCATCGTTCATTTATCATTATTTTATTTCAGCCAAATGGGGGGGGGATAAGGAAAGGGTAGCACCTCTGTAGGAGGGAGGACATTCCTTGCCCCTTTAGGGTAGTTCAATAGCTTTTGTCCTCATCTGACACTCAAACCTCACTTGAGGATCCCAGTAGCTGTTTTTGCACGTGACAGCGGCGACATCCAGGCCCGACAAACCGGGTGAGAGCAGCCGATGGAGCTCAAACCCTCGTTGAGTTAAGGATTTGATCATCCTACCATGTAAAAACTGTTTTGGTTGAGAAGGCGAAAGAATCTTAACAATTTTAAGCACTGTGCGGTGCCAATGACATAGCAAAAGCAAATGTTTTTCTTTGCACAGGCTTTTTATTCCCTTTCCTTCTTCCTCAATAAGTGAGGTCATCAAAATATAAAGCTTCATCCTCATGATGGACAAATTGAAAGAAAGAAATGCCAAAACAATGTTACCTGGGCATTGAAGAAAAGAGATCAACATAAATCTAAATCTGCAGTAACTCATTTTAAACCATAATTTCATCTAACTTTAATACCAAAGTAGAAAATAGCTAAATGAACTGTTGTTAAAGAAATTCTATTTAATAAATGCTTTGTACAATAGTAGTAATGAAAATTTATATTGAAAAACACCGGCATATGCAAATGGAACAGTCACATGGACATTCAAGTGAACAGACAAGTCAACAGTTAAGAAAACAGTCTTGTCAAGATTCGAGTCAACAGATAAGTTTACACTTATTTCTAAAAAAAAATAAACAAATGAACCCATCTAGTTGACTCTCCAGTGAACAAAGAAATGGCCAGTCAAATGCAAAATCAAGTCGACAGTCAAATGAACAGTCAAGTGGAGATTCAAGTTGTTGTAGGTAAGGTTAGATTTTTGATCTCCGCTTGCTTCCTTTGACTCGGAAGGGAACGTGGCAAGCCCGCAGGACAATCGGCGATTAGCCTTGTCCTAAATAATGCACTTCAAATGTAGGTTGCACTAAATTGAGTAAGAGTGACTATTTTTCCTTGGCCGAATGAAATCAACTAACTAGAAGGTTCTGGATATCAAACTGGATGAAACAAAATAATCTTTACTACTGTACAAACAAAAATAAAATAATGGATACAACATAGAAATACAAAATATTTATAAACCACCTCAGCTCCAGGCGGGAGCTGCCGCCCGAGCATTTTGTCCCCGTGAAAAGGGCTTGGGGGGGGGGGGAGGTATGAGCGTCGAGCTCGATTGCTTTTCAACGCCATGGTTGGGTTTGTATTTGGCCGATTAATACTCGGCCTGCTTAAAGTTATGAAGGAGAATACAACCTGTCTTCTAACAACCACTGCTAGCCTCGAAAGGAGGGATCAAGGGAGTATTTTGCCGTGGAGAAGCTGAGTCGAATACAGCAGTGTGGGAGTCTCCTCGTTACTAGTTCCTATTTCTTCTTATTTAATTTTATTGTATTCGGGCTCTTGGGGTAAGGGAGCCGAGAGAAAGAATTCTTCTATGTCACGTCCTTTTTTGGAAAAATACTAATCTTACCCAGGCCAACAACTAACTATTTATACGGGTTCGCTGGAAATGAATGTTACTGAGGCGCCGGAAGTAGATTTTACTTTGTCTATATAGAGGCAGCGGGAGTGAATTTAGACCTTCAGGCCACCTCGTGGAACCTTTCGTTGTTACAATTAGGCTCGCTATAGGGCGTGTTATCAAACGAAAGTTACCTTAAAAATAAGCCGATCGCGGGTTCTTTCCATCTTACCCGTCTCTCTCTCTCTCTCTCTCTCTCTCTCTCTCTCTCTCTCTCAATCTCTGATCTCCATTTCTCTCATCTTTAACATCTCTTTCCCCCTCAAAGTAGTGGATTTCTGCTCTCTTGCTGCTACGGACAGTGGATCGACTTCCAACTTACGTTCATCTCGCAGAACTACTCTCCCCAAAAGAAAATCATTGGGCTCTGTAAGACTCTGAAGGAAGAACTATTCTAGAATCTCATCTCCACTCACCGGACTACTTCAAGCAACCTGGAAAAGCTACGATGAGCAGCTACAATTGGATGTACGTGAAGACCTAACCCAACACAAGTTTGTCCATTCTCTACCTACAAACACAGCACCCATAATCGCTGCTCAAAAGGACTTAATACTGGATCAAGATGAAATCAGCAGGAGAACTCATGCCATTCATTTGGGCACAGTGTCTTAATGTTAATAACAATAATAATAGTAAAATGTTTTCTGAATGAGAAACATATTGTAAAAATATCCCAGTGTAAAGTCAGTGCCTATTCAGTTTATGTATAAATAGTGCAAAGTACAGTGTCCGGTGATACGAATAATAATATTATTTTACATCAAATTTAGTGCCTAAAAATCCGTCTTATCATTATTTTAAATTTAATTCTGTATTCCTAAACTCCCACTAATTGGGGGAAGACGGGAGCTATCAACTTTGTTCGTTTACAATCATATAGTAAAATTCATTAAGTTGACTGTTTTGAATAAGACGACAATAGTTTTATTTTTTAAGAGTTATTTATATATTGAGGAACAAGATAATTTTGTCAGAAATATCATAGAGAGTGACTTTCCCGAAAAGATGGAGTTGCTTTCAATTTTTAGCGCTTGTCATTGTTGAGCGAGTATATATACCTCAAGGGATCCTTTAGAACAGAACCTGGCAAAGTATGGCACGCGGGCAAAAAAGTGTCCCGTCAATGCTCACAATATGGCCCGCGACCATATTTGTTAAAATATTTAATTTTAGAACTGTATATCAAAGTATTCCGTAAAAGAAAAAGTGTAGAGAACAGTACAAATCATAAAATTTCTGATGTTTTGTGAATCAAAATCTAACGCAGTTTTCCTTACATTGATGATTAAAGTAATCCATGTTACTCTAATAACGTAAGCATTTCAATCACTTATCATTCTTGTCACCCGATCTTTTGGCTCAAATGAGACAGTACTGTACCTCAGGAAAAGAAGGGTTTATTCAATACTTACTGTTATGGGTTTAGTAAACCGGGCTGGCAAATTCACAGGGAGAGTAATTTATTCTAATATTAAAAATATCGCGATTAATGAAGAAACGTTAAAATTAATGGCGGTAAAATTGTTTCCAGAGCGTTCAATAATTTGGTATATTTAATTAGTATTTGGAAACAAAATTCCAAAAAATATATTAAACAAGGTCAGATGACCAAAGTCGCGTGCTCTCACTTATTCTGATTTATGACCTTACGACCTTCAAAACTTTTAAATAATTCCCGGAGTAACCATGGGAGGACCTTGGTATAACCACATACCTTAGCATAGCATAGTAGAGAACAGCCCAGTCTAGCATAGAGTAGTATTGTCTAGCATAGCATAGCCTAGTATAGCCTAAAAAAGCCTAGACTAAACTTTCCTAGTATAGCATAGTATATAATAGCCAAGCATAGCATAGTATAACCTACCCTGTTTTAGCCTAGTATAGCTAAGCCTAGCCAAACATAGGATAGCCTAGCCTAAAATAGAATAGCCTAGCTGTGCCGGGCCAAACTTATTCTAGCTTTGTATAATCTAGCTAGCATAGTATAACCTAGCATAGTATAGCCTACTTTATCTTACCTTAGCTTAATATAGCCTAGCCTATCGTATCCTAGTATAGCTTAGCCTAGCTTAGTAGACCCTAGTCTAACCTAGCATATTATAGTATAGCCTAGCGCAGCCTAGCTTAGTATAGCCTTGCCTAGCGCAGCATTGCCTAGTGTAGCCTAGCTTACTATAGCCTAGACTAGACTAACCAGGTATGGCTTAGCATTGCATGCCAGAGCCTAGTCTAGCGTCTCATAGAGTAGCCTAGCGTAGTATAGTCAAGCTAGAATAGGCTACTATGACCTAGCCAATATATCCTTGCATACGTTAGTTAGCCTAGCCTAGCATGGCATACTATAGGCGAGCTAGGTATAGCCTATCCTAGCATAGCCACACCTAACATAATATAGCCAAGCATATCATATTATAGCTAACCTAGTATATCCTAGACTAGTATAGCATACAATACCTTAGACAAGAATAACCTTGCATATCTTAGGCTATTATAGCCTAGCTTAGCCTAGCATAGTAGAGCATAGCCCTCCCTAGTCTATTATACTTTAGCCTACCCTAGCATAGCATAGTATATGCCTATCTAGCCTATTATAGCTTAGCATAGCTTAACCTAGCCTAGCATAGTAGAACCTAGCCTAGCATTAACTATTCTAGACAAGTATAGCCTATAATATCCTATTATGCGCTAGTCAAGCATAGCTTAGTATTGTCTAGCTTAACATAGTATATGATATCCTAGCATAGCATTTTATAGCCTAAATTAGCATAGTATATATTACCCTTGTACATTATATCTTAACTTAGCATAGTATAGCCTAGCCTATAATAGCCTAGCAGAGTATAGCATATTATAGTCTAGTCTAGTCTAGCAGAGTATCGGCCGAATAGTTATGATGTTATTGCCAAAACAAAATAATTCCAGGGCTAACCTTGGGAGGACTTTGGCAATTATAACATTCGAAGGAGAATGTAAAACATCATAAGTTTTTCAAATTTAGTTAGAATCAACTTAATAGTTATGATGTTATTAAAAAAAAAAGCAGATCGGGACCGACCGACATGGTGAGATGTAAAGTCGCTCGCGATTAGACTCGCACGCGACTAAAAATGCAATAAAATTTTAAACACTTAAAAATAGTTTTTTGGGTGAATTTTTTGTTCAATATGTAAAACGGTAGTCCTTGCAAATCCTTACAAATGATCGTAGCCGTAGTGCGTACTCTATTACAAGCCTAATCCATCAACTTAATACGTCTAAACTTTGGCTCTATTAAATAATATAGATATATAGATTTGCAACTATAACAAATAGATTTGGCACCAATGCAATTAGATTTGGCAATTTTTCGTGAGTCGTTTGGTGACAGAGTCATTTTGTTCAAAACTTATTGAGTGCGATGTCGCTTTTGAGCATTTACGAGTATAATTAATTAGATTTAGGAGATTCTACTTGTAGTTTATTAACCCCTTTAAAGTGAAAGCAATCGTGAGGGACAAAGAATAATAATTAGATAAATGTGCAGAATTTTTTGCTCCTTTTAAACAGCACAAGTTGAAACGAAACATGCCAATATGTATGATAAATTGTCAGATGAACAAAAGAAAAAGAAACATACTGAAATGGAGAATGCTTTAGAAAAGCAAAAGGTAAATTTTTCAAGTATTTTAAAAACACATATTCAACTTAACAAAGTAAGTTACATGATAGTTATAATATTGCTGAACATAACAAGCCATTTTCTGATGGCGAATTTTTAAGCAATTCTCAGTTGACAGTTCAGCCCTAATTTGTCCAGAAAAAAAGATCAGTTTGAAGAATTATATCTCTCTCATCGCATTGTTGTAAGACGAATCACAGAAATCGCAGAGAACTTTCAAGGACAACTAAAAAATGAAATAAGTACTTTTGATTTCTTCTCTTTGGCTCTTGATGAAAGTTGTTACATCGAAGACAGTGCGCACCTTTTGATCTATATAAAAGAATTACGCTTGATTTTGAATTGACGTAAATATTAGCAGCTTTGCAACTTATGAAAGAAAAAACATAAAAAAATATTGGGAGAAGTAAAGAAATGTTTTGAAAACTTGAATTTATATTGTAAAGAAATCGTGAACATTACTACCGATGCGTGTCCAAATGGTACAGGTAGAATAAAGGGTTACTGCGAAGAATTCAAAATAAAGTGTATGAAATAAATCCAGGTCAAGTCGTTAAATTTTCCATTGTATTATTTACCAGCGATCTCTGCAAAAATATTCTCCAATTGGCTCGTGTTACTTTTTTCGTCATAGAAATAGTAAACTTTATCAGATCAAGAGGAGGATTAAACAAGAGAATTAGAACATACTGGTTATTTTTCGTTCTAGTATAAGATGGCTTAGTTTAGGCAAGGTTTTGAAAAGAATATGGTAGATAGGAGCGGAGCTTGATCTTTTTTTTTAGAACAGAAACAAAAATTGGATTACCCGCAGTTAAAAGATAAGAATTGTCGTTGATATTGTATCTATCTATGTGATCTCAATCTTAAGTTGCGGAGAAACGGAGAATTTGTTCATGAAATGTATTTGGAAGTAAGAGAATTTTTGACAAAACTATTGCTTTTTAATTAGCAAATTAAACAAAAACAACTTTTTCATTTTCAAACATTGCAAATGGTTGAAGTACCTGTTGAAAATTATGGAAAATATAGTTTCCTGTCGGAGAATATGCACATTTAATTTTCCGACCCATTTCACTTTGATGTTAATGAAGCTTCTCCTAATCTATAGCTTGAATTGATCGAACTTACCAGTAATTTACATCATTTAAATGCTTTTAAGAATGGTCATATCATTAAGTTTATGGCTCTCTCAATGATCAAGCATTTGAAAATTTAAAGCAGTTTTCTAAAAATTACTTGTTCATTTTGGGTCGACGTATATTTGCGAGCAAACTTTCTCCATCATGAAGAATGCCAGTCTAATTTAAGAAACTTACTGACGAATTTAAATCTTAAATCTCTTTTAAGGATTTATACTTCTGAAAAAGATCCCCGATTCAAAATCTTTAGCAAACCTCAAGCAAAAGCCCCCCCCCCCTCTCACTAAAGATTAAAACTAGTCTTCTCTCCATCAAAATTATACGCTCCAAGTAATTAAATAGAGATAAAAAATCTAATATTTCTAAAAATAATTTATTGTATTAATTTATAAATGTTATTTCGACGACAATTTTTATGCTTTTATTGAGTATGGCCTTCGACCTCTCGTCAAAGTCAAAAAGTGGCCCTCTATTTAACCCCGATTTAAAATCTTTAGCAAGCCTCAAGCAAAAGCCCCATCCCCCTCTCACTAAAGACTAAAACTAGTGTTCTCTACATCGAAATTAGATACTTCAAATACTCGTAATTAAATAAAAATAAAAAATCTAATATTTATAAAAATAATTTATTTTATTAATTTATACGTTATTTCGACGACATTTTTATGCTTTTATTGAGTATGGCCTTCGACCACTCGCCAAAGTCAAAATGTGGCCCTCTATTTCATAAAGTTTGCCCACACCTGCTTTAGACCATTGTCATCCGTGGTTAAATATACATACGCGTGAATAAGTATAGGCAAACCCTTTATGTTTTTTATTTTAAAAAAATATTTTAGGGTTTAGACCTCACTTGCATAATGTATGGACACAAGCTTCCTACTCCATTACGACTTCATTTCGATACAAAATGGTAAAATAAAAGCGGGTATAAAAATGACAACGATTTATTTATCGGAAATTAGGAAAAAAAAATGATGGACACCTGAAATTAATATCTGGTATGACCTCTTCAGCCTCAATGTACAAGTTTCGTACACGTTTCTAGAGGGATTTTATTTTCTCTTTATTCAGCAAACTTTTACAATTCAAAAATGTTGCGAGAACATGTCTTGAACACACGCTTCTTTAGCTACATATACATTTATTCGATTATGTTCAAACCTGGGCTTCTAGAAGGCCATTTAAATGCAGTAATGACATTGTGCTAAGTTATTCTGAGTAGATTTGTTGATAGGTTTAGGATCGTTGTCTTGTGAAATGTGAAATGCTTTTCAAGTCAGAGTTTTGTTTCCAATTGCTTATGTTTTCATCAAGTGTGAGCTGATAGGTTTTAGAATTCATGGAACCATCTATCACTACTAATTCCTCGTGCCAGCAACAACGAAACATATCCACAACATAATCGAACCTCCTCTACGTTTGACAGTAAGGCGGTGTTCTTTTCTGCGAGGGCTTTGCTAGATCTGCGTTAAATGTAATGTTCGCTGTTTCTACCAATGAGATTGCTTTTTTTCCTCATTTAACCATAGTATTTGATCTAATTTAACTCGGCTATATCCGGGAAACTTTATTGGTTCTGTTTTTTTTCTGTAAATCATAATAAGATTCTCGGTGGGAAAATTTGCTCAGGAAGCTAAATTGTCAATTTCCTGATCACAATCACATTGAGAATCTATGGAATGAGCTGAAGATTTGACTTTACGCGAGAAACCTACGGAATTTGAAAGACGTAAAGAATTTCTGTGAATAAAAAGATTGTTATTACCTTTGAATTCTGTAACAAGTTAAAACAAAATACAAAAGGAAGTCTGCAAACTTTTATTGCCAACAATGGCTTTGTAACTAAATATTTATGTAACATGTGTCAAATACATTTACCACGGGTGTTAACAATGTTTTAGTGAATAAATTTCTTATTATCTAATCCTTTTAAATACCAGTTGTTTTCAATATTGTACAAGTTTATACAAAGTTATGTTTTGGTCTTTTGAAATGTATATACTTCAGCATCTTCAGGTGAACGATTTACTGTGATGCCCTTAGATTTATACTCACAATTAATGTTCCCTATAGAAGAAATTGGAATGTTCAAATTTAACAAGATGGTTTCTTGCAGATTATGAATAATCAGTGGTCTTCACCATTGCGCTCTTGGAAATGTTTCCTCGCCAAATTCGTGACAATAAATAAAAATGTCGCACGTTAATTAACAGTTAACGTCTCTTTCTCGATCGTTCTAGTTTACTTAAAATCGTTTCTAAAACGTTTTATAAACCCTCGGAGTGTCGGGATATATGAAAAAAAAAATGCCTATGTAATATTAAAGCATAAAAGCTATCTATATACCCTATACTTTTGGATTCGCAGAATATTGACTTGTATCAGAAACAAGCATTTAATTACTAAATTATCCGGTTCTAAATGATTAAATAATGCCATGTAAAGAACAGAATATACCTATTACAATACAAGTATGAAAAACAGATTCAAACTTAATGAATATATAAATGGGACCCAACGTTTGACCAAGTCTGACGTTGCCAATATATATGCACGCATCGGTTTATACGTAAATACAAAATATCCATTAGATCCTGGAATTCTTGAATTACTACAGACTGGCCACTCTTGAATTTATCGATCCTGGCTACTCTTGAATTACGAGATTCTGGCCACTCATGAATTACTAGATCTTGACCACTCTAGAATTACTAGATCCTGGCCACTCTTGAATTACTAGAGCCTGGCCACTCTTGAATTACTAGATTCTGGCCACTCTTGAGGTATTAGATCCTGGCGACTATTGAATTACTAGATCCGGGCCACTCTTGAATTACTAGAGCCTGCTCACTCTTGAATTACTAGATCCTGGCCACTCTTGAATTTCTAGATCTTGGCTACTCTTAAATTATGAGATTCTGGCCACTCTTGAATTACTAGATCTTGACCACTCTAGAATTACTAGATCCTGGCCACTCTTGAATTACTAGATCCTGGCCACTCTTGAATTACTAGAGCCTGGCTACTCTTGAATTTCTAGATCCTGGCTACTCTTGAATTGCTAGATATTGGCCCTCTCGAATTACTAGATCCTGGCCACTCTTGAATTACTAGAGCCTGGCCATTCTTAAATTACTAGAGCCTGGCCACTCTTGAATTTCTAGATCCTGGCTACTCTTGAATTGCGAGATTCTGGCCCCTCTTGAATTACTAGATCTTGACCACTCTAGAATTACTAGATCCTGGCCACTCTTGAATTTCTAGATCCTGGCCACTCTTGAATTGCTAGATATTGGCCCTCTCGAATTAATAGATTCTGGCCACTCTTAAATTACTAGAGCCTGGCCACTCTTGAATTACTAGAGCCTGGCCACTCTTGAATTTCTAGATCCTGGCCACTCTTGAATTACTAGATTCTGGCCACTCTTGAGGTATTAGATCCTGGCGACTATTGAATTACTAGATCCGGGCCATTCTTGAATTACTAGAACCTGCTCACTCTTGAATTACTAGATCCTGGCCACTCTTGAATTACTAGATCTTGGCCACTCTTGAATTGCTAGATCCTGGCACTCTTGAATTACTAGATTTTGGCCACTCTTGAATTACTAGATCCTGGCTACTCTTGAATTACGAGATTCTGGCCACTCTTGAATTACTAGATCCTGACCACTCTTGAATTACGAGATCCTGCTCACTCTTAAATTACGATATTCTGGCCACTCTTTAATTACGAGATCCTGGTTACTCTTGAATTACGAGATTCTGGCTATTATTGAATTATGAGATCTTGGCCACTCTTGAATTACTAGATCCTGGTCTGTCTTGAATTACTCGATTCTGGCCACTCTTGAATTACTAGACCCTGTCCCTCTTGAATTACTAGATCCTGGCCACTCATGAATTATTAGATCCTGGCCACTCTTGAATTACTAGAACCTGGACACTCATGAATTAATAGATCCTGGCCACTCTTGAATTACTAGATCCTGGACACTCCTGAATTACTAGATTCTTGCCTCTCTTCTATTACTAGATCCTGATCTCTCTTGAATTACTAGATTCTGGCTACTCTTGAATCACTAGATCTTGGCCACTCTTGAATTAGTAGATCCTTGGCACTCTTGATATACTAGATCCAGGCAACTTTTAAACTACTAGATCCTAGCCACTCTTGAATTACTAGATCCTGGCCACTCTTGAATTACTAGATCCTGGCCACTCATGAACTACAAGATCCTGGCCACTCTTGAATTACGAGAGCTTGGCCACTCTGGAATTATGAGATCCTGGTCACTCTTGAATTACTAGATCCTGGCCACTCTTGAATTACTAAATTACTAGATCCTGGTCACTCTTGAATTACTAAATCCTGGCCACTCTTGAATTACTGGATCCTGGCAACTCTTGAATTGCTAGATTTTGGTTACTCTTGAATTACTAGATCCTGGCCACTCTTGAATTACTAGATTTTGGCCACTCTTGAAATATGACATCCTGGTCACTCTCGAATTACTAGATCCTGGCCACTCTTGAATTACTAGATCCTGGCCACTCTTGAATTATGACATCATGGCCACTCTTGAATTACGAGATCTTGGCCACTCTTGCATTACTCAATACCCTCACCTTTGCCGAATATCTTACTCCAACCTTCTCATGCTCCAGAAGAGAGAACATATTCTCTCTCTTGTCGATCTTATTTGTTAAATTTTCGCTTTTGAAATATTCTGAAAGCTTACATCTCAATAGAGAGACTATTCTATGTTTGTTAGGCCCCTTTAGAACTAGCATCCTAGTGCTAGCAATGCTTCGCCGGGTCTAAATATGAGCATATCAAAGGGCCAGATGACGCTGAGTTGAGAACCGCTCAATCGTGAGCTCTCCTTTTTAGTCGCGTGCGCACGCGACTCTATAAGTTACTGGGTCGGTCCGTAGTTCGGTCGGTCGGATGGTAACCATTTTACTTTTCGATGAGTTTTTTAAAGTTTTGAAGGTCATAAATTCAGATGGTTTGTTTGTTAATTGATAATACGTTTGTTATTTAAATGTTTTTTTCAATTTTTTAAAAGTAATTTAGAGCAGGAGACTCAGGTCTGTTGACCTTGTTCTATGAGCTATGGCTCAGCCGAGTGCAAACACTACCGCTTCCAATTACAGCGAATATAAGTCACATCGGGGGTGGTTGTTGTCCTAAGTTGGATTGCATTTACAGCAGCTGCTATAAAGTGAAATTAGATAACTGTGGTTAAGATTCATCACTGAACCCTACTCCACTGAGAATTTAAAATCATCTTAAATGAGTAGTAATCGGTAGTAAAACTCCTACCATTTATTCTTATAGTCTATTCTTTAAACTGCGGTAATTTAAAATATTTACTATGATAAAATCATCCTCACTCGAACTTCGAAAAGCCAACGACCAATCCATAGTAGTTCTGGTTAGAGAAACGACGTTGAAATGATTCCTCTCAAGGTTTTCGGAGTAAGAAAAGCCGAGGGACAAAATATCAAGGTCCGTGTCCCTGGTTAATTGCCTCAAGCGAAACTGGAGGTTGAACGAGACATCCCTTACCAGTAGGGGTTAACGCACCTACTGAAAATCAAACTATATGAAGTAAAAGGGGCAGTATCTGTTGTAAAGAGGAAACTGGGTCCATTCCACTGCTGAAGAGTGGCTCGGTAAAGAGTTCCACTCTTAAGTAAACGAATACCGGCAGCATGATTTCATACACAATTTTGACACTCAAAACTAAAGCATAACACACGTAGCAACAGCGGCTATTTATAAATATTGCAATGTATCAGCCCAATAATACGTTCAGGGTAGATTCTACGCGAAATGCAATGTATAAGTTTTCCAAGACATCTTCTAAAACGTTTTAGAAACTTCTGGAGTGTAGTAAAAAATTTAATTATGAAAACTTCATAATAAACGCTTGGCTTAAGTCCATTAACATTTATCCCCTTGACCGGAGACCTTAACGCACGGCTAATGGCCTCAATCGACGTAAATAT
The DNA here is from genome assembly GCA_963969495.1 of Ceratothoa steindachneri. Lineage (NCBI taxonomy): Eukaryota > Metazoa > Arthropoda > Malacostraca > Isopoda > Cymothoidae > Ceratothoa > Ceratothoa steindachneri. The sequence continues at coordinate 2,387,397 of OZ018322.1, forward strand.
TCGTGCCAAAGAGGGTGCTTCTTCCCACTCAGATGATGCTTAAGTAAGAGATAAACTCGCTTCTTTATCGCTAATCTGTTATCCATGCGGGTCCGACCTCAAAGCAGAGATTACCCTCCTCGTTTACTCAATTTTGCCCAAATATGTCTTAGAACAATTCCTACGGGCATAAGTATTATATATGCATTTGGAGGTGTCATTATGTATAAAATTAGGAAGGGAAGTTGTACATAGATATACATACAGTGGTTGGTGTTACCGCTTGTCTGAGGGTATTTGATTATATGGGAGGTTATACGTACAACACATAAGTAGCAGGAAAATACTTTATTATAAAGTTGTTCGGGTGTTTAGTTTTATTTTGGTTTATGTATGATGTGAGTACATACATGCACAAGTAATACACTTTTCAAAGAATTGGCTGTGTAATGTACAGTTTAATATGAAATTACACCTGTGTTCTGATTATTTGCGTGTGCATTCGCACACTTGTGCTGCTTTGTAAAAATGCATATGTTTAATTGTAGCACTGAATTTATAGTGTTTGTAGTGCATTTATAGTTTCTAAAATAAGGAATTAAAGATGCTCACAAACACTTAAGAATGTTCGACGATCATCCAGACGAGAGCCATGGCAACCATGTTGAAGCTGACATCTGACTTATTATGTGCCGTCCAGGCTAAAACCCTCCTAGGGGTATCTCGTTTAATTGTGCAGTGTGGGCAAGTTGGGGAGAGTTGCGCCCTCTTCTTGGTTTCGAGCGTTACAAATAGTCTTCTCTTTAGACTATTGGGGCTCTGTACCTTTCTCACATGTTTGCATCTGCCAATTTCACTATTTTCTATCATATATGAAACTTTCCTCAAAAACATTTAGGCGAAGATGTTATTATTTTATTTTTAGTACGGAAAATAAAGGACTATATTACGTTCCAAATCAATAAGAAATGTTACAATAAGATTATTGAGGTGATCATGAAACAATTCTCATTTTGCTACAATAACAATATTTTAATAACTGTTCTTTGCCACTCCCCCCTCACAACTCTTTCGTACACAAGCGCACACTCTTTCTCTTTTATCTCTTTCTTTCTGTATATTTCTATCTCTAATGTCTAAAATTAAAGTATCAAGAGTTGTTTGGCAAATAGCAAATTGGAGCGAAATTTTCTAGTTGATCGCAAACAGAGAGTGGTAATCAATGAAAGGGCGTCCGACTGGACATCTGTTACAAATGGAGTTCCTCATGGTTTGTTCCTGGGACCTTTGCTCTTTTTAATCTACCTAAACGATATACAAATTTGGGTCTAAGATTTGAAAATTTGCGGAATATTGTAAGTTGGGTGAAGGTATAATTAGAGAAGAGGATATCAAAGATTTTCAAAATGATAATGATCAGGTGGTAGGTTAGTGCTTGCAGAGAGATTTGCCATTAAGTCTAGAAAAAATGCAAAGTAATGCAACCTGGAAATAATAATCCGTGAGCTGAATACACAAGATATTTCGCAGAATAATGACAGTCACAGAATAGGAAAAAGACCTCGCCATTTCTGTAGCAAGCGATCTTAAATCTTCTGAGCAATGCGTGGGTGAGAAGAGCCTTCATCTTCACTTTCCACTTTTCTCAAACTATCGATATATATATATATATATATATATATATATATATATATATATATATATATATATATATATATATATATATATATATATATATATATATATGAGGATGTTTATGGTACGTCTCTCTAAGCATCTTCTTGTCAAGGTTCATAAGGTGCATGCATTCCTTGTTAGTTCTTGTAACACACAAGCACACTCCCCCCTCTTTCTCTCTTTCTCTCTCTCTTTCTCTCTCTCTATATATATATATATATATATATATATATATATATACTTGTGTGTGTGTGACCTTTAGGTGACGAGTTTGATGAATAATGGAAAATAAGAAGCCTAAATTCCATGGAATGTTCATTCTAACGTTTAGCTGTAGAACAGCTTTTCTTCAGGGCACTGATGTTCTTTTTGGATAGTAAGAAAGGAAATTATTGTCGTCCGCCACCTGCTTCCCCCACCCGACTCCACACACTCCAAGAAGTGATGAGAGGGGAGAGGTAAGGGCGCGAACCGAGCCATTCTCGCATTTTCCTCCTCGACCTCTTGGATACAAAGTGGTCTCGTAGAAGTTGAGTACATCCCGAAGAAGGAGAAGAAAAGAGTTTAAGAGAAAAAGAGACAGAGCGGAAAGTGGAAGTATTATTCGAAGTGATAAAGCTTGCCATAGTTGGTCTGACTCAAGAGGTTAGGCGAGGAAAGATAAAGTGCTTTCTGCCAGCAAAATCCTCTTTGGAAAGTCATCGTTGGTAGTCCATTGTTTTTAAACATAGAGTTGAATTCGGCAGCGGAGTTACCTGGATGTGCAATATTGATTATATGTGCATGCATGATGCAGGTCACTGTTTTCATATGCGCTTTGGAGTTTACATTAATTTGATCGTTACTTATTCTATTTTGTTTGGCTGCATTTGTGAATGGGCAATTTGATCTCACCCCTGATTTTTCAGCTCCTCTTCTTTCTTTTTTATTATTTCCTTTCTTTTGGGGCATAATAGGACCATTGTTACGTCAGCTCCATTGCACTTCAATCGCTTTTTTGCTGTTGAAGTGCACTCTCTTCAGTATTGGTCTGATTCAGAGTATTCTGAGCAGATCATCACATCTCCTTTCAGACATGTTTGGGTCGTATTGCTTTCCACTTCATAACATTTAAAGCAAATCTAAATGGGAATGAATTTTTCTCTTCCAATGCTACTTGTTCCCGGAGTTCTCTTACAACAGAGGAGAAGTCAGGATGTAACTGTTTTCTTTAGCCATTTTCGTCGTTTCAAACAAGATCTTAAAAACGTGTGTGTTGATTAAAATTTATAACTTTTTTCACTTTTGCCTAGTTCTGGCTTGTTTTCAATTTTCCTTTTTTTCAATTCTCCTGTCGTATTTGGTCCAGTCCACGCTTACGCTCTTCTGCAAATAACGCCGTACTTTAGCTCCTTATGCCAGGAAGATCTTGCCTATTCCTAGTAGCTTGGCGCACAGGCCGATGTAGGTATTCGTGAGTGGTAAAATATTGATTAAGGCCACTCTTAGTCAGCCAAACAGGACTAGGCAAAGTCTCTGTTTCTGTAGTAGATCGTGGTGGAGAGTATCCGCAAGGGCACACTCTTCATTCCACTTGCCATGTTAATACTCTTGGGGGCGATGTCCACTTTTTAGCTAAAAATAAGGGGAGATAGTTATCTACTCCTCCTCTAAGTATGCCTATAAGTCCCCATGTGCCTGTTTAGTGTCCGCACTCCAACACTTTCCTACCGAGGAAAGTCACGACACTCGTCTATTAATCTTTCCGTGGGATCTCATATATTATTGTCTTACCCCTTGTTCCTCGGTCCTTCTCGGTACGAACTAAGTCTCCGATTCTGTTGACTGTATAGTATGCACCAAATGTACGCTGTTCTTATGTGCGTAGTTAAGTACAGCTGCCAAGGGAATCTATGGCACTAATACCACGCGTTTGGAGGAGATCCTTGTATCCTCATAATTTGAGCTTTCTTTTGCTTTTCTAGATGAATGATTTTGAGTAGTAGAGTCTTTAAAATGCCCTCTGAACCTACTTCTCCTCATGTTTAATGAACTCCTCACTGCACATCGATAGGTGCGTAGGAAGAATCCAATCACGAGGCCGGATTTCGTGTGTTGGTCTTGGGAGAAGAAGAAGTGTACGAAGGCGTCTTTGTTAGTCGCTCTCCTGTAAACTTAAAAACTAATAGATAGATTACCTCGATGAAAATTTACGTCTAGTAAAGGGATGGCGTTGTCCTCTACCTCTTAGTAGGTGAACTTTATCGTAGGGTGTAGATCGTTGAGCTTTGGTAGGAAATCTTCTGCTATCAGCCTTCGGATGGCTGCGACTAGCGGATCGTCTTCGTATTTCGTATCGCATCCAAGTGACATGTTGGCCGGTGGTCCGGCAAGTGAAGCCCGCCTCCTGAGATTTCATGGAAAGACAAGTAAGCCAGGACGATAGCGGTGCCCACTGTCCATGCCATATCCCAACTAGTATTATTGTTGAACTCTACGAACAGTTTTAAGAGGCTAATGAAGTCCCTTGTAGGTAGCGAGAGATTGTCAACGCGTCTTACTATTGCTGTTCTCGCTGCTGCTATAGCTTCATTGGTTGGGATATTGGGGAACAGCGACTTAAGATCTTAGCTGATCAACTTCTTGTTTTTGATTGGAAGGTTCACCATTTGTGCCATCGGGTCTAATGAGTTCTTGATAAACACCCAGCTGATAGTTCCAAGGAGTACCAAGAGAGGTTTGACTAGTTTCCTAGCCAGACGGTAGGGTGCACTTCCTATGTTTATGTCAGAGGTGATTGGACGCATAGGCACCTTTCATGGTCGGCGTCATTGAGTTTCCCTTGATGAGGTACAGTAATTGATTGCTCCTTGCCGATTTCCTTAGGATCTCTCGTGTCTCTTTGTTGAAAAATTCCAATTCACACTGTGATGTTTCTTCAACGACTGGTGTATAAAAATTGATGTACTCGAGTAGGTCTGCTCCCATCTGTAGTCATCTGCGTCCAGTACTACTACCCCCCCCCCTCCCCTTTATCTGTAGTCAGGATGATGATGTCGTCTCTCCTCTGAGAGACGCTTTTGAGAGTCCGCAGGCATCATCGTTGCAAATCTTTCGGTTCGCATGCCGTTACAAGATATAGTACGGTTACAATTCTTTGCGCGAATACATTGTCGATTGGGCCTTCTCTGTTCAAATAGCTAGAGGCGATCTTACAATGGAGTCAGATCCTTGTGAGTCCATCACAAACTTCCTCGCCAAGGAAAATGCGCTTCTTTCAGTTAAAATAGGGATGTATGTTGACAGGTTATGAATAATGTCGTCCAGGCCAAATTTTCTCAATGCACTTGTGCGGTAGCCTTCCCAAATGTGAAGACGAGACTAGTATAATGAGAGATGGAGAATGAGAAAGCCCAAATTCCAAGGAATGTTTATTCTAACGTTTCGCTCTGGACCTGCTTCTTCAGGGAAAGGGGGAGAGAGCGGAAGAGCTAAAGAGGGGAGGAGGGTAGACGGGGAGAGAGGGAGAGATGGGGTAGAGGGAGATCGGAGATTTGACGGAGATGAGGGAGAGAGAGAGAGATTGAAAGAGAGACTTTGATATATATATATATATATATATATATATATATATATATATATATATATATATATTGTTTGCGCGTAGCAGATAATTTCCATTTTTTCAATATTATTGTTGTAAAACTTGAAATCCAACGTGAGAATCTAAGGAAAATATCGGCAAAGGAACATGAAAAAGTGCGGAAGATACGAAGGTCGAACTATTGGCGCACTATTGAACGAGGAGAGATTAACTCCTTTAAACGTATTCGCTTGCGGCAATGAAGTCAGCCTTCTTGTGAGTAAATGTCAGAAGTGTTCTAAGTGTAAAAGGAGAAGTTGTGGTGGTCGAGAGACTAAAGTTTAAGGTATGGAAGAAAAGAAGATGAGTTAGTGGTCGCGTGTGCAAAAGATGGATAAGGTCAGAATGATACAGATGGTATATTAATCTGAAATAACAGAAAATATGTTTGGTCATTATGAACCCCTGACAATATAGTATGTGAGTGAAAGGTTGGTGGAAGCTACACTATCCAGCAAAATAAAAGAGAACGATTGTCATTTATTAAATATTTTCAAAAATATGATGAGACGGTAAATGAAATTTCCATGGTACATAAAGGCATTTATTCAATATATTTTATGAAGATTTAATTTGATACAATCGTATATTCAAGAAATCATGCTAAATAACTAACAAAATAAAATATTGACGCGCGCCAAATAAGAGAACGATATTTTCAGGAACATTTTTGAAGTTTCTTGAAATCATTTGGCAACATTTTGCTCAGTAGGTAAGAGCTGTATAACCGCATTGTTGTCGTACTCTGCAGAGATGCCATCCCACATGAAAGCCACTCCTGAGCTCCATCTGAGAATTGTTCGCTCGAAGACTTCAGGGAGGATTGTTTGTTGCGATTTCAAGAGAGGTGCTGGAGATGACAACTCCCATCCATCGGGTCCCCAGGTTGCGGATCGGGGGAAGGCCTCTAGATATAGAGGTTAGTTGCGAATAAACTGAATAAGCAGCCCCGGACAAAATCACGAGTCGCCCTTTGGCAAGGCGTAGTGCTCGGTAGCCACCCTATACCAGGGTTACGGTATGGGCAGGTGGAGCTCATAGTCTTGTGTGACAATCCACCTAGGAGAGGGACAACTCCGAACTCAAACCCGGGCAGGTGGAGCTCGAAGTCTTGGTTGACAATCCGCCTAGGAGAGGGATAACTCTGAATCCAAACCCTCCACTGTCTTGTGGATAGACACTTCAGTCAAAGGCTAAGGGACCTCCCTGACAGAAAGGTGTTCTCATGCATTGGATTGTGCCATAGCCTCTGTACCATGGTCTTCCACTCTCTTGTGTTTGAGATCCCTGCCTAAGGGTACATTTAGGCATACTTTCCTATTTTTCATTCCTCCTCTTGTTTTACTCAAATGGTGTGTAGGGCAGGCTTAATAGATGAGCAAAGAGGCTCTGATGGCTTTTCAAGAGGTTGCCTTGGTCTATTCTTTTCTTTTCTCTTTTCTTTATTCTTTTTCATTCCAAAGTCATCATTACTGTCCTCCCTCAGTTGTTGTGGCGTCCTGAAGGGAATTTTGCCTTGCATGATGTGTCGGCTCCATCATGTTGACCAGTTTTTTTCCGACATATAATATTCAGTTAATGAAAGTTTTGCTATTGAATAATTTTGTACAAATTGTTGTTGTTGTTGTTGTACAAATTGTTATTTTTGTTGAAGATCTTGTTGCTAATATTATTTTTTTAATATCGATTTTAATTTTATCAGGAGATATTGAGCTCAACCCTGGACCTGGTCATCCTCGTCAGATAAAATGTCGTCTACTCTATATTAATATTAGGGGCCTACATGCCAATATTAAAGACTTGACTGCTTCATCCAAGTCTCATGACATTTTACTCTGTTCAGAGATCTTGGTTTCAAATATGAGGCATGTCTCTGAACTACTTATACCAGGCTTCAAAAAACCAATTTTACTTAGGCGTGATGCCATTCCTAGGGCTAGAGGATTGGCAGTTTACATTAGGAATGGTTACTCTGCTTCAAAGACCTCCTATGCTTGTTCTTGCCATGAGATGCAAGTTATGAAAGTATGTGGTAAGCAAAATAATTTTTATCTTTTTTCTGTCTATCGCAATCCAGACTTAGATGATACTATTTTTGATTGTCTGCTCCTTGCCATGGCCAAGGTACAGGAAAATGACCGGAAAGCCTGCTTTGTATTTATGGGAGACCTCAATGCTCATCATAGGCAATGGCTGTCTTCTGTCTCCCCTACTGACTGTCATGGTATCAGGGCTTATGATTTTGCGTGTGAGTCGGGTTGTGAGCAAGTCATTAGGGAGCCTACCCATTCATCTGGGAACTGCCTTGACTTGGTTTTCACTGATTCCCCTGGAGTCGTTACAAGTGCTGTTGATCCTCCTGTGGGAACTTCTGACCACTGTGCAATTTCTATAACTATCTGTATTGAGCAATCTATTCCTAATATAGCTCATACAAGCAAAGTATTCATCAAATCTCAAGTAGACTGGTGCAATATATTAAATGATATCTCCCGGATCAACTGGCCACTAATATATAAGGAGGTTGAAGCAGTTCGTATTTTGAATGATAAAATTGTTTCAATTATTGATAGACATGTTCCATTCCGTATGATCAGATATCGCACTAAGGACAAAGCCTGGTTTAATGATGACTGTAAGAGGGCTCATATGCATAAACAAGAAGCCTACAACCTGTGGAAGGGGAGTAGATCTGCCTTTCTATGGGATAATTATGTGCACTACAGAACAGCAGCTCAGAGGGTATATAATAATGCTGAAGTTGAATTCAATACTACCACAAAGGGAACTCTTCAGCGCACAGCAAATTCCCACAAATTCTGGACCACTCTCAAGTCTGCTCTTTTTGGGAATGATTCATCTATGCCACCCCTTCTTAAACCTGATGGTTCCATTACCCTTAGTCCTGAAGAAAAGGCAACACTGTTGGCTGATGTTTTTGATAATAAACAAAGTAATGAGAATCTAACTCTACCTGACACTTGTTTCCCTGAACCAAGGTTAAACAAGATTGCTTTCCGTTCAAGTGAAGTAAAACAGTTACTTCTTGATCTGGATGCTTATGGTGGTACTGACCCAAATGGTATATTCCCTTTATTCTTTAAGAAAACTGCAGAGTATTTGGCTCCCAAGCTTTCCGTTATTCTTCGGAAGCTGGCGAGGAGTGGTAGTTTTTGCGAATGTTGGAGAATTGGTAACATCACTCCACTATGTAAAAGTGCAAGTGGTAGTTTTAACCCTACTGAATATAGGCCCATTTCTATAACTCCTGTTCTATCTAAGATTTTTGAACGTTTACTAGCTAAACGTTTAAGTACATTTGCCGAGCTTAATCGTCTGTTTCCCTTTTTACAGTTTGGATTTCGTAAGGGTCTGAGCACTTGTGATGCACTTCTCACAGTCTCCACCATTGTCCAAAAATCATTAGACTCTGGTCAAGAAGTTCGCTTAGTTGGCCTGGATTTCAGTGCCGCATTTGACCGTGTCAATCATAAGGCCCTGATATTTAAGTTGAAGCAGTTGGGATTAGGTGGTGTATTTTTAAATATTATTGAACAATTTTTAACAAATCGACATCAAAAGGTTTATGTTGACAATAATTTTAGTGATGAGAGAGAGGTGCTATCTGGTGTACCACAAGGCAGTGTTCTTGGTCCTCTACTGTTTATTTTATATACCCATGATATGTGGTTTGGACTGGAAAATAGACTTATAGCCTATGCTGATGATGCTACTCTAATAGCCCCAGTCCCATCTCCTGAGTTGAGAGCATCGGTTGCAGAGTCTTTAAATAGAGATCTGGCTAAGATAAATGTTTGGTGCACTTCATGGGGCATGAAGTTAAATGCAAAGAAAACCCAGAGTATGATTGTTAGCAGATCCAGAACACTAGATCCTCCCCATCCAGATCTTTTAATAAATAACATTCCCATCTCCATATGTGATTCTTTTAAGTTGCTTGGAGTTATGCTTGACTCTAGGTTTACTTTTGAGAATCACATTCGATCTATTTCCTCCTCTATTGCTCAAAAAATTGGCATTTTGAGGAAATCTTACAAAGTATTTGGAGAGCAGACTGTTCTTAAAAATTGTTTTAATGCTTTTATTCTTCCGTGTTTTGAATATTGCGCCCCTGTTTGGAGTTCGGCAGCCAACTCTTATCTTAATTTATTAGATAAAAATTTGAGAGCAATAAAATTTTTAATTCCTGACCTCAAAGTTGATCTGTGGCACAGGCGAGCAATAAGCTCCTTATGCATCTTATATAAAATTTTTAACAATGCAGATCATCCACTGCATCACGATCTGCCCAATTTATATGCCCCTCAACGAGTTACCAGAGGTGTACTAAATGCCAATAGTAGGGCCTTTACGCCTATGAGATTCAACACAACACAGTTTTCAAGAAGTTTCATTCCTAACACAACTAAACTGTGGAATGAACTTCCTAGTGTTGTTGTTGAGTCCTTGGAACTTCAGAAATTTAAAGTGGGTGCTAATACATTTTTAATTAACAGAAACTTATAACTTTAATATTTTATTCATTATCCACACATATATAATATCATAATATTTTTAACATTATAGCATTTAATTTTTTTTTTTTTTTTTTTTTTTTAATTTTCTATTTATTTATTATGTTTTTCTTAATCTTTGTTTCGTTTTTTCCATACCAGGTTTCTTTCCCCGCTGGGGCCCTTGGGCTTATAGCTATTTGCTCTTCCAGTTGGGGTTGTGGCTTGGAACTTTAATAATAATAATAATAATAAAGGTCCAAGAGTGTGATTTCGCGCGTTCTGAAGTTATACAATGAAGACAAAACCTATAAATCTCCTTCAAAAGTCTGTCTACCCCGCCTAACCACTATCCGAGAAGACAAAGCTATTAGGCGCTTCTCTATGAAGGATCCCTTTGAGAGTATAGAAGGAATTTGTTGAAAAATTAAGATCAATAGTGGTAAAGAAGTGAATCGTTTTACAGTGTACCGTCGCCTAAATGTATCTGGTTTAAAAGCTCTCGTTCTCCAGCAACTAAATCAATCATCAGTAAGAAGAACCAGAATGCGAGACTCGAATATGCTGAAGTTCATGTTGTTTGAAGGGGTGAAGATTGGGAGAAAATTTATTTCAGCGATGAAAGTAAATTTAATTTAGTCGGATCTGATGGTAAGGGCATTGGTAGACGCACTGCAGGTGAAGGCCTTAAACCTAAATTTTTTAAAAATGTTTGAAAGAATGAAGGAAGTAGCGTCGTAGTGTTGGAAATTTTTCCTTCTGAAGGAGTTGATCCGCTAGTGCGAATCACTGGTCAACAATCTTTTAAAAGTTGTGTCCTTCTTAAATGAAATTAGTTAATTCCTGTGATTTTCATGAACTAAATCCGAATATCACCTTGAAAAATGCACGAAATATTTAATTATTTTATTATAACGTGCAGTAGATGTCATTATGTTTAAACTCTAATCCATATCCACTCTCTGCATTTTTGCTTGACGCTTATAGTGGGCTGATGAATCATCTCTTGCCAAAATCCAGCAATAGTCTGCAAGCATTGTTGTGCTCCATTTACCCTTGTAACGCTTTTCCATCGTTGAAATATGTTGTGAAACCTTTCAACATGTTCGTCACAAGCTGCCCCACAGTTCATTAGAAAAAAGTCTAAATGTGAGTCCAAAAAGTGGATTTTAAGTGACATGTTACATCTTATATTCTTGTAAGCCTTGATGAGGTTTTCCAACAATTTTTCATAGTTTTCTTCCTTTCTCTTCCTGAAAAATCCCTTTGCCACTAACTTGAATGCTTCCCAAGCAACTTTCTCCTCCCCATGAAGGGCTGATTTAAAGTCATCATCTTTATCTCGAATCCAAGGACCAATGAAAACTCCCTCGTTTATCTTAGCGTCGCTCAGTGAGGGGAATTTTGATGTTAAATACTTGAATCCCTGACCAGATTTGTCCATAGCTTTTATAAAGTTTTCAAAGAGCCACAGTTTTATGTGTAGTGGTGATAGCAAAAGTTTGTTTGATTTAGTGAGAGGTAGGTGGATATTGAACATTTTGCATCCCAAGCTCCAATGATTGACGAGGTGGCCAGTCTCTCCTGATATATTGGGAAACTCTTGTAATGGCTCTCCCACTCACACATAAAACAGTAGTACTCGGTGATCCGCCCTGCCAGCCCATCACAAGAGCAACAACCATTAAGTGACCATAGAGCTGCCATTGATGTTCATCATATTTTATGCACTGCAACATATGCTTTATATTCTCATAAGTTTCTTTAATACGTGGTGCATAGCTCAGGGGAACTGATGCTTTACTATTGCCGTTGTACAGAAAGACAACTTTTAGACTCGTTTTTGATGAATCAATGAACAACCTCCAGTGTCTAGATTTGTAATCGATGCCAAGTGCTTCCATCATACCATTAATATTGTTTCAGGCCACTAAATCACCTTCCATTACGAAGAAATTGTTAAACTGCTGTTGAAGGACACGAAATTTTAAAATTTTCACATTAGCTGCTAAGAGATTCCACTATTGAAGACGAGAGCCTAGTAGCTCTGCCTTATTCTTGGGTAGTTGCAGATCCCTGAAAAGGTCATGGAGTTCCCCTTGTGTCATGAGATGTTGACTAGAGGAGTGTGCTTCATCAAAATTAAGTCCCTCTTTAATCCAGCACTGTCATTCTTCTCTGCTTCCTCCTCACCACTTTCCCCATCTGACTCGAAGGATACCAAAGGTGGTACATCAGGAACAAGTAGACCTTCTCCATGTGGAACTGGGCGAATAACTGATGGAGTGTTTGCATATTCAATGGACTCCTTTTTCTTCTTTGACAAGCCCTTTTGTACTGGAGCTACCATGTAAAAATAACAATTGTTGGTGTGGTCTGTTGGCACCATGTCATTGACACAGTAAAGCATTCCTTTCCTTTTCCTGTTCAGCCATTTGAGAAGGTTAGTAGCAAAGATTTTACAGCATATGTGCGGAGCCTAGTTCTTATCCTGGTAACCAATCTTGCATCCAAAATATAGGTGATATGCCTTTCTAACCATAGAAGTTATACGGCGCTTCTGTGATGCAAAGATCACTCCACCACAAATGTAGCAGAAGTTGTCTGCCTTATTCACACAAGTACGAGGCATCTGAAAGAAGAAAACAACCCAAAATTAGAAGATAAGCAGAAAATTTATTCATAAATTTATCATTATAATACAGAGCATGACAGTTTAGCGGAAAAATTTATATCATTCAGTAGGAAAATAAAATTAATATAAAATGCCTCACATGCATATCAATAGCTTGTTCAATGAATATTTATTATAAGTTTAAAAAGTGCTTGACTAGGAAAATCACCTAACTTTCACTTCAAGATGTAAACTTGCAAAGCACAACCACCTTCTCTGACTGCTGGAACAATATGAAGGGCAGTGAGACTGAGTGTGGTAAACACATAGTGCTCCAAGCCTCTTGAAACCTGCTGTGACACGTAGGTGTATCTTGAAAAGTAGAGCTAACAAACAATTTTAACCATGATATTCATTATCAGCGAACTAAAATTAGTTGGAAATTGCTATTCTGGTCTCGAAAGAATTTTGGTTGTTAACAAGTGATAATTGGAATGGTAGATGCGATTGTGTACCTAAACCTGGTACAACAACATGTTATAACTTCACCCCGAGCATCTCTGCACCAGCCAGCAGGATTTAGGAAATACAAAGCGTCATGCCATACTTAAAAGCGAGTAAAATACTATTTTGAAAAGAAGATATCGAAATAATTACGTGGCATGCTCAGAATCTGGACCTGTACCCAATTGAGAGTCTCTGGAAGATCACTGGAGAGAAAGTTCGAGACCAGCAGCCTTCAACTGTGACGAGTGTATGGACAAAATTGAGCAAGAATGGAACTAAATAACACCAGACTTTTGCAAGTAACTGGCCAGGTCCTGTGGTCATCGTTACACTGAAGTAATAGAAAACGAAGGCTTCAACACCTCAAATTAAGTATTTAAGTTTCATTGTTATCAAATCTTGCTTTGTTTCTAGTGTATTTGCTTGCTAAACATTTATGTGAATGGTCGTTCTCTTATTTTGCATGAGTCTATATTTTTTTGTTAGTTTATTTAGTGTAATTTCGTGAATATACGATTGTATTATAGGAAATCTTCAAAAATATTTTAAATTCAAGCCTTTATGTACTATTCAAATTTAATTTTCCTACTCGTTATATTTTTAAAAATATTTTAATATAAATATTTTTCTCTTATTATGCTCGGTAGTGTATGTTTTGGCGACAGAAATTTGGAATCGTATGGATTAACGGTAGATATCGTGGTAGCATGGCGATTCAAGGTTTACTGGTCTTTTAGATGTCCTGGGTTGATCCAATGGTAGGTTAGGGCGTTACACTGCGGTAAGGAATTATATCACAGCCCTGTGTGGAAGAACGTAGTGGGATTCACCCTGTGAAAATATTTGAGTACTCTTTTAATTATCATAGGGATTTAACCTAACATTGGAATTTTTTAATATTGTAATTTTTTTACTCTTTAAAGCAAATTATTTCACCGATACTATTATTTGATTTACTGTTCTAATTAGTATTAAATTATAACGATCTGTATTATTGCCACCAAGAGCCTTTAGATTTACAAACTATATAGACAGATATAGGGCAAACAACCGCAGTGGGGTGGATTGGGGGTGGGAGGGCCCTTGAACATTAACCATTTTTTTGTGTAGCGAATACTACTATCTTGAACGGAATGTTGATTTGTTCAAATTAATTTCAAACATTTTTGTAATTCTCTGGTACGCATTTCATTATGTTTGTTCATGGAATTGCAAGGCTATATCAAGGTTGCACTTCCTTGGTGTCCATGGAAATGGCAAACCTTTCTTGGGATTACTGAGTTATACATTTTGGATCAATTTAAGATTAGGCATTTAGGCACCTGGAGTGTCTAATCTTTAATTAATCGAAACGTAGGTGCTTTATCTTGAGTTGAACGAAACGCAGGTGCTTCTTTTTAAATTGTAAATATTTGTAAGGTCTCTTAGTAGATGGTAATTTACCATAAATTTAGTTTACTAAGATAAAAATACTGGTGTTCACACACATAACGTGGAGTCTTATTGGAATAAGCAGAAACAAAAGAAATAAAACAAAGAGAGGTTGCAAACAAGATTTTCTACATACATATTTGTTTCATTTTATGTCGCAGGAAAGGGTTTTCGTCAAATACATTTCAAAGCTTATGCAATCATATAAAGGAACAATAGGATATTTAAATGATTCTTTAAATATTTTTCTATTTAATAAAACTTTCCTTAGTAATTTTCAATATTTTTCTTGTCCCTTACAAGTCACCTTGTGAGTGGTTAACAGAGCGACTTTAGGTGCCTTATCTTAAATTGAACGAAATGCAGGTGCTTATTCTTGAATTGAGTGACTTTAGGTGCCTAATCTTACATTGATTCTACATTTTTTCTTTTCATGCTCTATCAACACTTTCTCGCAGTCAACTTTTTTCTGGTAAGAATATTCAGATGTTGTACTTGTGAACTTTACGATGAATGTGATTTTTCTGGGAGTGTTTTGAAAGATTAGCAATCTTTTAGAACTTTAAAACACCAAGTGATTTTTCACTATCAGTATATTACTCTAAAGCATTGTTCACTATTCTTGTATCATTTTTTTCGATTCACTTCCTCTATTTTTCCTGTGTTTCACTTTCTTTATCACAGGTAGATAGATATCAGTAATTTGGTCATCCACCACAAATTCTTTTAATTATAAGTAATGGTATTCAGTTTGGTGACATTTCTGTTATTGTTGGTCTATATCTTGGCTTAATCAGATTACCTATAACATTGTCTATTTAAACTGTGTATCACGCTTTGTTGCAGGTCAAATTTTGGCTGATATTTCGAATATTAAACATTGTACAAACGTGAAACTTGTAGGTACGTACGCAGTTAACATTTTGTGAATCGTATTGATAAGATACATAGAAAGTTATGTTGACTTATGTATTTTGATGTGCTTTCAATTGTGTCACGCTTTAGTTAGGTGTACGAAAATGCCACTGGAACGATGTTTGACAGCTACAAAGAAGACGTGGATTGTTGCAGGTCTCGCAGAAAGATTATCTGTTGGAAAATAAACACAAGAGCTTGGTCGGGATACAAGAACATTGAGGGCGTATGTATAAAATCCCATCACCAAACCAAGGCAAAATAAAGGTAGGAGAAGAAGTGTATCCAAGCGTGACATCTGAAAAATAGATAGACAAATAAGAAAAGACCTCGGTAGCACAAGTGCTGCCATATTTAAAAGTGTTGGAGTTGCTCCTTTGTCCAGAAGCACCCGGTGTAGGATCCTTAAAGAGATGGCCAGAAGTGTTAAGTGTATCGCTAGATCCATCCTGAGCAAGAATCACAAAGAGAAACGTATTAATTGGGCACGGAAGTACATGAAGATAAATTTCCAAGATGTCCTCTTGAAGGATGAGGCCAGAGCTATTCTGGATGGCCCCAACGAATGGGCTAAAGTTTGGGTACCTCTTGGAGCCTTTCGACCGCATCGCATTCAGCGTCAACAAGGAGGTGGTGGTGTCATGTTTTGGGCGGGAATCATAGGAAATGAACTTGTCGTGCCTTTTTGAGTTCCAGAAGGTGTCAAACTCACCAGCAACTCCTACACCACGTTTCTGGAGGAGCATTTTGCAGGATGTTTATATATGATCTACCACTCTCACGTCGACGGCGATTGATTTTTATGCATGATAATGCTCGTTCGCATTCAGCCAAGGCTACAATTTCGTACCTCACAACTTTGAGAATCACAGGCCAATCACTTATGAACTGGCCTCCCTGTTCTCCTGACCTACCCCCTATCTAACAGTTCAGGTCGATCATGAAGAGGAAAGTGTATGAAGGAGGTATCTAGTTTTCATCGAAGGATTCCCTGTGGGAAAAGATCAAAACAATTACTGGTACCATAACATCTTCCCAGATTAGTCGGCTAACAGCTTCTGTGGACAAAAGACTGTTTGATGTCATTTCTAAACAAGGAAGTTACGTAGATAAATAAAGTACAGCACCAACAATTTAATTGTGTTTGTTTCGTATCTTTTGCTGCTATTTTTTGGTAGCGTGTTTCATCATTACAATAAAATGGTAATATAACGATAATGCTTTGTTTCATTACATTAAATTGGCATTTTCGTACACCTGCAATAAATCGTGACGCAGTTGAAGGGCACATCCAAGTACATAACTAAACATAACTTTGTATGTATCTTATCAATACGATTGAAATGTTAACTGCGTACGTACCTACCTATGATATTTCAGTGGACCAAGTTTCTCGTGTGTACAATGTTTATTATTCAAAATATCAGCCCCAAATAGCCAAATTGACCTGCAATAAAGCTTGATACCCACAATTTAGCCTTTTACAATATTGAGGAAATACAGTTTAATACTAGTTTGGAAATACGTAGATGAGTAATATCAGTTTTGAAATGAATCGAAAATTTTTACAATTTATTTCGTGACACTGAAACTAGAATGGTTTTGACTTTCTAGTATGTTACTAGTGGTCTCTTAATGTTTTCCATTTTGGAAAATAACCCACCTTCCTAAATAAACGTTACATCTTATAGTGACTTCCTGTCATATTTTCTCTTGAGCATTTTGTTTAACAGGTGGCCTTGTTTCTCTAAATTAGAACCCATTGCAACTTCACTTTGAAGTGAATATTGTCAAAAATCTGAGCAGCCATGTTGTCTATTGCTAATTATTGTAAATGAAAGACCATTACAGAATTATTGTTCCAAAGACTCCATAAAAATTTTGTAACAGCCCTAAATTTCACTTGCAGCACCTTCGTAACAAGGTGTTAAATAACTTTGCCAAGTATCCTATTAGCGCTTGTTATACGCCTACAAAGGATTGACCATGAGTAGGCTACTTTTGGTCACTTTTACACGGCTGACAACTGATACGTACCAACCAAGGTTTACACTCTCTTCCTTTTATTGTTTGTGCTCATTTCTGGCCTATTCTGAGTCTATTTCTTGGCCTCTTTTCAATGATTTATATAATCAGACCTTCGAGAATAATATTATAAACGTAACCTTTAATTAAATTGAATTTCAGCCGTATAAAATTATTCTGAATAGTTGTATATGGTAAATAAACACTCATAACTTATATTGATTTTATACAACGATTCGTATGTAAGGTAGTTATCTTAAATAACTTCAAAAATAAGCTTCAGACTAAAACATATAAAAGGACATTAGTATGCAGCAATTATTTATGAATGCTCATTTAGTTATATGCTTTTTCTCTATCTTAGGGTGTAATTAAGAGCCTGTCAGTTTCGAATAAACATCTCTTCTGTATTTAAACCTCATCTCCATTGCTCTAAGGAATATATTTTTAAAGCTCCTGGCGTAAAGCAAAAGCCTATTGCGATGGATGATCGATTAAATTGTAATAACCACTTGAAAAATATTTATTGAAGAACAACAAAGCGGTTAGATAATAATAGGTTGAAAATGAGATACTTAAAATGAGATGAAAAGATACTTGTGATAAGTGAATTGAACACTGCCATTTTCCCGCCATTTCTATAGGTCGCTCTTAGAAGGCGCTACGTGTGCGTGGAGAACTATGGTTGAAGACAATGGCGAACTAGTTTTCTAACGTCGTTTGGGTGCCTGCTCGCGTTGAATAAACAATTGTTTTTGGTTGTGAGGAGGAAGCCTATGTATGCGTGCGAATTAATTTGCATGCAAGCAACATTAGGAAGCGTGAGAGCTTGCGTAAATTGCTACCTTGATAAGTGGTTGAATACGTGATCGCGTTGAATAAAATGTTGCCTCAATTTGTGGGGAATAAGCCGATAGGCGGGTGTTGTTGAAGTACATGGAAGTGCGATGTTCTCGTGTGAACGATAAGAGTGGTTGGATTTTGCGTATGTATGTTGGCATTTAATGTAGAAAATGCTAGGCAGCATTATACAATCGGCTGGACTGATTTCTTAAAATGGAGCGTTGTTGAAAAATGCATAGATGAGTAGGAGTGTGGCGGACTGAAGAAACAAGAAAAAGATATGAAAAATTTGGAGCAAGAAAAGAAAAACGCCCCAACGACTTTGGGGAGGCGTATCTTATCCTAGAGTTTTATGGGGACGCTTTTCTTAACCTTGAAGATGTAGGGGACGCTTTTCTTAACATTGAAGAGGTAAGGGACGCTAATCTTTATCTTGATAAAATTGGAAGGAACTTTAGTGTTTATACATTTAGAATAAACTCAAATCAAGAGATTATAATGAGATTAGGATTTGAGACGCATATTATAAATGTTCTGTAAGCAGACTCTGTATTTCAGTAACTAACCTAACCTAACCTAACCTAACTGAGTTTATGGACGCGTTCTCAACTTGGAATTTAATGGGGACGCTTTTGTTAACCTTGAAGGTTTTAGAGACGCTGTATTTGGGTACTTTAGGTTTGAGGTGGTTAAATCAAGCATTTGGGTCGTTGTTGCAGTAAGAAAAAATGTAGCAATAGAGTGTCTGCCCTACTTACATAGTCTCCAAAGTACCTTAAACAAGGTGGAATAGATATGTAGCTCCTTTGAGAAACATACCAGTAATTGTGGATACCCCTCATGTCGCAAGATTTCATTACTAATTCATTCCATGTTTCTACAATTACATTTAAAATTAGAAAGAAACGAGTAAAACATATATGTATACTATAAATACAACCCGCAGGAATGAGAAAAATGTGCAACTCCATGTTCTTCTAATTCGGGATCACTTGCAGGAAGCGCTTTGTATCAGATTCTATAAAATTTTCATTTCAGTCACACGCTACTTTTTTTGTTTTTCTCTACCCTAATATTATATTTGAAAAAGCCAAACAACCGAGGATTTACAGTTCCATTATTAAGTTTTATTCATGTTTGGAATTATATTGATCTTTAATATTTACAGAATCCATGAACAAGTTTTATTCATGTTTTGAATTCCTTTAATTTTTGTTATTTTAACGATTTCAAGAATAGGTTTTATTCATCGTTTGAATACTTAGAATCTTTATTATTTAACGATTTCAGGAAAAAGTTTCCTCCATATTTTGAAGGCTTTTAATCTTGATTATTTAACGACTTCAGAAAGAAGTTTTATTCGTGTTTTGAATTCTTTTAATCTTTATTATTTTAACGATTTCATGAACAAGTTTTATTCATGTTTTGAATTATTTTGATCTTTATCATTTAACGATTTCAGGAACAAGTTTCATTCATGTTTTAAATGCTTTTAATTTAAATTATTTAACGATTTCATGAACAAGTTTTATTCATATTTTGAATATTTTAAATTTTTATTATTTAACGATTTTAGGAACAAGTTTCATTCATGATTTGAATGCTTTTAATCTTTATTATTTAACGATTTTAGGAAGGAGTTTTATTCATGTTTTGAATCCTTTTAATTTTTATTATATTAACAATCTCCCGAAAAAGTTATATTCATGTTTTGAATTCTTTTAATTTTAAATTTTAACGATTTGGAGAACAAATTTACTCATGTTTTGAATTCATTTAATCTTTATTATTATTATCATTTCATGCACAAGTTTTATTAATGTTTCGAATTATTTTGATTTATATCAATTACCGATTTCAGAAACAAGTTCGATTCCTGGTTTGAATTCTTTTAATCTTTATTATTTTAACGATTTCCTGAACAAGTTTTATTCATATTTTGAATTCTTTTAATCTTTATTATTTTAACGATTTCCTGAACAAATTTTATTCATGTTTTGAAATCTTTTAATCTTTCTTATTTTAACCATTTCCTGAACAAGTTTTATTTAGGTTTAAATTTTTTTTAATCTTTAGTTTTTAGGAACATATTCTATTTATATTTTGAATTCTTGTAATCGTTATTATTTTAACGTTTTCATGGCACGTTTTATTCATGTTTTGAATTTTTTAATTTTTGTTAATTATCGATTTTAGGAACGAGTTTTGTTCATGTTTAGAATTCTTTTAATCTTTATTATTTAACGATTTCATAACAAGTTTTATTCTTGTCTTGAATTCCTTTTATCTATATTTTTTATGATTTCATGAGCAAGTTTTATTGATATTTGGAATTTTTTAACGTTTATAATGTAACGATTTCTTGAAAAAGTTTTATTCATGTTTTGAATTGTTTTAATCTTTTTTAGTTATCGATTTCAGGAACAAGTTCTATTCTTGTATTAAAATATTTTTATCTTTATTTTTGTGCGATTTCATGAACAAGTTTTATTCATGTTTTTAATTCTTTTACCTTTACAATGTAACGATTTCCTGAACCAGTATTATTCATATTTTAATTCTTTTCATTTTTATTATTTAACGATCTCATGAATAAGTTTTATTCATCTTTTGATTTCTTTTTATCTTTATTATTTAAAAATTTCATGAATAAGTTTTATTCTGTTTTGAAATCTTTCAATATTTATTATTTAAAAGATTTCCTGAACAAGTTTTTTTCATGTTTTGATTTTGTTTTAATCTTTAAGTTTCAGATATATCTTTTATTTATATTTTGAATTCTTTAAATCTTTATTATTTTAACGGTTTCATGAACTGTAAGAAAAATGGACCATGCATTCGCCGGGCTGTCCCACACACACACGTGTGCTGACCTTGTTGCCCCAAAACTCCCTATGAAGCGAAGGAATGAAACTTCCCTTTCCTGCTTTCGAGAGTGCCCTAAACACAATTGTGCTTGACTTCACCTCGTAAACACCTCCCTTTTCAAGATTTCGACTAGTTCCATTTCCTCCCCTTCAAAGTACAGTTCAGTGGTTTCTTTGGTAAGGTCTCAATTCCGAAACTACTCAAGGTAAGTACACAATTTCTCATTCCCTGAAGAACGGACCCAGTCCTTCAAATTTTCTCTCTTCTCATCTCTTTCACGTTTCATTTAACCTTCTAATCTGTGAACTAACGAGGGTTCTCTCAGCTGACATCGCTTAGAGAATCTCCCCCCAAAAAAACCACCTGTATCTTTTCAAAAACCTTACTCCTATTTATCGGTTTCTCTTTTCCCTGGCCTTCAGCCACTCCCCTTTTTGTTAACAACCCTAATACTTTGGTTTCACGCCTTTCAAGTTAGATGTAGGGACTATCAGAACATGTTTTATTAATGTTCTGAATTTTTAAATCTTTCGTAATTATCGATTTCAGGAACAATTTTTATTCATGATTTGAATTCTTTTATTCTTTATTTATTAACGATTTCAGGAATAAGTTTAATAATGTTTTGAATTCTTTTAATCTGTATTATTTAACGATTTCAGGAACAAGTCTTATTCATGTTTTGAATTATTTTGATCTTTATTATTATTCATGTTTTGAATTCTTTGAATCTTTATTATTTAACGGTTTCATGAACAATTTTTATTCATGATTTGAATTCTTTTACCTTTAAAATGTAACGATTTCCTGAACTAGTTATATTCTTGTTTTAATTCTTTTAGTTTCATTATTTTAATCTTTTTATTTTAACAATTTCATGAACAAGTTTTATTATTGTTTTGAATTCTTTCAATCTTTTTATTTTAACGATTTCAGGAACTTTTTTTATTCATCTTTTGAATTCTTTAATGTTTAACGATTTCAGGAACAAGTTTCATTCATGTTTTCAATGCTTTTAATTTAAATTATTTAACGATTTCCTAAACAATTTTTATTCATTTTTTGAATTCTTTAATCTTTATTATTTTAACGATTTCATGAACAAGTTTTATCTATGTTTTAAATTCTTTTAATCTTGAATATTTACCGATTTCAGGAACGAGTTTTATTCACGTTTTAAACTATTTTAATATTTATTATTTAACGATTTCAAGGAGTTTTATTCATATTTTGAATTATTTTGATCTTTATGTATATATATATATATATATATATATATATATATATATATATATATATATATATTACTGAAAATATTATTATGGATTTATTAAATTTTCGGTATTTTTATATATAAAGGATAAATAAGCAAAGTTTACACTTTGACAGATCATATATTTGCAAATATTAGTGCAGAACTATTGCTATAATCGCTAGTTTCATTTCATTTAGCAGAAGCAAGGGCTTGAATGACACGTGATGTGCCACGAACTAGTGTCCTGCGAAATTCCTTGATCTTGTCGGAATGGAAACAAATTCAATAAGGCGCCAAATAAGCTATTGTTTGATTTCAATTGACATTTAGTGCAGCTCTTCTTTCAATATGTACCATAACGTCTCGATAGAGTTCATATCTTGTGAACCTCCTGGCCATGGTAGCAGCTCGACTTCATTTTTTGTACAATATTTCTGTGCAGACATGGTAGTAAACAGGTTCCTACTACTGCTATGTACCTTTTTTTTCATTATTATTTCTACAATAGGCAAGGGACTCGTTCAGTGTGTAGATATTACCCCCAAATACATAATCTTTTGCGGAAATTTCCCTGTCTTCTAGGGACATTTGGGTTTAAATTCTTCACCCTACCTCTATCTTACGCTTTGCCCACGTTCATCAAGCACCCTAATTGTTGATTCTTCAGAAAACACTGCTTAGAATAATTTAAAACAATATCTCAATGGTAGAACGGTATTAAATCTTAAATTAAGAGACGGTGTAAAAAAATTTTTATATTTTATTAGTGTAAGAAAATCCTTTATTTTTATTTTATATTATTTATTGTATTTTGTTAATCATCAATTATATAAATACCCTAATCCAACATTCTAGAGAGTTTTACCTCTCCCATTTTTTAGAGGTCCACGCAATGTAGTTTTTAGCCCAGGCATAGCATATAGTCTTCATCGTCCGCGCAAACCTAGGGGTTTTCCTTTTAAGATATGTGTATAATCCTCGTTCCGGTACCAGGACACGTAACGTGCGCGAAGAACACCCAGATTGGGACATTCAAACTAATGTGCTAAACAGCCAGAGGGATAAAGCCGTCATCGAAATAAAGTACGAGCGAGCCCTCCATCAAATGGCGGTGCGTCCCGCGATTTTGCATAATTCGAAGACGACACAAAGCAACCAGAATCTGTTGTGGCATTGGGGCTAGGTCAATGGGAAGAGTCACAGAGCAATGGGAGGCAACTTTAAGTTCACTTCAGCCGTTTCCCATATATTTTTCCAAGCATCCCGGAGGGCTGCCCGTATTCCTGCTATGTAATCTGTGTGAGGATGAGCGAAACGCTGGTCTGGTTGCCCAGTCCTCGCGGAGTCTTTGGCACCCTCGTCGGCGTACCCTTTCCCAGCAATTGCCACATGCCCAGTAACCCACTTGAAGATAATCTCGACATCCACCCGGCACGCGAAAAAAGTGGAGTCACGAATACCGACAACCATGGGATGCAGAGATTTCAATGCCCCGAGGCCATTCAGGAAGCTTTGTGAGTCACTATAAATCGCAATCCGGTTTTTGAACTGGGCATGAAGCGTTATTTCCCGTACCAAGCGGTGTATTGCAACCTGCTTAGCCGTGAAGACAGACGCAGTAACTCATAGAACCCAACCCTTTCATGGGAATTGGAAACACCCGTGTACACTAGTACGGATCCAAGCGTGATAGAAAGTGTGCTCCTCAAAGGTTGAACGCAATAGTCCTGGCGCTTGGGAAAGTTTGGAAGCAGAGGCGTTTCGACAAAGAGTCAAAGATGGCACCATACAGGGTAGCTTACTGGGTAGAATCTGAGGCACAACTCGCTCTAGAACTACCCCGAGCTCTCAAAAAAGTTTCTTAGCCCTAAATCCAAAGGGCTTTGCATATGACTGGTGTCTTTCGGCGATCTATTCACCGTTGAGTTAGGCCACGTATGTAGTGAAAGCCATTGACGACTCAAGGATATACCAGGCCCGCGCGTAAAATCGCTTAATGGCCTGTGTACGGCGTAAAGAGAGTTGAATCTCCTCGGCATCGACAAGAGGGCTCTTAATAGATGACATAAGGAAGGCACCGGTCGCTAGAATTTTGTAGCTTCAGTGTCACTGACTGAAAAGACATATTTATAGCGAATTGAAGAACATAGACATTATGTCCTGCTGTCCGACCCCTATCTCTTGGTGGTGGGGTACATTGTTTCGAGGAATCAAGGTACAGCTCTTCGCGATTGACACACTTGGCCATACACGATAAGGACCTATCGTGTATGACCTTAAAACAGCATACACAGACTTTGCGTAGACAAGACATTGCACGTTGACTTGGTGGTAAGAGTAGTATCTTGGCGGCAGTACCACGAATGCCTTCACCGTGTGTGATTTTAACCGGCACGCACCGACTCAAGGAACCTGTCACGGTCGAACGTGTGACAAAGAGTGTAGGGGGTGAGTCTATAGACCCCCTGTTTTCTCATTACACGTTAGACCTTGGTATCTCCTTGGTCAACGAATTCTTCACTGGTATCTTCTCAGTAACTACGTATTTTACGAAATTTATGGTAAAGTGCAGCGTCACACTCAGAGCCGAGCCATCGAGTGTCCGAAGGTTACTATTCATGGCTTCCTCGGAAGGGTCCGCTGCATTTGTCAGAACGCTCCTGTCCAAGAAATGGCTTAAATTCTGCTCTTTACCAACCAATCTAACTAAAGCTCTCGTTTGATGCAGCTTCTGACCTTCGGCCAAATCGATGACTTCAATGGAGCGAATAACTTAAAAAGCGTTTGAAACCAGCAGGGCCCCAAACGCCAGGTTTTCTCTGAATGAGGGGACCGACGTAATCAAGGCACCGCTCACCGAACTTCCGACTTTGGTCTTGCTCTTGGCCTTCGTACCCGAGAGCGCCTTAGAGAAGGATGTTTCGGTCTTGTCCTGATCGCTTGCCGAAAGGGCAGCAAACCCGTCTGTCCTCGCAGTCCCCGCAGAGGGATAGAAGCCCCTTTTCCTGTGCACTTTCTCTGTATGTTTTGTTTATTCTTTGCAAGGGAAGTTAGGGAGTGAAACCGCTTCTTTCCTCTACCATAAGGTGCCTCAAAGCCGGACAAGGCTGCCTCGGCCAGATCTTTCTCCAAGATGGAAAAGATCTTGGCCGTCAAAGAGTCACCAGGGTTTAGAGGGCGTGCCTCATCTTCTTATGAGTTATCAAAAGCTCGTGACACCAGAGTAGAGCTTTGCACAAGGGCGGGTTCAGGTTCGATGTCTGGCACCGAACCCAGGTTTGCCCCATTAGGACCCTACCATATAGGATAGGGGACATCCGAGATAATTTCCCCCTCAGGAGGAGCCTCGTACCAGCATCCCGAAACGGAATTCATGGGGACTATGGCCCGACACCAAGATCAGTGGGACAGTTATGACGAGTAAGATTGTTAAAGAAATGGGGAGCGGGTATTCCGTCTCCCATTAATGTGACAAACCTCAGGGGTTACGAAGTGCGTAGTTAAGGCCCAGGAGACGATGCCACCTTTTATTACTCTAAT
This sequence comes from Ceratothoa steindachneri, assembly GCA_963969495.1. Lineage (NCBI taxonomy): Eukaryota > Metazoa > Arthropoda > Malacostraca > Isopoda > Cymothoidae > Ceratothoa > Ceratothoa steindachneri. The sequence goes on from OZ018322.1 coordinate 2,413,187, forward strand.
AGTCGGTCCCCTAACGCCAACAAGAGAGGCAGGAACCGAGGCCATGAGTACTCTATCTTGTTGTGTTCTTAGAGGGCCAATTAGAAAAAAAGGGGTGCGATGCAATTGGAGAGTCACCCGGAGGAGATTCTGCCAAGGAGAAACACACGCAAAGGTCTAAAATAGAGAGAAAGTAGTGTCCTCTTGAATAAGGGAAACTTTCTGGGACCCCTGTGAAAGTACAGGAGGGTATAGAACCTCCATCACAAAAGTGGAGTTGCCTAGGGGAGGCTCCGAGGATAACAAATGGGAAACCCCTTTGCCGCATTCAACAGGTCGGTGAAAGCCTCTTCCGCCTCAACACCAAGATTGGGCGACGTAGTCCGGAATTTTGTAGAAAAACAACATTTAAACACCTGCCAACATAGACGAGAATTTCCTACACTTGTGACCACTGAAAAAAAAGTGGCATTGTCGATTGTGTTCGCAACTTAGGACAGCGATGAACACCGAACAAAAGTTACATCGTGGCCGGTCCCTCCCAATCGCAACTATGTACTAACCGGGCAGCCAAAGAGGCAGAGCCACAGAGTTGATACCCTTAATAGACTGTACTCATACTCGAAAGGACGACCAGGATCTGAAGATCAGTTGTAAAGGCCTAGAGAGGAGACCCGAGACTTTCAGTTGGCCTGGCTACCAAAAAGGCAGTAAAGCACACCTGACATATGAGGTAAAGCCTCATATCCTCGAAAGCACGGCCACAGGGAGGTGGTCAGCACATTATTCGCGATCCAATAACTAGGTCCCTCGAGTCTTGATCCCTAGCGCTGAGAAAGAGAGCTAGGGAGAAGCGTACCAACACCATTCCCAGCCCTCACCAAAGAGTTTAATTCAACCCAGTGACGTGGCTTCCCTACTTCCCACTCCTCCAGGAACCAAGTGTAACAGGATACCCAAGGTACCCACCTGCGGGGCATAAAAGTCTGAAAGAGTGGATTAAGTTAGGGTAAATTTCTTGCAATAGCGCAAACAGTTGTGTTTTAGATAAAAATATTCAATTTAAAATTTCGATCCAACATATTATAATTTTGTATTTCTGTAATTAATATTGATTCAATAATACGCTATTTTAGTAGTATTGTTTTTATCTAGCACCCTAGAATTATTCAAGCCTCTTCCATGATTGTAAACACTTATATAGTGAAAGACACCTGGGGCATTATTTCCTCAGTTTTCAGAACTCCTCGATGCTCATAGATCCAGGTTTTCAATCGCGGGCGACTCTACATCTCACTATGTCGGTTGGTCATTCGGTTTCTGTTTTGCTTTTTTTGTTTTTATAATAACATTGTAACTATTCTGTTGATTCGAACTAAATTTGAAACCTTTATGTTTTTTCACATTCTCTTTCGAATAATATAATTGTGAAAGTCCTCCCAAGGTTAGCTATGGAATTATTTTGTTTTGGCAATAACATCATAACTATTAGGCCGATTCTAAAGAAATTTGAAATCATTATGTTGTTGTATATTCTCTTTCGAATGATATAATTGCCAAGGTCATTCCAAGGTTAGTCCGGGAATTATTTCAAGTTTTGAAGGTCGTAAGGTTATATATAAATCAGAATATGTGAGAGTACGCAACATTTTGGCCAGCAGACTTGTTTTTATAACTCCTGCTTTCACCTGGCTATGATTTCGGACATCTTTTGCACGGTATTATATAAACACTTAGAGTCGTCAGTAGCTGATATCATTTTCGAAAAACAATAATTAATTTTGTTTTATTTAAAAGCTACATATTTACTATTCTTAGAACAATATCTTAATTTTAAAAGTTGTGGAGTAAAGGTAAGACTATAACTTATTGTTTACCTTTTTTCTGGTGTTATTAACTGTGTAATAAATGTATCTTGTCCTAGAGAATCACATTCTAATGACTAAAATTAGATCAATAAATGTGGACGTAACAATGTAGAATTTTACCTTAAAAAAACCAATAGGTACGAATTCGAAAATTAAAACAAAAAAGATTTCTTAATAGATTTATCAAATCACGAATAAAAAAAATATATAATTTTTTTAATTATAAGTAAGTTTCCTATCTAGAAATGGTAAACAATTATTTGATTCCTATTATAATTTAAGTTTAAGAATTTTTTTCTTCGGATTTTAAAAGGAAAAACTTATGGAGCTTATTTTAAAGGACAACAATAGAATACATCATTAAAATATTTAGGCTAATGAAGCAGGTGTACACAAAAATTCGAATTAAAAAGGCCTCTATAGGGGACTTATGCACACAATAAGATCACAACTTTCCAATATACAGGACTCATATACCGTTGACACACTTCGATTAAAAGAGTCCAGCATATAGTACTCGTACACCGTTCACATGCTGATTAAAACAGTTCAGTATACCTTATGGTATCGTAAGAATAAAAGTAACTCGCGAAATATATTTGATTCCCGCGGGGCATCCCTTCCCCCTTCTCTCAAACTGAGCTCGAGATACGATTCATTGAATTCGCATACACACGATCCGAACAATAAAATTACTATTTTATTGTTTTAGGGGTTTATTGGGAAACTAATTGCTGGTTATCTGTATACATGAATAAAACAATGCTGTAATGATACTGCGGCAGCTCTTCTACTGCAAGCTATTTTAGGTTATTCTGAGAAGCAATCTTAGGCGGTGGGAGAAATTTATTGGATTAGAAACATTGGAAAAAAACCCCAATGAATTGGTTTTAGGCATAGCGCAAACAGCTTATCGGGTTATTACGGTCGATTTCCTTGCCTTAGCCTTGTTTGGTACTTGTTCGTGGTTTTTGTTGCACCAAAGGTTAGGGATAGGTTTGGTAGGTCACTCTAATATATCACATACTGCCTTTGAGCTGGTTATGGTCAGTTGCGTTGTCATAGTCTGGTACTCGTTCGGGGATTTTGTTCTATCAATATATAAGAGCGGAACTTAATTTGCGGTTAGTCTCGAAATAGAATATATTTAATTATTCTTCATTTAATTAAAAAATGTAATAAAAAACAAGGAGGAAATCTATCACCTATATTGTTTTACAAAGGTCCGTAAAAAGTGTGAATTTACGGTAAATGAAAAATTTTAAGGTTGTTTATGGATAAAAGAACCAAAAGAAGAGACTATTAGTGTCCTTGAAAACATGAGGAGGGGATGGGCGCATATCTCTCTTGAAAATAGCTATAGCATCCATAATTAGGGCGAGGGAGGGTCTTTTAGAACAGACAAATTTTAAAGTCGAATAAAATTCGGTCTGGAACAAATTTTGCCATAACAAGAACACCCTCAAAATAATCACGGTAATATTTTTTTCTAAGGAAAACAACTCCGTATCAATCTGGAACAAAAATTCATATAGCACGATCAACCTTCATATGATCTTGAGCAAATCGAATCACGAAAAAAAAAAAAATTCCAATTAATATCGAACCAATGTACTTTAAACAAGACTGAGTTCATTTTGATTTTGAACAAACTTCCCTACAAGAACAAGTTAAAACATATCTAACTAATTTCGCTCCGGCAACAACATTCTATTAATGATTTAAAACAAATTTTGCCTTAATAAGAATAACTGTTTATTAATGTCGAATAAATTTAACTGTATGTAGAAAAAGGTTTCTCTTACAAGAACAAACTCATTAATCTCGATTAATTTTTGCAGCACCAAGAACAACTGCATATATATATATATATATATATATATATATATATATATATATATATATATATATATATATATATATATATATATATATATATATATATATATATACGAGGGGCGGTGAATAAGTTTTGCAATTTGGATATAAGGAAACGAGATATGAGGAAAAGTGTTTTATTATTTTTCAATATAACTACCCTCGACTTCAATGCACTTGCGCCACTTGTCCCTAAGGCTTCGAATTCCCGACAACCAGAAATCTCCCGACTGCTGTTCAATCCACTCCTGGACGGCGAGCTGGACATCTTCATCGTCCCCAAACCATGGTCCACGCAGTGCACCCTTGAGCTGGCAGAATAAAAAGTAGTCGCTAGGGGCCAGATCTGGACTTTAGGGGGTTTGGTTGAGCTCCTCGAATCCGCACTCGCACAGAGCAGCTTGTGCAACTCTAGCCTTGTGGACTTTGACGACGTTGAAGTCGATCATGGGTCGTGAGGTTTCTAGGGACCCAACGGGCAGAGACCTTGGTCATGGCCAAATTGTCCTGGATGATGTTGAGAACACTTCCATGTGATATTCCAAGTTCTCGCTCGATTTCTTCGACCTTCACCCGTCGATTTTCGAGGATCCTCCTCTCCACACGGGCCACATTGTCCTCGTTGGTCACGTCTGACGGGCGTCCTGGATAGGGGGCATCTTCAAGGGACTCACGACCATGGCGGAACTCTCTATTCCAGCGAGTAATGGTTGCATAGGAAGGGGTGGTGCCAGTGTACACTGCAACCATGTGTTCATGGATCTCTTTTGCATTCTTGCCTTCCTTGGTCAAAAATTTGATCACTGCGCGGTGCTCAACCTTCTCCATTGTTGAAAAATTTGTGACTGACGATCTGCGATCAGCTACTGCTTCTTAAGTAGACGAGGCAGGAGCGTGCGGCTGCAGGTTCTGACTTGACATAACTTGTCCTAACACCCCCACAAGCAGCCATCCCCCTACCTCTGTTATGTCCTACCGATTCGCAAAACTTATTGACCGCCCCTCGTGTATATATATATATATATATATATATATATATATATATATATATATAGTCTCCTGGAGTTCCTCAATCTTCTTTAAGAGCGCCACTCTTTATTTCTCCAAAAAGAGAAATTTAAAGGAACCTTTTGTAAGCGTTAGGATTTACCTTAGCAAAACTCTCAAGAGACTTTTCGTTTGGATTAACGAATTCCTATTATTACCCTTACATAACCGCCATAATGGACTTTAATCTTCATTTTTTATATAATTAGATAGGAAAAGATCTAAGAAAACAATCACATTCTCTTTTTATGGTAAAGTAAACTCTTATACAAAAAGCTCTTTGAAACTTTTCTTTCTAGAGAATTTGGATGGTCGCCCAATCGTATCAGTTCCGCTCCTGAAGAGGGTAAGGAACTCCAGGAGACTCTTCTAGAGGATTAACGAATTCTTATTACTATTGTTACCTCTCTCCGTCTTTAATTTAAGCTACCCGTCACTTAGGTATATTTTGCTTAGTTTTTTTATTTTGAAAAATGTAAATATGATTTCAAGTATGCGCCACTTAAGGAAGGTGGGCGAGCGATGAATTTTAAACTAAATTTTCATGATTTAAATTTTCTTCAGTAAATCTGACTTTGTATTTTTATCTAAATTTCTCCTGTAATCCTAATATTTAATTATAACTCGAACGGGTAAAAGAAATTGTGTTTTGTTTTAAAATTGACTGTGTCGTGGTTCAGACGGGTTGAGTAACGAGAAAGTGCAATGAGGTCAGGCAAATTGTGGACAATGGCAAAGTTCAAGGTTATTTAAAGAGACTTGTACAAAAATAGAATTTCATTTACACCCCAAAAATTAATAAGAGAATTGAAGGGTAAAATTACCTCAGAGAATTAACGTGCAAAAATCACATTAATAAACGAAGGGGGGAAGATTAACTCAATAGGGTTACTGAAGGGGGGAGGGGGGTTGGCTTACGAATGTCTTCTTCTCTTGAGGTGAGGCCGCTCGAACTTTAAGGCGGGAGGTTGGAGTGATGACGGTTCTCCAAAAGCAAGAGGGAGGAGGGGAACTTCCGGTTCAGGGAAGAGTATTTCGGCTACTCGAAATGAGTTAGGCTTCGACAGGAGTTGATGAAAGAAGTCAGGAAAATCACTCGGGGTGATCTTTCAGTGGAATTACCTCCTGGCTGGGGCTAATTCCAAATTCCCAAAATAGTCCAGCGGTCACTTTGCTTTGTTGCTAGCACTTGACTTGGAACCATAGGGAAATCTTTTGGGTTCTGGGCGAGACTTCTCAACTCTGTGTGTCTTCCGGGGAGTTGAGCGTTATTTATATCCAAGGCTCTCCCCGGAGTTCGGGGTTAGCGGGAAACAGCTCTACTCTCGAAGGGCCTCGAATCTTCTGGCAGAGCTATTTTAGCCCGCATAAAGGTGAATCGTGGGGGACTCGATTCGAGGCTACCGCTTGTAGAAGGGGTCGGAAGGGGGGGTAGTAGCCGGGCCTTTTGCTGCACATGGGAGTTCCTTTCTGCTAAAGATCTTCCACGTGGGGATTCCCTCACAGACTGATTACATTCAAAAGGACTCTTAATATTGTCGGATATTTTGAATGATACATGATCCTGAGGGTAAATTAAAATTGCTGTTAGAATATTTTCTTCAGGTTTTGGTCTTGCCAAACTCTATTGTATGCCTAAGATACATAAAAAAACCTTCAACCGGGACCGATCTGAGCTTCGTATTCTCTTCCAACATATCAATTGGCCAAATATACCATGAATCTTATAGCACCATTTTTCAAGACATAATTTTCAATTTCTAACTCATATGATTTGCAGAGAGAACTTTTACACTGTAATTTGTCATTATTCATGAATGTACCGTGCACAAACTAATTAAATTATTTTAACCAAACTCTTCCATCATTCACAGCCTTTAGAAGGATTTCCAAGGCAATTTTTAAACAATTTTTGGAGTAAATTTTTAATGAAATCCTCTTCAGATTTAATAGTAAACTTTATGAACAGATTGATGGCGTCGGTATGTGTTCTCTTGTTGGTCCCTTACAAGTCGATTTTTTCATAACCTATTTTGAAGATATTTTCTTCAATCAATATCCTCCCGATTGTCGACCTATGTTCTATTGATGTTTCGTCGATGAATCGATCGCCGTTTTCCATGATGCAATTCATGCTGAAATGTTTTTTTGCTTACGTTTTTGTTTAATTCTCTGCATCCAAATATAACTTACACGATGGATCGAGAGCATAATGGAACTATCTCCTTAGACTCGCGAATTTTTAACAGAATAGTGTCATAAGTACTTCTGTCGATAGAAAGCCCACGTATTCACGCCTTGGTTTAAACTTTATCAACTCTACAAATATAAATTTCAAACACTCTTTTACACAGCGGATATCACCTATATCCTTATGCACTCTGAATTTCAATTCCTAAAATGCTACTTCCGTAAAAATGATTTTCCATCCTTTTACTCCGACAAAGTTCGTAAAATCTCTTTTGACAGTCTCTACATACCTAAACTTCCTGATTTCTCTGTACCAAAAGATTAACATCACATTATTTTACCGGAAATAGGTAGTATAAATAATTCCTAGCAATTCAAATTCATCCAATTACTCAAAAATCACTATGTTCACAGTAACTTTGGTGTGTTTTTAATCAATAAGAGAGCATTTGGCAACATTTTCCCCATCAAAGATTTAACTCCTCTGGGTATGCGTATTATATATATATATATATATATATATATATATATATATATATATATATATATATATAAATGCACAAGGTACTCATTTTCCAATACTTCGACAGACCTTATATACCAAAGAATGCCTAAAAATTCTTCGTTTAGCCGAATCCCTCTAAATAAAATCTGTAAATACAAGTCTCAACTCCGTTATTAATCTCATCACTTTTACTAACTACATAATTTATAAGATCTTAATAACATAATCTACTTGCTTAAAGTCCATTAGTATACGCTTTGAGGTACTTCTTTGAAGGTTACTGTCTTGATTACTGTGTTGTTCAAATCCTTGATTCATCTGCGTTTGTGCTTTAAATGGCTTGCCTTAGTATAGCTCCCCTCGTCTGTCTTTATTTAAATTATGTTTAATATGCATTTTAAAGTGGTACCTTTAAATTTTATAACTACATCGTGTTTTTCTTATTGTGGAATATTTCCTGAGTATAAACGTGTTAGCTCGAAATGAAGAAAATAAATCATTTGATTAAATGACTTTGGCTATTCTCCTGGTCGTTGACATTTTGATGAATATATCACGTAGTCTAGAAAGTAATCCTTTTTTTTACAATGCCATATATATATATATATATATATATATATATATATATATATATATATATATATATATATATATATATATATATATATATATATCTATATATATATATATATATATATATATATATATATATATATATATATATATAAGAGAACCAGGGCAGCAGAAAAGAAATGCATTTTTCTTTTTTCATTTAATTTCAACAAACGTTTCGAGGGCCAGCCTCATCTTCTGGATACTGGAATTATATTTAGTATAAATACAAAGCAATTCTAATAAAAATTAATACAAAGTAATTATAATTGGCATTGGATAGGTAACATAAGGCTCGCTCTTCCGTTATAAAGATCGCCTTCTTGATGCGTGTCGTTAATCTCTCATATATAATTACTTGTGGCCATTTTGCGAGGCGATCCATATTGGCTCTACCAGCTGAACTCTCCATTCAAGAGTTGAACAGCACGCCGGGAGGTCCTGCCGTACGGGTTTGCCCCTAGCCAAACCTGACTATTCTATCATCCGACTCCACGCTAATTCTTGCAATTTACAGGTAAAAATCGAAGACTTTTCAATAGTCTCTACAGCTAATACCCTCTCTGATTTACGAATCCTTGAATCCATATATATTTTAGATAGTAAACCCACACCACACTTAACGACCAAACTTTGTCTTTCCTATTACATATTACACGTTAGATGGTTCCCTTACTTTACCACCTTCTTAGTTTAAATTAATGTTTCCCTTACTTTGCCACTTCCATGTTAATTTGTGTAATGTTGCTATTACCAATGTGCAATTCCATCAATTATCGTTGTGGTATCATGACTTATACAAAAAAGTGACTTGTAAGACCATTATCCTTATGTTTCCTATCTAATGTCAATTGTAATTACTTTGTATTACTCTTTATTAGAATTACTTTGTATTTATACTAAATATAATTCCAGTACCCAGAAGATGAGGCTGGCCCTCGAAACGTTGGTTGAAATTAAATGAAGAAAGAAAAATGCATTTCTTTTCTGCTGCCCTGGTTCTCTTATATATATTGAAACTCCGGACTATAAAGAACGGATCACTTGAATATATATATATATATATATATATATATATATATATATATATATATATATATATATATATATATATATATATATATATATATATATACATATATACATATATATATATATATATATATATATATATATATATATATATATATATATATATATATATATATATATATATATATCAACCACTTGTAGTAAGGTATGATGTAGATTTTTCGGTAGTACATAAGTTACACACGAATTTCTCTGATGTCCAACTCTCTAAATCTGGTTATTTGGAATTTAGTGGCCCTAAAAGCAACATGGATAAAAAGCATTTGGCTAAGGATCGGTTCCTGTTGGTGCGGTGCAGCGTAGTTTTGAGAGGTTTCAAAGGACCGAGGAGCGTCTTACAGATATTCAACGTCCAAGGACGAATCGATCCTTTGAAGATGATGCACTAAGGAAAGCGTTTGAAGGAGATCCTTGTTCATCAGTACGTAAGCTTGCTGGAACAATGGGAACATTAATTAATCCATAATTCATATCTGATTCTGAACAAATCTTGAGCTTAATCTAGAGTTAATCCATTAATCGTAATTACATCAATGAACGTCCTTCTCGAAGAAGGATTGCGGCATTCACCTTGCCGTAGATCTGGTGTATAGCTTGTACACTACGGCACTGAAGCAAACGACTACTTGCTATAATGCTGGTATAACACCAGGCGGTGGCGAGAAGTGCTTTATCATGAAATTCAATCAGGTTGCCATGGTGCTAGTCGCATTTGTTAGTTATTAAAGTGTTAGTGTTCAATGGTGCCACTGTGGTGTTCGGATTGGAAGTTGGGGGAGATGAAAGCGGTTTTATTGGTTTCCTTAATCTCTACAATATTCCAAGCTCCTCCCTCCTTGCCCCACACACCTTTTTCAGCGGCCACTCCCTTGTTGTTGGTCACCACTGGAGACATTATAATAATAATTTAAAAAGTGCATCAGCCATGAAAACTCCAAGCTTCTGCTGATCAAAAGGTGAAATTTGCATATAAATGTGGTTTATTTAAATCCCTTTTATTGGTAGCGGCGTATCAGATGCAAATTCGGTATATACTTGTTTCCTTTTAATTTAAAAGGATGAAGAGAATTATAAAGGTCTATTTCGATAATCCTGGCGAAGGTTTAGGGAAGAATTCATGGAAGATTAAAAGTCCAATTAGAGTACTTAAACACGCATATAATCAATTATATTCCCGGAATTTTTACTTCTTCTTAAAATAACCTAGAAATTACTATTCAACAATATAAATAATTTGACCATCGCTTAGGCAGAAATGTCAAATATAATATTAAATTCGTAAATTTCATTTGTCGTAATTGGAAAATATCATGAATTAAAAAGCAAAAAAAAGTACTTCAATTAAAATACTATTTTTAAAATTACAAAAAAGATTGCAATGGATTCTACGTCGCCTAAAGGGCTGGCCATAAACAAGAAACTATTAAGAGGTCGTTTGGTAGGCTAAAATTAAAGACCTAGCTAAAGGAAACGAAATATAAATAATGAATAATCCTGTCCACAGTGTAGAATTTAAGAGACTAAAGCCTACCAACTGATGCGTGGAAATAACTTTGCATTGGCTACTTTTTTGTAACTGATGCTCGACTAATGGTAGAGGTTTCGTAAGGTTAGGGAGCTCGTAGGTGCCCATCTGACAAATTAAAATTGGAAATTTCTCCTATTAATATAGATTCTACTATTTTTTCTTTTACGGAAATGTTTACAATTATATATGATTTGTGCCTTTGAATAGTCAATTTGGTGGTTGAAATTGGTAATATGATTAAAAATACTGGATGTGGCACTACCTCGTCTGACATTACCTTTATGTTCATAAATTCGTTTTGTTAAGCTTATTCCGGTCTCTCCTATTTAAAATCAGGAACAGTTTGTAGAGCCACACGGGATTAAGTATACATCTGCTTCATTTGGCGTTTAATGAGTTTACCAAGTTACAGTTCAAGGATATATTTAAAGAATGAAAACCAAAAATATAGTTTTACTAAGTCACTAGTTAACATATACATATATATATATATATATATATGGGAAATATAGATAATGTAAATAAGGAAAATTCTGACAGAATATAGATTAATTGGAAATCGGGTAACGTTAATTACTCGTTAATCAGCTTTTAAATGGGATACTATAAATCACTTATACAGAGGAAATATTTATATGTCAGAAAATGGGTCGATTAACGGGAGATACTAGCAAGGGTCGTTTTACCTTAAAGGGGTCACCTCGAGGAAGGGGAATCCTTTAGCGATTCAGCGTGGGGAAAATGGAGACGGACAATGATCGTGATTCTCGGCCTAATATCCTGACGGTGACGAGGATGGAGTAGGGGGGGGGGGAAGAAGATGAGTTTACGGTCCTCCTTGAAGACGGACGATGGCACCTCTGCTCTAGAGAAGTGCAACCTCCAAAAATCGAGACTCTGACGCGGCTCGGCGCGAAGTCTCACACGGAAAAGTGGAGATCCTAGAGGAGGGGGGTTCCAGATGGGACAAGAGGGAAAAGCTTTTAGTGCTTAACTTAATTAACTGCACATGTGAAGCAACTGACGAATATTCAAATTCTTTCTTCGTTTATTTTTCTCTTTGGATTCATAGATTGCTCCACGTGGAGTTATACTTAGGAGACATAGAGAGGGAAGGAATTCATAAAAAAAATGAAGGGGGTATTCTTCTTGGCGCCCCTTTCCCCTACAGTGCAAAAGAACAAAATATATAGACTTAATCAAAAAGGATAGAGTAGGAGGCTAAAATATCGCTAGCGAATAAACTACCGAGTGAACCAAAGATACACAATAGAATAAGAGGCCTTCTGAATTCTTTACCTTTCGTCCTGTCGTAAGAGGGAAGGTGACTGTTAGTTAAACATTTTGTCGCATCAATTTTTAACACCCTCGTGGCGGGGAGAGAGGTTGAAATATAAATTACAAACAGCCATATACACCTGCATAAATTACATGTAAATTAAATATGAATTATAGTTGAACATGAATAATCTAGAATTACGTGTCTCCATCTTGACCCGAATAATGGTTCTATTTAGCTTCCGCGCATGCAAAGCAGAACGCCTAGTGAGAGGACTTCGAGAACAGTATGGCCAGAGAAAGAGTATATGCTTGATTCGTAGTAGAGACTTCTACTATTGTTTTGTAGACGTAGATTCTACGGTGGGAGTACACACAGGTGAATGCGAAGATGAGCTTCCGGTTAAGGTATCTGCATGTGGAAGTGGAGGCAAGGCTGCGGTTGCTGAATCTGCAGGTGGAAGGAGAGACGAACCTGCAGTTGAGGTATCCGCAGGTGGAAGTGGAGATGAGCCTGTAGTTGAGATATCTTGCAGGTGGAGATAGAGACGAGCATGCGGTTGAGGTCTCCCCAGCCAGCTGGAATTAGATAAGAGCCTACAGTTGAGGTATGCGCATCTAGATAAGTAATCTATAAGGGGAATATCTTAGGGATGGGCGCGATTCCCCAACTCGTCCCTGATGCAGCTCTAATATAAGCCTTATCTTTCAGAGTAGGTGAAGAGAGAGTCCTCCTTAACTAGGACCACATCGCTTAGGTGAGAAGACAAGCCCTTAACGCCTTCAAGTACTAGTTCTGCCAACGTGCCCAAGCCTGATGACGTAGCCGTTATAGCTGCCTTTCCTTTGTATTCAGGGCAAACGAGCAGCTAAACTAAGGATAATCTTCCCGGATTGTCTACTATAGAGAGAGTTTAAAATAACCTAGAATTAAATTATAAGGAGTTACTGGGTCTAGATCGGGAAGCTCCTCTGATACACAAGTCAGTGGGCGATAATTCACGAACTTTTCAACCCTCGGTAACGAGGGTCAAAAGTTCATCCTGCGAAACTATTATATTCCCTAGTACTGTATTTAAAGTCATTTTTGAAAGCCTACGAGTCGCTCCAAAAACCGGATGTACTAAAGAGCCCTGGAATTGAAAATCCATCTGATTCCTGTATATTTGCAGGTCGTATATAAATTATTTAAATATAATGGCACTGCTCGAAATGTAGCAGCGTTATCAGAATATATAGTGTGTTAGACTGAAAACATCCTCGTAAATCTCTGGAATGAGCATAGTAATAAGTGTATAATAGATTGCGTGGTGATGGTGACACACGTGAATAGGAGAATGTAAATCTTTCATTCTTTCTACCGCTCCCTAGTGTGATGGCACCGATACAGTCATTCCCGGTTATATAAACTGGTTGAGCAACCAAATAACGTCCTCTGAGTAAAGGAGGTGGATCTGGGATAGCATATTCAAGATTTGACAGCTTAGGGCAAACAATAAACTTACCCGTGACTATCTTAATCACTTGCTCGGCCAAAAAATCTATTACATCGATCTTGTTATTATTATCAGGAGACAGTGAGAATTCGGATTTCCATGCGTAAAATTGAGGCGCAACAACAGCAGTTCATAAACAACCTTGTATTAATAGTAATTGAGAGAAGATAGCTTACGTGGTTGTAAATATAGGCCATTCCTCTTTAAACATCCCTATTACTTTTGGTTGCAAAGGGGATTTGTTTATTGAAAAAACAAAAAAAAACAATTTACCGTTTCTAGCGTCCCAACCTAAACCAAGTACTTTTAATAATTCTTTGGCTAAATTACGTTGCTCTCTGAAGAAAGCGTTATACAGTCTTGAATTCGAAGACCATTTGCTTATATTATAACGCTTCATTTAATGTACCTCATGCCTCAGAAGAAAAAGTACAGGCAACATTATCTACATAAAGACCTTTAAAAAAAATATTCGACAATTTTCCGCCCTTTCTCCGCATTAACTCAATCACTGAGCATTCAACATAAATTGTAGGCTCGAGGCTCCAAAGCAAATTCTCATTATCTGAATGGTACCTATGGACTATCTTGTGACGGTATTTTAGCCATAGAAATAGAAAAGTATCTTTGTCTTCCTCCTTTAACATTATTTGAACGTCTTTTCTATATCGGCAATACAGGCAAGTAAAAGGATACTGCCTAATTCTAATAAGGATATGGTTCAAGTTATTAATTAATGATGGGCGCAAATTTAAACAGTCGTTTAGAATTACCTTACCAGCAGAACGATCAAGTACCTCACGTTGGGGAGTTGATGGGGAATTGTAAGGGAATCCCCACGTGGAAGATCTTTAGCAGAGAGGAACTCCCATGTGCAGCAGTGGTAAGCCTATTCCCTTCCCCCTTTCAAAAGCGGTAGCCTCGAATCGAGTCCCCCACGATTCACCTTTATGCGGGCTAAGAGAGCTCTGCAAGGAGATTCGAGGCCCTTCAAGAGTATAGCTGTTTCTCGCTAACCCTCAACTCCAGGAAGAGCCTTGGACATAAATAACGCTCGACTCCCCAGAAGAGACACAGAGTTGAGAAGTCTCGCCCAGAACCCAGATAATTTCGCCATTGTTCCAAGTCAAGTGCTAGCAACCAAGCAAAGTGACCGCTGGACTATTTTGTGTATTTGGAATTAGCCGCAGCCATGAGGTAATTCCACTGAACGATCGCCCCGAGTGATTTTCCCGACTTCTTTCATCAACTCCTTTTGAAGCCCTCCTTATTTTGGGTAGCCAAAATACTCTCCCCTGGACCGGAAGTTACCCCACCCCCCTTGCTTTTGGAGAACGGTCATCACTCAAACCTCCCGCTTTGAAGTCCGAACGGCCTCACCTCAAGTGCAGAAGATATCCGTAAGCCAACCCCTCTCCCTCTTTTAGTAACCCAATTGAGTTAATCCTCCCCCATTTGAATAGTTTCCTCCGGGAATACCTTAAGTTCTAACTTCATAGCCTGATTTATAACTACAATTCCCCTTTCATTTACTGATGTGATTTTGCCCGTTAATTCTTTGAGGTAATTTTACCCATCAATTCTCTCATTAATTTTGTGTAAATAAAATTATATTTTTGTTTATGTCTCTTTAAATAACCTTGAGCTTGGCCATTGTCCATAATTTACCTGACCTCGTTGCACTCTCTCGCTACTCAGCCTGTCTGAACTCGTGGTTTTCCGTCCCTTTTGTCGGGTCGCTTTCAAGTTATTGGTCCCTCGCTCATAGATATAATATGGTATTAATATAATGTAATGTCATACCACGACAGGAATCTTTCTGAAATATTGCAGATAAATGATTTGAAATACAAATATTTTAATTATGCATCGATCATTTATCTTACTAGAGTGAAATACAGAATTAGAACCTAATTATAGCATTGAATTCCGACCAGCTTTGTGGTATTCAGAGGTTATTCTAGAAACCTCTCCTAAATGCCTTCTTAGCGAGAGCATATGAGCTGTAGCATGGCTAACCATGATCAAGCTAATTCTTTATGGATTGCGCACCATCCTGGTCTTAAAGCTGGACGTTCAGCAAGTAATAGATGAACGTACGCCTTAAATGTATGGAGAATCCCACTGAAAAATAAGCAATTGTCTACAGTCATGGCCAAAGGTTTTAAGAGTACTCTATTTTGTCATATCAGTAAATTAATGGCACTAAACAAACGGTGCGTTTTGTTTTTAGTGTTCGTATCATACTTTTAAGGTAAAATATAAACAAATTTAGATCCCAAACCCATTTTATTAATAAATGCAGTCATTTGATGCGCAAATCAAAATTTACAATGATGTCCTGTATTCTTCAGGATTGCATCAATTCGTTTTGTGATGCTAGAGACCAAATTTGCGATGATATTTTGAGTGATATTGCTCTCTTTTTGTTCAATAAGCTCCCTCCCTAACTGTTAAGAATTGGATGGCTAAAATCGATCAACGACCAGTTTGATTAACGACTACAAATTCTGTATTGGGTTCAAATCTGATGAATTCCTTGGCAAACGTCCCAAAAGTTCGATTATATTTTCAACTAAGAACTTAGTTATCGCTTTTGCTTTGTGACAAGGTGCACTATCATGCTGAAAAGGGCTGCAGTTATCATTCTCAAATTAGTTCTGATTGGTCGGGAAAAGGTGCTGATGAACACTTTTTGGTACAAATTCGAGTTCATAGCAGTGGTATTGGGCAAAATTGTTACTGCTTCAGTTCCCTGAAATGAGAAGTAGCCTCAGATATGGAAAGTATTCGGATGTTTCATCGTGAACAAGAGAAAATACTCGTGAAATTGTTCCCTTTTATCTTCTTAACAAGAAATCTTCCAGAAGCTACAAACGAGAGGAAGGGAACATCCTAAAATAAACATTACTTTTCTCAAGTCTTCAACAGTATATTCTTAATATTTCCTACAAAAGTAGAACCTATCCATTAATTTCTTATTGGTGAGATAAAGCATATTTGCAGCACTTCTCGACTCGAGACCTTTATCAAAAAGTCATCTCCTCACTGAATCGTCTACACCTGCTTCTTTCCAACCGTGAGCAAGATTGGAACTGGAGCTAGTAGCTTACCAGGAGGAAATCTTAACGTTGTTTTGAAACTCTTGGGCGTCTAGAATACTTCTTTATAGAACGGTAACCAGTATTTTTAAAGTCATTAATGATAAAAAAAAGTGCTACTTAATGCAATAGTCTTACCAACTATCTCTTTGAATTTCAGGACACTTTGAGCAGAGAAGCAATGGTTGCACACTTTTCTTTAAAAATAAACATTTCTCGAATTTAAAAAGATTCAAACATTTATTTTTACAAATAAATATGACGAAACAGATTAGAATTACACAATATCATTTATTTAACCCATATTTGTCATTATTTCACCCTTTTGATCAAATAGGCTAGTTCTAAGGAGTGAAACGCACCCCCTCTCTGGACCTGGACCAGAGCGTCATTTGGGATTCATCGAAGGAATGTATTTTTTTCTCATTATTTTTTAAATTTTCTCAAGTTAGTAAACCTGAAATAATTTAAATATTATAATAATTATTCCTATCATGTAAATTTGACAAAGGAATGGAAAAAAATATATTAGTCTAAAAACTTTTGGCTATGACTGAAGCTCATCAGAGAAAACTGGAAAGCTACTTGAATCACTTCCTAAGAAGATTAGTTTTTGGAGCTGCATCGACTTCCATTATATCACTGTGTTTTCCATATTTTTTCTCCACAATTATTAGAAGCTTTTACGTTAAGACGTCTTGCAGTACTAGGCAGGTGTTCTCTAAGGTTTCATGGCTCTGTACAGCTCCTTTAATTCCATTAGAATTATAATGGCTTATTAAATATCACTATAGAGCGCTGTTTCCCGTTGGCACTTACGCATGTACAAAGAAAGAAAAAAACGAGATATATATATATATATATATATATATATAATAAAAAAACTCACAAAGTGAAATGTGAGGAAAGCAATAATATTAAAATTAAACCCACAAGAAAATAAAAAGATGAATCCAAGCAGTTTCGAACTATATTTGCAAGTTCATTTTCAAGGAATAGCATGAAAATGGAGAAGACAACCTTATATACGGTAAAAAGATACGAAGGCAATGCTCATCACATAGTACAAACCAATGGAATAAACAGAAAAACAAGACAAAAAAATGCCAAGAACAAGAACAATATGCAACTAATAACAGAGATATGCATCCCTAAAAAGATAGGGATCCAACAAAGTGTCCGCGCGATGACTACTTCGAGTTCCTGCAGCTCACAACCCTGTTCCTCGGAGGAGGCACAACGACTAAACCATTGTTTAGTTTTCTTGGTGCCATCCACTACGCGAGGTGGATGTTAAAGGGCATCTACTGCCTCAAGATGTTCCTATTCCGACACCAGTTCAATACAGCGAAACGAGAGAAGTGGAATGCGACTGGCATGGCGCTGTTCATTGCCCAGGTGAAGTCTGCTTTTGGCACGAAGCTCCTGTGTCATCCCACGTCCCATACAACGACATCATGTTGCTGACTGAACTCTAGAAGTACACGGACCAGATTAACGTTGCTGCAACGGCGAGCATTGCCCTCCACGGCATCTCTGGTATTTGGCGCAAGACTTGGTCGACCGTTCCCTGTTGGACGACCGGGTTCCAGACAAGAGAAAGGCCGACTGCGTGACTCGGATGAAGACTTTCAGTCTAAAGCCAAAAGCCTGAGAGTGGTGAACGACGCAGCTGAACGAAGAGTGGCCCCGGCAGAGGTGTACATAACGACGTTGACGAAAGTTGAGGATCAGAAGCAATTCATCTTCCGACTCATTCACGAACACCGAATAGCCATCCTGGAACCCTCAAAGACACACACACACACACACACATATATATATATATATATATATATATAACATTTATTACAGTCGAGAGTGGTAGTCGCATGGTTAAGCCAAGCAACAGCGCGCGCTTAACCTACTAGCCCCAAGTTGCTAATCACTATAGGAAAGGAACTTAACTTTGGCCCCTCTCCCGTCTGTCGGAAGTTTTCCATGTTTTGTTTCCTAGTAAGTAAGAAACCATATTTGTTATATATGAAGCTATTTCTTGTAACATTTCTCCACTTTGTCTCTGAATATGTTACGTACCGGATCGAAACGCGTCAGTTTCATAAACTACCGGGGAGAAGTACATTAATTTATCACTATCTTCGTTCACATCAAAACCTTAAGTTTTGAATGAACTTCGCAAAGCTTATTCAATAGTTGACTCAAGAAGAGAAGGCGAATATACAACTTGAATTCATAGTTCCCAATCATTACCAAATCATTTCTATCTCGATTATACATATAGAATTCTAGGATTATTTTTCCGATTGTCTTCTATAGACTTAAAAAACGAAGGGGCTGGGAGATATAAAATATATTTCTCTCATGCACCTATTTTCATGTAACAAAGTGGTACAGGTTGTTAGAAATTAAAAAAGCAATACACTCTTAATACTATCTTTTACAATAACAAACATCACACCCACATACAACATAAAAAAAATAAAACTACATACCAACCTAACATATAACAAATAAACCATAGCAAACATCTCAGAACCAACAAATAAAATCAACAAACACAAACCATTTCACTTAACCTTCTTCGAAACTCATACAGGTCACAATCATTAAATAAAAGCAATACAAATAAACAATCTAATTTAGGAAACAGCAAAATTTCGCCAGAACCCCTTAGTTTAACTTAAGATTGCTGTAACCTAACCTGAGAAATGGTAAGTATCTTGTTAGTGATTTACTCACTCTGTACAGAAGAGTAGACTGGGCACGGTACGCGGATCTTCTCGAGGCCTACCATCCACCAAATGTGGACGAGGCAATTCTCGAGGAGATAGACGAGGCACTCGATGACCTTAACGACCATCTTATAAACGCAGATAGGGCTTGAATCCCAAAAACCTAGTATAAAACCATCTCAACATACAGATGGACTGGGTATACGAAAGAAATATATAGAGAATTGTAGGTACTTTACAAAATAAACATCAGAAATGCATCCGTTGACTCATTACAACGAAGTAAAGAGATCAAAGAAGAGCTCAACCAGTTGATCCTCGAACAAAAACAGATACGATGGGACGATGCGATCGAGAGCATCGATCGAGACACATTTCCCAAAGACTTTTGGAATAAAGTCAGAAGCATCAGAGGCTCATCTGGAAAAAAGAAGAAAATGGAAATCTTAAAAACAAGATGGATCCATTGAAACAGAAGATAAAAGCATCGAGGTAATATTCCCGCTTTATTAGGAAAAAATCTTCAGTATACCCGAAGAAGAGAACGAAGATTTTGACATAGAGTTTGAAAATAACATCATAGATGAGCTCAACACGGAAATACACAGAACGCATCCTCATCACCAGGTGGATAGACTGCATGGCGGAGACGTCGAGATTACCGAAGAAGAGATTCTTGGCACACTCCACTCATTCCGCCAAAAAGCCCCAGGCCAATCGGAGCTTACGAAGTTAAACTTCGAAAAGGCATCAGCCAACCTCATCGAAGGAATGAGACAAATATTTAACGCATGTCTGAATACGGGGTACTTTCCAGATGCTTAAAAAACGGCAAAGATGATCTTCTTGCCCAAGCATGGAAAGGAACCAACGTTGAGAGAGAGCTACCTCCCAATTTCACCTCTGGAATTTGGCGGGAAACTCTCTGAGAAGATCCTCAACCAAAGATTGGTGTCTCACCTAGGAAGAGAACTCCCTCTACAGCCCTTGCCAATACGGGTTTAGAAAAAAGCAAAGTACGGAAATGGCGATTAATGTCATTACGGAAAAGCTTGCCCAAGCCAAACGAGACAAGAATTAAGTGGATATGGTTTGTCGGGATTTATCAAAGGCGTTTGATAAGGTGTGGCAGCGCAGTATGCAGTATAAGATCTTACGGCTGGGTCTAAGTGAAAACTTGGAAAGAACTCTCTGTGACTACGTCATGGAGAGAGTGGTGTATGTCAGTTTAGGGTGCACGGACAGACCAAAGTTTTCGCTCACTGCAGGCCTCCTGTAGTGGGAGGGGTATCTGTTCCCCACCCTTTACTCGATATACACCGCGGATGTCCAAGCCCCTGTGTATCCCTCTTCCCTTAATATTCAGTACGCTGATTATTTCAGCCA
Source organism: Ceratothoa steindachneri (assembly GCA_963969495.1). Taxonomy (NCBI): domain Eukaryota; kingdom Metazoa; phylum Arthropoda; class Malacostraca; order Isopoda; family Cymothoidae; genus Ceratothoa; species Ceratothoa steindachneri. The sequence continues at coordinate 2,433,879 of OZ018322.1, forward strand.
GATAACCGTATCTCCATAGAGTAATGCACCGTGGCAAGCTCGCATGACAGCGATAGAAATTGAAAATCTAAACACCTACGAGGCTCAATGGAAAATTAGAACCAACCAGGAGAAATTCAAGGTGCTCCTCATTGGACGCACCAGAACAGCAGACGTGAGAGTGGGGGATACTCGCTATCCCTACACCAATGAATGCAATGTACTCGGTATGAAAATTTCTTCTATGGGGTACAAGAAGCACGTCGAAGAACAAATTTCCCGAGCATCGGCCGCTGTCGGAACTCTATAGATGTTCAGAAATCTATGTGAAAGTAACAAGAAAAAGATCTCCAATGCCCTTGTTAGATATACGTTGCTTTACCCCGCCTCCACCCTCTCTTGTGTCTCAAAAGCACAAAAGAGGCGAATACAAGTAGTGCAAAATAAATGCATGTACTTAATCACAGGTACACGCAGGCGAGAAAGAAGACGCCAAGAAGACCTGCACAGAGAGGCGGGGATAACTCCAATCAACAAAGTCATCGAAGAACGGACTCGAAAGATGCAGGATCTGGTTAATCGTGAACTGAGTGAAGAAATTACTCAAATGATTAACCAGAACAGAAGAGCAGAATGTTGCGCCAGATTCTCAAGCTCCGCTAACCAAGTGGCTGACGGGGACTAAGTGCCATTCTACGCATGATGAGATTTATAATCTAAGAATCTAAGAAACAACCGAATTAAGAATTAAAACTCACAACTATGACTAAAATTCACCGATGAAGACAAAAGAAAAATCAAAAAAGAAAAAAAAACACCGAATACGACGAGAAAAATCAACCTGACTATGAAAAAACAATAAAACAAATACACACACATACAAAGAATTTAAAACATTAAACACGCATTTAAAAGTTTGAAAAAACATAAACAAACAAGCAATGCATATCACACAACAAGGCTATACTAAAGTTGGTAAGACAAATGGCTTGAACGCCATAATAAATAAAAATCAACGAAAAAATCAAAGAATATACACTACAAAGAAATAATAAAAGTGATAGGCCTGATCAACAGGCTGTTGCATCTCTTTGCACCCTACCACTCTTCTTTGTCTATTTTCTTTGTCTAACCACACAACCTATCGTACTTTCCTACACACATACACCTTCAGCTTAATTGTAATTGTACTCACTCTGTACGCTTGATCTCTCGCTGCGAACTGGTAAAGGCTATCACAGGAAAAGGAGGAACGGTTTTAGGCAGGACCTAAAGAAAACGCCTTCTCAAGAAAACTTCTAAGAAGAAATATATGCGCTTCTGGGGCTGATTGGAGATTCCTCCTGTTCCAGTTAAGCGAAGTTTCTCCCCCCCCCCCCGAATTGGTTGCTCTTCCTTATTCTAAATTCTTGACTCTTTTTTCATACTTTTTACCTCAAACTTACTTCTCACTAGTACTACATAACTTGCTCACCGGCAAAGTCTGAGTTGCAGTTGATAGTAAGGTATAGTGAATCCCTGCAGGAAACCCTCTTAGGGAGCCAGAAAAGGGGGGCCAATTCTCGGTCACGAGCCAGAACCAAACTGTAGACTGCTGTTAAGACTAGGCCCAGATAGGTAGAGTTCTCCAAGGAGAGTGCGAAAATTGGAAGGTAGGCGAGTTTGAACTAGGACAAATAGAGGGCACTCCTTCCAATTGTGGAGACTGAATAAGAATCCAGAGCTGAAGATCGACAGAGGAACCCCTCTCCTCGGAGAAGGGATGACTCGCGGTAAGATGGACCGACCGGACTTCAAAAGGCTTCCCCTGAAACTCATACCTAACGGAAGGAAAAGATCACCATAAGAAGTAGTGCAATGCATATTTATAGATCTGGAGATACCACAAATCAAATGCATTGATACACCATCTGGATTCGCAGTTATTTGCAAGGAAAAAAAGAGGTGAAGGCAGCTAATGTCATCTGCGGGAAGCATTATGCTAAGGAAGTTGGACTTGGAAGCTAGAGTACCACCACAAATCACGGCTAACAGAAGTGTCATCTGCCGAAAAATCGATTCCTGGGTAGGAGAACACTCATGCCAAGAAATAAAAGAAGAACTTCAGTAGAGACAGAAATGGCTCAAAATTGCAGAGGTGGTCAAATTTATAGATCAGACTCACGTTTTCAAGGTCATTTGTGAATCTACCGAAATGGTTTCAAGGGTCATGGAACAGGGACTTCTCGCTCTCAACATGAGGATCCCATTCGCTCACATACAAAGAGACGTCTTCACAAGTATACAGATATGCTTCAGATGTTATGCATTGGAAGAACATACGACGCAATATTGCCCCCCAAAAGACCTTATATATTGTTCTGAATGTGGAACTGAAGGCCATTATTGGTGATACTGCAACAACACAGTTAAAAGATGCATTAACGGCCAAGGGGGATAAAAAACTATGGCCATGATTTGTCCCCCAAAAAGAGAAATTATAAAGAGAAAAGAAACAGAGTCAAACAGAAATAATACGAACGTAAATAAAAACTCATACACAGCAATGGTAAAAAGTGACCAACAAGGACCGGCAACTCAGATTAATTTAGATGCTACGCTCAACGAAAAATACTTACTTGTATATTACTGCCCACGTGATGAATATAGCTAACCCTGGAAGCTATGCAACAACATCCAACAGCATGTTACAGGAAAACGGGCTCGAACCGATGAAATTTCCCCAAAAAGTCGACTCATCGGCCATTTTCAGAATCAAAGTCACAGAAAAGACAAAACATGAGTTAATCGAAAATGCAAAAGGAAATCAACAGGCAGAAGAATAAGAAGAGGACACAATCAGCTAAGACTCAGAGACTGAAAACTCCTCCTCCGACACAGAGCAAGAGTGCACACGGGTTACTCGCATGATAGCCCAAAGAAAGGACAGATCTAAATCCACAAGTAAAAGTGGTCCATCACCCAGAGATGAACTACCGGAGGGACCCTCGAATGCAGTCAGCAGAGGGAAAACCCAGGAGGAACGAAAGAAACACCAGAAAAGGAAGAAACACCGATAACTTAACAGATAGGACAAACTAAACGGAAAACGAATAAACGAACGGAAATGGACAATTGGATTATGGATATTAAGAAATTAAAAATATTAAAAATTAACACATGCGGATGGAAAAATAAGGAAATTATGTACGGAAACTTATTCTGAAAGATTGACCCAGATGTTGAGGTAATATCAGATAATGGACGAAACACAGAAAACGAGAAATCAAAGATATGGAACTACAATGTTATTAGCACAAATCCTTCGGGAGAAACACACAACGGAGCGGCAATAGCGGTAAAACAAGGATTGCAGTACAAAACAATACAAGGATTGGAGGATGCATATTTAGCTATAAAAATTAAAATTGAATTAAACAACATCATTGTCGCAACGCGATACCAGCCACCCAGGCGCCCTCAATTACCGGTACAAAACTTTACTAAACTCTTCAACTATAGTATACCAGTCATATTGATGGGCGATTTAAAGGCCCATTGCGGGGCTTCTGGGTACAAAAATCCAAACAGAGTCGGAAAACAATTTAACACGCTTATCAATAGACGTATGCTGCAAAGACTGGGAACCAATTTCTCTACATACTTACGAAGAGATCACGCAACAAAACCGGACATATGCCTGGCTAACTTCAATCTGCCCTTTAACTATTTTATGGAACCAGTGGATGTTCCTTGTAGTGACAACACTGTGACTCTAATGTACATAAACAAGAATCCTATACAAATCCCTTCAAAGAAATGGAAGGCGTACCATAGAGTGGAATGGATAAGTATAAAGAATTACTTCTGACGTACGTTCCCAACTCGCTCGGGAAAGCCGCTCTAGAGTTGGATAGGATCAGAGAAGAAATTAAAAGGGCAGAGAGGGGAGCCGTCCTGATTTACTCGTTCCAAACTATTAAACAATTTAGGTGGACACCATAAATGGTGACTTTGAGCGAGGAGATCAGCCAGGTGGCAGAACATATAAGAAGATTCGGAACATCAAGGGAAGCATACAACGCACTAAGGAGACATAAAAGAGAACTAATAGCACTAATTTATGAAAAACAGAAAGAGAAATTGGATCAGCACATCGAGAAAATAGATGTGGAAACATCACTAAAGGAATTTTGGAAACATATCAACAGATTAAAGACTCGGACAACAAGGGATAAAATGAAAATTAAGGATGCAGGGAACAACAAAATTTTAGAAAAGGAGAAAGAAATAGAGGCATTATTTAGAGACCACTGGAGAAATATATTCAAAATTAGCGAAGAAGAGAATGAGGAATATGACATTGATTTCGAACATGAGATCGTGGACAAAGTCAATGGAGAGATTGAAAGGACATACATCTTCCACTTTGTCGAAGAAAGGAGAAACAACAACAACGGAATAGACGCAATCATTACATTTAATGAATTAAAAGAAACCATAAAATACTTCAGACAGAGAGCCCCAGGCAGATCGGGACTCACCAGATTAAATTACATCTAAAAATCCCTGAACATACTGGAAGGAGTGAGAAACATCTTCAATGCGTGCTTGAACATGAGATACTTTCCTGATGAACCGAAAGTAGCGAAGATGATATTCACATCCCAAGGCGATAAAAACCCGTAGATCAAGTGGGTACCTACTGCCCCGACTCGCTGCTAGATTTCGTCGGTAAGGTATTGGAAAAAATAATAAATAACAGACTGTCCAAATTCCTCGATGATAATGGCCGAAGAAACAGATGCCAATTTGGCTTCAAGAAAAGCAGAAGCATGGAGATGGCCCTTGGAGTAATCCTTGAAAAGATAGTGATAACAAAAAGAGAAAAAATGATCGTAGACATCGTATGCCGGGACGTGTCCAAGGTATTTGACAAAGTATGGCGGAGGGGTATACAACAAGATCAAGAGGATTTTATATGATTATGTAATGGAGAGACGTGCTTATATGGAAATAGGACATCAGGGTGTGCTGCCCGGTCTTCTTTATCAATCTTTGTTTTCGTCAACAAACAGTGATATTGCTTATTTATCGAATAAAATTGAATACTAGTGTTTTTAAACTGCATTGAATACTAAAAATTATAAGTCTACGTATGTAAGTTAATTTATATGGACATATAAAGTGATATTACCGCATTACGTCGAAAATTCCCATGTTCCCACTGAGTCTGTTTGAAAGCCATTAAGCCTAAACTCAACTGAGTGATTAGAAGTGCAGCGCTGCCACGTCCATCTTGTTTAACTAATCTCTTCACTCTTTGAATTAATAAATTAAAACAATCACTCATCAATCAAAACCTACAACCTTTAAAATAAAAATTTTAACAATTAAACATTACTGTTTCTCCTAGTAATTAAACAAACTCCCATAGTACATAAACACTGTTGTCAGATTTCTCGATTCATCCTTAGAAAGAATGACTCCTCCTACTCTCAGGAAGGCAGACAAAGAAAAAAATACTCCAATTACAAGAGGAACAACCGAATTAAACGAACCAGTTAATTTTAATGAGCTGCAGAGCCATATTTCCTCATCTACGCTATCAGTTGATGCCAAAGACATTATGAACGTTCTCTTTAAGTTTTTTGAATCATCTTTTGCCAAACAAGAACAAAAAATCATCTCTCTCGAAAAATCTAACGAACAAATGAGATCAAAAATAAAAAAATTAGAAGAAAAGGTTGATTCTTCCGACGCTTATGAAAGACGAGATACGATTATATTCTCCGGCAATATACCTGAAGCTACCCATAATGAAAACTGCAGCAATAAGTTATTAAAGATAACTGCCACTTACAAATGCAAGAAGCTGACATCTCTGTTGCTCATCGTCTAGGTCCCAAACCAAATGTACAAGGTCCGGACAAAAGAAACATAATTGTGAAGTTGCGCAGAAGTGAACTGAAGCGTGATATCTTCTCAGTATGCAAAGAATTCAAACCTTCATTCTATGTAAACGAACAACTGACTCCAAATCGCAACAAAATCTTTTTCGTCCTCCACCAAGCTAAAAAGAAATTCTCCACAAAGATCGCAGGCTGTACTACCAGAGATGGATTCAGCAACGTCTTCCTGCCATCACCCTCTGGTCGCCGTGACCTACGTATAGTTATCAATACCCGAGCTGCCCTCCAAAAATTTCTGTCGGAACACCTCAATTCGACGCTTGCAGACTTTAATGCTGAGAATCTCTGAAACGATCAGTAATAATACATTCGGTGATATTACTGTTTTAGATGAAACAAACAAACCATGTTTTGACCTAGCATTCACTTACTTTTATTTCAATTGTATTACATACTTTATTCCTTTTTCTCTTATTAAAGTTATCATAAAAACAGTATTTTAACTGTTTATAGATATTTTATACGTAATTTCAATTTGTAACCTTCAATTTTTAAATTCCTTTATGTTTGAACAACTCGATCACTTCAATAATATCGATCCAGACATAAACCATTTTGATGAATTATATCCAAATTTTAAAGAAAATAACGTAAGAAACCAATACTACGATTGTGATAAATTTAACACTACATTTTCATTTGAAAAAACAGATTGTCCATTTTAAATCTTAACATTCGATCTTTGCACGCAAACTTTGATGAATTTTCAATATTTTTGTCAACACTTAATTATAAATTTTCCGTTTTGGCATTCACCGAAAGCTGGCTAACAAATAATAATAAACACCTTATCAGTGTCCCAAACTATAGCTCTTTTCATTCACTACGCGACGTAAACAAGATAGGGGGAGGTATATGCGTGAATATATATCTGACAGACTCATTACTAAAAAAAGTTGACGAAATAAGTATTTCCTATAACTATATAGAAACTTTATTTATCGAAGTAAAATTAAATGGTAAAACAATAATCATTGGAACCGTATTAGACCCTCTTCTGGTGACCCAAAGATGTTTATAGATAAGATTACTGAATTAATCAATTACTTCAATCTTACAAACTATGACGACATAATAATTACAGGAGATTTTAACTTTGATCTATCAAACTTTGAAAACCACGCATCAACTTAGTCCTTCCTCAATACTCTTTATTCTCATTCCTTACTTCCAATTATAACAAAACTGACAAGAATAACCCAAAACTCAGCAACACTAATTGACAATATTTTCAGAGTTCACCCCGAAAATTACTCTTCCGGTATTCTCCTTTATGACATATCGGACCATCTTCCTATATTCATGATCCAAAAGTCTTTTTTCAACTCGAACAATATTCATCAAATCGTACAATAACCTACCGCATAATTAACGAAAATACCTTATCAAACTTCTATAACTATGTTCTAAATCATAATCTATATGAAATTTCCTATATAAATGACATCGATTCTGCTACCGAAGAGTTAATTTCAAGGCTAGACGATGCTTTCAAACTTAATTGTCCTCTAAAATCTAAAACCATATCATATAAACACAAAACAAAACCTTGGATAACAAACGCAATTATAAATAACATCAAAAAACGTCAAAAAAACTTTTCTCTTTATAAGCTTAGTCAAATTCCAGAACACACACATAAAAATTTTCGGAATCAAGTTACTAACCAAATTAAAATGGCCAAGAAAAATTATTACCATGAACAAATTAATCAAACGAAAAACAATATAAAACAAACTTGGAAATTAATCAATTCTGTGATAAAACCTAAAATTACTAAAGGAACAAACCAAATTAAACAAATTATCATTGACGGTAAATCAGTTGATGACAATAAGGAAAAAGCGAATGAATTTAATAAATTTTTTGTCAACGTAGGTAAAAAAATCTCAGACTCCTGCAAAATAGTCGATAAATCTTTTATTTCGTATTTTAATGAGATTAATGTACCAAATTCCTTATTCTTTTCTCCTGTAAGCGTAGCCGATATAAAAAAAAAATCATTAGTTCACTAAAAAATTAAAAAATCAGGTATTAATTCAATCTCCACTGAAATGTTAAAATACATCTCTGATATAGTTGCTCCAATTTTAGCATCAATAATCAATAAATCATTTACGCAGGGTATATTCCAAAGTGTATTAAAAGTTGCTCAGGTAACACCGTTACCAAAGGCCGGAGACCTCACAAACGTCAGCAATTACCGCCCTATTTCATGTCTTACAATGTTCAGTAAAATATTGGAAAAAATAGCATTCAATAAACTTTATAAATTTCTGGAATCTAATTCACTGTTGTATAAACACCAATATGGTTTTAGACGTCAGAAATCAACGATTCACGCGATAATTAACCACCTTCAATATTTATATGATAACATTGAAAAGGGACACATTGTATTCTCAATTTTTCTCGATTTTAAAAAAGCTTTCGATTGTGTCAACCATAATATTCTACTGTCAAAATTAGCTATGTACGGAATTAGAGGCAAGTGTCAAAATTGGTTGAAATCATATTTAACTGAAGGAAAGCAATTTGTCTCCGTCAATGGTCATGACTCATCCCACCTTAATATTACAACTGGGGTCCCACAAGGCTCCGTGCTAGGGCCACTGCTATTTTTAATCTATATTAATGATATTGTTAAATCATCTTCTCTGTTTAAATTTATATTATTCGCGGATGATAGTGCCTTATCAACTCCCTTGCCATATGACAAACCGAGCAACATTGCATCTACAATAAATAAAGAACTCGAAAATGTCTTCAGGTGGCTTAATGTTAATAAACTATCAATAAATGTAGATAAAACCAAATATATTCATTTCTCTTACAAAAAATCTATTGAATTGTCCCATATTAAAATGGGCGACGGAATAATCTATGAAACTACTCATATCAAATTCCTAGGCATCTTTATTGACAAAAATCTGAGTTTTAAACAACATATTACGCATATCTCAACCAAACCATCAAAATTGATTGGAATATTATATAAATTAAATAAGTTTCTTCCTAAATCTATTCTCCACTCTTTATATATGACAATGGTGCAACCTTACTTGAAATATGGCATAGAGAGTTGGTATGGAAAATATCAAAATTATCTCAATAAATTAGTCATATTACAGAAAAAAGCAATTCGAGCCATCCATCAACTTGACTACAATGAGCACACTAATCGTTATTTTAAGGAATCCAGAATTCTAAAATTAAATGATCTCTTTGTTTTTCAAACATCCTTATTCCTTTACAAAACAATAAAGTGTTCCTATAATAGCTATATATTTAATATGTTACAAACAGCTGATGATACCCATAATCACCAAACCCGTAATAGAACAAAATTTATTTCACCCTTGTATTCAAAATCAAAATCAAAATGTAGCTTTCTGTACAAATCTATCAAAATATGCAATGGCATGGACGACAATATCAAATCCCAAACCAATTTAGCTCAATTCAAAAAAGCTCTTAAAAACAATATAATTTCGGCTTACTAAATTTCTATTCAGCTTCTGTTATTGTGTATTTATTTGTTACCATACACTATTATACTGTGTACTAATACTTTGATTTATACATTATAAATATGTTATTATTTATATAAGACTGTTGACTATGTTAACTAGATACCTCTTGAAAGAATCGCTGGAAATAAAATAGTTTTTTTAATTTATCTCTAAATTTAAATTATATAATTATTTTTTATTTGCAATCATTACAATGGTTATAATCTCAAATGAATATTAAGTTGTTTATATTTGTATAAACATGAAGGGATTTTTAGTCTTGATAATTTTATGCTTAGTCTTAAGTTTCTGCCCTAAAAGTCACTGACTTATTTTGGGCTCATAAATAATCCTGTATGTATAAGTACTTATAGTAACTTGGCATTATTATTTAAAATGCAATATGTTTTTACTGTAGATTGGATTAGTATGGAATAAATAAATAAATAAATAAATAAATAAATAAATAAATAAAAAATATACCACCACCAAGAAATGAAAGCTGCGTAAACATCCAATTTGCCGACGACGTCACTCAAATCATAGTTTGCCCCTACAGGAACGGCTTAATGCAAGCTAGGACGACTGCAGAAGAGATAAGAAGCATTAATAGATACGAAGAAAAATGGAAAATTCAAACCAACAGGGATAAATTTAAAATGGTACCCGTGTACAGGAAGAGCATCTCAGATGTATATGTAGAAGAACAGCGCTACATATACGACAAACAATGTAAGGTGCTCGGAGTAACCATTACGAAATCAGGTTATAAAAAGGACGTAACTGACAGGGTGAATCGAATAAAGAGCGGCCTGGCATTACTATACAAGTTAGTTAACCTAAGCATGAAAAACAAGAGAAAAATTTATCAAGCCATAGTACAGTCCGCGATTATTTATCCAACCATAGCAAAGTACACAATCTCGAAAAGTAACCTATTAAGACTCTAAACAGTTCAAACAATGCTATCTACTTAATAACAAACACTAGAAGAGGAGAAAGAAGAAGAATACGAGACCTGCATAGAGAGGCAAGGATAAAGCCACTTAACAGAATAATTGCAAAAAGAGCAAGGAAAGTATTAGAAAAGACACATAATGAAGTGAGAGTTGAATTAACCAACCAAATTGCCCAGAGAGAAGGATGGAGATGACACAGATTATTCCTAAGTTTCCCAAGGAGGGATGAGGGAGGAGAAGAAGACGAAGAAGAAATCTACACCTAAAGAAAGAGATTAATACTCGACGACGACTAAGAGTAATTAATTAACCGAAGCAAACCAGAGGATAACATATAGTCAATTATAACTAGGATAGGAATAGGAAATAATAGATAGAAAGATAAAAACCTACACCAGTTTTTAGTAAGAATATTTACTAATAACGGCTTGAACAACTCAGAAATACCAATACTACTTTCTAACTTTATCACGCTAGCTATACTACCTAAAATGGACAGAGATAAGCCTGACCTTCAGGCAATTAGCATCTCTTTGCAAAGCTCTTACTTCCTTCAGCCTTCTGCATCTATTCGTTTTTACTATCACATTCACACACGGGACTCACACTGATACGTGGGACAGGGGTCACGATAAACTGTTATAGTTAGAGACAAGCGACACATCGTGGTTCGGATTCCACGTTAAGCTGTAGGTCCCATGAGTAACTAAGTCTACTTTTGTCTCTTACTATTTTCTTCTCTCTTCTATCCTAAAACCTTCTTCTTCCTCTCCCTCTCACTCCTAACAGCCATATTCACAGTGCTTGGAGCCTACTTTGGCTATAGACAGTGTGACTATGGGGGTCTATAAAGGAGTTTTGGGCCTCCCATCTCCCTCCTTGGCCGCTCCATGAGTGCCAAGGGGGGCGAGGGGAGGGTCAGAAGAGCTGTTCTTTGTCTTCCACCTATATTTTCATTTCATTTCATTTCATTTTGTTAGTCAGCTATAAAATGTAAAGGCGGCAAGAACATCAGGAAAAGATTCCTCTAGCCTGAGTGTGCGCGGAGGGAGAGGGGAAGATGTTGAAATAAATTCAACTTATGAGTAATCTGTTGAACTAGAAAATGGTAAAGATGGTTACCTTGTTGAAAAAAGATTACTGGGCGGACATTCAGTTAAGGAATTTCTTGATTAATGTTTCAGCTCCCTGTTGTTTAATTTTTGGGTGAATTTACTATCACTATTTTATAACCAAAATCAATGATTTTATGGAAGTAAAAGGAATAATAAGTAAAGGAAATTTGTTATATTCAAGTGAAATTATATTAACGCAGACACAATTGCAAGACAAACATGAAAGTAGCAATAGATTAATTATTCTTGCATATCATCCATCTTTTAAAGAGTTAATGAAGACGCAAGTGAGAAATATTGGCGTGTCTAAGAATCCAATCACCACACCTAGATAAAGCATGTAGATAAAAACAAAAAAAAATGGATGAAGAGAGGAAAATACGGATTTATTATTAGATAAATCATTTTTTAATTACATATGTAATGCAGCTACAAATTAAAAAAATATGTCAGATGTCAGAAAAACATTCCTTCCCATTATTCCATATTCGGCTTACCATTTTTCAATTTTTCAATTTTTGAAATATGGTAAATGTCACTATATTTCATGGTCATTCCAAGGCTACAAGAAATTCATAGCGACATTATTATTATTTTTACTAGTACACTCAAGTCCTCAAAAAATACATTTTTTATATTAAAAAAGAATTAAATTGTAAATGAAAAAATACTGGATAACGTAAAGCAGGTAGCTTCAATCTCTGGACTGAAATTTTCGAAAAGCTTTAAAATATCAAAGATGGAAGAAAAAAAAAGATAAAAAACAAATGCCTTCACTTTAGACACATTGGTTTTGTTATGTATTTAGATTATTAATGTTGTCCTTTTCCTAATTTGTGCCGAGGTTTTTGTTGGTGCTGTCGTTTGCCTTGTTTGTTATAGCTGTTTTTTGTCGTTATATATATAAATATATATATATATATATATATATATATATATATATATATATATATATATATATATATATATATATATATATATATATATAACGAAGTGAAATAGTCACGGAACAAAATTATCAAGAATTACTTGTTTTGATTTATAGGTTTTTATTGGTATTATTATTATATTATTATTATTATTATTATGTTATCATTATTATTATTATTATTAGTATGTGCATTTCTTACTTGGGAGATGAGTACCATATCGCTTCAGCAGTCTTAGATTACAAATATTCGGCTCTTTTTGTATTTGTGCTAAGTATTAATTTTAATGGGCTTCAAGAAGTCTTCTGCCTGCCTCAATTACCGTCGTTGTAATTACATCATCCCAATAGGGTGGCCCCAACCTCTCCACACCCCGTTTCCAACCAATTAATTGTTAGGTGTGGTAAATTCGGAGTATCTTGTAGCGACATTTAGAATATGTGACGCATAACAGCAAAAGGAAATAAAGTTTAAAACATAAAAAAAAACTCTCCTCAAAATGTTGAAAAAAAGTGAATAAAATTGTATTCCCTCCGTAATTATTTATGGAACCACACCCAGAAATCATGTATCTGCAAAGCCCACAAGAAAGAATTTTGGGATTCATTTACCACTTAGTTACCACACATCAACGAATATATTAAATCGAGGAAGAATAAGTAAAATTAATAAAACCCAAATCGTTATATCCAATACAGGATTAAATATGATAGCAAATTTAAAGGTCCTCTATGTATGTTCATCGCCCATCCCGGCTTTATAGGCTTTTTTACACCTACACCGCTAGAACTAGTGGGAATTCATATTACTATTTAAAGTAATTAGGGGATAATTAGGGGGATAATAAGTAATTAGGGGAGAAATTTAGCTTTATTGCCAATATTAAAGCTAATATAATCCTCGAAAGAGCCATGAGATTTCTCATTCATAACTTAGGGCGAAATTATGAAGTGCAGTGATTGGACATTCTATTAATAATCCTATTTTCTTTCTTTTTTTAATTCGTAGTCGAAATTTTGACGATACAGTATTAATGGTCTCGAATCCAGAAGAATTACAGTCAATGATAGCAGAATTATCCTAAGTTTGTTTTATATCGGAGATGAAAAGGAACTTGGGATAGACAAAATGATAAAAAAAGGAGTTCTGCTGATGACAGGAAATAGAGGATAAAATTTCAGATCCGATATATGAATAGAAATATTTAGGGGAGCTTTTGTCTCCTCAAGGCACCGGAGAAAAAGAGAAATCAGTAGAAGAACAGAACTTAGGGTTGCGAAAAGTGGAAGGTCAGAATAAGAGAACGATATGTCAGGAATTAGGCGCTGAGAAAGTAAAAGAAATACAAATATATAACTAAAAATACAAACGTCCTGAAGTAAATATTGGCAGTCTACATTGAAAGAAGAAAAGACAATAGAAGTATGACAGAAAAACTAAGGTAGAAACAATGAAAAAATAAAGGGACCAACAGGACAACCTCGAAGAAGGAAGGAAGATGAAATTTTCTCTATGGCAAGACTAACGTTGCAAAGTCTACAGTCATGGCCAAAGGTTTTGAGACAAAAAATATATTTAGATTTTTTATTTGTTTTAAAAATGTACCTGATGGGATTAATTATACTAATATTTAAATTATTGCAGGTTTAATCCAAAGTTGCAGGTGCCTAATGACCAAATCGGAGCATCACTGAAACGTGAAACACCCTTTGACATCCCCTCAACGTGCAGCGCCCTGTTAGATCAGCCCAACGTGAAGCGCCCTGTTACACCACCCCAACGTGCAGCGCCCTGTTACACCACCCCAACGTGCAGCGCCCTGATACATCACCTCAACATGCATAACTCTTTGACCTCACCTCAAAGTGCATCACCATGTGACATCAGCTCAATGTGCATTATTCTTTGACATCATCTCAACGTGCATCACTCTTTGACATCACCTCAACGTGCATCACTCTTTGATATTAATTCAAGGTGCATCACTCTTTGAACATCCCTTCAACGTGCATCACTCTTTGACATCACATCAACGTGCATCACTCTTTGATGTCCCCTCAACGCGATCACTCTTTGACATCGCCTCAACGTTCATCACTCTTTTGCATAACCTCAACGTGCATCACTCTTTGACATCACTCTTTGACAACACCTCAACGTGCATCACTCTTTGACAGCACCTCAACATGCATCCCTCTTTGACATCACCTCAACGTGCATCGCTCTTTGATATCACCTCAATGTGCATTCCTCTTTGACATCACCTCAACGTGCATCACTCTTTAATATCACCTCAACGTGCATCACTCTTTGACATAGCCTCAACGTTCATCACTCTTTCACATAACCTCAACGTGCATCACTTTTTGACATCACTCTTCGACAGCACCTCAAGGTGCATCACTCTTTGACAGCACCTCAACATGCATCACTCTTTGACATCACCTCAAAGTGCATCACCATTTGATATCACATCAATGTGCATTACTCTTTGATATCATCTCAACGTTCATCACTCTTTTGCATAACCTCAACATGCATCACTCTTTGACAACACCTCAACGTGCATCACTCTTTGACAGCACCTCAACATGCATCCCTCTTTGACATCACCTCAACGTACATCACTCTTTGACATCACCTCAACGTGCATCACTCTTTGACATAGCCTCAACGTTCATCACTCTTTAACATAACCTCAACGTGCATCACTCTTTGACATCACTCTTTGACAGCACCTCAACGTGCATCACTCTTTGACAGCACCTCAAAATGCCTTACTCTTTGATATCACCTCAAAGTGCATCACCATTTGATATCATATCAATGTGCATCACTATTTGACATCACCTCAACGTGCATAACTCTTTGACAGTACCTCAACATGCATCAGTCTTTGACATCACCTCAAAGTGCATCACCATTTGACATCACATCAATGTGCATCACTCATTAAAAACACCTCAACGTACATCACTCTTTGACATACCCCAACGTGCATCACTCTTTGACATAACCTCAACGTGCATTACTCTGTGATATTACCTCAACGTGGATCAGTCTTTGAGATAACCTCAACGTGCATCACTCTTTGATATCATCTCGAAGATTATTACCATTTTACATCACATCAATGTGCATCACTCTTTGGCATATCTCAACGTGCACCACTCTTTGACACCACCTCAACATGCAGCACTCTTTGACATCACCTCAAAGTGCATCACCATGTGACATCAGCTTAATGTGCATCACTCTTTGACATCATCTCAAAGTGCCTCACTCTTTGACATAACCTCAAAGCGCATCACTCTTTAGCATCACCTAAATGTTCACCACTCTTTGACATCACCTCAACGTGCATCACTCTTTGAAACCACCCCAACATGTATCACTCTTTGACATCACCTCAAATTCCCTTACTACTTGACATCACCTCAACGTGCATCACTATTTGACATCACTTCAACGTGCATCACTCTTTGACATCACCTCAACGTGAATCACTCATGGACATCACCTCAACGTACATCACTTTTTGACATCACCTCAAAGTGCATGACTGTTTGACATCACCTCAACGTGTATCACTCTTTGACATCACCTTAACGTACATCACTCTTTGACATAACCTCAACGTGTATCACTCTTTGACATAACCTCAACGTGCATTACTCTATGACATCACCTTAACGTGCATCGCTCTTTGACCTCCCTTCAACGTGCCTCACTCGTTGACACCAACTTAACATGCATCTCTCTTTGATATCACCTCAAAGTGCATCACCACGTGACATCAGCTTAATGTAAATCACTCTTTTACATCATCTCATAGTGCATCACTCTTTGACATAACCTCAAAGTGCATCACTCTTTAGCATCACCTAAACGTTTATCACTCTATGACATCACCTCAACGTGTATCACTCTTTGAAACCACCCCAACATGTATCCCTCTTTGACATCACTTCAAATCTGCTTCACTACTCGACATCACCTCAATGTGCATCACTCTTTGATATTACCTCAACGTGCATCACTCATGGACATCACCTCAAAGTACATCACTCTTTGACATAACCTCAAGGTGCATCACTCTTTGACATCCCCTTAACGTGTATCACTCATTGACATCACCTCAAGGTACATCACTCTTTGATATAACCTCAACGTGTATCACGCTTTGACATCACCTCAACGTGCATTACTCTATGATATCACCTGATCGCGGATCACTCGTTGAGATCACCTCAACGTGCATCACTCTTTGATATCACCTCATCATGTATTAGTCTTTGGCATCACCTTAAATTGCATCACTCTTTGACATCACCTCAACGTACATCACTCTTTTTCATAACCTCAACGTGCATCACTCTTTGATATTAGCTCAACGTGCATCACTCTTTGACATCACTTCAGCGTGCATCACATTTTGACATTAACTCAACATGCATCATTCTTTGACATCACCTCAACGTGCATCACTCTTTGACATCCCCTTTACGTCCATCACTCGTTCACATCACCACAACATGCATCACTCTTTGACATTACCTCAATGTGCATCACTCTTTGATATCACCTCAACATGTATCACTATTTGACATCACCTCATCATGCATTACCTTTTGACATCACCTTCACATGCATCACTTTTTGACATCACTTCAACGTGCTTCACCCGTTGTCATCATCTTAACGTGCATCAATATTTGACATCACCTCAACATGCATCACTTTTTGACATCATCTAAAGATGCAGCAGCCTTTTTCTAAAAGTTACAGAATATTTGATTCTGTAGAGAGCACCACGAGGGCATTCCATGAAGACTTTAAAAATGTAGGTTTTTTTCACCTAAATTAACTTAACTTAAGCTAACCTAATTTGATATTGCTAAACCTAACTGAATATAAGATACCTAATTTAAACCAATCTAAACTAACTTCCTCTAGCCTATCTTAACTTCACCTAACCTTAACAAACAAATTATTCCAATCTAACCTCCATTAACATAACCTGACACAAACTAATCTAATTTAATTGTTTTTAACTTACCTTACCTGAACCAGCAACGTATCAATCATAACCTAACCTGATCCAAACTAATCTAACTTAATCGAACCTATAGAGAAACTGCTTCATTTCCTTTAATGGAGATTGTGAGTACGAAACTTGAGTTGACAATGAACTTGTCCACCGCTATTTACTTAATCTCAATTTGAATCTCAAAAAACTCTGTTCATTCGCATAAATTCACCTTTTTTTCTATAAATTCTCCCAATTCTTGTTGCAATTGAAAGTGTTAGAGAACAGTTCGAATAGTTAACCAAATCCAATGGTTGATTGTAGCAAACAACACCCTAACCATAACAATATTAACTCTTGGGGAGGAAAAGTATAATTACCCCATTAACGCCCAGCGTCCTATAAATAGGACAGTTAAAATTAAACACAATAATGCATTATTTCACCCAAAGTCCTCCGTTGTGCTGTTTATAATTAATAATAAATCATTTTAATGATATTTAAACTCTAAAATGCGTCATAATTGATATAAAATAGTGTTAATTATAAATATAAAAACTTGAAATCCGCTAAAAAAATTTTGACCATTGTTTTATATAGTAATGGCCAGTAAGAACTTTAAAAAACTATTTCTCAACCACTGGAGTCTCGATTAGATCTGTATTGGTAATATAACAAGTAAAATCTAAATTGGCAGAAATGCTGCAGCAGAAGTCCCTTTCACAATTTTTTTTAATGCAAATTTTTAATAAATAAGATTATACATGGCAGCCTCTTGTCTATTTATTTACGTTTGAATAGGTATCACTTGCCTTATAAAATAAACCCTTAATCAGACTCAAATAATGAAAAGGTTGCTGAATAAAGACATTCAACCTTTAAGATGCTAATTTTGAACAAATTTTATATTTTTAAAAATTTCTGTACGTTGACCTCTATTTCACCCTAAAAGAAATTACGATATTTACAATACAAATAGCAAAACAAGTTTTGTTACTAAGCCACGATTTATGTTGCAACCAAAACATTAGTTGTCTGATTTTGATCCTATCACAGTTATTTTAGGTACAAAAATATCAAAATTTATCTTTCCTTTAAAAAAGTCACAGTATTTATATACTTTTCAAATCTTTGAAACCGAGCAGCTTAAAGCCATTGACGTCATTGATATAAGTGAAGTAGGCATTCAATTAGCCAATAATCAACGACTTCTGAAAAGTTGAATCAGAAACTATTTCACGCCTAATTTTGCCTCCTCATTGGCTATGGTTTGAGCTGGAGATAATAGAAAATAACTATTTTAAAAACAATTTAAGGACGGTTAAGTTTCGTTTATGCATTATCGAGTAGCCCTCCTGTAGAGAGGATTAACGGGGAAACTAATTCATCTAAGGATTTTGGCTACGTTGTCGCGTGAGACCGGATGCCCTCCCCAACGGCATTCCTAACGCCATATCACACATAATTCTGACGTCGTTCCTGGCGTCATTCTTAATATCATGCCCGTTATCATTCCCAAATCGTCACTTCTGACATCATTTTTGGTGCCATCGTTTCACATCATCCTTATATCATCTATAATAACATTATTGAATTATTTCTTAACGTCCCTTTAACACTATCCTTGGCGCCATTTCGGACGTGAATCTTTACATCATTCCTCCCATCACTCTTAGGAAGCCATGACATTCCGCTTTTGAGACAAGACAAGCGAATAGGATTTATTCCACCATAAGAATATTGGAACATTTTTTTTCCATCTTTATAAAGGCCTAACTCGATAATCGATTTTGCTCGTGTTTATTGGCCTCTGTCGCGAAGGCGCACTAAAGGACTTGGGAGAATTTCGCTGTTTCTTAAGTTAGGTTACCATGCAAGGAATTGTGGGACGTTTGACGTGTGATTAAGATTAAGGCAGGTTTTATAGGGGGGGGGGGGATTTTATTGAATGTTTATGAGTTGTTTGCTGTGTTATGTAGGTTAAGTGAGGTGGTTTGGGGTTATTTTATTTGATGATTGGGAGTTTGGCGAAGCGTGACAAAGGTTAAGGCAGGTTTCTTGGGGGGGGGTTGTTTGTTGATTGTATTGAATGTTGATGAGTTGTTTGCTGTGTTATGTAGGTTAGGTGAGCTGGTTTTGGTTTGTCGGTTTTATTTAATGCTTTGGGTCAGTTTGACTTGTAACGAATGTTGGTAAGGTTGTTTAGGTGTGTTCGTTTTATTGAATAGTTATGAGTGGTCTGATATGTTAAGAAATTTAATTAAGGTAATTCGATTTTGTTAGTATTATTTAATGGTTATGAGTTGCTTGATGAGTGACGTATGCTATATCTAGTTGTTTGAGTTTGTTGGTTTTATTCAGTGGTTATGAGTTTTTCGTTACTTTACGATGGCTATGTTAGGTTGTTTGAGTTGGTTGTTTTTATAGAATTATAGAATAAATACTAGCAAAAACCCTATGATTCACTCTATTGCTAGTAGCGAATAAGTGAAGAAGATAAGGTAAGGAAGTCTTGTGAGGACCTATAGAGTTAAAAATAAATAAATATTGTTTTTATTTCGTGTTTTAAATAAGTAAATAGGTGTTGACCCAATTATTGGTTGTTTATCGATGTTCTTTGGACTACAAATGTTGGCCTAGACTTCCAAGTTTAGAATAATTTATAACTAAAAAAGTTTACTAAGAGATCCATCTATCTGATAACGCTTTAATTTCAATTTGTGTTCCTTTGTTCGAGTAGTTTTCCGAACAATACCCTTTCTTACATATCTGATAATTACTTTCATATGACCGAATGACTTTCAACCATTGTTTACCAATCTCTTTTCCCCAAGGCCCCAATATAACTTTCCAGAAAAAATGTAAAAGAATTATAACCATTTTTAATATTGTAATTCTAATTATTGAGTAAAAACCAATCTAACAACATATTGATTGGCCATAAAAAAATAAAAGAATCACACCATTGCTAGTTGTGAAGACTTCCACCACTTTACCAGTTCTATAATAAATCACCAAATGCTGTGAAATTCTATGTTGTTGTTGTTTTAAGGGGGCTCGACCAATGTAGCGACAATTGCAGGTTGCGCGGGTAAATAAATAAACAGTTGAGGACCTCATAAGTTTTTTGGATGGGATCATTATAGTGGAAAAAGAGGACAAGTTAGAAGGATTCTCATTAATAGTGATAAAATTGCATTGGGGAAATATCTAAGAGAAGAGATCTATTATACTTGTCGTAAGTGCCAGACATAAGGTTCTCAATAAACTAATGTAATTCCCTTATTCTTTTGTGGCCAATAAATATGTTGTTAGATTCTTTTTACTCAATAATTAATAGTGCAATATCAAAAATAGTTATAATGTTTTTACTTTGTTTTCAACCAACTGTGGGGCATACGTTTGTCTGGAAAGTTATAGTGGGGCCTGGAAAATAGAGTACAAGTTAGAAGGATTGTCATTAATAGTGATAAATAACTAAACATCTAGTAATATGAGAATAATTATCATGTATGTAAAAGAGACTATTGTTCTGTTGTTTTGCATATCATTTATGTAATTGTATTTTAATATATTTTTGAAGAAAATTATTTTAAAATTTTTATATTTTGTAACAAGTTTGCCGATTTTCACCACCTCTGTGGCTACCTTTACGATTCGAAGAGTTGGAAAGGCATTTCACCCTGCATATGTGATACCAACTGTGAAACACTTAAAAAAACGTTCATTACGTAATAATTATTTGTAATTTTTTATTGTGATTCCTCTACTGTATATTTAATCATTTTTCTGTCCCGATTCCAAATATTTTATTATTTTTTCTGGAACACGCACTGTTACATAAATATATAGATTTTATATCATTAAAAACTGATCTTTAGGATTATTTATATATTCTACGTTTTCTGGTGATACTGGTAGGTACCAGAAATATGTAATATTCTACAGTTTTATGTAATTTTCTCTTTCAGATTGTTTCCTATGATATATTGCTTTCTTGAGGATGGCTACTAAAAGATGCAAGAGATTTCCAGATGTATTTTGTTCCGGGTGTGGATATTATATGGCGACAATAAGATGCCAAATCATAGAGCATACATACTACATTAGAATGCCCATGAGTGACCAAGAAAGACCATGAGCACCTCATATGATAAAGGAAGTTGGAGATCTATTTAGAAGGATGGATGAGAGGTGGAAGAAAGGTCATACCTTTTGTTATTCCCAGAGGATAACCTTGATACCTGCTATTGCTGCATGGTAGATGTTACAGTCCCGAAAAGTTGAGGAAGCCAAGCTCTTTCGTATCAAGAGATACGATTATCTGTAGCACATGTCGCTCATGATGATAACCTACCAGTACCCATAGAAGATGTAAGAAAACTTCTCGTAATATTATACATAAATCTAAGTTTTATGTAGAACGGAGTATTAATTATATTCATGTTTTAGATGAAGTTGCTTATGTAGTCATTTCTTAATTTAATCAGATGTAATGGATTTTTCCTCAGAAGAATCAGGCAGTAGATGCAGCTAAGAAATGTTTGAATCATTTGTGTCCAGAATGAGTACATATCCTCAGTACTGTATTTTGAATAGGGCAAGACTGCAGGACATCTACAGTATATACCAGAAACGACATGGTTAATTTCAAATTTACTTTGATTAAAGTGGGAAGAGTTACATCAAACAAGAAGGGAATTTACGTTAAATGTTACATTGTGCATCATAAGAATCCAATTTAAAGTTGGCCTATTCAGATTCTCATCAAGCCAACGGGGAAGCAACAGCATAAAGATCCATCACTCTACAAAGAAAGCAACTTTAAATTTCTAAAAAGCCACAATGAAAATATCTTTAAAGTTCATTCAAACCAGGAGGAAAGAAGCTCTATAGTTCCATCAAACCACAAGGAAACCAACTTTAAAGCTCGATCAAGCCAAAAGGAAAGCCACTTGAAATATAACATTATGCAACATAGAAACAAACTTTAATTTCACATCAAGCTAAAAGGAAAACAAATTTAAAGTTACAAAAAGCTACAAGAGAGCAATTTCAATGATAAAACTCTACCACAAGTAAAGATACTTGAAAATTCTTTTTTTTATGATCTATACAACAAGAAAAGTCACTTTACTGTTACAATTATGGACAACAAAAGCCATTTTAAGGATAAGACCATTGTAAAAGCAAAACCAATTTTATAGCCCCCCTCTCTCTTTATATATATATATATATATATATATATATATATATATATATATATATATCACATTGCCACAACGTATATGATTACATTTCGTGTTAAAGTAGAGATGAAATTTTTTTTCTATAATTTGCAGCAGACAAAAAACCGAGTAGGGAAAGTCCCAATTTAGGTGCTAAAATAAAACTACGTCAAAATAAATAGTGAATTAGAATTAAGTAAAAATGGAATTTAAAATAGGCCCCGAGCGAAGACTCTTTGAAAGAGAGGAAGCGTCTTCTTCGGAATTTTATTCTTAAAACGAAAAAAGTCTTATTGAGAAAGCAGTCAACGAAAAAATCGCAATATTCTATAGAGAAGAAAATAACTTGGAAGGAGAGCTCCTTCATCACATCATACTTTCGTTTTTAACACTTTAAACCATCGAAAGAAAATTTTGTTTGAAACTTCTAAACAAAAGAAAAATGAACAAACATCTCTCATTTTACAAAGAGAAGCGTCGCCAGATTTTAAGAATCGCATTTTTCATGTCAGTCTTTCATCGTGGCTTAACACAACACCGTAGCTTTGATTGAATCCCCAAACCCCACTTTACATACCCGCATCTGACTCTGAGAGTTAAAGTAAACTTTACTCTACCTGTCAATGCACATTTTCCTGGCCCCTAACATACCTTACATTCCCCTAAATGTTTCCTTCCTAGGCATGTATTCACATTTCAAAGGAGAGCTCAAATAGAGGGGAATTTCGGATCAAAACAAAGGCTTCAGAGTATTAATGTTAATGGTAGAGACACTGTCAGCTCCTTTTTCATCCTTCAGCTCTATTCTGGCAGCCATCTTCATAGGATGTAACAAGCTATTACTAAGTGTGTAAGCCTAATTAGCTCTGAAGGCAATTTATGCACCCTTTTAAAAACAATCAATGATGAATGGATGGAGATAACGGGATTGCTAAGAACGTTGCCCTAATGACTTTTGAATAACCGCGCCGTGTTACCTTTACCAATTAATATATATATATATATATATATATATATATATATATATATATATATATATATATGAAAAAAACTCACAAAGTGGCACGCGAGGAAAGCAATAATATGAAAATTAAATCACAGGAAAATGAAAAGATGAATCCTAGCACTTTTGAACTATATTTGCAAGTTCATTTTAAAGGAATAGCAGGAAAATAGAGAAAGACAACCTTATATAGGGTACAAAGAAACGTAGGGAATGCCTATCACATAGTATAAATCAATGAAAAAAACACAAAAACAAGACAGAACAATACCCAGAAAAATAACAATAGGCAACTAATAACAGACATATGCATCCCTAAAACGATATACACACAACAAAGTCATGTATATGAATGGAATATGGTGGGTGAAAAAAAACCAAACATTTTAAATGATTATCATTAGATCGAAAACATTTAGGGCTAAGAGTTAATCCGCGGTCACAACAGAGACACGTGGTGGGGGAGGTAATGCGAATGATATTACACTAATAAAAAGTGACATCAGGCTGCATTATGAAGTTATTTCATTTAGTGCAAGTTTTTTTTCTTAAACAAAGTTGAGTTTAAATAAGCCAGGGGAAATATTAATATTGGGCAAGATGCCAATTAAAGAACACTCGACAATATTTCTTTTTGTGAAATCAGCGGAATGATAAAGGAATTTTGCAGAATTCCAGTCAATAGGGTGGTTATTTTCAGATAAATGTAAAAATAAAGCGCTGTTTATTTCACCTCTTCTAATATTATACTTATGTTGGTAAATTCAAGTAGATAAAATGTTAGTCCACAATAATACAAGAAAAAAAGGTCGAGTTTGCCCTTACTACAGGCAAACTGGTAAAACTCGACCCTTTTTTTTAAAAAAAATTGTACTTAAAGAAATAGCTTCATAATGCAGCCTGTTTTCACTCTTTATTAGTGTTTGCCTCCCTCACCAAGTGTCTCTGTTGTGACTGCGCATTAACTCTTATCCCTAAATGTTTTCGATCTAATGATAATCATTTAAAATGTTGTTTTTTTTTCACCCACCATATTCCATTTATATACATGGCGTTGTTGTGTGTATATCGTTTTAGGGATGCATATGCCTGTTATTAGTTGCCTAATGTTCTTTTTCTTGCTATTTTTATGTCTTGTTTTTATGTTTTTCCCATTGGTTTGTACTATGTGATGGGCGTTCCCTTCGTATCTTTGGTTGTCTTCTCTTTTTTCATGCTATTCCTTGAAAATGAACTTACAAATATAGTTCGAAAGTGTTGAATTTATCTTTTCATTTTCTGTGGGTTAAGTTTCATATATATATATACACTCAGAAAATCCCACAGGAAAAATGAAAGCGGATTCCAAGTATTTTCGAACCAAGTTCAGTTCATTCTCAAGGAATACATAAAGAATTACTTTACAAGAATGGTATATAGAGAAGAAAACTAAGTGACCCTCCGTCTACGTACAGCGAAAGGATACACAGCAGAGTAGGCGTAAAAAATAGAAATACCTTATTAAACCAGAGGGATTAATTACTGATACAGAAGGTTAAAGACATATAAGTAAGATCTTTTCCAAAATATCCACGTATGAAAGAATGTGTGTGAAATGTAGAAATATAAGTCACATAACTATGAATACATACATATGCAATTATAGATACATTGTTCAATAAACAAAATAATTATGACAAATTTAATAAATCAAAGGGCTAAGATTTAAAAACGACAGTTTAGTTTAAAATAAGCTTTTTAATGACTGTTCAGTTTAAAGAGACTGGGGAATATATTGAAATTAGACGAGGAATTAATAAACGAGCATTCAACAATATTTCTTTTAACAGAGTCATCTGAGTTGTAAATAAATTTAGCCGAATTCTAATTGATAGGATGACCATGATCACATAAGTGAACAAAGAAAAGCTTTCACCCCTTCTAATATTGTATTTGTGTTGGGTCAAACGAACATTTAAGGATTTTCCAGTTTGCCCAAAGTATTGCTTAGGGCAATTACACAATCAACAGAATAAACTACCCATATATTCTTGCTTTTATTATGAACCAACATTTTGTACATTAGTAGACTCATACTTAAATCTGACTGAAATATTTAAAGATTTATAAAGACGGAGAAGGAAGGAAAAAGCCGGAGAAAACTTACCGTTTTCTGCGGCTTTTTTAATTCGGGAGGGATTTCAATTCTGTAAAACGTCTTTTTTTGCCGAATCTAAGCACCTGGCAAGAAACTTGTGAGGGTAGCAGAGGTTATTACCTATTTCAAATCTCAATATCCAAGAATTCCGGGCTGGCGATCAGCAACCCTCAGAGAAACATTGAAGTAAATACCGAACGTTTGACTTTATCATTATGACCAGAATAAAAATGAATGTAGAAACCAGCGTTGGTAGGCTTACCTTTGGCTATTTAATTTGTTTCCTTCCCTAGTTCTTGAAAAACTTACCGAATGTTTTTTAGATCAATTATATAATAGCTCAAATGGTACGAGTAATATTAAGCCTGATAAAATGGCACTTCATTTAAAAATACCTTTCATTGGCCCCATTATTAACAATTGATAAATGAACTATAGTCGATACTAGTTAAAAGATACCATCAATGTAAGTTTCATTTTATTCCCGTTAAAATCTAACTATTAAAACATTTCTCAGCCACTAAGAAAAACTCTCCCAAATTCTTCGCTCCTCATTGGTTTCCAATTCTTGTGTGCATGCTGCAATGCCAGCTCCGTAGTTCCCACCTTCAACTCCAATTGAGGATCAGTAAACATCAGGGTTTTCCCCACTATACCAATAGACCTCTGATTACGCCTGAATTTTCATCAATAAGAAGCCATTCTGTGTCTTGCAACACAGACATTTCACACGATGAATTCTATATTTTAGATTCATGTCCCGATAGTTGTGTTGTGGATATTTTGGAATCTCTATATCTTTCAAAACTCATCTCTAAACATAACTACCAACAGTCTTCTAATCCCTTATTAATTATTTGAAATTTAACCAACTAATTCCTTCCTAAAAAAAACAACCAACATGTCACCAATAGTTATTTAAATTTAATTTTTCCCCACATTACCACTCTACTCCAGAGCACCATTCAATTCACGGATCCCTACTTGGTTGACGGATGAAGAACTAAGAAACTCATATATAGCAATATAATTAGAAAAATAGACCCAAATATAGTAATTAATACCCCAAACGGAATTAATCTACAAGAACAACATCTAAAACCCCCAAAATATACAATAATAGCTACAAACCTTCCCTAAACACGCTAGGAAGGAGCATCGATGGGCGCTCATACCTTCCGATCCCCAACTTTTAGGGTTTGAATGCAAGGTT
The DNA here is from genome assembly GCA_963969495.1 of Ceratothoa steindachneri. Classification (NCBI taxonomy): domain Eukaryota; kingdom Metazoa; phylum Arthropoda; class Malacostraca; order Isopoda; family Cymothoidae; genus Ceratothoa; species Ceratothoa steindachneri. The sequence continues at coordinate 2,460,934 of OZ018322.1, forward strand.
CAAATCAGCGAGATACACAACACGCAATGATGGCAATGGCAAAACTCAGTAACTCCTCTTGAGGAGGCAAATCGCGCAGAGGGAAGGACATTACTTCCTCAACCACGCCGGACATCATTCTGATAAATGTGAAGTACATTTATTTATTGAATAGAATGGCAATGTTTGAGGGGTTACTAAATATTTTGGAGAGAAAAATGGTATTTAGAGGTCAAACTGTAAAAAATTATATTTTTACGGCCAATATTTATACATGCCGCTACAAATCGATCAATTCCGTATAGGATGTACATAGTGCGTACAATGCATTTCTCTACTCAACTCCACCTCAGTTGTTGTTAGGATCGCACAACATAGGTCCTTTTAATGTGATTCGGCACTTTTGGTATAGTTTTTGGTCCTCACTCGGACTTCCCCAACGTTGCTGTTACTGACGAAGGTAACCCTAATTTTAAAGTTCGGTGGATTTCTATTCGATTTCCCGGAGTGGTTTATCAACTTGTTATCAACTTCAGTAAAGAAGAAAGTTTGATTAGTAAAAGAAGAGTGAGGAAGTTGCCATTGATGGAGGTTGGTATATAAAGGCTAAAGAAGTAGAAGAAACATCCTAATGTGTGGGACGTTGGATTTCCACGCCTGCAGAGAGGGCAGCCGCCAATGGAGCGGTGCATCAAGTCTGCATATGCGCGCAGAGACCCCAGTCATATACACTACCAGACGCAATGCCAATCATAACACTCTTGTTTCTTCCTCTACCATCTTTTCGCACATACGTCTCAGAACGGACGCCCTCCTATCGGACAAGAAATATCCCGTGATCGCTAGTTGGTGCAAAATACAGTACTACCCAACTTTCTGTACCTTCTTCCCCATCGAGGCTCCAACCCTGGTCACCCATCATAACAAGAATTATCATTCTGATCTTTATGTGAATTTCATTATTCGGTCGGACGGCCTCGTTCACGAATGAAAAGGAACGGACAAACTAACAAGGCCCAGCAACAGTGAAAACTAGCCATGAATGCATGTGAAATCTACTTTGGAGTTGAACTTAGTTTGTGATTAGCGATAGATATCATTTTACTGTATCCTGGAGTTCCTCAAGGGGATACTTTTGGGTGCATCTTCTTTCTGAGTAAAACTAGTTTTCTTCCTTAGAATTCTGTCAAGTTTCTCCTTCATAACGTCTAAAGTTTAAGAGCTATCGCATAAAAAATAATGCGTTTAAAATTATACCCATCAATGGGAACATAAAATAATTTAATAATATTTCGTCACTCATTAATATGCTCCCAGGTAAATGGAGACAAAACAAATGTTAAAAAGTACCCTCTATAAACAGATTTATTGCTAACAGACATCAAAAGTCTTCTGCCTAGTAACAAGATCAACAGACCTAAGTCACGTGCTCTCACTTATTCTCACTTATGACCATATGACCTTACGATCTTCAAAGCTTTCAACAACCACGGCAATCAGACGCACAGTTAGTTTTCTTGTAATAATTCCCGGACTAACCTTGGGTGGACATCAGGAATTATATCATTATAAAGTAAATGTAAAACATCATAAGTTTTTCAAATATCGTTAGAATCAGCCGAATAGATGCGATGTTATTGCCAAAAAACTCCTTAAAAAGTAAAATTGTTACCATCTGACCGACAAACTACGGACTGACAGAGTAACTTATCGAGTGTGCGTGCAGGCAACTAAAAACGGTCGATAACCAAACACAGCCGACCGCTCTTGTGAGAGGAAATTGTTTACCAAAGAAATAAGGAGAATGCGGAAAAATGGACCGAGCAGCATACGGTTCGGTCTACGCCCTAGAAAAGTGGCAAAGATTGAATGCTCCGAGAATGGGCCAAGGCTGCCAAATTGAGGGATTTTCGCCAGAAAGGGAAAAAGCTATTATAGAGGACTTGTGTAATAAATTTTGCCTTTCTCGAAGAGCCGGTAAATAGATGAGGTAAGAGACGCAGATACGAGTCGCCGGGACGAAATTATTGGGAATAGCTTTAAAAAAAATTGTATTTGACATTATGTTTTCTCTTTCGTCGAGGGTTGTCTGGTGTCAATTTAATGGTTCAAAGCAAGAGTAGAACTGGTATGAAGTCTATGGTTAGGGGAGAAAGGAATACCAATAATTAGCGTGACATTTACCTCTCTCAATTTTTAAAATTTTATTGAATAAAACATGATTTTTTTTTATTATTCAAGGTTTAGTTTAGGTTGCTATTACGCTTCTATATATATATATATATATATATATATATATATATATATATATCTCGCTCTCTCTCTCTCTCTCTCTCTATATATATATATATATATATATATATATATATATATATATATATATATATGTGTGTGTGTGTGTGTGTGTGTGTGTGTGTGTGTGTGTATATCCTCTCTCTCACGCGGTAGCTGAATATTGTTTTTTAATTAAGCACTTTATTTATTTGGCACTTGATGCCGAATCAAGGTGATCTTTACTCTACTAAGCACTTTTGCACATACTACTTTTTCCCTAATTAAATTTTATTTATAAGGTGAATTGAATATTATAATTAGACTTATCTTTATATTTATTTGAAAAAAAGCTATGCCTATGCCAAAAGGGGATGGGTGCCTAAACGTTTGGTAAAGAATATGATAAAGTTAGGGTAAGTTAAATTGTGTGGGCGGTACTTAGACCAAAGTATGGCTAGTATTATTTGTTATCCCTTTATAATTAAAATTGTTGTCGAGCTCTCTGACGGGTACAATTTCGGAAAATGCCCTCCCTTGATTTTTGTAGGCACTTTGTTTTAATTTTTTCTAATTAAGGCGGGAAAATAACTAATTATGATTTTAGGACGCTCATCGACTGGCGGCTCAGTAGATGAGCGTCATGGTTGTGATAGCGATGAGCACTTGACGACACAAGTTCGAACACAAATCCTTCATTCACCTTCAATAGCGGTTAAAATAGTTTTCCCTATTTTCTATTTTTCTAATTCTCCCATTTTCTTTCTTAAGCATTTGATGGTTCCAGTATTATATTCCACAGCGTTTTACCGGGTTGTGATACCACTTTTCCTTTCCTTAGGCTGTAAACTAGATCCATTGTATATTACGTGTCATGTGATTTTCACTTATTTTATATATATATATATATATATATATATATATATCTATATATATATATATATATATATCTATATATATATATATATATATATATATATATATATATATATATATATATATATATATATATATATATATCCAAAGAAGTACAGTAACGTACATATAAATGCAGGAAAGACTGCATAGTATTTGAGACCGATTTATTGCGAAACCAAGTGTTTCGACAGAGACAACCGTCGAAACATACATGTTAATTAATATGTACTAAAATCACATGTAAAGGATCTGAATAGTTTAAATTATTCAACTTTGAGTTTATTTAAGCTTTTTTTCTGGGCACCCGATATATGCATCCCACGTTGGAGATCAAAGAGGGAGAAGCATTGGAGATTCCTACATCTCTGATACTGTTCTCTACTTTGGACCATAGGTCAAATCCCTCACGAACTGGTCCAAACGCTGAGTTCTTACCCATCCCCTCCCTGACCACGTCTCGTTATTCCCGAAAGGTGAATTTGCTAAAGCCCTTCGCAATAAGTAGGTAATCTCGTCAGTAGGGGATGTTAAGTATTCCTTAGTTTATTCAACTGGCTGACTGTGTTGACTACTCTAGCAATTCACAATATTTGGAAAATCTCAAATGACACTACGCTCCACATGATAGAAAAAATTAAGAAGACAGAAACGAACGTCATTGGTCTCAGAAAAGTAAGAGAGAAACGAGAAGGATCTATATACTATACAAATGAAAAAGGTCGAAATCTTTTACTATTAAATGTAGAAAAGAAACACATAATAATAAAACGCAAACATTATGACATAGAACTAGTCGTCACAGAAATGATACGAATGTCCGATATATAAATAAAAAACAACCAAGGCAAAAGATGGACATGGTAAGACCAAATGGGAAAAAAAATCAAGCTCGATTACACACTCTTAAATGGAAAACCTTCAGTAAGGACATATGGCTCATAGGCTCCTTCAACACAGATAGCAACCCCATATTACTCTTGGGCAAGATCAAAATTGATCTAATCCAAGAGAGAGTAAAACTCATGACAAAGCGAAGAAACCCACTGAAACGTAAAACTCAAAGAAAAATAAATACTTTCCAACTTACACAAGCGCACTGGTTAGATGAACTTAATAATAAAGTGGTAGGGTCCTTATTAGAAAGATGCAACGACCAAATTACCTATTTTGAAATGTGCAGCCTTAGAAAATTAGAATAACTCAATGCCATACCAAAAGACAAAGCGAGTCAGGTTACGAAGAGACCTCTATACAAAAGGTAAAAAATAAGACAAGTGGGAACAATTGAAGTGATCGAATATACTGAATCATTAAAAGTACTAAAAGACAAATTCGCGTTGAATATATAATTCAAATATAGTAAAAAAAATATTAATTGAAACAATTAACATAATCAGATAAAACATCACTCAAATTTAGCAGGAACTAAATGCCAACATTAAAGGATAAACGGGGAAAAAAAATCATAAGCAGAGTATAGATCTTTACAAGAGTCACCATACACCAGATGACAACTTCTCAATAAATGAGGAAAAACCCACACAAGTTAAGGAAGAAATTTCACACCCATTTAAGAGCATGAAAAATGACAAAGGGCCTGGTGAGGAAAGGGTTACAATCGATTTTATAAATGCTGGGTGAGTTAAGGTTTTGATGTTCTTCTTTGACTTAAAATTTTATGGCAAAGAAATATTCTAAAGGTTTGGTCCAATGCTTCACTTGCCTACATTTATTTAAAACAAAGGCGACAAAGAAAACTTAAAGAAATCAGCAACATATACATTACTTAAATACAAAAGTCCTAACCAACAGACTAAGACAAAACTCGATTGCACTCAGCCAATGCAACAGCTAGGTTCCATTCGTAACTGTAGTGCTTTATGACACTCTTGATGCTGTTCAACAATTACTGCTGAGAACAAATAAATAAGACAATTCACTTCCCCGAGCACTACAGTAACAAAGGTTTAACACAATCCACAAGGCATAGTCTCTTCCATCTACACCCATGCAACATCGTTATTTAGGCTATACACGGTCAGTCAGAAAATACAAATAAAACAAATGAGTAAGACGAATAAAGAGGAAGGGGTCCCACCTTTGTTGACATTTAGAGGAGTCTGGAGAGAGGCAAAATAGGAAACAGTATCAGTGGGGATATTTAAGTTCCTGGCGCTTTGCTAATGATATATTGTTGTTTGTCTCGAATCCAGAAGAATTACAATGACTGAATAGAATGGTCACAGTAATTTTTATATTTGCATGGAAAAAGAAATGTAGGACCAGATAATGAAATCAACACAAAATTAAGCGAGACAATAGATGGCGAACCCAAGGGCACAATAAGCTAGTCATCTTTTTTAGGTGCGGAGGGAGGTATCGGGAAGTGTTTGGTGTTTTTGATGCTAACCAGCGAACAAGTAGGAAACTTCCTCATACCAGGGAAGGGGAGGAAGGGGGGGTGCTCAGGGGTATGCAGATACAGATATTTATCGGGAGGATAAGTTTGAATTGAGTAATATAACGGCGTTGGAGTTCGCTATCTGTTGCACATCGCGCTCACCAATACCCCCCACGATCTTGCCTGGGATCGAATCCCTTATTTTGACCTAAGAAAAGCAACGCCATATCCTTTAGGATAGCAAAAGCTCTCCATTCCATGGTATTGTAGATAACAGCGAAATTTAGTGAGTAGATCAAATTTAAGAGTAGGACAGATTGTGACTCTTGATGGGAACAGGGAAAAGGAAACCAGTAAGGAATTTATCTACAGCTTCGAAAGCGACGTCGATGCTCAAACTAAAAGGTATTTAACCGTTGCATCTTACTGGCTTCAATTTATTGAAATGACATTTAGACACTTAACAATAAAAAGGCAAAAACAGAAGAAGATGGAAAGACATGTTAAGAATAAACCGCAGGAACTATAAAGGAAGTGCATTGATAAGAACATGACCGCTGTTTATGGGGGCATGTTCTCTAAGTGCCATAACCCCGCAAAGAGATTAGCATGGAGTTGGGAAACTTTCGCACACGGCAAGCGTACAGTCTCAATCAGGAAGACAGTTCCTGTAGGTGTCCTTCCCAACTCTAAGAGCAATATTACTCTAACCAGAGGTGAATTATTTTAACCAGTGAAAGAATTTCCATATTAATTTCAGTTTTATTTTTAATAGTCCTAACCTAGAGGAAATTGTCATTGCTACAGTTGCCTAATTAGTCTTTCCTATTGAGATCCGAATTATCTAAATTACCAAATTCATGAACTCGGTTCTGTATAACTTTCGAATGATTAATTCATACAACTTCCTGCGTCGTATAATAAAGCACAAAAGTTAATATCTTTTCCCGCATCCACCATCAGGAGAGTATTGAATATCGCTCTCACTGCTTACGTAATGACTGATTTGGGCCCCAAAGACTACTGGGGGGTTCATAAAATGAATAATGTCAGGTGGAAATGAACGGAGCACAGTGCTAGAAGAAGCGACAGAAGATGGACAAAAAGTAATAAAATAACAGGTCATTATGCAAAGGAGACGCAGAGGACGCTCTCGAAGAAGGTAACAGAAGATGAAAATCGCCCAATTTCAGGTGTAAATTGGAAAGCTCGAACGCAGAACCCATTGGAAGCTTCTTAGAGAGGCATATGACAAGCAGTGGGCTAAAACGCACTGATGGTAACAATAGAAATATTCTGTGGAATCTCATTCGAATCAGGAATAGGAAAACATAAACATAACAACAATCATTTAATATTTAATCCTCACGTTTCGAACCTCAAGTTAAGACCAACTTGGGTCGTAAAAAACGAAAAATAGAGAATATTTATACCAAATAATTATGCAAGAAATATGTAATTATTAGAGGTGAAACTGAATAAAACAATATGTAAGCAATAAAAACGGTATGATGCAAATATTCAAGACAATGAAAATAAAACTACATAAGAATTAAAAAGTCTAAAGGACAGTTAAAAAAGTAGAAAGTTTTTGAACTATGATAGAAATAAAGGTTCCGACCCGAAAACTGCATGAATCTGTATCCTTCGAATGGAAAGGCAACTGAAATAATAAGAATGGGCAAAAAAAGAAGAAGGAGACTATTGTTATTGTGAAAAATGCTGGTCTGTTGTTTCTATAAAGTAAAAACCTGGTAAATGACTGGTAGTTGTTAAGGTCTGATTGTAACTTTATAATGCGAGACGATTCCAGAATTCTTAAATCGATAAAGATTTTAGCAAAATTTTGGGGTATAAAAGGAACAATTATAAATGAATGGTTATACAGGGGTTAAACAAAATAATTGGAACAGTAGAAATTTAAAACCAATAATTCAATGAGACATTATATTACGAATATCCATCCAAATTTCATTGTGAGTGTTTTGTTTTTATTGTAGATACATAGTTTTATTTATCAACTTTAATGATTATTTGTATTTCCTTTTCAGATCGAGGTATAGATACTAAGATGCGTGACCTCATTGGTTCGAAAAGGGGCAAATTGATGGAGCTCGAATTGCAGGAGCTTCCGTCACTAGAACAACTAAACTTATTGGTTTATCGAGAGCAACCATATCAATGACCGTGACAGAATTCAAGAAGCAGGACAAAACCTAGAGCAGGAGGAGTAATTCTGGCAGGACTTCGAAGCTCGCTGAAAGAGACCGACGAGTGTTGAAACGCATTGTAATAAAAGGACAAGTTGGAAGTCGTTGCTTTCCGACGTCGTGGCTGAAACAGCTGGAGCAGGTATTACATGAACAGTGACTCAAGATTCCTCTCAATGAAGTCAGGAAGCTGTATCAATCAATTCCAAGACGCATCGACGCTTTTCATAAAGCAAGAGTAGGACCAACTCCTTATTAAATAAATATTCATTGAATTTAACAAGTGTTCCAATTATTTTGTCCAGCCCCTGTATATATGTATAGAATTGTAGGGGAATCAATACCCCACCCTAACAACAGCCACTGGTCCTTAACCACAACGTCATGGCATTGGTGGTGGCGTATCCCGAACACTTAACTTCCCCCCTCTCTCCCCTCGTCTCTAGGAGAACCTGAAAGGCCGCCCAAGACCACAGAATGCACTAATCATCACATATCGGACCTCGGTGAGCCCAACATGGGTTAAAACAGCAAGATTTCCCCTAAGAGTTGATATTCAATTTCACCGCAAATGCGAAATTAGAGGAGCGTCATTCTAAAGACAGAAGGTCCCCTTTAGGGATAGCTGAAAGATGCTCTGAGAAAAACCGTTAGAGCAGGAGACTTAATGCAGACTGTCCCCGCACCCCCTTCCTTACCCTACCCCCATTCGGGTGAGGAAGTATAAAAATTAAATAACTTTGGAAAAACGGGGTAGATTACGTTAGTCATCGAGACAACTAAGTCCGGCGAGAGGCCCGGCTACCAACAAAAGGGACTTAGAAGAAGCTCATCCGGAATTCTTCATCGAAAATAAGGAGTCCGCCACCTGAACCCTCGGTCCAGGACCCCTTGCAATACCAAAACTGGTCATCCCTCAATACGCCATAAACTGGTGATCAATTTTAGGCTGGACAGTGAAAGTGACAAGGAGAAGAATATGGACGCATCGGACCGACGCTAAGCAGGACGAGGGGATACAGAAATCGCCAAAACAAGAAACCGTTTTTGCAAGCCCCATCATCGTTGGCCTACCCTTTCGAAGGATCAGCTGTAGAAGGACGCATTTCTACCCACCTGACCGCTGCAGGTAATACTAGAGCAAGATGAAGACACACACTCACGCCATACGTTCGCTTCAGGTTTTAAATAATTTATTAATAACAAACGTAGAAAGTGTACCAGTGATAATCAATTTAACTGCCTAAATTCAGGGGTTTTTTTTAAAGAGGTGAACAGTAAATGTCCGGTGAAGTAGAAAGAATATCAGTTTTTTCTAGACCGGAATAAAATGTACAAGGCCAGTAAATTAATTATGTAAAGTTAAGTGTGCATAGTTAGTATATATATATATATATATATATATATATTAATTAAAAAAAAAGGAAGTTTGCTCAAAATGCTTAGGATCAATTGAAAGTGAGATAGTGGGTTACGCACACGCAAGTTTTTTAAGCGCCCATTGCAAGTCTCAATTGGTTCAGTAATGAAACCTCACAAATGATTAACGTGTGAACGCTATTTTGCTTGTGACAGGTAGGGGGATAATTATGCAAATACAAATAATCTTAAAGAGGTAATATAGCGTTAACTCCTTGTGTGAATAATATATTTGTAGAAATAATAATGTATAGCTTTCGCCCATGTTAATAATAAGACAAAAGTACATTGTAAAGCAGAGTAGATTCACTAATGAAGCATCATAAATGAGTGTCATGTGAATTCTATAAAGGCTTGTAATTGTTAAGCAAATGCAAATAATATAGACAAAGGACACACCGGTGTTCATAAATAAGAATAACTCCTTGTGAATAATATATACATAAAATATCTTTAATATAATGATAAAAAATAATAATGTTATATATGATATCTTTGTAAAAATAGCAATGCCTAGTTTTTGTCCATGTAAGTAATAACGAAAGTGCGTCGCAAGGCAGAATAGGCTCCATGATGAATCCTCACACATGAATGCCATGGGAACTGTATAAAGCCTTGTAACGGCACAAGGGAAAACTCCATCACCTCAACTCTCGGTCCGGTCACCCCTCCAATAGCAAAACTGGTCATCTCTCAATATGCCCCTCCCCCTGTTGAGAAGGAGGAGAGGGGTAAAGAGATTAGTAAAGCTAGGGGGAAGAAAAGGAGGGGAAGGAATGGGGATATGTGAGGGAATAGGGTAGGGGCAGGCGTAGAGGAAGCGGGCAATGAAAGGGTAGTGGAACATGGAGGTGAGGGGAGTAGAGATGATCACAATCGATTGAAAGATCAAATAGGCCGAAGGCTTGCAGCCCAAATGACTGGTAGCAATCGAAGCGAGCAATGGCTTGTATATATATATATATATATATATATATATATATATATATATATATATATATATATATATATATATATATATATATATACTACTGAGCAAAATAAGAGAACGGTTTTCATCTGTTAAAATATTTTCAAAAATATGATGAGTAGATAAATTAAATTTCCATGGTACATAAAGGTATGCATTTAATATATTTTATAAAGATCTCATGATACAATCGTATACTCAAGAAATCATACTAAATAAACTAACAAAATAAAATATTAACACGTGAAATATATGCGAACAACTTTTTCAGGAACATTCTAGAAGTTTCTTGAAATCATCTGGCAACATTTTGCTCATTAGTTAAGAACTGTACGGTCACCATTTTTGTCTTACTCTTTCTGCAGAGATGCCGCCGCCACGTGTGAAAGTGACTCCTGAACTGCCACCACGTGTGAAAGTGACTCCTGAACTCAGTCAGAGAATTGTTCGCTTGAAGACTTCGCAACGGACATTTCTGCGATTTTAAGAGAGGGAGGAAGATTCAAGAGTGTAATTTCGCGCGTTCTGAATTTATACAATGAAAAAAAACTATATATCTCCTGCAAAAGTCGGTCTATCCTGCATAACCAGCATCTAATTAGACAGAACTATGAGTAATTCTTTTCTTCTTGACTCATTGCCGTAAAATATATTAATAATTTGAGTGCAAATAACGTTCGCTGCTTAATTTGACTCTAGGGTAGATTGGACCAATACTGCGCATTCATGAGATCCCAACTCTTACTCCAAACCACTATAATGTGTCTCTGAGAATTATTTCTTGGAACCCTTTATCCCTCAAGTACAAGCAGTAAAGAGGGGACAGGACAGTGGTCCTGTCCTCTCTTCCATGCAACTACTCCTCCAGCCACAGAAGCGTTCTGCGAAGTGACCTCATCTTCCTCAAACCATTCATTCGGCAACGTTTCATTTGCTCTTTTTAATATATAACATTCTTCTGGCGACTGTCAGCAGCCAACACCAACAAAAACAACAACTACAAAGCCACGTTCATGAGCCTGAGGGATATATGATCCCTCTGGAGCTAGAGGTGCACACCAAAACTAAGTTTTTGGAGGAGGCCGCAGAGCCTTGCGCACACATGTCTCGGTATCGGAACGACATTGCTCGCTACTCACTACCGTCTCTCGCTTGGAGGGTGCTTTTGCATAAAGTTGTGGCAGGATGCGGGGCACCTCCATACCATTTAATTATTTAAGTTTTTGTTGCTCGCTCTGGTCTCTGAGGAAGACGCATATACCCTGAAGCATTGGATCATATTTAGATTTTTACCTGCGGTGAAGCAGGTCTATGGGTCATGCAAATCTCGTGTTGTGTTCATCTTCTTTCCGCAACTATTCGCTGTAGCCAGCTAAAACCACTGCTACCAAAGGTAATTGAGGTCACCGAGTTCAAATACTATATACGTTGACCACCAGGTGGTGCCACCTAGTGGCTAGAGGTGCTAAATCGGCCATTTAGCCGTAGGTCTCCTAGATCAGCTCCCTCTAGTTTTTAACTGCCCGACTGCTGTTTTCTCTATTGTTATTGTTTATTTTAAATTAATTTAGTGAAAAGTATTTTTTTCATTATTTGCGGCCATGGTTTCATCCGTATGCGCCAGAAAGTCTCTTATTAAAAACAAAATTATCAAGTTTATAAGCTTTAACTACTCCTAAGTTCATATGTGTTCAGTGAACAGTAGCAATTTCAGAGGTGCGTGGGAACCAGTTTCATATTTATAGGCGCTCAGTAAACACTGCCAAGTTCACAGTCACTTAGTACTGACTCTCAATTTTTAGCCGCTCGGTTACTACTGTCAAGTTACTAAAGTTTTAATAACTATTGTCATGTTAAGAGGAAATTACCAACCATTATGAAGTTTACAGGCGCTTACTAAGCGCTGTTAAGCTCGAGCAAAGGTTTATTCGACGTACCGGAGTAGTTTTGAGGCTTCTCACCTCATCTTTCAGCTGTACAATAAGTTATAAAAGTAGGTTTCTTTCATATAGGACAAAACAAAGAAAAACTCAACAACAGTACATACATATGCGTAGTTTTCAGGTACAGTATCGGGTTTACCTGTACTACGTGACACAAGTGTGTGTGTGTTAATTTACTTAGAGAAGACATACTGGGCTCCTCCATACAATTTCAATAAGTTTTTATTGCTCACTCGAGTCTCTGAGGGAGGCGGGTCTACTCTGGAATCGACTCTACAATCCTACACCTAAAATAGTCAGTTAAACGATATGAAAATTTAGTTTAATCCCCGTTTATTCGATGATTTTTTGATAAGATGCAATTAAAGAGGGCATTGGAATGTTTGTCCGATGACTACGTCACATTTGTGTTTGACATGAGTTTATCTAAACTTCTGCGAGTTTCTACATTGTAGAATTGGGTGCAACCTTTGGCAAGGTATTTGGTAGATGCCATTAGTCTTGAATGAGTCATTAATGGAGAAAGTTAATATCATTTTTAGAATCAACGGCCTCAATATACCCATAAACAAGTCTAACATCATAGGCGCCAATGGTGTGATCCCCAGTATAATACGTTTTTTTATTCCAAGCTGGAGGATGAAAGCCTACAAATAAGCATCGTATTTTTCGTCCGTCCGTTTTTGATGGTCATCTAAGTACATAACCTCCGTGAGTCCTGAAGTAAAGCTTTTTCTCGTCATTTGCTTAATGCCGTTAGGACTTAAATTTCTCTGGCTCCTGTTTGGATATAAGGTAATCAAAATCAAGGAAAAACACTTCAAATCTCTTCAGAGAGACTCCAGGACTTTGGTTTCAAATAGGCAAGACTCCTTGTAGCGTTTTAAGATTCGATGAAATCTCTGATTCCAGATTATGGTCGGGCCTTGAACAAATAAAAGAAGTGTTTTGAAGGTGTTTTCAAAATATCTCGCCGCACTTTTAGATAGGTTTAAGATTAAGCCTTCCGCAAATATTTGCTATGTCCCAAACTGATTTAATGCGTATAAATATAATCGAGATAAATTGAATAAGCAAAAATTGAGTAATCAAATAAAGCGCATAAATATTTAATATAACAAGGTCTGCTGACCAAAAGTCGCGTGCTCTCATTTATTCGGATTTATGACCTTACGACCTACAAAACTTTCAATAATTCCTGGACTTAACTTGGGAGAACCATGGCAATTATATCATTCGAAAGAGAATGAAGATCAAAATATAGGTTTCAAATTGCGTTAGAACCGGCCCAATATTTATGATGCTATTGCCAAATAATTTCCAGGCTAACCCTGGGAGGACTTTGGCAATTTTATCATTCAAAAGAGATGTAAAACAACATAAGGGTTTCAAATTTCATTAAAATCGACCGAATAGTTATAATGTTATTGTCAAAACAGAATAGTTCCCGAGCTAACCTTGGGAGGGCCTTTGCAATTATATCATTCGGAAGAGAATGGAAAACAAAATAAGTGATTCACATTTCGTCGGAAACAGCCGAAAAGTTACAATGTTATTACCAAAACATTGTCATCTAACGTAGTGAGATATAGAGTTACACGCGACTAAAAATAAATATGGGAAAAGGTGAAGTGATCATTTCAAATATAAATCGCAAAAATAAAATTAATTTAATGAGTTGTATTAAGATATAATTATTTAGATTATAGTAAGAACATTCGAAATAAAAATATTTCGCACTTAAAACATATAACATATTAGGATTACTAAAGGATAGGAATGTAAAAGTATGAAGACAAAATAAATATAGCGGCAAACAAGAGAAAAGTGTCTTTAAGAGTATTTTTAGTGTATTATACCTAGTGTTTCTTAATAGTTTTAAATATGTTACAAAAATCAAAAATAGAGGAGAAAAAAAAACACCTGAGTTGTTGGAAAAAGAGAAAAAAGAAAAAAGGGGCAAAAGAAAAAAGCAAAAAGAAAACACGAAAAGAGAAAGAGTTTGAGAGAGAGGGAGACAGAGATATTTGTTGAGATATAGATAAAGAGAGTGAGAGAGGGATAAAGAAATGAGAAATTGATTTAACTTACGAGTGCATTTTAGGGGACAACTAATGAAAAAGGGATCAAGAAACCGGTGTTAAAAAGTGGAAGTAAAATAAGAACGAGATATTATGAGAGCAATTTCCTTCATTATACCAATGTTAAAGATTGTACAACGGTTTCCAATTGAATTACCCATACCATAAGGCTCTACTAATTATGATCGGTTGGGAAAGTGTGAGAGAGATGCAGTCTAGTCAACGTTGAATCTCGTCTGAGAATGGAATGAGCTTGGAGTCTCCTAAAGGAAACTGTAGTGTAGATATAGCTCTATTTTAGCTTCCATTTGGCCGCATAACACCGCACCTATTGTCGTAATCTTTATCATTAGAATCTCATTGCTACAGCTTATAATAAAGCACCGAAATAACCACCATCCTTAAATGGTTGAGTCAAAGAAAAAAAATTTCTGCAATGAACAAATTGGTAGAAAAAACACATGCAATTAAATTTCTTTGTGTGTGTAGATCGGTAAGAGAAGGTGCTTCCTGCAGAATTGCCCGTTTCTTCTAGATAAACTTTCCTTCAATCACTAGCATATATAAAATAATGCAATACAAAATTTGCCAAAATTCGAAGGGGTAACGTAACAAAGGAATTATAAATCGGAGATATATTGGAAAGGAGGGAGATAATATTACGTAACCTGATCTAAAAATTAAATGATTCTAATATTTGAAATACAATGCTAATACCTTTGTTGATGTGGTTCTTCCACTCAGTATCAAATTTCTTATATGAGCCAAAAAAGATGCAGTTCAACGGAAAAACTATTCTAGAGACCAGTTTCGGAAGTACCTGTCTTTCAACTACGATCCCAAAACAATGATAGCAATGAAAGGAAATCAAAAAGAAAGGAAAGTTGGAGGCGAAGAAAAGATCGTTCACTTCTTCTCTTAAGAGAGACAAAAGCTGGGGATGGGAAGGCGAGACCAGATACTCCTTTGTAGTCCTTTGCGCTCTCATTGCACAGAGGTTCAGTACACTTAGAGCAATTTGGCTACGGGATGTAGGCGTGAGAGGGAGTGAAAGAATGAAAGGTTCAGGATAAGACAGCGCGAAGTTGGAGGCAAAAAAATGGACCTAGGCAGCCATGAGACCTAAGGCTCAACGTGGAATCAGAACCACGCTGTGTAGCATGTATTCTATCTCTATTCCTTGCTATTTAGTGACCCCTTTCTCGTGTGTCCACTATAAGTCCCATATGTGAGTTTAATAGGCAAGAGTAAACATGGTGAAATTTGAAGGTAGGTCACGCTTTGCAAAGGAATGTCAGTTATCCTGGAGATCAGAATTATCTCCATTGTAAGGAGTTGTAGTTAGCATGGTAAAAAAAGGCGTTACACATGAGGATCACATCCAATTCTGTAAACGTGGGTATTTCTCATTTTCTTTGTTAGTATTTATGTGTAGTAGGCATTAAAACCGTTCATAGTAGTTAATTTACTAATACTGGTATAGGTTTCTCTCTCTTTCACTTTTCTTTATCTTTTTCCTACTCTATTTATCACTAAATAGCTAATTAAACCTTTGATTCTATTTAGGTTTACTAATCAGTATCGTTGTTGTCCATTATGCTATCCTGGTTCGGGATCCAACTCGTGAAGTCATGTAGTTCGATGGTGGTTGTCTTCCATATCGGCCCTTCTCGTCGGGATCGTTATGTCCAAATTTATTTCATCTTTCTTCAGGTAAAAATTTAATTATATTCTTCTCGTTACTCTAGCCTCGGTCAACTTGAAAATAGGCGATGGGTTCTCCATCCTTCCCTTTGGGTTATCTAGTTAGCTAATTCTACGCCTATTTCGTTTTGCGTCTTTTCTATGACTTTGTTAGCTTTCTTTGAGATTATGTTAAGTGGTTTTATTTTTGCCTCGCCGTGTAGGTCGCTTTGTGCTTTGAGTTCACTTCTTCGTGTATTTATAATGATGTTTACAACTTCGTTTTGAATCCTTTGTAGTATCATAAGATTTCTCTCGCGATAGTGTACTTAGATATTTGTTTGATTAATTATTGTAGATTGAATAATTGCTTAGTAGCTCTTCCCCTTGTTTTTCATATTAGGGTCACACAGTTTGGATAAATTTCAAAGTCTGCATCTCCTCTTTTCCACTCTCTACGTAAGATGCTTTTTATAACCTACCGTTGTAATGTTTAGTCCAAGCACCTTACTATGTATCATATCTGTATCTTTCTCCTTCTGAATATACATCTGGTAAGATTTTCCTGTAAAAAGGTAGTCTCAATTATATCCCGTTTAGTTTTTATTTTCCATTTTGTTTCATACTCGTTGATAGATCTTATCTCTTCTGCCGTCATTTTAGCCAGCAATGGCCCGTTGTTGTAGCTGTAAATAATCAGCTGGCTAATATCATCAGTTAAATGGATATTAAGGCAGCCCTCATTTCTGGATAGCGGTTGTTCTGCAGTGTAGATTGAATAGAGAGATGGGCTTAGACACCTACTTTAGGGGAGTGATTTAGCGAGTTTGATCTTTTCCTTTTGATGGTTGTCAATTTCATTGAAAGCGTATCGCTCCACTACACAATCACATTATATTCTTTTTATTTTGTTGTTCATTCTTAGTTTCAGTATTTTATATTTCATTCTCCCTGCCAAACTTTATTGAAAGCCTTAGACACGTCTCAGGAGACAATGTCCCCGGGCATCTTTTTCCGTTTTTATCCCTATAATGACACAGTGCAATCTCGCTGCTTTTGCCTTTTTTGAAGCCAAATTAGCAGTTATTTTCTTAATCGTTATCTTCGAGATACTTCGTCAGTCTATTGTAGTGTATCTTTTCAAGCATATTCTCAATAAAGTCTAACAGCGAGACGGGGCAGCAGTTTCCCCACCTGATTTTGGAGGTTATCCGCTTTGGGGATGAAAATTAACCTTGTTATCTTTAATTCGTCAGGGAAAGTAGCCTGTATTTAAATATGCATTGAATATATTTCTAATCTGCTCCATGATGTCATGGGGCGTTTCTAGATAGTTCCTTCTGGTGAGACCAGATCTTCCTGGAGCTCTTTGTCGGGAATTCTTAATAGTTTTCTTTAATTCATCGATTGCTATGGTTGAGTCGGTTGGAGGGTGTTCCTTTCTTCCTCAACAATGTAGAAAGGGTATGTCGTTTCAATTTTTTTCGTTGAGTTACTCTAAGATTTGTTCTTGGAATACTACGTCGTAATTTTTTCCTCTTCCTTGTTTAAATTAAACAACTTTCCCTCTTCTTTGAATAAGATCTCTATTCCTGCCTCCTCTTCTGGTATATTACCTCTTTCGCATTAATTTTCATTCTATCCTTGCGTGGTTCTCGTTTTAAACTGTTATTGCGTTTCCAGAAAATTTTAGGGAATGCTTCTACATCAATTTTCTTGATGGGTTAATCCGATTTCTCTCGTTTGTTTCTCCCGTATTAAAGTCACTAATTCCCTCTTCAATCTCCTAAGTGCATTTGTATATCTCTCTCGTTGATCCGCATCTTCTTATTCTTTCTGGCTCCTGACTATGTAATATTTTCACTCCTTTTAAACATTTCTGATGACAATCTTAATTGTTAGATGGTCTTTACGAATTTTGCGGGATAGCTCTCTCATTTATCTACCATTATTTCTTGTCTCATCCTTTTCATTTCCTCGTCTATTTCTTCTAAAGTGGCTTCACTGAGAAGGTTGGGTACGTACGTCCGAAGTTTTTCTTTGTACTATTCCCAATTCATTATGTGATAGGCTTTCTATTTCCTCGAAGGTATCTGAATATGTTTCTTGTTAACATGCATTAGAGTTGCTGTGTGGTCACTTAAAGGTACGTCTACTAGTTGCATGTAATAGGTGAAGAGAATTTTAAAGTTAACCATGAAAATATCCGGTTTTGTAGCAGATTTTCCTAGAAAGTTGTAAAGTTGGGTCTCAGTCTTTGTAGCATTCCTCGGTTAATCAATGTATTGAGTCGTTTTCCTACTCTGCTCCTAGATCGATACTCAGACGCCGCACAATGGCCATCGAAATCGCCGATAAATAGGTGTGTGAAGTTTACTACCGGTATTTAGGTGCATCTAGGCAGTTGCTCCTGTTTAGACCCAGCAACGGGTGCAAGAAGGCGTTAAACGTCCTGAAAAAAGGTGGTTGGTAACCTGTAACAACTATGATGTTATTAATTTCCATTACAATTCTATAGCTTATTATGAATCATCTAATCCTTGTATTTTGGGGTAGTTTAGTCCTTGGTTTATAGTTATTAGAGCTCCATCGAACTCTTCTCCAGATGGATTCATAGCAAGGCAATTGTATTTACAAATTTTAATGGTGTCACTTTCTAGGGTCCTCCCGTGTCTAATATCGGAATCTCTTCCGGTTCGATTCATCTGAAATAATTTCCATATATGGTCTAATTGTCTCTCCATCGTTTGTGTTAAATTGTAAAATCCTTAGCTTCTTAATATTCATGATCCTAGTAACCATTCCTTATTCTTATCGTTCTTTTCTTGTTGGGTCTTATCTGTTGAAAGGAGATAGTGGTGCTTCTTCTTTTGGTTTAGTTTGTATTTCGCTTGAGATCTCCCTCTGCTGGTCCCTTGTGCTGTGGCTTCGGGAGACTCTTCTCTTGGTGACGGACTTCTTTTGTTCATTAACTTTAATTTTTTCTGGTGTTTTCGTCGAGTGACTTGGCTGACCTTATACTCCGTTATGTCTAAGGTATTTTCTGTTTCCGTGACTTCACTGTTTGTATCTTCCTCTATTTCCACTGTTTTTCTTTGTCTTTATCTTAAGCCTTTTCAATCAATGCCTTGGTTGTATTTACTATGATGTTAATTTTGAAGATTACCAATGAGTTGACCTCCGTTTGGAATTTCATGGGTTTCAAGTCTGTTTTCTTTCAGCATATTTTTAAGCGTTGTTGCATAACTTCCAGATTTCCCTATGTGAGTAATTTTACGTTTAATTTTCCGTCCAGGTTGTTTAGTGTGGTTGGTCCTGTTGGTTGCCCTTATCCATAAAGGATATGTGTTTCTGGTGCGAGCTTCCGTGTTCTTTTGTGATTCCGTCTATTTTGTCATTAAGAATTCCATTATTTTATGAGTAGATCATGGTCATAACTCTATTTCCTCGCTGAGAGTTGATGCACTTTTTCGGGCGTTTCTGAAGCAAATTTGAATGCTTGTGAATTCCTCTATTTGGATGTGAGTGGGAGATTATCGTACTGCATGCAAATAGGCCTTTTTTTCCAGAATATTCTATACAATTTCCATCGATTTAAAGATCATTTTACACACGTGAATGTATTCTTAAAATTTATCTACATCTGTTATTTTGAGCTATTGCTGTCTCTCCTGAAGATCTTCTTTGACTTTCTGGCAGGTATGTTTTTCTACCGATGATTCAATTTTTCTACAGATCACAGTTATATTAGCCCTGATCTTTGTAGGTACTTGGTCATCTAGTTATTATTGTTAAGAGGCAAGATACCTGCCTAGAAGAGCAGTTGATCTACATTTTTTTTTGGGGGGGGGGAGGGAGGAATAACGCACTTGATCAGGGGTATCTCCAAGTCCAAGATTATTAATTGAACTTCCTGTGATCTTTTCTTCTTCTCTTGCCGTTGGTTCTAAACATGAGTGGCAATTTTTTCAAAATCAGATGAGCCAGGTCTCATCCAAAGGACCCCTTCTGTCTATCCTAATTTTATCTTGCCTGCCTTCCGGGCTAGTTAAGCCTAGCCCTAATAGCAATCCACAGTTGGGTTCGGGCTAGTGACCGATAACCGGGCCCTATTTCTGGCGCCCTAACGGGATCTCCTGAAGGGGTTCACTATAATTTAATACCAACAGCAACTCAAATTTTCCAGGTGGCCAAGTTATATACTGCCAGAGCGAAATAAGTTAGAGATTGGAAGTAATAAAACTGGGAACAGAACAAATCTCCAATGAAACAACAGAGATATAATTTAGGAATGATGTTAGAAAGGAATATTTTCAAGGGAAGTGAACCAGACTTTCCAACGTGTGTCAACTTCCATGCTGTGACGAAGCCAGATGTCACTTTAAACAGTTAAAACATTCCATTTAACATTTACATATATGCAACAGATCACCATTGGATTTAGTGAGCATTCTGGAACGGAGTTTTTCTTTGTAACTTTCCCAGTTGGCTCTTATTTAGTCTTTTCTCTCCGGCTATGGTACTTGTTTTGCATATTGATTCATGAATAGTAATTCATGAATTAATATCTAATACAAGTGCTATAGCCGGAGGGGAAAGACTAAAGAAGGGTCAACTGGGAAGGTTGCAAAGAAGGACTCCGTAACTTCATCCCAAAGGATCACTCAGATGCAAAACTGGAATAAATTGAAGAGGAAAACACTAGATTAACAAGAACAATCAACATGGTGGAAGAAAGGAACACTCAACGGACAAGATTGCGTATTCTTGCGCACACTCAGTAGACTGAAGAGATGAAGAAGAAAACTAGACAGCTAAGCGGAATATATAACCTAATAAAACCCCTCGGACTGACCAGAGAAAGATTTGCTGCACTCGCGATGAGGAAAGAATAGCTAAGGCATCTCGTGGAAGAGCAACAAGAACATAAAGGGGATAGATTAATAGAAAAAAATAACGTAGAGAAAAGACCGAAAAGAAAACTGATGACTAATGAAAATAATAATAAACAATGAATGGTATGTGGGGGAGGGGGGTAATTCAGAAATATACGACCAATTAAGAAGTTTTTCTCGCCCACTGGAACTCTGTATTCTCCATATCACCAGAAAAGAACGAAACTTCAATCCAGATATAAACGAAATGGGCCACATTTACTTGCGAAACGACATTGAAAAAATAGCCATAGCACCAACAGTAACACGACCAAAGGGAAAGGTTCTTGGTACAAGTACCAATATAATAACGGAAGAAATTAAAAAGCGCATTCTATGAATTTAAGCTTAAAGCACCAAGCCTCATAGTAATAACTAGAATAAATCTCACCAAAGCACTAGACAACATTGCAGAAACATTGAAGAACATCTAAAGAAGAACTTCCTAAATATTTACAAGCTAGTCAAAATAATTGTTGTCAAGGTAAACCCTGAAAATTATTAAAAAAATTCATCAATCGAAGTCTTAAAGAATATATATATGAAAATAACGATTATCTTTTAATTATCTTATGAGAGAAATAAGAGAAATTGGCATACTAATAGTAATTATTATTAGTAGCATTTTTTCTCGCACTGAAATTCTTTGTTGTTTTGATTATTTATAGCATAATAACATAAAATAGCAAATCCAAAAGCAGAGAAGTACATCGACCTGGTCCTAATAGATGCAAAAAGCGCCGTTGACAGCTAGGTCAGAGGAATGCGATAAAAAATCTTAAATCTCCATATCAACAGCGATTCCTCTGCGTTTATAACATGGTCAGAAAAGCATAGGTGGTAATTAATGATTACAAATGACCCGAAATCAAACTAGAAGCTAAACTCTCAAAGCGGGGAAGCTGCATCAACCCCAGGCTGTAATCAATCGATACAGTGGTTCTACCAACACTAATAATGCTTGATTGTTTAAACGTACAATTCACGGACTACATAAACCAGCTCGACGTCACACCTTTGAGAAACAAGGGATTTTAGGCTATGATGGCATGACGACAGCGCTGAAATAAGCAACATCAACAACTTCAAAAAGTATTAGCAAATAAGAACTAACAGAAGGAAATTTACGATAGTCCCAATCTCTAAGAACAAGGTAGCATGTATCTCAATAGTGGTTTATTAGTACAGATATCATTTGGAAGGTAAAGTTTTATGATTAAAAATAACATCAGGAGGCTATAAAAATCATATAGAGGAAAAGAAAGAAAGGAAATACCAATGCTAAACTTAATGTGCAGCTTAAGGGTGTTAAGCCTGAAAAATAAAAGGGAAATTTATATGGCACTAGAAAAGTGTGTACTCGTATATCTATCAACAGTGAATGCACAATAAGCGTATGGAAGAAAAATGAATTGCAAATGCCAAAGGGGATTAAACGCATATCCTGACATCTGCATGAAATTAAACGACTAAAGGTGGAATAAAAGAGTTAAAAGCGTTGGAAAGAACTGAGTAATAGTGATTCCGGATCAACGATAATCAGTAGGTCCACAAGATAGAGTTGTTCCATTCTATCCATCAATCCACTAAGAGAAGAAGGTCAACATAGATCAAATTCTATTCTCTTACTAAATTCTCATTTCAAATCTTTTATGCCATCTACAATACCTCCCCACCTTCATCATCTCCCACTGAACGTTTCCAAACATCGGTCTATCTGTACCCTGTGGAGAGGGCTAGGGAATACGATGAAGGGTCGACCGGGAAAAACTCCCTACCCCCTTTTCCCAGTCGACAGAGGAGGGTGGGCAGATACCTATGCCTTCGATGAATCCTCCTCTTGCTACTATCTCCCTAAGAAGGGTGTAGGGTGCCATTAGGTATAGGCGGAAAGGAAATCAGGAGGAAGGCGATGGGCAGTGTTAATCTGGCTGGTCAGAAAAGTTTAATTTGGGTCTTATTTGCTGAAAAAACAGTTTTAGGAGGAATTGACTCTGCGGATTTTTCCCTTGAACTGGTTAAAGTTCAGAATTTCCTGGATGAGTACCGAATCTACCATCAAAAGAAAAATGGTAGCATCGACACATCTTGGAAATCCCTAACTTTAACAGTCCGAACAAAACCTCCACCCTAGTGTCTTCCTCCAAAATCTTTTTTTTTGTAAATAACCTCACAATTAAACTTCTCAAACCCACTGGATTAACAGCACCTTTTTCTTCTTGATTTCCTTTCGCCTTTACCTCAAAACACCCAACACAGAAATGGAATGAAAGTGAGAGTGGAAGAAAACAAGGTCTGCTGATCAAAATTCGCGTGCTCTCACTAATTCTGATTTATGACCTTAGAACCTTAAAAACTTTCAATAATTCCAGGACTAACCTTGGGGGGACCTTAGCGATTACATCATTCGAAAAAGAATGTAAAACACCTTAAGGGTTTTAAATTTCGTTAGAATCGGCTGAATAGTTATGATGTTATTGCCAAATAATTCCCGGCCTAACTTTGAGAGAACCTTGGCAATTATAGCATTCGAAAGAGTATGTTAAACAACATAAGGGTTTCAAATTTCCTTAAAAGCCTCCAGATAGTTACGATATTATCACTAAAACAAAAAAAGCAAATGGGACCAACCGACATAATGAGATGCAGAGACTCCCGCGACTAAAAATACAGATTAGCGCGATTCCTCCCCCATCCCTATTCCTGATCTTCCTCTGATGACCCAGGGTCAGAAGGAGAGGGGGGGTGGCTGCGTATTTGTTCTCAAAACACCTTCCTCGACAGCCACTTGGTAGGCTCCGAGAGAATGAAGATTTGGAAGGGGTAGAGAGAGGGAGCAAAAGAGTAGAATACCTTTTTAGATAAAATAAGAGTCACGATGGGATTAATAATTTATTATGAAATTAATTGGGAAACGCAAGAAATCAAAGAACTTGAATAGTTGTTTGAAAATCAAAGCAAGGAATTCCAGGATACTCGTCACCAAAGAGGCGATGCATAGAATGTGTGTGTGAGGTTGTGTAGGGAGGGTGTGAGGGGTGTATTTTGGATCTGCTGCCCATCGGTGATGAGAAATCCTGACTAAGGGAGATGTGAGAGCACATCATCCATCGCTTATAGGGTCATTCGACATTGAAAGTATGATGGGAGACTTTGTGTTAACTCGAGAACTTTGTGAGATTTGCAAGTGTGAAACGACATGTGGTTGTTATACAATGACTGTATTGAGGCTGAAAGCCAGAGGTTCCCGAATATATGGGACGAGTAGTGGATGTATATAATTTAGAATGGGTCCCGGGGGATGTTTTTAGGAGATATGAAATGGATTTTTGTTTTCTTCAATTAATTTACATTTTTTGGTTACTTTAAACTGTGAAGTAGAAGACACCAGAAAGTTTTCGAGTAGAGATTCGAAAAGAAAGTGGTGAAGTTAGGAAATTGAAAATTTGTTGAAAGTACAAAGTCCAAGTAATCAAAAGAAGAGAAGAATTATGACGTTAAGGATGAAAAGGGTGTAAAGAACGGGAAGAGTATGTGAGAATGCTTTACATTAGGAGAATGGGAAGCAGTGTGAACATGGTAAGAGAGAAAATGTGTAACAAGTTTAAGGCAGCAATATTGGGTAGTGCAAGGACTGAATGTCGATGTGATAGAACTGGAAAAAGAAAGCAAGCGTGCAGTTGATAGTTGATAGGTGTAGTTTGAATTGTTTAGAAGTTCAGATGAGAATATCAGTGAAATGAGGATGAATGCAAACAAGGAGACGAAAAGAAAAGTGAAACGTGTGATTAAATAGAGTAAGAAAGCAGCAAACGAGGCATTGTAGTAAAGCTAAATGACGATCCAGATGGGATCAGGAAGAAATTCTGAATGTAAGTGAGAAAGGCGAGAAGAATAACAACCACCCGAACAATAAGGGTAAGAAAAGCTATGTGCTTGGGAGCAATAAGGAGGTCAACATAAAAGGCGAGAGTGTTTTGTAGAGTTTTATAATGTGGTTATGTAAGATGACTTAAATGTGAATATGAATGACTTCGTGGGTATCGACCAAGTTCTGTATCAGAGTGTGTAAGAGCTGACAAACTAGAAGTAGTTGTAAGTTATGTGAGATGTATGAACAAGACAGGAAGGCAGAGGCAGCTCTAATAGATGATATACCCGCTTAGATTTTAGAAGTGGAGTTGATTGTGTTTTGGAATGGGTCGAGTTGCTGTGTTGTAAATCATTTGAAAGTGCTGAGAAGTGAAAAAAATACCTTTATAGTAGGGTTGTTGTATAAAGGTAAAAGGAGAGGGGTGAATGCGAAAACTATTTTGGCGATAAGTCTGTCGGGAGTTGTTTGCGAGGCTTATAGAAAAGTTGTGATTGGGCGGAAAAGAAATATGACTGAGAGATTGATAAGAGATAAACAAGGTGTGGTTAGGCAAGGTAGGATAGGGGATTGGGGATTAGGTTGTTCATGCATATGAAGAAACCAATATGGCAAGCCTTAATAATGCATAGAGTGAGTGGTAATCTATCTGATAGTATGAAGTTATTTATATTGGAATATAGCATCAACTCTGGTGAAAAATGATTTAAGTGAGTGCTGTGACATAGGTGGTGGCGTAACACAAATTTGTGTGATGTCGCCATCTCTGATTAATATCTGTATGAATGCAGTATCAAGACAAATATGAATGGTAATAATAGGAAGGGATGCAATTGAGAAACAATGGTTGCATTAAGCTGATGACGTTGTATTAGTGGCTGTGACTGAGAGTGACTTGGAAGCGTCGATCGAAGCCTTTAACAGGGTATGTGTGATAAGAGGGGTAAATGCAAATGCAGAAAAATGTTTGGTAATGGTATTTGGGTGGTTAGGTGTGGTATTAGAATCCGCGGTGTTAATCTTCAACAAATTGAGAGTTTCAAGTATTTAAGATGTTTCGGGAATGAAAGTGGTTGCTGATGAACTAGATTGAGATCTTGCGGTACTAAATGGTAGAAAAGTCCCAGCGTTGATCAGACCATGAGTTAAAGCTAAGAGTTTGAGTATGGAATGTGTCAGGAACCTGCCTGGGGGTAGGGTATTTGGTGTGTGGGAGTAATACTCCGGTATGGCATGAGAAGGCAAGTTCTCAAGAGAGGGCAGAGAGGGAAATGGTTAGAGTAACCAGTGAGTGATAGGTCTTTATGATATAGAAGGGTGTGAATGAGAGTGTGATAGAGGTTTTATGGGGTATAAATGAAAAGAGAATAGTGAGTGAGTGTCAGAGCGTGTGAAAAATTGAAAGACCACATAAGAGGTGAGGTAGATTGTGTGAATGCGTGTGGGAGAAAGTTTTGGCCGAGAAGCAAGTGGATGCAAGTGTTTATAAAAAATTTGCACGGAGGGAGTTTGTGAGGTGGCGTGTTTGGTACTTTCAACAGCGATGAACCCTGCCTGGACTAAATGCTACAGGATTTAGCAGCTTATTCCTGCGGTCATTTGAAGTGTGAAAAAATAATCGGTGGCTTTGTGCGTGATATGGCATAAAAGAGGATGGAGGACGCTGATAGAATGTGTAGCGTTGATGCATAACGACCGAATCTTTGTTAGAACGCGATGGAAGATAAAGGAGAATGAATAAAAGAAACTAAATACCATAAAACCTTCATAAGTTTTAATTCTAAGGAAAAGACTGTGAAGGTAAGGGAGGAAATACTTAAGAGCAGGTGGAGGTGTTAATGTTAAGCAAAGAAAAACACGCAGCATGATAAGATTAAGCCGTGGTGGCGATATGAATCGTAATTCATTTTATGCCTAGAATAAATTAATTAAAATTTTGCAATGGATTTTATTAAAGACTATCACTAGAGTAGAGCTTTTTGTGAGCTTAAACCCCGTACCAGCTGCCGAGATGGGAAAATTAATGGCACTTTAGAAGCATATTTTTAGTCACGTGCAAACGCGACTCTATAATTGACTATGTCAGTCGGATGGTAACCACTTTACTTTTCAATGAGTTTTTCGGCAATAGCATCGTAACTATGCGGCCAATTTCTAACGAAATTTTAAGATCTTTATGTTGTTTTACACTCTCTTTCGAATGATATAATTACCAAGGTCCACCCAAGGTTAGTCCAGGAATTATTGAAAGTTTTTACGGTCATATGGTCATAAGTAAGAATAATTAAGAGCACGAGACTTATTTATGTTAACCTTGTTTGTTATTTTCGATTATCGTAAAATTTAATGGAATATGATCTGACCAGGTCTATCTTTTGAAGCTAGGGAAGACGGTATTTGGCTCTCATTTTGCTCTGATTCTTTGACGCCATTGGTACTCTAGTCCCTGTATAGCAAAATTAACAGTTTACAACTCAACCTTATTATATACTATCGTTTGAGAGAGAATCCTTGGCATGTACAAAAGAAATTAAAGTAGGCGCAAAAAATATGCTGTTTTAAATTATTCATTAAAGATTAACAATATTTATTTTTTTTTTAAACGGAAGAACGTTCACGAACAACAGTCATATTAAGAGTATTGAGCGAAATGTTTAATTAATGTGTTGTTTAACAGACAAATGGATCGCTTAAAGTTATTGCTTCCCAAATGTAGTGCGAAGCAATATGTAAAAGTGAATTCGTGTGGGAAACAAAATGTTAAATGAACCTGGGTTAGGTTCAGTTAGGTTGTATGATACAGGTTAGATGTTGCATTGATGCAAAATGGGAAGCTTAAAGGAAATTTAATTAAATGGGAGGCAGATGTCCAACGGTTTGGGGGAAAGATTAAATTAAAGTTACTCAAAGAAATTCATAGGAATTTTCCGTTGTTTAGGTATATATATATATATATATATATATATATATATATATATATATATAATTAGTGTACGATGTCTTATAGCTATAAACTCCTTATTGATAGAGGTTATGTAACTCTTGATGAATAAAATGAAAGATATCAGTAGATAAGCAATTTAATAGAAAAAAATTACCCTATTTTCTTTTGATTGTATTCACTAACAAAGTTAACGAAGGAGTGAAATTAGGAGATGTCGAGTGTATACTTCTTACTCTGGATAATTGAAAAGAAGGAGATTGGATTTTGTGCCTTATTAACATACACACATAATAATGAATTAAAATCTAATATTTTAATATGCGAAAGAATATGGTAACACAAAATATGGAAGTATATTTTATTCAAGGGAAATTACCAATGAGAATTAATTTATTACTAGATCGCTTCACTTTAGGCACTGTAAAAACACTAATTATAAGAAGTGACAACTATTCCCTTTACTGTATCACAAAACTAGCGATAAGCAGCGGAGTGAATTAAATATTCTTTTAATCAGTGAAGAAACGAGTATGGACTTGCCCAATGCCATGTAGAAATAGGCTTCAAGGAGTGTCGCTCGTCGATGAAAGGAGAGTCGAGCGGTTATCATTGACAGTTACACTGGAACGAAGGAGAGATTGAAAGCGTCTCTTGATGCAGGCATCACTTGTCTTCTCGGTGTGTGTAGAAAGTGGTTTGGAATAGATTAAGCTGTGAATAAAATGACTCTTGCGCCCTTTGACAGGTCGATTTTATCCTCATAAAATTGCGGGAGTCTGACGTGTCCCCCGCTTGGAGAGGATTGTGTTCTCAGGGAAAGTTGCTTCTGGAGTAACCGGAAAGAAGATATGAACAATCTTATCTGAAGTAACTATTCTGTTGCACGAGCATGCTATGTAAGTGTGTGTAATTCGTGTCTGGAAGCCGGGGGCCGGTGTCCTCCTCAGTTCTATAAAGTCTCCAACCACCTGAGAATTTCCATTTAAAAATAATATTGTATGGGTTTTTCCACGAATCTGTACTCTTTCTGAGGGCAGTTATTTTTCAATGGAGACCTCCAGTTTATTGTGAGGTCCAGAAAACGCGTATCTATGGCAGCCGCCATAAAGTTAATTTTCCTAACCACACCCTGTGTGGATTAACTTCGCTGAAATAGGACGTGGCTTTTCCACTCGCCTAGACCGTACTCGTGACCTTTCATTATTCCTGGAAGCAATTAAATTGATTGTTCGTACTTTAAGCTCCTGTTATTTTTTTTAAGAACAGTATTTGGGATCGAGAAGTTTAGTATTCCTGTTTTTTTTCTATAATTATACTTGTATATTATTCTTGTTCACTCTAAATTTTTTTATTATATTAGTTTGCTATTTTGCATAATTTTATTAAAAATTAAATATTTTCTTAGAACTGCCTCTGTATTTCATATTAAAACTAGAAAAACGATCCAATCCTAGAAGCAACCTTTTTATAACAATTTCTAGAATCAGAAACACGAACCTTCCCTGGAAAACATCATTGCCCTATGATATTTCTAATACTTAAAACTCACCTGACCTCGACGATTACAATTTATGTTATTAATTACTCAGAGCTATCCACAATAACTCTGCGAGATCGGAAAAAAGCAGGCATCTTCATGTGATTAATACTCATGTATTAAAAACACGAACACGAAAATGGCTCCGATAACAATAAAATAGTAATTAGAAACATCTCGTTGTGAGTATCTTATTTCAGTTATAATTATTCATGGCTGGGCTGCGTAATGTGAATAATATTTCATGTTGGTTCTTTCCTTACTCATCATCAATCCTATAATAATAGTCGTACCATAATAATAATAATAATAGAGAAGTATATTTGAATGACGGGACATGATAGTCCCTCTTCAATTCCAATTTTCTGTGATCCATTTCTTGATTATGGGACTTGTGTAATCCTCAGCCGTGGAAATCCTGAATCGGTGACTAGTTCTTTTTACTATTGCCTGATTCGCTTATATTTTGTACTCGATTTTGCTATGCATAAATATTTTATTGATTTGTACTAAAGTTTATCAGGTTATTTACAGTTCAAAGAGTGGGGGAAATTTTCTGGTTGATATATTCCTTATTGATTTATCACGGTCATTTTTATTCTCAATCGTTAATAAAGTGTCCCCAAACCATGTTATATATTTTAAAAGATTATGATAGTCGAACCCGCGGGAGGATTCATGTGATTTTTATTTTTTATAGGTAAATTATGCAACATCAAAATAATAGATAGTTTAATATGTTTTAAACAGTTAAAAGTTCAAACTCTCGACCGTTGACGTAAATACATACACACTCCCTTCGATTGACTGATTAGAAGACTTCAACTAAAATGTTTGTTGGGTTATTTCTAAACGTTTATACAGATGTGTATTTAATTGTCCAAAAGATGTTAGTTTTCTACAATATAGTTAATTTTTTAAATGGATATTTTTGAACAGTTGTAATTTTAGTTTGTGAATTACCTAGGTACATTTGAAGCTTTCTAAGATTTTTTTATAGTTCAAAAAACAGCCGGCAGGGCTGGTTTTTCGTATAGTTGAAGCTTTTATCAAAAGCTTTTCTAAAAATTCAGAAAAGATAAATATGATTTGGGATGTTTTGGAAATTTTAAAACAAAAATAATTACAAATGTTAAGTTCAGATAATATATTAAAATTAAGGCATGGCTTTTTTCCTTTTTTTTCGTAAATACAAGAAAATTTAGATGGGGCAGAAAGAACTTTGAGGATTGTTTTTTCTGTATATTAAAAGTTCTGATAAAAGTTCTTGTTTTTTATTGCCTTTAGGCTTATAAAATACGCATGGATCTAAAAAATAACTAATAAAAGAGTAAATTATTAGAAAACCAGGCAATGGCTTCGCCACTCCCCTCTACGGGGTGAGCTTGTGCTTCGCTACTAAGATTAAAATTTGAAATCTAATAAAAACCAGCCATGGTTAAATTTTGATCAATTTTCTGAACTTCGCCAATTATAATAATTTTAAAAAGGAACTCTAAGCTAAATTTCCCCCCTTTCAAAATATCTCGTTGCTAAAATATAGTTATAGAAGAAGATATATAAAAGTACATTTTCTGAACTTCACCCTTTGTAATTCTTTGGGTTTAACAAAATTCACAAAATTTCGAGACTTATATTTATTTCTGAACTTCACCATTTTATTTTTTCATCACTAACTCTATAATTTAAGAAGGGGATTTTGGGGGGTATTTGAATAATAATTTCATCTTAATTTGGTTATGACTTATGTTTTTTTATCAAAGCTATTTCTAATAATTCCTTTATAATATAAAAAAATGGTGGTTTATCTGCCCGAGAATTAATAGGGACGTCCGTCGCTGGCAGCATCTGCGTCCACTGCTAACGCTCTAAGATCGACGGGCACACCGTGACCCCAGTACAGTCATACCTCCTGCGCCCCGGTGGTTCCAGCACAGCACACTCAACATCGTGTGGCTGCTATCTCGTTGTGATGGTTAATGGTACTTCCTCGCAATATTATACCGTTTTTCCCGTTTGCTTGGGCCATCCTACTCTTCGTCGACGCACACGCCATTCGTCAAATCTTCTTTTCCACACGAGTGATGCGGCTCGGCGTACCCATCACAGTTAACTCTTACCAATACCGACGATTTGACTCCTGCTTTTTCAGAGAAAAGACCTCGGCTTTTGGTGCCAGACATATCAGGATCACTGCGTGGCACCAAACAGGAAAAAGCTTGGTGGAACAGTTCCACCGCCACCAGAAAGTTCCAAAGGAAGATATCGACGCGTTTTCGGCTGAGCCTATTTTATGAACAATGACACGAATGCCAGTTGTCGTCTTTACGAGCCGCAATCCCTCAGCTTCCCCATTGACATTCGTACCTGGCCTCCAGCACACCATGGAATAACTCCGACCGACGATAACCTTTAACAAAAGGAAAGGGAACAACTTACCTGGCCATACACTTGCAAGGGAATTCGCCTTTATCATCGCAGCTCTTTTGACTCGGTATAAATGCCATGTCTATGATAAGGCAATTCTTGCATTTTTCTGGGTCATAGACAAATTAAAGCCGTACTTGATATGTAAAGAATTTCGAATAGGAACCGACCACCGTCCGTTAGCCTATATTAGGAATTTGAGACACTCAAACGGCCGCATCATGCGCTGGAGATTACTCTTGCAAGAGTATCAGTTTAAAATAAATTAGATAAAAGGTTCCGATAACCAGGTCGCTGACGCACTCAGTAGGAATGCGTTACCGAATAGCGTAGAATAACTGTATTCATAGGATTAGTATCTCCATGTAGGTATATACCGTCTTGTACGACTTAATTTAAGATTCTTTTGTAATATAATTAATTAATGTATATGTCTGAATTTTGTAACGCTCAATGTCTAATTTTTTGTATGTCTATATATTTGTTCTTATTAATTTACGTATAAATTATTTTGTCCCGTATGTACTAAGTTTATATCATTTCATTGTTCCATGCCCTTTTTTTTTTCTCTGATTAAGTTGTATTAAAGGTTATTTTCCCCTGTAATCTAAAGATCAAAATAATCATATGTATTGAGGTAATACTAGTTAGGTGCAGGAAGGTACGGTTGGTACAAGAAAACGAGTTCCCTACAACGGAGCTCTATCGTTGTCCCTTCTCTCTTTTTTTTCGAAGTGACAACTTCCCCTGGAATGGAGGAGTGTGATAGAACGAGTTAATTTCAACTCCTATCCCATATTATTAAAAACCACGATGCTGCCCACGTGCATCTTCGATTCGAGGCTTGGAGTCTTATCTCAGCTACCGGATGCCAATGTTTAAACAAGGAGGTTATCATCCCCCCCCTGTTGTTCAAGGAGAACAGCATTAGAACAGCCATTGTTCGTTTTGAGCCCTTCGCCAAGAAACGGTTCTCTTCCCCCCCCCCCTGTTGTTCAAGGGAGAACAACATTAGAACAGCCATTGTTCGTTTTGAGCCCTTCGCCAAGAAACGGTTCTCTTCCCCCCCCCTGTTGTTCAAGGGAGAATAACATTAGAACAGCCATTGTTCGTTTTGAGCCCTTCGCCAAGAAACGGTTCTCTTCCCCCCTCCCTGTTGTTCAAGGGAGAACAACATTAGAACAGCCATTGTTCGTTTTGAGCCCTTCGCCAAGAAACGGTTCTCATCCCCCCCCCCCTGTTGTTCAAGGAGAACAGCATTAGAACAGCCATTGTTCGTTTTGAGCCCTTCGCCAAGAAACGGTTCTCATCCCCCCCCCTGTTGTTCAAGGAGAACAACATTAGAACAGTCATTGTTCTTGAGCCCGTAGACAAGAGACGGTTCTCATTCCCCCCCTTTGTTCAGAAGAGAACAAAGTAGAACAGCCATTGTTCTTCAAGCCGTTCGTCGAGTAACGGTTCTCCTTTCCAAGACGCCTCGTCAGGATCCTTTTATCCCCCCCCTTCGGCTGGAACTCGCCAGCGGACCGAATATTCCTTCAAGTACCTTCCACTGCACCCTAATGAAAAGTTACGTAAGCCAAACGTCACCTTTTGAGTATTGATCCCTTTTTGTCAATTCTATCCTGTGCTTTAAATTGTTTATCGAACCATCCCATCTCTTTAACTCTATATTTGTTTTACCTTTTTTTAATCCCTTAAATCCTTGGATTAGCCCGAGTCTCCACGACCCTTTCCATTCTGTTTATGTCAATATTTTCCGTTTTTGTGTATTGTTTATAGTTATTATTAATAAAACTCTATTTTATTAATGATAGCAATAATATTATCCTTGAGCTCAGTTCCACTTCTTGAGCATTTTGAAGATACATAATATCGGCCGCCAGACAGTAAACGCACTCTAAAGATAATTAAGGAAGTTCCCTCAACGAATAGTGTAATATATGGTATCGTCGGGAGTCATTCTACGACACATATTATAGAGGTCTGAAGTGGTACCTGAAAACTATTATTTGGGGACGAGCCAGTGAAATCAAGTCAGTAAATGTGATGTTAATGAAAGCAGTCGATGGGGAGGATAAGTCTCGGGTAGGCAAGAATGGTTTTGATTAGGAATATGAGACAATGATTAAGCAGTTAATTGCTGGACAGAATATGAACATTCAATTTAGTGAGATTACATCCAAAGCTGTCGACGCTAAATGAATGTCATATAAAATTAAACATTATATTAACATTAAAAGTGGTATTTATATGAAAAATGGTGAGGGTCAATTAAAGCAGAGATATAATGAGCTAACTCCGGTCATTAAAAAGTTAATTAAGGCAGCAAAGTAAAATTATGAAATTAAAGTGGCAATTGGCAAAGGAAGATCTCCAAATTTTCTTTCAATTATATAGAACTAAAAATAGAGATAGAATAGGCCCAGTTAAAATTGCAGATAATAGTTAATGACTGATAGTGATACAATGAATAGGATGTCAAATAAGAATTTTATTTCATGATTCCCCTTTTGAGGAGATTCTACTTTTAGTTCAAGAGACATTGATCTTCAGAGGTAATGAGGAAGAGAAACTAGAGGAAATTTTAATTACAAATGAGATAGTCTCAAAAGAACTAAATAGATGTAAATTTAGTACATAACAGGGCTCTGATGAGTTTTTTTTCATGAGATATTGAAAGAATGTAAAGTTGTATTAAGTGAATTCCCTAGCATGCCTATTTAGAAAATTCGTTAAAGAGAGGCATTGTGCCTACAGCATGGAATATAGTTAATGGGATACCTATAATTAAGAAGGGTGATAAAAAAATATGTCCAATTACCGACCAGTGGATTTGATATCAGTAGTGGGGAATATAATGGAATCTATTAGGGATCACAATTTACCAGGGGTAAATCTTGTTTGAATAATTGGCACTTTTTATAGGAAAGTGTATGATGCTGCCGATAAAGATGAGAATTCTGATATTGTTTA
The DNA here is from genome assembly GCA_963969495.1 of Ceratothoa steindachneri. NCBI lineage: Eukaryota > Metazoa > Arthropoda > Malacostraca > Isopoda > Cymothoidae > Ceratothoa > Ceratothoa steindachneri. Next base: position 2,495,498 of record OZ018322.1, read on the forward strand.
TATTTATTTTAGTAGCGTTTTTGAAAGGGTGCCACACTTACGACTGTTGAATAAAGTTAAAGCGCAACGGATCGATGGACCTATTTTTAGGTGGATTCACTCATGGCTTAGTAACAGACAGCAAAGATGTTGTATAGATGGAATTAAATCTGAGTAGGAAGATGTTACCAGGGGGGTTCCTCAGGGGTCAGCTTTGGGGGCATTTTTGTTCTTAGTTTATATTAATGATCTTGAATTAGGCATAAGTAACAACTTGAGTAAGTTTGCCGATGATACTACGTTAGCTATGATTATACGGTCTGACTCTGATGCTGAGGTATTACAAAATGAATTGAAAACACTATCCCTATGGGCAGAGATATGGCAAATGGAATTTAAGATAAGAAAGTGTAGTGTACTTAGTATAGGTAGGTCTAATTCACTGAATAATTATAAACCGAATGAGAGAATTTTAGGAAGGTCAGAATACTAAAGAGATTTAGTTGCCCTGGAAAGTTCTCAGTTCAGGCCAAGAAAGCTTTGCATAAATGCTAGGAATAAAACTAATAGGGAATTGGAGCTGATTGGGACGAGTGTAAGTAATTGGAACGCTGATATTATGGCATAATATCGAAGTTTGCTGACGACTCCTTGTTGCGAATTCAGTACTCACTAACGCACAGATTAATGAAATGCAAAGCAATTTCGACAAATTGTTGAATTGGGCGCAAACGTGGCAAATGCCTTTTAACTCGGATAAATGTAAAGTGCTCCATATCGTATATCGTAATGGCAAAGCAAATTACTAGCTAAATGGACTCAACTCTTAAGCGTAGACAGAGAGATGGACCTAGGAGTAACGATATCGAGTGACTTAAAACCTATTCAGCAATGTTCAGAAGTCCTTAAGAAACAAATAAAATAATTGGATTCCTTGGTAGAGCGTTCGAGTATAAGTCTAAAAATACAATTCTTACTCTCTATAATTCCTTGGTCCGTCCCATTATGGCATACTGTGTTCAAGCCTGGTGCCCGTACTACCAGAAAGATGTAGCGAAATTATAACGAGTCCAACGAAGGCTTACTAAAATGATACCAAGTTTAAGAACAAAACATACGAAAATCGACTTAGAGAACTAAATCTACTTCCGTTAACTAAGGTCTTTAAAATTATCAAAGGCGTAGACAATATGGATTGCAATAAATATTTCCCTATCGACCAGTCAAATTACATGACAGGAAACGGTTGCAAAATTATAGGTAAACCTTTTAACTCGAATGAATCGAAGAATTTCTTTTTTCACCGAATCGTCAACTTATGGAATGGGCTTCCTCGTAAAGTAATAGACTGTAACACCGTAGATAGATTCAAACGTCGTAGGGATAAATACTTTGAATCTAATCCCCGACTAACAGCGTTTTCTAGCGACAGGTTCACCAAATTTCTTCTACTTTTCATCCCCACTATCTATCTTCCCGATAATCTTTATCTCAGGCCACCTAGTATGGAGCAAAAGGTCTGTTGTCACCTGTTTATATATGTATGTAACTCTATGTATGTCATTCTTAAAATGTGCCTGCAATTGGTTAGGATTTATATTGACTGTGCGTTGCTATTTTGGCTACCATATTATAGGATGGATATTGGTTTGCTTGAGTCAGTTCAAAATAGGATGACTAAGATGATTCATGGGTTGAGGAGCTTACCTTATAGTGAAAGTCTTAGAAGACTACATCTGCATAAGGTTAAAAAGAAGAAGAGTTTGAGAGGGCTTGCTGAGGTCTTCAATTAGGTAAATGTTTATAATATGGGAGACATACATAGGTGAGGTTCTTATTTTTAGTGAACACGATATAACACAACAATGGTTTTAAACTGGACAAGTTTAGGTTTGTGAAACAGATTGGTTGAAATTGGCTCACCAATCGAGCGGTAGACTAATGCAATAGACTCACTAGTCCTGTGATAGAAGTTTCCTCCCTGCTGAGTTTTAAGAATAGAGTGACTAGATTTATAGGTGCAGATGATGCTAACTGAGATTAAACTGGGTGATGAAACCAGGAGCTACCTCGTATAGGCTATTGATTAGCTTTTTGCAGATACCTCCCTGGTCTTATGTTCTTATTATCTTAACCCGATTGGAGTGTAACTTACACGCAAATCAAACCTAAATTCTCAGCCGCACTTAAGTCTTAAAATATTGTGTCCGCTGGTGATCTGTGAACGCATCATTTATTTATATGGTTTACTCGCTATCAATACTACATAAATTTGCTAATATCATCTGTACCAAACAAAGAATTAAAATGTTTTATCTCCAAATTAAAATCTTGCTCAGACCGTATTAACAATTCCATTCACACCTGAAGACTCTGTAGTCCTGAGTTTGCCCGACGGCACCAAACTGGCAATTAATATTTTCTTAGGCAAATTCGGGCATAGCTTTTCCATATTATAGCGTGGTTTCAGATTCGTATGCTCTATTCACGCAACAGGTTGTTCGGCCCAAAAGAATTCTGGTATGTTTGGCGTAAAATTGTTGAGGATAGTCTTTTAATAATCACTGTTTCCACAATAAAATATGGAGTTGGATCTATTATGTTAAGCAGCAGTTTCAGGGCAAGAGTTGTGGGTACACTCTATCGAATCAGCTGAATAATGAATAAAGAATACTATAGAAAATTCTTAATGATTATCGGAGGAGAGGAGTGATGCTGGAAAGCTGAGCTAGAGAGAACACGACAACGACCCGAAACACACATCAAAATTGTGTTTTTCTTGTTTAAGGAAAGTGAAAATAAGAGTTTTGAAATGGCCTTCACGGTCGTCAAACCTTAAACTGCTAAAAATTTATGCATGAATTAAAGATCTGCGTCCATGCAAGACACTCCAAAACATCGATTTATTCGACTAGGTTTACAAAGATGACTGTGACAAAAATCCCTTCAAAGATTGTTTGAATCTACTAAAAGACAAATAATAGCTTGATAAGTATCATTGAGCAAAATAATATTATACTACTGAATGAATAATAATTATTGGAAGAATGGATCTGACAATCTAAGCGCTCGATACAAAACTATGAGAAACTTGGTTAGCCAACCTAGCCCCTAAAATATAATAGAACTATAATTAGGAATTCAAACTAAGGATTTAATTCGTGCAATTAACTATAATAGTAAAAAAATATACAGTCGTTCAATTAATTATTATAATTATAACTGCATGTTGGAAGGCGTACGTTTTGACAACAACGGGTCATCAACATATACCAAAATACATAGAACCGATCTTTCGTCATTTCTTATCCATCTTATACACTTTCCCTCAATATTCAATAGGTACTTCTTTCAGTACTGCATTTATAAAAAAAATATTAAATGGATCAATTCCTGATAAGGCACCTAAATTCATTCAATTCAAGAATAGGCACCTCGAGGAACCTCATTTCAAGAATAGGCATCTGGCCTGGAATCAATTTAGGATAAGGCACCTAAATTCGTTCAATTCAGGAATAGGCATCTGGCGCATATAAAAGGCGACTATCGGGTATTGCAAAAGTACTGTTACACAAGCTATGAGGCTCTAACAAATTGCACAATGATAGTTTTGATGCAGTTAGACAAGTTTTTATTGTTTGAAAATACAAATATGTGTTTAAATTTTTAATTTAATCAGTATGGCCCCCTTCGGCGTCGACCACGATTTCCAGCGAGACCTGAAGGCTGCGCACACTTTACGATCGAAGTCTTTCCATAAGATGGCTTTTACGCATTGACGGAGGACTACAGGACCTTTCAGGCCTTGCCCTAGACATGCACCTACACGTTGTAGGCGATGGGATTGAGGTCGGGTGACTGCGGCGGCCAAAAGTCCTTCGACCAGAGGTTCATGTTCGACCACAACTACTCTCGCACGGTCTTGGCCATGTGGGTCGTGACACCATCCTGCACAAAGACAGTCAGCCTTCCTTGTGATTTTAATCACCTAGTGCAGGATTTTTTTACCAAGATGTCCTTATAATAGGCCCAGGTGAGCCTGTAACAAGTCGCGAACCATGCCGGCGGCATCTCCTCGCCATTTGAAACTACGACGCCGAGCATAATCGCAGTAGCAGGTTGCTTGGTCGTGGGCAAGTAGCGGACCTTAGAGACGTTCTTACCAAAGCTTACCACGCGTTCGTTCTGCTTGTTGATTAACGGATCAACCGTGAAGGCTTTTTCCTTAGAAAAAAGGGAAAATTCGATTTCCATGACTCTTCAAGTCGTTCAGAAGGGGACGACAGCGCTCTCAACGTTGTTCTCGCATACGGTCGGTGAGTAGAGGCCTTTCCACGCACCTCAATCTCTTTCCGCCCTCCTTCGTGAAGGCCATCCATGGACACCATGGCCACCGAGATGTTCTTTTTCTTCGCGAGGTCAGTCATTTTGATATTTATCACATCCAAATGGTTGACAACTTGAGGTCTGCCCATCCACGACTCAGGGGACGGTCATCCGGCCGAAGTTGAGCCGCTTGGCGATGTCGAACTTTTTGTGGCCCGCGCGTAGGAGACCAGAGATCTCGATCCTTTACAGTCACATCTAGATACACGTAAACCTCTCGATAAATAAAAAAAACGAGTGTAACAGAACTTTTTTTAAAACTTGGTATGACTTGTATACGACTCGTAAGCTATCTGGTAAGGGAAAAGAGAAAGGTTCTTATAAAGATGAGACATCCCAAGATTATTCGTCCATAATATAAACTAACCCAGAATAGGCTAGTTTAGGTTAGTTATTGACAATTCAAGAATAAGCAGCTTATTTATGCTAAATTTAAGAATAAGCACATAAACTAGTTCAATTCAACATAGGCACTTGACGCAACCTCAATTTAAGCATAAGCTCCTCATCATTACTAACTCTATAATTATATAACGGGATATTTGAAGATGGGTGAAAAATTAATAAATGTTTTTTTTTCCTTAGTAGACAAATGACTTATGTTTTTTTTAGGGAAAGTTATTTCTGATAATTCTTTTATAATATAAAAAAAAATGGTGAAGTTCAGAAATAAATATAAGTATCGAAATTTTGTGAATTTTTTATAACCCAAAGAATTACAAATGGTGAAGTTCAGAAAATGTATTTTTATATATCTTCTGCTATAACTATATTTTAGCAACGTGATATTTTGAAAGGGGGTAAATTTAGTTTAGAGTTCCTTTTTAAAATTATTATAATTGGCTAAGTTCAGAAAATTTAGCAAAATGTAACCATAGTTGCTTTTTTTAAGATTTTATCTTTTAATCTCAGTAGCGAAGCGCAATCTCACCCCGTAGAGGGGAGTGGCGAAGCCATTGTCTGATTTATGCAGAATTTAAGATGAGTCATCTATGGTGCCTTATTTTGAATTGATTCTATTAAACAGCTATGGCGATATTACATAACATTATCTTATGCCATCATATGCCAAACTACTCACTGCGGCTATCTTTCAGCATAACGCACGCCTTACTTTCAACGTAAATAATGTTTGCACCATCCAATAGGGTACCACTCACTCCATACAGTCCTAACACCTCCCATTAGGGCGGGTCATACTCAAGAATTTTTTGAAACTGGTAATTATGGGTATTCAAATGATGAATATTGGTGAAAGGAACATACTTTTGGCAGAAAAGTTAAATTCTGATTGATCTAACTTACATCAATTTGAAGTTGTAATATTGTTAGTTCTGGGTCATTTACTATTATTTACTATTATTTTATTTACCCATAAAAGACCAAATTTACCGTTTTCTTATCATCAATACATTTATGTAGTCTGAAAGATATTTTTCTAAAAAAATGTAAAAATGTATTAGAGAAACATGAGAAGTAGGAAACCTGTTAAAAATTACCCTTAATTTATTTTGGTCTAATTCCAAAAGTGCAAGTAGCCAGTACTCATTAGTGACGTCATTATTCAGTGGAAGGCAATATTTCAGTAGTGTTGCCAGTTCTGCTAACTATTGTAACTAGTAACTGTTTATAGAGCATTTACATTTTATTTGAATGCTAGTAAAGGCTGTGGATCATTTTAGAAAATCATATAATTATTTGGTAGAGATTATTTCTTAATCTAAGTGCCATCTTTTCATTTGCAGATATACCTGAGATTATGTGACAATGGCGAAAATCGAGACAAGGTCCAAACCAAGTTCTCATCTGACTAATTTTGTTGAAACTGGGCAAGAGCTGATGGTATCTGAGTTACCAACAATAAGAGATATTTTGAGGTACGGCATCTACCTGAGGGAGCAAAGTGAAGATGACCGAAGAAATTGTTAAGTGAACCAGCTGGTAAAAGACGTGTATCAGGCCTTGATTAATCAGTAGACCAAAGCTAATGCTCTTTTCAAACCACCTGTTGTAAATCAAAAAGTCACAGTAATAGTAAAGCTTAAGGAGGTGTGGAAGAAGGCAGTAAAAGTTTCCCTTGATAAAGAAAAATTGAAGTAAAGGAGAGGTTCATTGCAAAACTAGATAAGTTATTTGATATAATGACATGCAAATGTCAAATTTTCAGTTGTAGGGAAGTAGGTTGTAATGGCTGTGAAAATTAAGTCCACATTAACTGCTGTTGTAGTAAAGAGAAAAAAAATACCTACTAGGGAACTGGCTTTTATTAAAGGACAAAAGGAGAAGGTTGGAAGTAAAGGTACCTTTTAAATTGGAGATCCTGATATTCCAGAGCATAATAGACAATTAAGAGCTTCAAAAAGGAAAGAAAAAGAAAGGATAACAGAAAGAAAGAGAAAAAGTAAGGAGGAAAGCGCTGTTTTAACAGGAAAAGCAGCAAGAAAAGAAATCGAGCATTTTTTGGCAGAAGGTGAAGATCTGGAGGCAGAAAATTCTGATGGTGACAACAGATTGGGTGATGAAGTAACTTTTGAAGCTTTTCAAGAGCCGGAATCTTCCATCAGGAATAAAAGAATTATGATGCAATTCCAAATATTGCTCTTGCTAGTATAAGGTATGGTGTCGGATTGAGACCAACTGAAGCTATAACAACATCAGCTTTAATAGATTCTGGATTCATTACTAAGGAAGATACAAGTAAAGTAATTGATAACAATAAAGTTAAGAGAGCACAGGAACATGAGTTTGAGGAAAACTTAAGGAAAGATGGGGGGATTTCTTATGCTCTCTTTGATGGACGAATTGATGTGACAGATTTTATGATCGAGGCAGAGGGAAATGAAATATTGTTTCCAGCAAAAGCAGAGGAGGAGCATTACACTGTGAGCCTGGGAGCAATTACGTCTTCCACTTTGTCCCAGAAAAGGCTACAAAAGAAAAATCACATGCAGAGAAGATCGCTAAGGATATAGTTGGATGGCTGAGGAAAAGGAGTTTGGATAAAATCTTAATGGTCATTGGAGGAGACTCCACGAATGTAAACATATGTTTAAATGCTGGAATAATGCGAAAAATGGAGCTCTATTTTGGCAGAAAGCTTGTTTGATTAGTATGTAACCTGCACACTGGGGATCTCCCTCTCTGCCATTTAATTATCAACCTGGATGGCCCAACACTATATGACAACAGATATTCCGGACCAATAGGAAAGCTCCTTGACTCTGTTACGGACTTGGATATCAAGCCAAATTTCACTAAATATCTTTAAGCCCTCCTCTTATCAAGATACCTCAGGGAGTGGTGCAAGATCTTTCCACTACTCAACACTACGGCTATAAAATTGTATCGGCAATAAGAGATGGAGTGCTTCCTACAGGGCTTTCTCTATTGGAAATAGGACCAGTAAACTACAGTCGCTGGCTGGCCACAGCTAACAAACTTCTTCAGCTCCGGATGTCAAAGCATGAGCTCAAAGGAAAAGCCTTTAAAAATCTACGACTGATTGTTGAGTTCATCATTGGTGTATATTACCCATGCTGGTTTGACGTTAAGATTAAGCGCACTTGGACCGAGGGACCTAGGTACATTCTTTATCAACTTCACTGCCTCAAGTCTCAGAGGAAGGATGTGTTGGATATTGTTTTGCCAACTGTTAAGAAATCAGCTTGGTATGCATACAGTGAAGCCATCCTCCAAACCCTCCTATGCTCTGAAGATCAGGCGGAGAGAACTGAAGGGGTGAAAAGAATCCAGACCATCAGGGGAGTAGGGGACCTAGATACTCAACTAGAAGACTTCTTTGTAAGGCTTAGAAGGACACCAGACATCAATTGGAATGCTACCAGGATTGAAGATCTGATCAATTGATCAAAGGATGTCTCTGAGCCACATCTCACCTGCTCTTTAAGTACTTCTGAAGTGAAAAACTTCATTAACTCTCCTATGAAAGTACCTGACTGGCCTTTCCACACACAGAGCATTGAGAGGGTTGTAAGAATGGTGACTGAGGCTTCTCCCAAGTATTTATCACATGAAAAGAGGGATGGAGGAATCGGGGCACAAGAGACAAGTAGACGTGTGATGTCCAGGAATGAGTCAAAGCAAGATTTGTGTGCTCTGGTCAAGTTTAACTTTTGAATATGACCCAAAGTGACCCATGCAGCTATATGTGGAGCTTTGCATACACTTTTCTCACTCGATAAACATGTAAATTTGAGGTTACTTTATGTTTGTGTTTACTTGGATTAAATAAAAATAGGTTACAAAAGCTCGTGACGAAAGGGAAAAAATTACTTTTATTTAAGTGAAAATTGATGTAGGTAGGGGCAATTGTATAATGAAATAAAGTTCTTTTTCAAAATCTACACCGGATAATCTATCATTTAAGCACCCCTCATTAAAGGATTTAATGAAAATATATGGTTGCCCCAAAGTATGACCCGCCTTAACGTCCCATGATGCTTCTCTATCTACACGGTTATTTGTCTTTACCAAATTCATTAACCACCACACACTTTACACCTACACCCGTTGATTTTCACTAGGTATCTCGATGCAAATACTTAATGCACAAACACCTTAGCCGCTCTACACTCCCCTCCCTTGTTCTTCCACTATAAATCCCTCAGGTATCTTTCTTACATACTGAATCAGATCTTTCCTTACTCTTTACCTACACTACTTAACAGAGATATCTCTGTAATTCTTAAACAACGACTCTATTACGTCATTCTTCTAGTCCCCAGTTATTCTTCTACTCTCACATGCATTACAACACTGCCACCAAACCCATCCCGTAACACAATCACCATCCCCTTTTAGCATTTCAGCGAATATATCACCTCTCCTTCTGCCTTCACATTTTTTGACACGACAGCCAATTTACACCCAGGAAATTACTCATATTTACATTTGCCTCATCTTCCGTGCCCACCTTATACAATCATCTTCCTACAGATAGTTTCTCCTCCTCATTCCTCACCACCATGCCCGATTCCTTCCAGACTAGTTTCGTGTTCCCTTTTTGATCCTCATTCATGCTTTGTCCAAATGATCTATTTACTACTGCCATCGTCTCTTTCCTCACTCGTTTCCCTTTCATTTTTATCAGTATGTATGCATTCAACAGTACCTCCCTGACATTCATCATCTCTAGCAATAAACATTCGCAAGTAGGCCTCATCTTTGCTTTCCACCGCACCCTGCATATCGCTATTCCAACATTCAGCATTTTGCTTTCTCTTTCCAGTCTGGCTTACCCGCATACAGCCCTTGCACTACATACTACCACTTCCATAATTTGTTCCATATTTGCTCTATCTCCATGCTCGCAATTATTTCTTGCGTTCTCCTCCCGAGCATTCATTCTCACATACTCTCCCCTTTCTCTCTGATTCAATAACCTTTCACCTCTCCCTTCACTTCCACCTACCTCTTTTCTTCTCTTCTAACCCAACCAATTCAACCTTACTCAGGTCAAGCATGTAATAGGATAGTCCTATACTCATAACTCTTACAGCTTTCACACAAAATACACCCCGTTACATATTACCCTTTTTTACCAGGCACAGTTCGAACTTAGTCTTAACATTTCCACCTCCTTCTTTGCCAAACTCATCTGGATTCCTATCGTTAAATCATGTTTTTTTTTTACCCGTCTTTTTCAGCACAGAACCCCACCACGCTCTTGCCAATTTCATTCTCTTTGGATCGACTTAAACCGACGAGTATATTTCCTCTCCCATTTTGTCCCTCTTTTACCCATTTATATTAACTACAACTATCAAATAAAACTAATTTCCATTTCCATCCATCACCCGTCCCGAGTCCTTCCAGAACTTCTCTTATATCATTACAGGTCAATGCATTACAACCATGCACATATTCACTCTTTGAAATCTCAGCTTCACCTACATAATTCTCGAGTTTACACTTTCATAGCCAACCCTTGTATCATTACTACTTCTCCCTCCAAAGCATCGCCACACCAATTTACTCCTACCCCTCTCTTCATTCTCTTTCATGTTTGTCTCGCATAAAGCAAGCATCTGCAATCTCCCTGTTTTCAAGACAGTGACTACCACCACCTTCTTTTTCACATCACATATACCAATCACATTCCACACATTGACACCTTCTTGGAAACGGCTGCCTAGTCCATCAGGCCCCATATCCGGGTTTAGTCGCCTTTTATGGTACGCGCATAAGAACGGTATGGGGGTTTTCCTGCCCCACACATGGCCATCATTCTGAGTTTAATCACCATAGAGACACAACCTTTGCATGGTATGGACATTTTTTCTCATAATTTTGTCTGTTTTTCACCATTTATTTCAGGTTCTTCTGTACAGGTGGTGTGAATGGTTGGGGATCTCGCTCATTTCTTGACACGCCGTATAAAACTCAGGTTGTTTTGTTTAAAAATTACATTCACATTCAAAGTTGTTGAGGAAAAGCTAAAGAGAGGAGAGCAAAATATCTTAATGTCTTTTTCTCTCTTTCCCTTCTGCCTCTTTTTCTTCAATCCCACCTATAAAGATAGCAGCCCAAATCCTTCTAGAAACTTCTTTAATGCTACACACTCAGAAAACGATGACCAATCATCAATACTAGTATAGCAATGTTATGTGCAATTGACTTTGGGACACTAAAAAGGGGCCAATTATAGTCAAATTAGCATTATTGAGTCAATTTTAGTGAAGTTCACAAATGACTATAGGTAACTTTTTACAAGTGAATCAGAATCACACAAGAATACATTAAATAATATTTTAGTAACATTATAATATCAATAATTTGGGGTTGCATAATTCCATTACCTAAATGTTTTCAAGGAGACACATAATTCTTAAAAGACAACAAAATATCAATTAAACAAATACTTTAAAAAAATAAAGAATAGCTACTCGCGTCGATCCTAATTCTTGGTAAATAATGCACTTTGTAAAGAAAACTGAAATCATGAAGTTTTAATTTTTACATATAAAATAAAATATATTTTATTCCCATGAATACAAAATTACATTATTTTAAAATTTAGCCAATGATATTTGGCAATGATGCAAAGGAAGAAAGATAAAAAGAGAACAAAGCAAACGGGTCTTTTTAGACACTGAAGAGAGTTCCAATTCGGGTCAGCTTTTCAGCAACTATTGCTTTGAATCGACCGTTAAACTAAAAGCCCCACTGAGAATGGCTTCAATTCTATAACCAAATTAGATTATATATATATATATATATATATATATATATATATATATATATATATATATATATATATATATATATATATATATATATATATATATATATATATATTACTTTTAAACTGATATCTGCGTTACCTTTCAGTTATGAATGCGAGATCCCGACTTCTCGCTCCATTCTCATAATCGCGTTAATCTGTTTCCTTCGCTGATATTAAGTTCTCGTTGTGTAAAACTTTCATAAATCTGATCTCGACCCATTCTTCTTTCTCGCGCGCTTGAATTCCGTTCAGTTCTCGCCCTGAATCGGGCAGGTCGCTGGTGCATTTTTCAATGTGCTTTCGGTATCTCTCTCGTAGTCTTTCCTGACTGCAGAGAGGGCGAGATATCGTCTTCCGCAATTCAGCGAGGACCACCTTATCGCATGTTTGGGTTGTAATTTAATGGCGAAAGTTTGGTTGGGTAATGGTGATACAAACTCCGTTTCGGGGCTTCTTGGTTTGCTCTCATTTTTTTGTGGGGTTCTTTCCTGGTGTTTTTTTATTATTTCTCATTCGAATAAAACTGTTTTTTTTTAAATCAAACTACTTTGTGTGATAGAGGAAGGGGTGATTTTGATTTAATGGATCGATTTTAAAACCACCCATGTAGGCATACTCCTCGAGTAGGTGGTATTGGTTATTCGCATACTTTGGGCTTGGTTTATACTTACATGTTCCTTTCCTTTTAGCAGACCTTGCCACATTCTCTCCATTTTTGTTCCAAGGATTTTATTTCAGTTTTACAGAAGAATTACAGAGTTTCGTACATGTTAAGACCCCTAAATTAACTCGGGGGTTAGTTAAAAAAGGGGAGGGGGATAGGTAGATAAAGGAAGAGAGGATACGGATTAAGAATTAGTTTTAGCACTATTATTTTTGCAAGGTCAATACCGTCATATTTTAAAATAATATTTTTGGATTCGATTCTCAAGCACATTTTCCGACATTCATAGGCAAGCCATTCCAATTCCGTGTTATTTTATAAGAAATAAAATCCTATTTTATTAGACTGATAAATCATTTGGGTACTAGTTTGAAACAGTTATTTCTAGTTGCTTCTAGGTGATCTAACTCAAATATCGAGTCATATTTGATATCAGTGAGCTCGTTTAGTAATTTAAAGGCTGCAATAATTTAGGCCGCGCAAATGCAGTGAAAGGAAATTGTGATGCCTCAGTTTTTCTTCTTAAGATCTATTTCTAAGTTCAGGAATTAATTTCGTCGCTTGACGCTCAGCGCATTCCCATATTTGTTCGTTTTCTTTGAGGGAGACCAGAATTGTACCACATACTCTCAATGAGGTATTACAAGAACTTTATCCATAATTCTAATCCAATATTGTAGGAACGGGATTTTTGGGAGGGTTTGAATAATAACAGACGTTTTTTCTCTTAGTTCGGTTATGGCTTAGATATATTTTAAGTTTGTATCAAAGTTATTTCTAAGATTTCCTTTAGAGTTCGAAAAAAAAGTGGTGAAGTTTAGATAGAAGTAAATATGATTATCGAATGTTTTGGAATCTTTTAAAACCTAAAGAATTACAATTGGTGAAGTTCATAAAATTTATTACAAATTTAGGCTTGGCTGCTTTTTTACTTTATTTTTTGGTATATTCAAAACTCATGTCCCACACATTCAAACTACTCGGACGGATTATAGATATAAGATTAAGAAGAGAAGTTCGCATTGGAAGGCAGCAGCTGGGATTTATGAAATGCTTAGGCACGATTGGTGGAATACTTACGCTACGACAAATAATAGAGAAATCGAGCAGAATGCCCTACATATGGTTTTCATAGATTTAGAAAAAGCATGCGACCGAGTACCAAGACAAGAAATGTGGAGATCATTGAGAGAGATAGAGGCGTGCCAGAAAAATATGTCAGAATTGTAAAGGAGACTTATAGAAATGTAACAACTAGAGTGAGACCTGATGTCGGAACAACATATGGCTTCCAGATGAAGATTGGGCTTTACCAAGGATCTGTCCTCAGCTCATTCCTGTGGAACATCGTTATCGATGTTCTGACAAAAGCCGTGAGAGAGGAACGACTCTGTTTTTTTTTCTATGCGGACGACATAATCTTGGTCACGGAGAGTAGAGAAGTTTTTCAAATAAACTTAGCGAGGTGGGGGCCCATGCTATAGAATGGAGGGATGCAGATAGGTAGTAAGAAGAGTGAATACATGGCAACTGATGTGGATGGAGACCGGCAGGCTTCGATTCGACTGGGTGGAGAAATTGTTGAAAAGAGTGAGATATTTTAAATACCTGAGGTCTGTAGTAGAAGAAACACGAGAAATAAGAAAAAAAATAAACCACCGTTTCTAATGTGGTTGGTATAACTGGAGAAGGGTCTCAGGAGTAATTTGTGACAGAAGAATCCCCATAAAACTAAAAGGCAAAGTCCATAAGAAAGTAATGAGTTCCGCAATGACTTATGCATTGAAAGTAGCGCTATTGAAGATAAAAGGCTCGATGTGGCGGAGATGAAGATGCTGAGGTGGATTTCAGGAGTGACCATGAGAGAAAAAGTTAGAAACGTGCACATTCTTGCATCGGTAACTGAACTATAATTAATGTACAAAAAGCAAGATTGAGATGGTTTGGACACATCACAAGAAGCAAAGATGAAGAGTAGTATGTCGCAAGGGAAGTGATGAATATGGAGGTAGAGGAAACCAAAAGAAGGGGCCGACCAATAATGAGATGGAAAGACTGTATTCTGAGTCACATGAGAGAGAAAGGACTAAATACAAGTAGTGCACTAAACAGAAATCTTTTGAAACGACTCACCAATAACGTCGACCCCGGGTAGGAAAAGGCCGAGAAGAAAAAGAAGTATACTCAAAAATTTATCAAAGTTATTTCCAAAATAGATTTTTAGTTATAATCTTTATAGGCCTTTAAGCCTAGAAAATAAGCATCGATGTTAAAAAAATATGCACAGAGTAAATTATTAGGAGATAGGTACTGGAAATCTTTTAAAAAATGTTAGAGCAAAAGGCCGTTGCCAAAGTCGGAGAAGCCGTAGGCGCCATATATGAGGTGTGCCTGCGAAGCGGGCTAAGCCACTCCTCTTGTACTTAAAAAACCCCAAGATATTTTAAGTTAAACTGAAAATGTGTAGCTATGTATCCTATAACCCGATTCGCCATTTGTGAGAGTAGAGTGTTTTTTTTTTTCGATAATTCTAAATCATTCGAGATTAAGCCATCTTAATCTTTTAATAAATTCTTTTGCCAATTTGTGCCAACTTTTCCTTCCAGGAGAAATTGCTACCTCAATTGCATTCATGCGAATCCCTTTGTGGTCAGTGAATTAATTATCATTAGTTGGAGTCCGTCTGTTCATTTATGATCCACTGCCTTCCACTCATTGCATTAATTTTCTCACAATAGAGAAGGGCTTGATCGCAGCCATATCAACTAACGGATTGCTTTACTTCCTTATGTGAATATTTTAATGTAATTTATTTATCTAATTCATTTATGCATATCCTTTATTCCAAATATGTAAATAAATAATTTCTAAAATAATTATATTATAGTTTCTCATAGAAATGGAAATTACACGTTATTTCGTTGTTACCTCGTTTGTGGTCGCAAATCAACTCACTTTTCATCCTGATACCCAGAAAGGAAAAAATCTAAAGCTATGTCATTATTATGGATTTATCGTTAACTAAGTGATTAAATATCTTAAAAATTATGCAGTGTACAAATTACGTGAGAAATAGTCCAATTATTAAGTATCCGGTGCCCTGAAAAAGTTATGGAGTTTTTATATTCTTATAATTAATATTCGTAAATGCTTTTCTCTCTTTGAATGTCAACGGATAGTAATAATTTTATGCAACATGAACCTAACGTGGATCATTCGGTACCAGATAAATGTCGCGTAAAAATATTTATGGCAACGTCGTATAGCGAAGAGATGCTCGCAGGATTCATGCGCCGTATTATAGAGATGCACTTGTAATGTCACTACTCAAAAGAGGGATAAAGGGTTTTAGACTGAAAAGGATTCATTTGGAGCTGCACCTCCTGCAGGGCCATTGAAACTATTATTGACGACGAATTAAATTAAAACCAAAAGTGTCTAAGGATTATATAATGTTGACACGAGGATTTCCCCTTATCTAGGGATTATTTGATGTTGATACGAGGAATGCTCCTTATTTGGGGCAAGGTAAGTCTTGCCAAGATTCATTTACATCGGTCTCCCAAGCAATTGACTCCTTAATGTATCTGATGAATTTGCAATCGGATTGTACTTGCGTACGCTTCGTACCGATGTAGAGCATTTTAGAATTTTCTTGTTTAAGTTCAACGCTTCTTGGATAATAATAACGAAAATTAAAATGAGTTAAAGTGACGCAGTGGTGTTTCAAATTAACATTGAGTAAATGTTTATCTCTAATTACGGGTAGGTAGCGAAGTTTATTGCGCAATGAAGTACTGGGTTTTATCACCATGGTAACACACTACCCCGATTTGCTATCTTCTTCTCCTAATTATGTACTTGATGGAGTCGGAGAGGGAAGTAACCCGTTCTCAATCGAGGACAAGCATAATATACCAATCAAGAAAACAAGTATAAAACCATTCTTCCCTCTTGGTTTCGCACATTAAACCTCTTTTCTGTTATAATCAACCACGAAGAATTTGTTTATAATAAAAAAAAGTTGAATACAACACGATTTTGGTAGACTTTAGAGGTAAACGTTAAAAATACATATTTATTCATTCGACGTTGATTTTTACGTTAAATCGCATTCCAAGCACGTACATGTAACTTAAAATTCCACAGTAAATAGTTCATCTGAAATTATATTTTATTAAAATGTTTGTATGATTATCATTAAGTTTGTTATTTTACAATAATTTTGCAAACGCACTTCTTTCTTTTACGGAAAATTAACGTGTTAGGTGTTTACATTTTGTAACAAAACATTCACTATTAATTCGATAGCTTAATTTACTTTGACGCAGTTTATCTAAATTTGGATAATTATTTCGTGACGGTAGCTCCGATTAGTTGATCTAAAATCGCTCGAAATAACTTTTAATAATAATAATTTGGTAGAGTTTTACTACCAAACTTCACTCGCTCTGGGGCCAATCTTCTATTTTTATGTGGGAAAGTACAGTTTTACGTGATATCTGAATCCATCCTGCGACTCACCACACTCATTGTAGCTTAATTTCGTTGTAATTTTTCTACGTTTGAGGTACTATTTTTCTATTTTTCTGAGTTGCCAATTTCTCTCTTCTTCTTAGTTAATATATATTTTCTGCTTTGAGCTAACAATTTATCTATTGCTCAACTAACAATTTATCTAATGGTCTGAGCTGCCATTTTTTTCTGTTTTACAAGCTTGTGCTTTAATTCTTCTTCCGAGCTGCCATCTCTTATCTACCAATTTCTCTATTCCTCTAAGCTACAAATTTTTATATTTTACCAGCTTATCTATTTCTATCTTATGCTGAGTTACCAGATTCTTTCTCTTTTTGAGCTATCAATTTCTCTATTTCTCAGAGCTGCCAATTTCTTCTTTCCTCAGAGCTGCCAATTTCTTCTTTCCTCAGAGCTGCCAATTTTCTCTTTCACTGAACCCTCAATTTCGGTCTTCTTCTAAATTACGGAGTTCTTCCTTCCTTTGAGCTACCATTTTTTTTCTATTTCTCTGACCTATCAGTTTATATAGTAGTCAAAGATGCCATTTTTTTTCTCTTTCCCTGAGATTTCAACTTCTCTTTTAACCTGTAATACCAATTTATTTATCTTTGAGGTAAAAAAAAAAATTCTAGAACTCTTAACTGGTTTTTTTTTATCAGTAAGCAATCAATTTATAACTTCTTCTGAGTTGTTAATTTCTTTCTTCCATTGAACTACCGATTTCACTCTTTCTCTAAGCTGTAAATTTCTATATTACTCAGTGCTACCATTTTCTTTCTTCCCTTAAGCACTCCTTTTCTCTCTTAAAATCTCAATTTCTTTCTGCCTTTAAACTAATATCTCTATTTCTTCAACCTGTAAATTCCATTCTTATTTTAAAGAGCTAATTTCTTTCTAGATTTGGTTTCTCTCTACATAGATTTCTTCCAGCTACCAATTTATAGCTTTTTCTAAGCAATTTTTATATTCCTCTGAGTTTCCATTTTTTTTATCTCAGCTGTCAATTTCTTTCCAATTTCTATATAGCTTTGATCTAATTTTCTATTCTTCGTGACGAATTTATCTGTTCTATCGGGCTTCTATTTTTTTCTACATGTGAGGTATTAATTTCTGTCCTACTCTGCACTACCAATATTTATTTGACCCGAGCTTTTTCTTTCTCTTTTTCATTGAAATTCCATATCTACTCTGAGTTAAGGGAGCAATTTAATCTTTTATTCTCAAAAGCAATTACTTTCTTTCCCAGTAGTGGCGAATTCACAACTACTC
Organism: Ceratothoa steindachneri; assembly: GCA_963969495.1. Classification (NCBI taxonomy): domain Eukaryota; kingdom Metazoa; phylum Arthropoda; class Malacostraca; order Isopoda; family Cymothoidae; genus Ceratothoa; species Ceratothoa steindachneri. Next base: position 2,513,560 of record OZ018322.1, read on the forward strand.
CAAGCTGCCAATTTCTCTACTGAACCAGTTAGATTGGCCGACGAGCTAAATACCTCTATTATATTGATGGCGTCGTTCAATACACCTTTTCTACTTATTAGACGCTTGTCATTGCCTCCCTTTTTGCTTTCACCTTTAGTCACATCAAAATTACTCATAATCCTACCTTTATAGGAGAGAACGTGACAAATTGCTTGCCTAAGTAAGCTACCTATTCGTTTGCGCTCTTTGTTGAATTAATTAACAATAAACGTAAATCACAGGTTAGTCAACAGCCATTAACTTAAACATTTTGGAATTGACCATATAGAGGGCTACCATTTTTCACGAGTTCTGCTCACTTGAATACGATGTTGCTACCATTTCATCAGCATTTATTAACATTTTTTAGCCATATCGCAAAGCAGTGAGAATTACCAACAAATCAGAGAATGACACTTGCAAGGTGGAACCTATAACATTTTTTATTGGGTTATGGTTTCAGGATTTATGATTTTATTCTTGAGTTTATTAAACTGTTAATTTAGTGAAATAAATATTGCTTTGAAGGCCTCTAGCCTTTCAGAGCGTAATACAAAAACGGATAGGGTAAGAATAACGGTAAGAGTAATAAGAATAATAATTTGAACACTTGATTTAGTACTAATTGAAGTTTAGGTGATAGGAAATATTCTCAATATTGAATATTAAATTTATAGTAAAACTAATTATATTAGAATAATATCATTATGCAACAACATTTTTACTTTTTTTTTGTCCCTGGATAGAAAGTGTTATTTTCTAAATGCTGATACTTAAAATGTATAGGTAATGGCTATTGGAGAGACCAGGAATTATGGGAAGACGTTCAAGTTGCATATTACAATTTGTGATGTGCAGCTGAGGAGAGAAACCCGTGACCAAGGATTCGATCGGAGATCTTATTCTGTCAGATTCTAAAGCACGGCTTTTGACCGCTGGGCTTGAGCAGGGGAACTTGTTTAATGAAACCCTGGAGCTCTAGACGAAGCACGCAACGGGGAACCCGTAGTAGTCTCTTATACCTGATACTTAAAAGAGTGGCATGCCCTTCCAATCCATGTCCCTAGCATTCTCAAACTATATTAAGACTACCTAGCTATATTTCTTCTAGAGATTTCTATGTTTTTTTAGTTTTTTTTGTCTACACTTTCTTTACAAACCTTTCTCACTCCTTTTGGCCTATCATCTCTTAACTCGGCAGGGGATCGCGCCAAGGCTTCTCATTGCAGCTCCGGAGCCTCTTGATGAGGTGGATTGAAAAGGGGAAAAAACACCAATCGACCCTAAAAAGCTAAATGACGTAGGGAGGCTGAACCTTGTTCACGGTGTGGCCGTTTCTTGAAAGGCTCCGGGGCGTTTTCGATCCCGCCGGCTTCAAGTGTTCCCTTGTCATTTTAGTGACTGATGGATCAAGATTAACTGGAAGGCATATGTTTCTTTCCTGGAACGGGACCCTCTCACTTCATTTGAATACTTAATGGCACACATATGGAATTGATCATGCACTCTACGATGAACTTTCTAAAGGTGCTAGTGTAAACCATGGAAATGGTAAAGTGCTCCGTTGGTGATATTACGGAAGAGATGGCCATGTCTACGTCGGGAAAACAAGGAGGAGTCTCAAGTTCCATCACGACGCTCTTTGTCATTTTCCCCCCTAGTTAGGCTACCTGGCTTAGTGTTTTCTGACTGGTATCGTTAGAGCGTCCAAGCTCTCAGGCCTTTACCACGGATGCGTTATAATTGCCTCTGCCGCTGCATTAAGAATTAATCATATTGAGGGACTTAATTGCATCATTTCCAAATCTGGGCAAACTGCTCTAAGACCGTGCACGATAAAAATGTTTTCTCTAAGGGCACGTGTGAGAATTAAGGTGGAACGCATCCTGTTTCATCTTAGTAGTGTGTTGCGATTCGAATTTGTTTGAAAAATGTTCCTTATTCTGCAAGCCTAGGACCAAATTTAGTTCAGAGATCTACATACTTGATTCCGTTGCGGTCTGCTCTACCAGGCACTTCATACACCTTTCAGGTTAACCTAGCACCTTCTGGTCAGCCCCTTGAAAGCGTGCGCTTGCAGTAGTTCTGTAGCGCCCAATTACAAAGTGGAGTAGAGCTAACAAGGAACCTCACAAATGAGCACCCCGTTGGCCCTATTGAAATCTTGAAATTGGGCGCACAAATCGAACACTGAAATAATATGTCATGTTGTAACAATAAACTAATGTAGAGCATAGCAAATACTTGTAATATTGTCAAATCGCAATAATATTTATCAATGCAAAGTAAAATATGTTGTAATTAGGCAAGTAAGATGTTTGGGTTTCCCACGCGAATCTACAAACATAAACACATTAGGAAACAGATGTGACGAGCCGAAGGTCTGGACACAGTTAACAGAGGGAGTGTAAAACATATGGACACACATAGAGCGGAGTCTGTTCTGACCAGCCAAAGTTTACATGAACCTGTGAAACGACGAAATCAATCTTTTCCTCTTGATCTCGGCTTGATAAGCCCGGTTAGGTGGCCAAAATTCAAATACCCTTTTGGTGCACACGTGCTTACCCTGAAAATGCACACACCCTTTGACTCCGCCTAGCATTCTAATTAGGGAACACACGCACATACATCTGACCCTATAAGCTTAGCCCCGCGTCCAGATTAAGAAAAGAGAAGTCACGCCCCCTTATTTGGAGCTGGTGTAAATAGACGAGCTGAAGCATTCTCATTATTATTATTATTATTCATTCATCATTATCCTCTTTCTGATTTGTACATTAATAGCGTCACAATTCCGTTCCTCTTCCTCAATCCATCTGTTCATAGTCCCAACAATCTGATGCTAAAGGAAATTTACAAGAAATACGGAGCATTAACACTGATAGTCAACCCAAAGGCGTGAACGCACAAACGAACCACTGAAAAATCAACTATTTCGCTTGCCTAAACTGAGGTAGCCCTAAGTCGAGATTAAAACCTACAAAACCACCATCTTTCTTCCGAGTCCTTCCTTTTGCCAAGCGCTAACCAGCTTACCATTAGAATCCAGCCTAAAAGCGGATTACCTAAAGGAACCCTTTGGAGTCAAACCAAACTGGACTGTAAGCCTGACTTAATCGCCTTAGCCAGACCCCCTTACACTGGCAACCCATCGTCACCTAAAAACTGGTGCCCAACTATAAACTGAAAACTTATAGCTCCCGCTGCATTAAGAACCCACCTGTATATTCTAGTTTTACCAGGCGCAACACCAGTAAAGCTGGCAGCATGAAAGGCGCAAGCCCTGTTCTGCTGACTATCGCCCCTTTCTACCCCACACGTGATCAATTTGAAGAGTTTACTGTAACTCTATGACATGTGGGGCCAATGTCTATACCCAAATCACCAGCCTGGAGGATAGCACAATTGGATATTTTTCGCTAAGTCTCTTCTCTATGACAACGAGAGTATAACGTTCAAATTGCTTGAAGCACATATTGTGCCACTTTGGTTCCGTGGTGCTGTACACGAATGGCTCCAAGCCTAAAGGGGAAGTTGAATTTTATTATATTTTCCATTTGTTTGTAACTCCGAGGAATTGCGGACGCTACACCTGTCTCATGGCTGAGATGGTTTCAGTAAGAACCTAGGTAGGAGGAGTACTCCTTGTGCTAGGTGCAGAGGTCGGTTTGTAATTCATAACGAATTACAGAGCGCACGAAGTGCCCTTAATGCCGTATAACACTTGTATCTCCTAGTTGGGAGTGTCCTTAGCGGCATGGCATCTCCGAATCGAGGGGGATGTTGAGATTGTGTCCTGCTGAGTTTATGGACATAAAGTTTTGCGGGAAATGAACGCGGTAAAGAGGGCACTAGGCTGTTTGCACAGACTGAGTGAATGGACTAGCGTAGTACTCTTGCCTACTTAGAATCAGGACAATCCTTAAAGTTGCGTGTCAAAGAAGATGGAAAGCGGTAAGCGGGAATTTAAATTTGAGTTTGATGGCGTCTCGTCTTTTCCTATAGAGAAACCTTTCAATACGTCGACGGTACCAAGCTATTTTGTCGGCTCAGAATTGTACACACTCGTTGAATGTAGCGTCATTGAATTGATGGCTCCATTGTACCTTTCTATCAAGATTGTTTTCTCCCCCAGACATTCACTTTTTGGTTAAATATCTGGGCCTGGAGGAGATTCCGAGTGGTATTGTCGCAGTACTGCCATATCCATGGTGCTACTGCCTGCCCCGACTCCTTGGGAGGGACCTTTGCAACTTGGACTGTGGTATAATTAAGTTTTAAAGGGAGGCAGCTTCCTTCCTATTATTTAATAATAAATTTTTGGCTGCTTATTCAGTTCCCTGAAGGAGGTGAACCTACCTCTGGGCAACATAACTTAACTTGTAGATATTTATTTGTTAATGATTGTTACATTCCTTTTTTTGTTTTTTGTTATTTATTTTCCTTTTTGGACGGTCAACTTTTTAATGGTCTAATAATATTTTTTTTAGAATTTCGTCGGCTTTTCCCTCACTGTCGACTACCAGAAGAAATTATGCAATCAGTCAACCTCAAAGAGAAATACAATTGCGTCAAGACTTTGGAAGAATACTTGAAATATGTTTGGTATTGCTGAGTGGTTGTCGAAGGCTTCTAAATGATGGCATTTTTGCTAGATCTCTAAAGTGGCTTTACAAAATTTCCCTACTACGTTTTCTTTTGAGATAGCAGACACCGCAGTGCCCTGCCACAGGCGGCACTGGTCATAATGGACCAAGTTTACTAATGAGAGGAAAAACATCAATTGGAAGACATTGGTGGCCCAATTGAAGGTGTTATTCCTATCACTAAAAATAAAATTGAGTCTTAGGAAAAAATTGGTCACAAATCTTAATAAGGAATTGACAGCCTTCGAGTACCTCTAAAACATCTCTCCTAAGCTCTCTGAAGCAAAGTCAAAGCCGGTATTTTCGTCGTACTACTGATAAAGAAGATCCTAAAGTAGGCAAAACTCCACAAGAAGCGCAGTGGGGAGGAAAAGGTAAGTTGGGAAAGCTTTGTCGTAGTGGTTCGGTGTTTCCTAGGTAATCACAAAGCAAACAATTACGAATATATGTTGCTGGTTGAAACACTAATGAAATATTACGCCAAATTTGGCTGCCGGATGCTCCTGAAAATCCATATCGGAGACGCTTAGTTAATAAATTCAAGGAGAATATCGGAAGGAACTCAGAGTACAATGCGTGTTTCTACCAGGATATAATGGACTGTTGACGCCACTACCAAGGAGCCTATAACAAAAACTTGATGGCAAACTCTATTTGGTTGCTGATAGGTAAAACTGATTTACATTACAATTCTAAATCTAAAAAATAATCTTATATAAACTTTTGTGTTCACTTTTGTATAACTTTAGTGTGAATACATGTTAATTTTGATTAATATATTTTGATATGACCTCATGTGAATGGAAATGAGCAAATTTGGTAGTTTTACTATGGTAAATTTCTAAATATCAATATATAGGTCGCAAAAGTGAAGTCTGAAATGAATATAAGCCATTATATATTTATCAAACATTAGTATTTAAGAAAGAACACTTACGATCCACGAACAAAATTCAGTTACATAGAGTATTGAGTGGACTGGGGGAAGAGACAGCAGGCAGACGCAGAGAAAGGGATCGTTATGACCTGCGCCCTTTAAATCAAGTTTATTGAATTGCATTTCCTTAAGAAGATACCAAATTCCCTAATCAGAATATTTGCCCGACGCAAGCACGGTTAATGTCAGGCTAAGGCATAAGTTCGAGAGTAGGAAAACAAAAATTGCGCTACCAACTAGAGGATAATACAGAGTAGTATTAGCGCCAAATATCTTTTGTTTAAATGCAAAACCACAGAAGACAAGAAAAAAACATTTGGGGGAAGGAAGTCTGATAGAAGGAATTAATTATATGGTAAAACATTAAATTGGCAGCAGAGGGGATGGTAGTTTTACCATTATGCTTGTAAATAAAAGAAATGCAAGACTATAGTAGTAGTAGTAGTCAATGAAAATATTTTATCTACCTAAAAATGTTTATAATCAATGTTGCTATAATGAAAAGAAAAAACAACACTCTATGAGGGGATTTCATTTCTAATGAAACCCCTAGTGAATAAAAAGACATACGAGGGGAGGTCAATAAGTTTTGCGAATCGGTAAGGCAAAACAGAGGAAGGGGGATGGCTGTTAGGACAAGTTAGAACAAGTCAGGACTTGCAGCCGCACGCTCCTGCCTTGTCTATTTAAGAAGTAGTAGCTGATCGCAGATCGTCAGTCACAAAGTTTTCAACAATGGAGAAGGTTGAGCACCGTGCAGTGATAAAGTTTTTGACCAAGGAAGGCAAAAATGCAAAAGAGATCCATGAACGCATGGTTGAAGCGTACACCAACACCGCCCCTTCCTATGTAACCATTGCTTGCTGAAATAGGAAGTTCCGCCATCGTCGTGAGTCTCTTGAAGATGATCCCCGTCCAGGACGCCCGTCAGACGTGACCAACGAGGACAATGTGGTCCCTGTGGGGAGGAGGATCCTCGAAAATCTACGGGTGAAGGTCGAAGAAATTGAGCGAGAACTTGGAATATCACAAGGAAGTGGTATCATCATCATCCATGACAATTTGGCCATGACCAAGGTCTCTGCCCGTTGGGTCCCTAGAAACCTAACGAAACCTCACCCCTCCATGATCGACTTCAACGTCGTCAAAGTTGGGAGGAGCTGCTGCTCCTGTAGAACCAAGACCCAGCGGGATTCGTGTCACGCATAGTGACAGGTGACGAAACCTTAATCCTTTACTGGGATCCTCAGACCAAGCTCGAAAGCATGGCCTGGAAGCACAGGAGCTCTTCGAGCCCCATCAAGTTCTGGGCTCAACCCTCAGGTGGGAAGATCATGGCCACCATCTTCTGGGATTCTTAGGAAGTATTGATGGTGGACTATGCGCCTCGTGGAAGGAACATCACAGGCCAATATTGAAACGAGAACATGGCTGGGTTGAAGAAGTGCATCCGTCAGAAGCGGTGCGGCAAGTTGACACGCGGTGGCCTGCTCCTCCACGACAATGTCCCTGTCCACAAGCCAAGAGTTGCACAAGCTGCCCTGCGCGAGTGCGGATTCGAGGAGCTCAACCATCCCCCCTATAGTCCAGATCTAGCCCCTAGCGACTACTTTTTATTCTGACAGCTCAAGGCTGCACTGCATGGATGCTAGTTTGGGGACGATGAAGATGTCCAGCTCGCCGTCCAGGAGTGGATTGAACAGCACTCGGGATATTTCTGGTTGTCGAAAATTCGAAGCCTCAGGGACAAGTGGTGTAAGTGCATTGAAGTCGAGGGTGGTTATATTGAAAAATAATAAAACATTTTTCCTCATATCTCGTTTTCTTATATCCGAATTGCAAAACTTATTTACCGCCCCTCGTATGTTGCCGCATTAACTTTTCTCTAATCGTTTTAAACCCATAAGAAGATATACGAGTAGTACGCACATTTCACCTATACACTATACATACTCAAATAAATACAATATGGAATACATATCATACACATTTTCAGATATACAAGTCTGGATCCCCATTTCAACAAGACGAGTGGGATTGCGTCAGTTTTGCCTGAAATCAAACGATTAGGAAATAAAATGAATCATAAATTAGGTCAAAGGATAACTCCCGTTAATGCTGCATTAGATATCTTTCTTGAGCCATTAATAACACCCTGGACGTTTCAAATGGTGCTTATTAGAACGGGTTGAAAGATAGCTTGGCACGAGTGCTCGCTCTATTATTCAGCTAATAGATACATCTCTATAAGACAAATGGGTATATATTATAGAAATCGTAGGATCGGCTACGAACTTGATCAGAATACTATTTTACGGGGTATAAGATGACTGGAAGGTCACGAGATCACAAATTTTCTGGCCTTTCATAGGATGGTGTTATATATTTTCATTTTATTTAATTACTTTCAACAGAGTAGATTGAGAAGATATAGTTCTTAGCGTTGTAAATTTATTTAATGGGCTCTTATGTGATGGTTTAATTGAACCTTTCTTTGATACATCGTTATAAGATTTAAAATTCAAGGGTTTGGGTTAAATATTCAAACATTTGTGTCATTGATACTTATATATATATATATATATATATATATATATATATATATATATATATATATATATAAAAGCTCAGCAGACACAAAGAATTAGTCACCTAGAACGGGGGCGTACCAAATAGCGCATAATACCACCACGAGTCTGGATAACAGCTGCGATTCAACATGCAATGGAGTGGGTAAGGTTCTGCGTGTAGAAGACATCAAGGCTCATCCACTCTGGCTTGAAAGAATTGAGCAATTTGACCAGAATACGTGGATGCCGTTCCTGACGTTTGACACGTAGTTCGATGTAGTCCCATAGATTTTCGATGGGATTCATATAGGGTGATTTTGCCTGCGAATCGAGACGTGCGATGTGCTTATTCGTAGTTATAGTCCAGTAAACGCAAGAGTTGTCATCCTGGAACACAGATAGAAATGTTACGTTCGTTTTAAGATAAAGGGCAAACGGCAAAAATTAATAGTCTACCAGCTCGATGTATGCATACTTGTACAAATTTCTTTTCAGCTCAACCATCTGCACATTTCCGCCTAAGTAAAACACCCCCAGTATAATCACAGAGCCGCATCCAGCTTGAACCGCATTGTGCCTGCATTCTTTCTTGGAGGCCTCATGACATTTACGATGAACACGACCCCTGGCATCATTAATAGACAGGTAAGAAGATGATTCGTCTCACCAGATAATACATTTCTCGGTAACTTTGTGGGTAGAAATAAGATATGAGAAGAGGTGCAATTTCCTCAAGTCTCTTTGCGAAATGCGCAATTATGGCCATAGAATTGATTTCAACCAAGAAAATATTATTTATAAATCAGACAATTATATTGCGAGGAGAATTGCAGAGTCAATCATCATTAATAAAGTCGATAATTTTAATTTATATGAAAGGCAATCAATAATAATTCAACAAATATACATATCTCGAATAATGTTCCGTTTTCTGTTGAGGATAAACTTTAGCTTGTACAAGAAGCTTCTTGAAATTCTCGTTTTAGACAAATGGAAGGTTGCCTAGTCATAAATGTAACTCTTTTGAAGTGTGTTGTAGAACTCTAGGAATTTCTTTAGCGGATTAAGAAAGTCTTATTACCCTTACCTACCGCATTGACTATAACGTTTTGTTCATTCATATATATATATATATATATATATATACATACTCGTGTATATATTGTCGTGGTAACAACCACTCTATACCATACACTACTCCTATATTATGGGGGAGGTGACTTAATCACCTACTGCAACGCGAACCGATGAAGGGCTGTTCGCAGGGATTAATAATCAGACAGAGTGCATAAATGGTTGGCGAGATTTACTTGAATAGGCCGAGAGTATCGTTCAAGGTTAGTGTCGTAAAATGGACTCTCGAAAATATACCATATATAACTATTCGTTGAGGAAACTTCTTTAATTAAATTTAGAGTGCGTTAATGTCTGGCGGGCCGATATTATGTATCTTCGATATGCTTAAGAATTTGAACTGAGCTCAAGGATAATAATATTGCTATCATTAATAAAATAGAGTTTTATTAATAATAACTATCAACAAACACAAAACGGAAAATATTGACATAAACAGAGAATGGAAAGGGTCGTGGTGGCTCGGGCTAATCCAAGGATTAAAGGATTAAAAAAGGTAAAACAAATATAGAGTTAAAGGGATGGGATGGTTCGCTAAACCATTTAAAGCACAGGATAGAATTGACAAAAGGGTTAAGTACTCAAAGGTGACGTTTGGCTTACGTAACTTTATACTAGTGGTGCAGTGGAAGGCGACGTGAAGGAATTTTCGGTCCGCTGGCGAGTTCCAGCCGAAGGGAGGGGGGGGGGAATAAAAGGGGGTGAGAACCGTCTCTTGTCTACGGGCTCAAGAACAATGGCTGTTCTAATGTTGTTCTCCTCTGAACAACAAGGGGGAAGGGTGAGAACCGCTTCTTGGCGAACGGACTCAAAGGAACAATGACTGTTCTACAGGGTTCTCTTCTGACAACAGGGGGGGGGGGGGTGAGAACCGTCTCTTGTCTACGGGGCTCAAACGAACAATGGCTGTTCTAACGTTGTTCTCTTTCTGAACAACGAGGGGGAAGCCTTTTGGACTCGGAGTCGTAAAGGCTCGAACTTTGGCACTCAAGGGATTTTGTCCTCCTTCTGGACAAGTGATGGTGAATCTCGAGGTCGAGGTCCCTTATCGCACAAAGTGAGAGAGGGTCGTGGTGATGTTTCGCGACGAAAATCTGGATCTCCAATCTGATCTAAGTGGTAAAGTTTCCATCTAAATAGTCGAGACACTCCCTTGGCGTGGGGGACAATGGAGTGGGAGCTTCGAGGAAATGCACAGCCGAGCCTGGAAACAATGACTTATCTGCCCATAAGCCTAACTCAATCTGGCGAGGTCGGCGTATGGGGGCGAACGGGGGGACGATAACCTCCTTGTTTAAACATTGACATCCGGTGGCTGCGATAAGGCGCCAAGCTTCTAAGCGAAGATGCACGTGGGAGCATCGTGGTTTTAAATAATATGTGATAGGAGTTGAAATTAACGCAGCTTCAACCCGTTCTATCACAGTTAGTTAAAGATGGAACAACAAAATATAATTTTATTTACACATATCAAAGTAAGAATAATATTAGGCACAAGGGAATTATTTAAATAAAAATTAGTCTCTTGATAATTATTATGAGTGGAGATTCTCAAATGGAATAAATTGGTTAATGTTACTATGCTCAGATCAAACGGGGGAACTTGACAATACTAATAATGGAGGAGGTTTCAGTTTAGGGGTCGATGACTTCGAGGAAAGTCCTTCTTGTGATGAGGCGAGTGGGGTACAATACGATGAGGCATGTGGGGCACGATCCGAATGAGGCAGGTGGGACACGATCCGAACCAAACTTCCGATGAAGATAGCCAAACTTCAAAGATGACGTTCGACGGGGAATGTGGGAATTCTCGTAATTCCACTTAAAGAGGAATGTCCTTTTTCCTCAAAGGTAATCGATGGAGATTTTCTTCGGTTCGATTAAACGTAGGGAGAGTGTTGCGCAAATTCCAAGGCTTGCGGTTTCCAGAATCTACCAATTGAATAGGGTAGAATCACGGTTGAGAAAGTCTGCTGTCTGAAGAACGCTCACGGGACGAGATGATAAAGACGCCCTTGAGGTACGGGCTGGACTCTTCGAACTACAGAATAATCCGAGTATTTGTATGCCCGATACTGAGGGGGAGGGGGTAATTTACAGAAAGGTGCCACAAGGTCCAGACATCTTAATTCGAAGGCGTAGTCGATTCATCATTTAGCAGCGAGGTGTGAGACAGAGCCGCTCTTTCTCCCCTCGCCATCGGGGGAAGGGGGCTTAGGATAAGTTCGTAGGATTGGGAAATATTTTCCAAATGCGCTCAGGAGTCGAAAATTCGTGAATGTTCGAACAGGGAATGACGTCGTCCACGGCGGGATACCATCGCACGTGGTCTCCAATAAATGGGCGGTTGGGGGTTAGATGCTGTTCTTTTGCATATATATATATATATATATATATATATATATATATATATATATATATATATATATATATATATATATATATATATATATATTAGGGAATCCCCACGTGGAAGCTCTTGAGCAGAACGGAACTTCCAGGCGCAGAAGAACGCCCGGTTAGGCCTAAATTGGAAAGCCTAACCCCCCCACCCTTCCAAAAGCGGATGCCTCAAACCATGTCCACCCCGACTCACTTTTATACGGGCAGAATAGCCTCTGCAAGAAGATTCGAGGCCCTTCGAGAATAGAGCTGTGTCCTGCTTACCTCCCACCCCCCTTCCTCCACTCCGGGAGAGCCTCGGACATAGATAGCGCTCGACTCCCATGAAAAGAGACAGAGTTGACCAGTCTCGCCCAGACCCCAGAAGATTCCCCATGGTTCCAAGTCAAGTTCTAGCAACAAAGCAAAGTGACAGCTGGAATATTTTGTGCATTTGGAATTAGCCCCAGCCAGGAGGTAATTCCACTGAACGATCGCCCCCGAGTGATTTTCCCGACTTCTCTCATCAACTCCTGTCGAAGCCCTCTCGATTTCGGGTAGCAGAAATACTCTCCCCTGGAACGGAAGTTACTCCCCCACCCTTGTTTTTGGAGAACCGTCATCACTCCAACCTCCCGCTCAGAAGTTCTGAACGGCCTCACCTCACGTACATAAGACATCCGTAAGCAAACCCCTCTCCCATCTTTAGTAACCCAATTGAGTTAATCCCCCCCCCCCCATTTGAATAGTCTCCTCCTGGAATACCTTAAGTTCTAACTTCATAAAATGATTTATAACTACAATTCCTCCTTTCGTTTACGATATCAAGCTCGATTCTACGATTCTTCTCTTAACATAGTTAGCCGATTTAAATACCATTTAAATCGGCTATGTTAAGAGAAGAATCGTAGAATCGAGCTTGATATCGTCAGTTCCTAATTTAAATCCATCTGAGGGTCAATTTTCTTTTAATCCTGTAATAAGAAAGCATATAAACAAAATAGTTAAATGTCAGCCCTTCAATATGTTTAGGCCTAACCGTCCCCCAGATTAGCCACAAGTAGGGGATTGGGGGAAAAAAGAAGGGATCTTGTGTTATGCTTATATGCACTTCTTTTATATTTTCTACCCAGTGTCAGTTGAAAAAGGGTGTGAGATACACCGAAACTGTTCTGAATTAAATTGTCTTCGGAGAATGTGGTTTAATTCCTTATATATATATATATATATATATATATATATATATATATATATATATATATATATATATATATATATATATATATATATATATATATATATATATATATATATATATATATATATATATATATATATATATATATATATATATATATATATATATACAGTTTTGTCAGAATGTGAATACGTTTGAATGACAGTAATGTGCGAATGTATGGAAATTCCCGTGATATTTTCGCCACCCCTTCAAACACTAATAAACCCTAAACAATGCTTTTCTTACGGTCAGTCTGACGCTTTTACAATCTTTGACGTAAATCTGCAAAAAATGTCTATAATTTCTGTACTGTTTCTATTCCCCTTTAGGTTGCGGATATTTTACTGCTCTTTATTTGTTTATTTATTTATATTTGTTTCCTTTTTTAGTAGTTTTTATATGTAGTCGTAGCTTTATAAATTTTAAAAAAATTGTTACTATTGTAAAAATTAAGAAATATTGAATTGCTGGTTGTTAACAAATGTTTTTTGAGGGGAATTTTATAATATTAACCTTAAATAAGCGTTGTGATTACAATGTACAAACCAGCCTACGTCTAACATAGTGTGTAAAATTATTACCTGATCCAATTTGGATTGAAAAATAATACGTTTATGAAATCTCCCTTGAAATGTTTCTTTTTATTTTGCCACACTTTAAAATTACTTTATGCAACACCATTATTAATAAAGCTCATTCCCATACTTTGCTTTAATAATTCCAATGAAAAAGGTTTCTTTACCCATAAGTTGAGTGAAAAGTGAATATAGATTACTTCCTCTTCCAAATCTCTAAATTACCCAATTTGGTCGATTAATTACTCTTCAGGTACAATCTCTAAGTTCTGTCTGGCTTTGGCGTTGAGAGATCGCTCAAAATTTGCATCGTTTGTTAACTAGATGGCAGAATGTTGCTGAAATATACTGACTTTGTTTAAAAGTAGAATGATAGATTAAACGTTTCAAGGCTATATTGAAGCCACCTGGATTTTCATTGGCCATTTTCCTCGTGCGTTTCATCTCTTCTGCTCATGAAGTGATAGAGGCAGAGATAAATATGCGAGTCATTATCATAATAATCGTCTTACCTTAGTTTGAACGATGTATTTTCTCTTTGTGATGATCAGAGAGAAAGAATACTGTATAAAAATGATGTTTTGTTGCGTATTCCAGGACTTGTGGAATGAATACTTCACAAATTTATGGCATGGAATTTGAAGATTAACTAAAGACTAATCCTTTCCAAACCTATAGAAAAATTGTACAGTAAAATAATCACTCTCTAGCATATGTTATAAGTCAAACGAATCTTTTTATAGTCCATATTTATTTGCAAATAAAACTGGATAGAACAGATTAATTAACTCATTGTAAATTTATTAAATTAAAAAAAAATGATGGGTAAAGATTTTAAAACAGTATTGGCTTATAATTCCATTGTAGAAATGTACGTAAATGTTGTAATTGTGTTTTTCACGCTACATCAACTGTGTAAGTGTATTTTGAAATTCTTTCTTGTATCCAAAACTCTCAGTAGCCACCTAGTAGAGACATCCCAAACTGACCAACTTAAGACTATCCTACCTTTTCAATATGATGAGATAGTCCTTACTTAATCACAATTAAATTATCTACAATATTGGAATCTTGGGTCATACCAAAAACTACTCTTTTGTACTCGAGGAAATATTTTATTGTGAGGGTATTATAGTTAATGTATTTTTATTAACAACCATTAAAAAGTATAGAAGGCTAGAGAAAAAAAAATATTTAACACATGTAGGGGTTCATATTAGAGTAATCTGAAGACAATTAATGCAGTGAAACACCGAAATACAGTGGAAACAGCAAAAATAGTGTAATGGTAGTGCATAAGAATGAATAGACTAAAAACTGATTGATAAAGATATTTCTGTCAGTTTCTACACAACAAGATACTAAGTTACTTATCTGTAGGAAAAAAAAAAGCTTAGTAATCGCGAGTATAATTCTGTGGAATCCAGGCCCATTACCAGTATTTGGATCGTATTGTTGAGACAGAAGCGAGAGCAGGATCAAATCCTGTATCTCCTGATTTGTATTAATCCCTAGGGTGAGCGGGACCAATTTGTTTATCAAGGACCCGTTCTCTCTTAATCAAAAGTGTGCATACGCAAACCGTAGATGCCATAAAACAGGTAACTAAAAGAATATAAGAGGATTCATAAAAGGCTTTCAAAATAAAAGTAGGTGAAGGGAAAATAATTTCTCAACTCAAAAGGATAAGAATTCTATCGAATGAATAGAAGAAGAGCATCGAACTGAGGTTATAAGGTCTTAAACCATTTCAAGACCTTTACTTTTCATTATGTCGCTCATGTTTGCTTTCGCTCTCCGGGTCAATTGCCCCATATTGATAGGAGGGGACCTTTTTGATCGCTCTTCACCCTCTTTTGTGGAGGTTTTCTTTAAAACGAGAATATGGGAGGCATACTCGAGTACACTAATGCTTACTTAGCCAAACAGCCACCCCTTCAGCCCGAGAATCCAGCCACCATAGATGTTCCTTATATTTAAGTGGAATTTTTGACATTGCCAATTAAACAGATTTAAGAAATCGAAGCTAAAAGCAGGTTGAGAAGATTAGGAGCTATGGTCCATAATCACACCCAATCTATACACACACACACTCACACACATATATATATATATATATATATATATATATATATATATATATATATATATATATATAATACTTGTAATTAATTTGTTCTTTGGGAATCTGATATGTAGTAGGAATATGAAGACTCAGGTGATTACACTAATCATTTATTGGCCGGACGTTTCGGACCTTCACTAGGACCATCTTCAGCGACTGTGTCGACTAATGAGAAGGGGAATAAATATTACCGATAGCAGTTAAAAGAATGGATTAAATAATGGCTTAAAAAACCGATGAAGACAATTTAAAATAATAAAATTGACAATTATTGAGATTAAAGTAAAAACACAAATAACAATATATATATAAAATTTGACAAATCAACTAACTAAAGATATAAAAACTACTAACGAGAATTGTTTGGTTGGTCGGTTGGCTACTTACTGCATTGAAGTGTTGGTTGGTTATATAGTGAATAGTTTAATTGAGGAGGAGTAATTATTTAGGTTTGGATTTATTTTATTGATGTACAGTGACTCTAAGATTTTCAAATTGAGAGAAGTTTGCTGAAGATGAGATGGTAAATGAATTAGAATTAAGAGGATGATGGTGATACTCAGAGTGTTGCCTGATGGAAGAGGCTTCAGGTTTAGAAATGGGAATACCGGTCCTATAAGACAAACCTAAGTGCTTTGCGATCCTGCATTTGAGTTGTAAGCCAGTTTGGCCTACATAACGACTGTGGCAGGTCGTAAATGTATAAGCCCAAAGGGATTGGCTCCTTATGGAGAAAAAAGGAATTTAACGATACAGGGTTGGAATTTATACAAATGAATTGGCATTGAGGGAAATGATTGTTGAGGGTAGAAAGAAGGAGTTTGTTAAACTCGGATGTTAAATGCTCGAAATAGGGTAGTCTAATGAAAACCTTCTGTTTAGAAACAGTAGTAAGAAAGGGTCGAGGATAATATATTTTGGAGAGAAATTTGGATACTAACTGGTCGAAGATAATAATTAAATTTGAAGAAATCCCTTAAATAAGTCAGTTCTTCATGAAAGGATACCCAGTTAGAGCATATATGGTAAGCTCTAAAAATTCAGCTTTTAATACTGGATAATTTAAACTGACTGAAAGAAAATCTACCACCACTAGGTTGGGTACACATATATATAATTTTATATATAATTATATATATATATATATATATATATATATATATATATATATATATATATATATATATATATATATATATTTGCATATATATATATATATATATATATATATATATATATATATTGAAAAATTCCAACAGGAAAATGAAAGGCGGATTCTATATACTTTCGAACTTGTTCAGTTCTATATCAAGGAATAAAAAAAGAAATTTACAAAGATGGTATATATATGAGACAGAAGAGCAATGCCACACCCATGTACAACGAAAGGACTTAACTAGAAAAATAATATCAAAGACAGATGTGAAATATAAAACCAAATAGATAAGGTCTACTTCCGGAAAATTCCAACCTGTGCGCAAATAATGTAGACATTTATGTGACTAAACTAAGTACATACATACCCGATTGTGAATACATAAAAATAGACAAAAGAGACATAACTAACTTAATAAATCAAAGGGCTAAGATTTTGAATGGACAATGCATACGAAATACTTCTTTAGACGCCATTCGTAGAGTATTAAACGTCCTTTGACTCAGTAAACCACGAATGTATTTCTAAGAGCACGACAAAAATAAGGAATAAACAAAACTTATGTACATTGACAAAGTTTCCCACATATACAGATATGACACAAGGTTAAATAGGCTGTAATCTGTCAATAATAAACTAAAACCTAAAGGAGTCAGAAAGGGTGATTTCATCTCTCCCAAACTTTTTAAAGAAAATCTTGAGGAGATTTTAAGAACTTAAAAGAGATACAACAGCCTCCTTTATTTTGCTAATGGGATAAAATTAATTGCCTCAAATCGAGCACAATTATAATATTCACAGTTTTATCCCCAGCTTGTCTCACGTTTGGACTGATAATATACTTTCCAAAGAAGAAAATAATGATAAATTGAGTTTCAGAAACTAGTAAAATTAGAATTAAGGATCAAATTGTGGAACAGATGCAAGAGACCGATAAACTTCAAGGAGCTTATGACTCATGATGGGACCAGGAAAAGTAAATCAGTAGGAAAAAATTAAGCTGAGGAGGCAAAGAATATCTTAGCTCCATCTTCAGAAGCGACATGTTTCTATGTGTGAAACGCAAATTATATAATAAATTTATGCCATAATATTGAAATTAAATGACTGTAACTTGAGCGGTAAATACAAAGGACACGAGACAACTGCGGGAAACTCCGAGAAACATGGACCGATTCGTGGAAAGAATAACCGTAGAGACCATAAAATAAATGCCTAGATAAGAGCACAAATACTGTTGTCAGATTCAGCAAAAAGAATAAAAAGTTCTGACGTGTGTATCGTAAGGCTGTATTTGTAGTAGAAATGACCGAAGATGGAAAAAGAGACTAAGAATAAGACTTCGAGAATGTGGGCGGATGAAATTTGCCGCATGAGGGGAGTAACTTAACAGAATCTTGTCTTGAAGTTTCTTGGTGAAGCCTTTGCCGATCCATATAATGAAACATATATATATATATATATATATATATATATATATATATATATATATATATATATATATATGGCGAACGAATTGATGGACGTCAACCACAGGCGAAGTATAAACAGGATAACCAGGACAGAGCGGAAGACGCTTCGTAATATTTATTGCAAATGTTTCAGGATTATAATAAATTCCATCATTAATGCTAAAGAATTTATAAAAAATAAAGATTAAAAAGTATGTACATAAAATTTTTTTAACACATCCAAAAAGGAAACAAGCAAAAAATCGTGAAACATGAATCTTAAATTTAAAAGACTTAGAGACAATGGGAATATGGAGAGGAAACCCAAAGAAGGAAATAATATACAATAGGAACATAATTAGCATTGGATTGTATTTTTACAAAAGAATGGGAAATTTCTTAACACATTAGCATGTTTGTTAATGTGTGACAATATTTAATGGAGCAGATAAGGAGTTATAATTTAGACTGGGTTGAAGTTTTTTCAATGCATAGATACTCCAGCAGGTAAAGGGTCTGAGATGCTGTTTACCGCATCAAGTATCCTGAAGTTCTCGAAAGTATCCCTAGAGTTACATGCGAGAGGTGGTTTAAAATTGGAGATGCATAAGATTTACCAAGTTGAAGAGTAGTTGTCTCAGCTCTACCCATATGTTGCATGAAGTGGGGGGTAAAGCGTACGCTTTGTCGCCCCCATATATGATACAGTGCTACTGCACTTTCAACGAAAACCGTATATAATTTTGGATCGCTTACTGGTACGAGTGCGTGGTTGATCTTTGAACTTAAAACGTGATCCTAGTCTTATGTCGTCAATGAGAACAATACATCGCAATAATTGAGGTTAGGCAGGTGTCAAAAATTTTAACAATTCATTTTAAAATTTTATAAGGCATCATTTATTTCTTTTTTATTTCAGAAATTGCTAATAAGTATGGCCTGCGATGAACAAAATACCAATGAAGCTAAGGCCGTTTGATCTTTTTCAGAAGAACTTAATATTCGAAAAGTGCAGAACTATAATATTACAACTTTAAATAGGAATCTCGAAAGAACCAGAAGCGTAAGTGATTTGCCCAGATTAGTAAGGCAAATTTCAGTAAAACTTAAGAAAAGTGCTATGATATGAGACAATATTTGTTGAACACTTCTCAAAATTCTTCTAGACGTCTTTCTACATAGTGGATTATTATAGATATATAAAAGTGTTCATAACCCCTTAGATCCCTTGATATTAGGAGAGCTTGCATGATGGAGAAGCAAACAGATGATTACAGTCTTGCGAGATTTCCCTGAGTATCTTAATAAAGATAAGACCTTTCTTGATAAGATACGAGTACATTGGTAAGTTAAAACCAACTTGAAATTGAAATGGCATATTAATGGCCAAAAGTTTGTTTACGGTGGCAGTGTTAACCATGAGTGACAGTTTGGGCAGCCATATTTCCCCTGCAAATAATAGGGACGATGATCTTTGATAATGCTGCAAACTTAATTCTGGCCTAGAGTTAGATATCAGAATGATATTAAGTTTTGAAATGATAGCGCAACCCCACTATGGGTTCCCTGTTCGAGAATGGTTAAATCGTTAGAAGACGAGTATCAGGCTCTCACCCCCTTTCCTTGCCCTTGCCAGTCCGAGGAGGGACAAAGTAGAGCGGGAGAGTAGCCTCGGTTATCTGTATCTTTTTCTCTCACTTACGTTTTATTTCGTTTCATTATCCACATAATGACAGTCAGGAAACTTCCCTAAAACTCGAAACAAAGGTGGATAAACTATTTCCTAATAACAATCCGCACTAGCTACTAAACAAACTATAAAAAGGTACTTCCAATTAGATTATGATGCTCCGGTATCAGAACGTCAACTAGATAGAAAATTCGTCGCTGGCTGGCCAGTACACATCATTGAAAATTACGTCACATAATTGCGAGAGGCTTTTTCCGGAACAAATGCAATAGCAGAGAAAAATCAACCACGGAAAGAGTAACAAATAAGACAAAAAGAAAATCCATTAATTAGAGTAACAAGAGTAGGGCTTCGACAACGACACAATATGACATTAACACAAAGAAGACTGAAAATACCATGCCGCAACGTCGACGGATCGAAAGTAAAACGACACGCGCTGTATAATGCGTACGTCAGTGAAGACCCAAACGTTATTCATCTAAACGAAATCAGCGTCAACCCAGCAACTAAACAATCAAGCTATGCAATTATGAGATAAGCAAAAATATTTCAGGAAACATTTACGACAGTTAGGCTCAAACTGTCAGAAATAAAAATCCAAACCACACCGACTTTGATGAATCACATCTTGCGATAACGATAGAAACAGACAGCTACAGTTGCAATTGCAAATAAGACGGACTGACAGCCACCAAAGGGAGGATATTTACACATTTTTGCCTAATTTCTTAAGGATATTTGGGGGCTGCAACCAGGTCGTTTCAATGTGTGACCTAAATGCGTGAAGGTTTCTGTTCTTATACACAGACAACTTGAACTGAATCTGGCGTAATCTGGAAGCACTTGGGGAGCGGAGCACATTCAAACGCCTGAACCATGAGATTCTTACATACTACGGTCGGTGAGTGGCTAAGAAACCAGACGTTATACTAGCTAGCACGTACTTACCTCTTAACTTCACATTAAAAAGACGGCCGCTTACCCTTAGTGGCTGCATGCTCCTATCGACTTTCCAGATACAGAAAGATAAGAAAAGCATACAGGTTGGAAAACTGGGAAGCTTACTTAGAAGAAATTGCAGAATACCATCATCATCTCACCTACGCCACACCTGAAGACTTCAATGCCAAGTTAGATCGTCTAATGCAAGCTCTAACAGAGTGACGAGAGAAAATGTTCCTCGAGCTAAATATAAAAAAACTTATCACCCAGTCACATAACTCCGGAAATAGCGACCCTCGTGGCGCGTATAGGACATAGAGAAGAAAGAAACCAGAACACAGAAATTTTACGACAAAGAAATAGTAGATGGAATAAGTTTGTTGAAGATACTGACAAGGAATTAAATCCCATCAATTTCTGACATAAGTTAAATGTAGCGAGATGGAATAGAAAGGTGCATTCCCAATACAGAGTTGATGTAGGTGCAAGAATAATTATCAAAGATCCAATAGAGAAAAACCAATTTTCAGGTATATCAAAAAAGTGTATTGAAACTTTTACCAGATGTATACGGATATTTCGGAAAGGTAAACGCCTTGTTGTCAGGAAACTAAATGAAAACTGAACTGAAATTAAATCCTATCAGAACTCTTAGTTTTAAAGATTCAACCAATAAATGTAGAAAAAATTATACTTTTATTTACTAATAATTTTCATACAAGGATGAAAAAATGCCCTCCGGTAATCTGGCTTATAGAAAGAAACCTAGTTAGAGCTCCTGACAACGTATCAAAGGCAATATTCAATCTGTTAAGTCCTTCCTGATAGAATGATATTGCAAAACTAGGCCCTTCCAACGACCCGAGGAATTATCGTCTAATATCACTGCTGGAAGTAGTTTAGAAATTGTTTGAAAAATAAAACATAAAAAATATACTAATTCACCGCATGGAAGCAAATGAGTAATACCGATTTTGGAAGGGCAGAGGAACCTCGACACCGCGTTGGCAATCCCAACCGAAACGTTGGCCAGAGCGAGCCAAGAACGACGGCCACTAGGTGGAAGTAGATTTGCAAGACGTGCAGAAGGTATTTAACAAGATTAGAGAAGACCTAAAAAGTTGGATAGAAAGGCTTAATCTCTCACCCATTATGATTTAATCCCTCCGCCTCCCCGATTATATTAGCAATAGAACAACGTCCATAACAATAGATGGACACAGCTGACTGACATTTGAGATTAACGATGGAGTCTCTACCCTACGGGTATAGATGATATTATCATCTATACCCAAGAGATTCAGACTTCATTAAATAAAAGAGCTTCCATAATTCTATTAAGGACGATGCATCCTAGGCTATTACGTCACATCAGAGACGAAGTAACTATTGCGAGAGTGACGGAGACGTAAATAAGAAATGTCAATCAATACGAAACGCTATGGAGAAAGGAGCCAACCTCGATAAATTAAAAGTGCCCCCGATAGGCATGAGAAATAAACAGAAATAACGGTCAAATACTAAGTTTCTAGATATTACAACGAAGGAAACGTGCTTGGCTTAGCATTATCTTCAAGTAGTTATAAAAAAACAACAAATATACGAGAAGTGCAAAAGTTGATATCAAACATAAGGAAGCTTTTCCAGCTACTTGGTCTAAACACCATAATAAACTCTATAGAGTGCGATAATCAGATCTGCGCTATTCTATCCACAATAACTCTAAACACAGCTATGCAGACCAACATGTCAAGAGATCAAAGCCTTCAGGACAAAGAGTCAGTATAATCATCAAAATAGGAAGAATGGAGAGGAAGCGCCAAGAGGACTTCATTGACAAATCGCGCTCAAAATATTTTTAATCAAGTATTTTATAAGCAATCATGTGGAATATGGAAGAAGTGAAAATGGGAATTGAACAACTTCTCTGAGACAGGAAACTTCACCGAGGGAACTTTTAAAGCGGGAAACCAATCACCAAAATCGAACCTCCACTAATGTAGTCAGGAGTAAAGGTTTTGTGACTAATATATTTTTCATATTAGACGAATAGAACTAATCAAACCTTACTTTTGTTTTAGAATGTTTTTAACATAATTAGATGGTAAAATCTACATAAATTTCGAGCCCAAACCCAGTTTATTAATAAATACAGCCAATTGGATGCACCAGTCAATATTTACAATGATATCTCTTGTTCTTCTGGAGTACTTCAATTCGTTTTAGCCTGCTGGAGACCAAATTTGTGATGATATCTTAACTGATATTGCTGGATTTTTGTTCAATAAGTACCCTCAAACTGCTCATAATTAGAGGGCTTCTACTGCCAGTTTGATTATCGCCCTCTAATTCTTTATTTGGTTAAAATCTGGCGAATTCCCGAGCCAAAGCCCCAAAAGTTCGATCTTATTTTCAGCTAAGAACTTTGTATAACTTTTGCTTTGTAACAAGGTTTGCCATCATGCTTAAAAATACAGTTATCATCTCCAAATTAGTCTTGGAATGTTGGAAAACGGTGCTGATAAAGCACGTTTTGGTACCATTTTGAGTTCATGTCAGTGCTTTGGGACAAAATTGTTAATGCTCCACTTGGCTTAGAGGAGAAACAGCCTCAGACATGAAGAGTATTCAGCGACTGTCGCCTTTTCTCCTCTTAACAAGGGATCGTCTAGAATCTCTAACCAAGTGGAAAGGATCTTCATAAGGTAATATCACTTTGTCCTAGTCTTCAACAGTCCGTTCTTTATATTTCCTATAAAAGTGAAGTTACCTATCCGTAAGGTTCTTCTTGGTGAGATGAGGTTTCTTAACAGCCTTTCTCGCCTTAAGACCATTGTCGAAATGTCTCTGCCTCAGGTGGCGCACTGAAGCGTTCACACCTGTCTCTTTCCAATCCTAGGCAATCTTGGCAGCGCGATCCTTGAACATGGACCTTACCAGAATGCAATCTTGGCGTTCATTTAAAGCTCTTTGGTGCCCTGAAACCTACTTCACAAGATTATAACCAGTCTTTGTAAAGTCATTAATGAACCAAAAGGTGGCGTTCATTGATTTAATACCTTTACCAACTATCTCCTTTTATTTCAGGTCACTTTGATTCAGAGCAACAATGGTCGCATGCTTTTCTTTTAAAAGAACCATTACTGGAATTGTATTTTAAAAAAATATATATTAAGAAATAGATTATAAACACATAGCATCATAAAATTTGCCTATATTTATCATCATTTTATCCTTTTGATCGAATAGTCTAGTTTGGAGCAATGAAACTCACCTCCTACAGGAACAAGACCGGAGCGCGATTTCGGATTCAGAAAAGGAATTATTAATTTTCTTATTATTTTTGAAATGCTGACCTTTTAATAAGCTTGCAAAAATATAAATATTAAAATAATTATTGCTATCACAAATTTAAAAAAACGAATTAAAAACAAACAAATATATATTAGTCTAAAAAGTTTTGACTATGACAGTGGACCCCGAAGGGAGGCGCACTGTGTCGATCGTTGCACCTGGAAGGAGGAGGAGTAGCACGTCTCCCCTGACCGAGTGAGGATAATGAAGGCACCGCTCACAGGATTGAATGAACTGGTGGCGAGGACTGGGGAAGCTAGTGTATTCCCTATGACCTTTTTCTACAACTATCTCTGTTGGGAAGTCAATATCGCGACGATGAAACAGACGCTAGTTCGGTTACACACTGTCAACTGCTACGTGGCATATGTGCCGATACTTGTGGTCCCATTGCTGGTCTATGTGATGTTTCCATAATTCTTGGTAGTGTTCTTGTATGGCGCGATCTATTTGTTTGTTTGATTCTATAATGTTGGGGTCTGATGGGTTTTGTTTTCTAGTGTTGTTCCGTTCTGCTATGAGGTTTCTGATTGGTTCAGGAAGTAGTTTTTGTGTGTTGTGTATTTTTCCACGTGTTGGTTAGTATTTTGTTAGCCGTGTCTGCATTTTTGGGGAGTTGGATATTGGAGAGTGCTTGTTCAATTTCTTCTGTGTATTCTGTTCAGTTTGTCTTATGATAATTTGTGTATATTTAGAGGTTTTGTTGTAGCCTGAAATTTGTTTTGTGTTTAATGTGATTAAGATGGGGAGATGGTCAGAAGAGAAAGCGTGTGTCGTGTTCAAGGTGAGGTGTCTGTGAAGGGTGTTTCTTGCAATAGTAATGTCAAGTGAAGTGGGTTGTTGGCTGGGGTGCGTGAGTATGCGGGTTAGTGTATTTGTGTTTAAGGTTATGTGATTTAAGTTTAGGATGATGTCAGCGATGAGTTCTGCTCTGTGGTCTTCTATGGGTGAGTTCCAAATTTATGAGTGTGCGTTGATGTCTCCTGTGATTATGGAGTTCGTGAAAGTGGTTGCGTGGGTGAGGAAGTTTGTTATGTCTGCTTCTTCATTTGGGTGGTTGGGGTCCGTGGGTGTCACTGGGTGGGATGTTATGGTTTGTGAGGTGTAAGTGCTTAATTTTGCTTAGGTGGATGTAGAAGTCTAAATACCACGTACATTAGTGTACGCAGAAATACTCCAACACAAGCTGCGTGTCGCTCCCGTATTCCAAAGTCACCTTTTGCCACGAAATCCCTCCGCACCTTTTGCGCCTTTGAGAAAACCAAATTCGAGATAGCCGTTTAGGGAAATGTCTGCCGCTAAAAGACATCTGCTAGCCGATGAAGTTCTGAGTTTTCGCGTCGTCGTAAACTGCGACGTGGAGCTAAAGTGTGAAAGATTTACTCCGTCTGGCAGCAGATAAAAAGGTCTTTCCCGCAGCGATACGGATTCTATGAGAATTCAGTGCTCTCTCTCGATTTCTGCTCATAAGGGAAATAAAAGGGAAACTTCTCCCTGGATTCAGGCAGAATATCTTGGACCTAAGTTGTGAGGAGAGCTCGTCCCACAATAGAAACAGTTCGCCGGTGGTAAAAAAGAAACTTCGGGGAATGTGTGTGTTGCCGTCACGGTACTTATAGGTGCAAAACTTCTCGCAGCCCCCCCTTCCTTTAGAGTCTGAGGTTAAACAGGCCTTTCTCTGCGGATTACCCTAGACGTAGCTAGGTAATCGGTTTTGGCTACCCACTCCAGGAGCCGAATAATCGGACAGTCACTTCGACGAAGAAGAAGTTCGATTTGAGCCACAGTTTGGCTCGTCTTCGTGATCTGGCATAAGATCATTATATCACCGGTCTAGGATTACCTTCTTATTCGGTAACCTCGGACGGCCGGACTAAGTGCGATCATCGTCACCAGAAG
Organism: Ceratothoa steindachneri; assembly: GCA_963969495.1. Classification (NCBI taxonomy): domain Eukaryota; kingdom Metazoa; phylum Arthropoda; class Malacostraca; order Isopoda; family Cymothoidae; genus Ceratothoa; species Ceratothoa steindachneri. Next base: position 2,539,688 of record OZ018322.1, read on the forward strand.
AAGATCTTCACCGTCATTCTCAAAAATACTTACGAACTCAAAGGTATCGTTAAAGTGAATTATTCCCTCCCCTAAATTCACCAGTTTATTTGTGAACTAGAATTCCCATCCCGAGCCAATAACCTTTAGTATTAGAAGGGATTAATTCAGTGCTTAATTTAATAATATTATTCCATTAATTCTGTCGGGTGCCATTAAGACCCAAGCATCCTAGTGAGTAATTTTCGAGTATAATCCCCACATCATGTTGGAGACTTACCCTATTCATTGCAAAGATTAATTCTATTTATACCTATATACGCTGTTTCTTATTTCTAATTCATGTACATTAAAGATTATTTTTGTATTTGTGTGTTTAACTATTTTGGACGCTTCTTTGGCAATTATTAAGCAATCCACTCGGCTTAAATCTCAATATTACACAGGTCCACCCATGACTGGCTTTTACTGAGTGACGACACACTCAAGGGATCATTATCTTAATTTTGATCAAAAGGGAAGCACCGAGGTTATTCTTATTCACCGGAAGTGGCTAGGGTAGGTGTATTGGATACACTTCACCTCCGATTCACCTTGGTGCAGGAATAAAATATACATATGTCCAGGAAGTGGGACTGGATTACCCACTCACTAAACTTCAACAGTGGATTTTGGTGATTTCTGCTCAGTTTTTTGTGTGTTTATGTTGTTTTAGAGGGGGGGTCTGTGTATAAGTGATGTTGTTATTGATGTATGTGATGAGGCCTCCGCCATCTTTGTGTTTTCTGTTGGTTCTGATTGCTGTATAGTCGTGATTTGAGGGGTTTTCTGTTTTTCTGTGAGTTTGGTTTCTTGGATGGTGATTATGTCTATTTCATGTTTGTTCGTGAGGTGCTCGAGTTCTGTCGTTTTCTTGTTCAGTCCATTTATGTTTATTTGTAATATTTTTAGGTGCTTGTTGCGTGTGTTTCGTTTGTTTGATTGTTTAGGGATTTGTGATGTTGGCGGGAGTGTGGGTTGTGGTTGGTTAGGCGTTTATTGGCGTGGTGCTTGGTGTTTTGTGTACATCCAGTGTTTTGCGTATTGTTTGATATTAATATTTGTGCAATTGAGATGTACTCAGTGTGTTGTGGTGTTGTTGCACATTATGGGTGTTTGTCTTTTTGTGATGTATTTATTGCATAGTGTACATGTCCATGTTGTGGGGCCCAGGTTGGTCTCCACGTCACTCCCCCTCCCCCTTTCCGAGGAGCAGCAGAGCCGCTGCCCACGTGACCGGGTCCACTGACTGAGCACCAACAAGGTGATATTGGGCTCCCCTTGCGAGGGTAGGGGAGTCTTGGCTGATTTTAGCCTCGGCTTCTGCTTCCGTCTCCGCTTCGGTGTTCCTGGCATGACGTTGGCTGCAGTCCGACGTCATGCACGCCAACCATCTTCGGACCTGCCGGAAGATGTTCTCACTACCATCTACGTATATGATCATGTGATCTTATTTGGTGCTGCCCGTAGCTAACTATGGAGCGTTAACTATAACAGGTAATGAATCACATCTCTTGCTATGCAAAAGAGCAAAGGTTTAAGTTTTCCTTGGCTAAGACTATGATAGTGCATCTTAGTTGCAATCTACGACTATACCTCAAGCCGGACTTGTTCCTAAATGGGCTCTGCCTGGACGTAGTAGATTTGCACCGATGCTTTGGTCTTGTTTTGGCTGGTGCCTCACATTGGACAACCATATCCACAGCTTTATGTTCGCTTGTACCCGCTAACGCTTTGTTATTCTATCGCTCCTTTGTTTGTTTAAAGCTTGAGTACGAATGGGAGTTCTATGCATGCTCGCCAAACGGGAATTTCGTTTGGTACACTCGATCCACCACACTAGTCTCCGTTTGGCTAGCAGTGCCTTCCACTCATCCCCTCTTGTGAGACGGATTTTCTATGTCAGAGAGATTTAACTTGACTCGCGTTTTACATAGTGCAATATGCGCTTGTATGCAGCTGGCACAGTTTATCTCTCATTCAACAACGGCTTTCTTTGCATCCGCAGCCGATCTCAAAGGTGCCTTTGCGCCGAGAGAGGCCAATCATCCCCTATCCCGTTTTAGGTTTGCGGCTACCAAAGTCCTTTGCTAGCTCGATATAGCTCTCTGAACGGTGACGTCTCTGTTTCTGCTCAAGTTGCCACCATGGAGGATACCACTCTCTGACTATTTTTTGCCACATCTCTGTTCCCAAAGCTTCTAAGGCACTAGAGTATTGGGTTTGACTTTTTTGGAGCACACTTTGTGCTCCAGTGTATATGTATGACTCAAATCTAAAGAGGATTTCGGCTTCCATCCCGTACTTCCTTTGTTTGAATCAGGGGACCTCTAGGCGCTGCGTCTATTTTCACTGCTAAAAGCGCTCGGTACTGGAGATAACGCCTCATGCCTTATTTGGTGACCAGATTGGGATCTTTAGCAACGAACAAAGAGCCCTGATGGTTCTCAGGGATATTAAATCGCCACATTCTCTGGTTCGTGGTATGGGTAAGGTCATGGTTGCCGCAAGCCGGGGTGAAGTCTCGATTATCTTCTACAGGTTTCCTGTACATGTAGGGAATGCGGAGAATGAGCTCGTTGCTGAGGTCTCAAAAGCGTGCGCGAGGACAGTGTGACCAAGCCAATGTTTTGCTCTTCCTCTTACTAAGTATCTGGTAGAAATCAGAAGAGCCCTCCAAAATGGCTAAAAGCCTAAAGTTACGTACTCTCGAACCACGACTGTTGCCGTGAAGGCAGCTTCCATTGCCTCCGCGGCTTCAAGTTGTTTTGTGTCGTTTTGCAATTAGGCAGAATTGCAGGATGCACCAACATTTGATGGAGTAACCACCGCATTTTAGAGCCACGACTTCTTTCTCCTCGAGACTATTCAGTACATTCTTCTCAAGTGTTGCAGCCTGAGAGATCTTTGTGTCCTAGGGGACTCGTCTTCCTCTACGTGCTCTCTTTTCTTTTAGCTCAGGGGACTCTTCGTCCTTAAAGCATACTCTTTCATATCGGTTCAAGAAATTCTTTCTCCTTCAAGCACACTTTTCCTTAGGGTTCAAGGGACTCTTCGTCTTTCAAGCACATTCTTTTCTTCTGCTTCAGGGTACTCTTCGTCTTTCAAGTGCCCTCTTTCCTTCCGTTTCAGGGAACTCTTCGTCCTTCAAGCATCCTTTTGCATTCGAGAACAGGAGAATCTTCATCATTCAAACGCCCTCTCTCTCCTTTCGGTTCAGGGGACCCTTTGGTCTTCAAGCGCCCTTTTTCCTGCCCATTCAGGTGACTTTCGCATCTTCTTAGTTAGAACCGCACCAAATATTCTCCTCCTTTACCTCAAGATATGTACCTTTCAAACATTTCACTGCCACTAAGTACACCATTTTTATGAGCTTCATTACAACCTGGAGGCAATGACTGTCCCGGTGACAGTTTTAGCATTATTAAATTACTATTTTCTTTTCAATAAAAAATATACAGATTAGAATATCTCGTAACTAAAATAAATACCTAAACCAAAAATTCTTTTAAATATTTAAAACACATACATCGACTGTATTTTATACATCCACCCCTTAATTCTTTACACAGCCGAAAATCTTCTTACTATCATATCTACTCACAAATCAGCACATTTGCACATCATGATACCGCTCATTCTGCATACTTGAAAACTAGTAACCTTGTATAATTGAACACCGTCACAACTGCCTTAATGCATATTTTCACACTAGCACACCAGCGCATCCGCCCCCTTGTTTACAAGCCAGGTCTTTCGTCGCGCCTGAGAGCCGTAAGTCTCGAGACTCATTTTAAAACCAATCGACAAATAAAAAGGATATGGGTATGTTTCAGTCGAGGTTTTTATAGGTTTTTAATAGGCGTCGTATTTAATATTTTTTATTTAAAAAGGAAACGAAAACAAAGGAAGGCATCTTAGGCATAGAGGGTGGTATAGCTGGTGAAGTTGGGCTAAATGAAATTGTTACATAGCTCAATTAACGAAAAGAAGAGTCTAGTTGGAGAAGCTATCTATCCTGACATACCTGCGGGGTTCTAAACTCCCATATTAGTGGCGAAGTCGTATTCCCAGTTATTAGACTCACAGATAGAGGTAAATGAGGAGATTTTATCCTTAAGTACCCTGTGAAACTGGTAGAGGTTTCAGTCAACGGAATTTCATATATAGAGTGGAGGGGGGGGGGAAGACTTTCACTTTAAGAACGGAGTGAAAACATTGAACTTTTCACTGTGGTGAGTTTTTGACCTGTTAATCCGCCCTTAAGGTTTAATAACTCAATAATGGACTTTGCACAAACCTTGATAGGATTTAAGGAGAACTAACGGAGACAGTGGATCCGACCAACAATGATTCAATTCGCTTCCACGAAAAATCTACTATGTTGCTCAAATGGAGAATTTTAACTGCGGTTCCATCCCTGTAAATACATCAAATTCCTTCTTAATTATACTTATCTTAACCTCGTTGTAGGAGTTTCTCTTTGGGACAGGAATAAAATTTGATGCCTAGTTTTTGGTTAATATGTGTTTTCATCGAACTTTAAACCAACTCGTAGTCTCGCTCACTGCAGTCCACCCGATTGCAAAGAGAGCGGTTCATCTCGGACCTTTTCTATCTTTTTGCTAAAGATGTCGCCGTAAACAATATATTTTTCCAGGAATCTTCATATTAAGTCTTTAATGACCTAATTCACTCTCAGAAATGGTATCGGACAAGTTTTTAAATCAAATTTTTATCCCCAAAACAATTATTGCCTCTTTAAAGTCTTCGGGAAGGAAAAGGAGATCGTATAGTGCTCGTCAAACCATTTATTAGTTTCTAGTGTATATCTTATCTAGAAGTGTATATCTGGGTTGAGTCTTGGAAATAAACACGTTCCAATGATTCAGAAGAGGAAAGAATTTAGATGTTAAGGAGAAGATAAATGAAAAAATCAAAGTAAAAGAAAAAAATAATATCAGGAAGATTTCGTCGAATGCTGTGTTCAGGTAAGATAGAAACACGAGTTTGAATGTAAGAACTTCGGCTTTTTGTAAATGTACAAACCGCGCTGTCTGTGATTGTACGAACTACTACTTCTGTGAATGTACGAACTGCGGCTCTCTGTGGATATGCGAACTCTCGCTGTCTGTGAATGTACGAACGGCAGCTCTGTGAATGTACGAACTGTAGCTCTGTCATTGTATGAATTACGGCTGTCTGTGAATTGGCTTCTGCTTTGTAAATAACCGAAATCTTGGAGAATGCTGCACCAAGGAAAAGCCTGGGATCCATTGAAGACGGGTCAAATTAAGGAAAAGATAAAAGGATAAAAATACAGTTCCATTTATTTTAATTATTTAATAAGAATTATGTTTTATTCTCAAACCATATTTGCTCAAGTGATTTCAACAGCTTGCAAGTCGCAAATATCTATATCTAATGAAACTCTTTACTATATCTCAATGTTAAATCTTTTGTCAACAAGCGTAATGTTGTTATTTTTGACAACCAAAACTTATTTTCTATTTTCGTTGTATAGATTTTTGTATATTTTTCTTGTATATTCCTGAAAACAATTAATTTCAGAATATTCCTTGCGCTGCAAGTAAATAATCAATATGTGTCTAATACTTTTATTTCAAGTCAACATTGAATATGATATACCATAATTGTTAAGCTTATTTTCCTACTGCGCTTCTAAACAAGGCAATACCTATTATGCTTTTAAGATATAAATGTCAGGTTCGCAAATCGACGAAAGGATAATCATAAACGAATGATTTAAATTATGCTTCAATAAAAATAAATAAAATTCTCTAACACACTTTAACCATTGTATATCAATACTCTTTATGTTTGCGCAGGTCCAAATTCCAATGCTTAGAAGTGAATTAAAAATTGTTTAGCAGCAGTCACTTTCACAGCATTAAGGAAAACGGGGAAGGAGCAGGGTGGAATTGAACATAATGTGCCAACTTTCAAACACTTTTATGATATCGTAGTAATGAGATTTGCACCTTAACCTTATCAATTATAACTAGAACTGTATACACTTGACCTATGTATATATACCAACTTTCCAATGAGAAAATATGCGGTCCTATTGGGCAATATGGGTAAAGCGAGACCTTATCCAAGGGAGACGGGTACAATGATATCAGCGCAAGAGTTATACAGCGAGCGACCAAATTAATGATATTGCAGTCACATCGACCCGCGCGAAATCTCATATTATTGAAACTGGGCGTAATATAATGAAATTTATAGGTTGATCGCTTACAAAAGAAGAATATCACGATAATCATAGCAATAATAAGATTAAGGAGAAATATTAATAATTATAATAGGAAGAATAATTGTACAAAAGTTAATAATTATAATTTCTTGCACGACGGAAACAAATTTTCCTCGCTGTAAATCGCTTGAAAACCGGAGTGAGTGAAATTGGAATTTTAAATCGTTCTTTGGCGGTTTTAGATTGATTACATTTTGTTTTGTTTGTTTTATTTTTTACCGAGTCATTTGAATATTATTATCAATTAGCAAAATCTCAACGTTTTACTCCCACTCCACTTTTGTTGAAGAAATAGATTATCCTCGGCATTCCTCAAGATTAAATAATAATAAAACAAGCGTTTATAAGATATTCCACATAATGGCGTCACTGATCCCGATGGTTAGCATATCATTATTGAGTTAGGAAATAAAGACTTGTACCCACACCTCTATTCAATCGAGGGGGAGATCCCCTGACAGGATAAAATTCACACAGAGATCAGAATGACAATATATGTCGAGCCTGAGGACACCAGGGATCCGATCTTCGTTGATAGAGTAGGTGTAGATAGTTCGGTGGTACTCTACTGTTTTATCAGAACCCCCACCCCCACGCAGAGAAACAACCCTTCGTCATTAATATACAGCCACCTATGCATTAGATACCTTGAGTAAAGAAAGAGGAAAAAAATATAGAATCCGAGTTTGTATTTTACCTTTCTTTGGAAGTCAAGATAAAAATTACTGCTTTCTATGTATTTGTTTTTCTTTTTTATCACTTCCGTCTTTTTAATCCTTGATTTATAGCATTCAATATATCGTAAATAATAAACGTTTAAATATTTTTTCCCATACATTTATCCATTTCCCAGAAAATCAATCTCATAATTCCAAATCATTACGCCCATATAAACATCCTTTCGCAATGGCCCAAACACCGGAACTTTAATTATAAAATAAATAAAAAAGGTTTACGCTAAATAAAACTTGTATTCACACCCAGTTCTGACATCCCCACACAATCACATCCATTACTTAGACACGAACCCGACAAAAGGACCTAATTATTCCTGGTTATTCAAGAGGAACTATGGAACTATAGCTGCCTGACTTAGGTTTCCCGTTTTCAAATTTGTACGTCATTCTCCCTACACCGTTCCGCCCACTTCGCACCTGTCCCATTAACTCATTTCGACGAGGTCATCGTCGTCTACAGGCAAATCCTGATGACTCATGAAGACCCGTGTGACAGAGCTACCAACATACTCATCACTGTTCGAAAGAGAGATTCAGAAGTGGTTGGGCGGGACGGAATTCAACACCTGCCATTAATAGGTTTCTTCTTTATGAGTTATAGTTTGTATTTTATCTCCAAGTAGTTTAGGATAATTAGGTAATGAACGATGCTAACCTTACCTAATCTATAAATTACGACTCCTGGAATTTACAATAGGCGGGGAGACCTGTAAACATCATCTCATCCGAAAAAGATGGCTATTTTTTACTAGTTTAGACAAAAACAACAACCAAAACAAGTTACTTAATTAAACAAATTCAATCACACCCACACTTACTGGGTTCTTATCTCTACTTTGTCAATTTCTGGGAGTGCGTTCCTTTACTTGTGGTTGGTTATGTTTTAAAAACCAACCTAATAAGTGTTGCCAGAGGATTTTCTGACATGACTCGTCGTCACAGAATAAACGAATAAAATTTGCTGTAGGATTCATCTCACAGTATCTCAGCAATATAGTTACTTAGTAAAAGTCAACCAACTAAACTAAAATTGTAGTTCTATAGTATAGTTACCTTGTAAAATCTACAGAACCAAAATTACATATAATAACGTACGTGATAAACAGAAATTACCACTAATTTCAGATCAGCTTTAGAGTATTAAAACTCTCGTCTTAGACAACCCCCATAATGACTTTAACAATTCTTTCTGAGAGTAGACAAAAGTTATATATGTATGTATGTGTCATGATATTTTATATATTTTCGAAAACTTTATTGTTGGATTAAAAAGGTTTTGGGGATGTGAAAGAAAAAGATGTAAAATAAAAATGCATGTTAGAAAGAATGAAACTATAAAGAAGATTAATACCCTCTCACTCTTTGCTTTAACACCTAATAAAACAAAAATAAATATTATTAGAATAAAAAGAGTAAGATTTAGAAAGTTACACAAGGAATCACTCATTAATAAATAATTATAACAAATATTTAACAAGTTTGCCGATGATCGATGCCTAATCAAAACGAAGAATAATATTAGGAAGGAAAATATATACTCTTTTAGCATGTCTTCGTAACCTATCAGAAAGCTTTTAATCTTTCATAATGAAAATTTAAGACAAAGGTTTTACTGGCTGCTAATGATGACAATGTATTACCTATAATTATATTCGATAAACAAAGCAATCTATTTTTTTTAGATGAAGCGAAGAAATGACAGCGTATATTGATGATATTAGAATTTCTTCATTCCACTGTCTACGCAATTCTGGCAAAATTATGGACGTCTTCTCCTGGCAATAAATCTGCTTTTTCCTAACATTCTTCACAAGTAAAATTTACTTAAGGCCTCCCGGCTAGTAGAGTGGTTAGCGCGCTTGCCCGGCAATCGCTGGGTCAGCAGTTCGAATCTCCTTCTGTATTCTTTTTAAGCTGACACTATTTACTAGGGAGGTTATCTCCGTGACTGGGCACCAGGGTGGGGATATGGGGCTTGCCCTGGCTGACGTCCGCTTGAGAAGCTACATAACTTGATATGAGGACTAAAACAAGCAAAACTTTAACTTAACTACGGCAATCTACAGGAAATCTTGGCCTAACCAGCCAATAACTATTGTGATTTTGTAAATGTCCAAATCATCAAACTGGCCATTTCGTTTGCCAAAATATTATTTATTTTTAATTAATACTAAAAATTTCAACATATCTCCTCATTGTGCTTCTTGTCACAATGCAACAAGGATGTTCGCACTCCCGAATAATATGATCGTTATTATTGCGTTTGTCCCTCTATATAGGACATGTTGATAAAGGAGTGAGAAATCTCCATACTACATGCTGAACAAGTACTAAGAAATCCGAGCAGAGCCTTTACCAGATGGATTGCAACATATTTTAGACTGGTTTAAGGGTAATTACTTTGGCAGAGGACCGCGCATCGGAAATGGTAGAGAGCTCCGTCAACACCAGTGGGAAATCGGAAATTCTTATCAGCACCGAACGGACCATCAGCTTAACGCAGTTGTTATCAAACAGACTATCAACCTGAATCAGTTACCACCTGCATATCGTCACATCTTGAAGCGGGTGTCATCAAACAAACCATCACCTTGAAAGGTTATCACCGAACAGACTATCAGTTTGAATCAGTTGTCACTGAACAGACCATCACCTGGAAGTGATTGTTACCGAAGAGACCATCACTTAAAAGAGGTTGTTACCGAACAGACCATCACCATGAAGCGCTTGTCACTGGAGAGACCATCACTTCGAAGTGGTTGTCACCGAACAGGCCATCACCTTGAGGCAGTTGTCACCAAACAGACCATCACCTTGAAGTGCTTGTCGCTGAACAGCCCATCACCTCGAAGTGCTTGTCACCGAACAGACTATCACTTTAAGGAGGTTATCAGCGAACAGACCATCACCTTGAAGCGCTTGTCACTGAACAGACCATCACCTCGAAGTGCTTGTCGACAGACAAACCATCACCTTGAGGCGGTTGTCACGGAACAGACCATCACCCTGAGGCGGTTGTCACCGAACAGACCATCACCTTGAAGCGGTTATCATCGAACAGACCATCACTTTGAAGTGGTTGTCACTGAAGAGACCATCAACCTGAAAGACTTGTTTCCTGAATACTTACGTACACTTCAAAGATGGTGTCACCTGTATTGAGAGCATCGTTTTCCAGCCCCCAAATCTTCAAACTAAATTAAAAATGATAAATAGCAGCAAATTAACTTTAATAAGGTGTCAGTTATGTTAAGGGCGTCGCCCGCTTCCTTTCGATCTTGTACATGGTCCTCCGTAAGGATAATGAAATTCACATAAAAATCAGAATCACAATCGCGGGCAAGCCCTTTGACACCAGCGCCAGTCTCCATGACCGAGTTAGGGGAGGGGAAGGGTGAAGGATGAGGACTATTACTGTATTTTTCAGCCAGCCAGCGAGTATGGTGATCATCGTGTCCCTATAGACAGCGACCTATTCCATTTATGGGGTGTATAGATATGAAACCCCCTTCGTCAGCTTCCTGTTCGGATGAGGGATGTTGCGTGTGAGTAGGAAGGGGCGATGAATGGGATGGACAGTGGTGTTAGGATTTACTATCCTCACGGTGAGGTGGGTGACCCGGGCTATCTGCGCGCATGTCTCAGACTCCGTCGTATCGGGTGAATGGTGTAAGAGGGGGTCATGTCAAAGTTGGAGGAGCAGCGCGCCCTCCAGACCCTAGTGTCCAAAGAGAAAATGGTGCTGTTTCTCAACTTCTCTTTCGCAATACTTTTAGAACTTCCATTCAAATTTCAAGCCTGAATAGACCCAACAAAGGACGAAAGAGGGCGTTAATTTTCTTGAATTAAATGCCTCATATTCAACGCATCGCTTGAGTAACGTCAACTCCCTGCAACTGGCAAAATTTGTTTAGTGTCCCATCGCTGTGATTCGAATCAGGTATCTAGGCTTGAAAACCTAATTGGAGAAGCCAGAGTTACATAAGAAGGTTAACGTGTCTTAAAATTGCTAGGCATCGATTTAAAAAAAGAAAATAGCTTATAATTTGGAATAAAATTAAATGGGGGTTTTTTTTTTCGTCATCACTTTAAATTTTTAATTATTTAATCAATATATGAGTTTTGCTTCAACTTTTTGAATACTTTTGACCATTACATTAGTTAATGCTTTTTTGTCTCCCCTCTATTTAGGCGCAGCTTAAATGTTTATATTTAGGCATAGCATGAATAGTTTGAATTTAGGCGCAGCAGAATGATTTGTATTTAGTAGAGTATGAATGGCTTATATTTTGGCGAAGCAAGGATGTTTTTAATTTAAGTGCAGCATAAATGGTTTATATATATATATATATATATATATATATATATATATATATATATATATATATATATATATATATATATATATATATATATATATGCACAGCAAGAATAATTGATATTTCGATGCAGCTAATATTTAAGCGCATGATTTAAATTGAGGTGCAGCATGAATGGTTCATATTTCGGCGTAACATGAATTTATCAGAGTTAAGTAAAGCATAAATGGTTTCTATTGAGGCGCAGCCTTGAATTCTTTGTATTTAGGAACAGAATAAATTATTTATATTCAGACACAGCATGAATGGTTTCTATTTAAGAGTATAATAAATGGCGAATATTTTTAAACAGAGCATAAATAGAGAATATTTAGACTCAACATGAATGTCTTATATTTTGGCTCAGCATGAATTGCTTATATTTTAGAATTGCATGATTGTTTTATATTTCGAAACAGCGGCAATGGTTTACATATATTTTGGCATAGCATGAATGGTTTATATTTTGGTACAGCGTGAATTTTTCATATTGAGAGAGAGCATGAATGGATTATATTTAGTGCACCCTGAATATATTTTATTTAAGCTTTATTTTCAGGCGACGTATGATTGGTTTATATTTAGGCATAACATGAAGGTTTTATTTATAGGAGAAGCATTAATTGTTTATATTTAGGTGCAATAAGAATGGTTCTTATTTAGGCGCAGCATGGATTTTTAACAATGAAGCCCAGTAGGAAGGGTATATATTTAGGCACAGCATGAATGGTTTATATTTAGGCCCAACATGAAATGTCTTTATTGAGGCGAAGCATGACCGGTTTATATTTAAGCGCAGCATGAAAGTTTTATATTTCGGGGCAGCACTCATGGTGAATATTTTTGCCACAACATGGATGGTTTTTATTTAGGCGCAGCATGATTCGTTTATATTTCAGAACAGCCTGAATGGTTTATATGTTGATAAATTGTGATGTTTTATTATTTAGGAACCGCATGAATGTTTTATATTTAGGTGAAGCATTAAGAGTTTATATTTATGTAAATGAAGGATGTTTTCTTTATTTATGCGTTGCATGAATTTTTATATTTAGTCCCAACATTAATGCTTTATATTTATAACCGGAATGAAAGGTTTATATTTAGGCACAGCCTGAATGGTATATATTTAGACCGAACATTAATGCTTTATATTTTTTCACAGCATCAATTGTTTATATTTAGGCAGCGCCTGAATGTTTTTAAAGTTCTAGCATGATTCTTTTTTTAAAAAGCATAGCATGAATTATTTATAATTCGACAAAGAATCAATTAGTTTATATTCATGCACAACATAAATGGTTTATATTTAGGCACAGCACATTTAGGCGAAGCATGAATGGTTTAAATTTAGGCGCAACTTTAATGGTTTATATCAAACTATGGCATGAATGATTTAAATTTAGGCAAAAAATGAATGGTTTAAATTTAGGCAAAGAATGAATGGTTTATATTTATAAACAGCATGGATGTATTATATTTATGTAACTCACGAATGGTTTTTATCTGAGCACATCATGAATGGATTATATTTAGCACAGCATGAATGGTTCATATTTCACCGGAGCATGAATGGTTTATTTTTAGGCATATCATAAATGTTTTCTATATAGGAAAAAAGTGAATGATTTATATTTACTGGAATAATGAATGGTTTCTATCTAGAGCGCAGCATGATGGAGTTATATTTGGGCAAAGCATGATTACTTTATAGTTAGGCCCAGCATGAATGGTTATATTAAGTCCTAGCATAATTGTCTTATTCTTAGCCATAGCCTGAATGACTTAGATTTGGTCAGATGGTGAATAGTTTAGATTTACTCACAGCCTGAATGGTTTTATTCAGTCACAGCATGAACAGTTTATATTTAAGCGAAGCATTTATGTTTTATATTTCTGAACAGCAAAAATCCTTATTATTTCGGCACAACATGAATTTTTAATATTTAGGCACAGCATGAATGCTGTATATTCAGGCAGAGCAGGAACGGTTTTAATTTAGGCGGGGCATGAATGGTTTAATTTAGGCACAGCATGAATGGTTTACTTTTAGTTATGGATTTATATTTAAGTACATAATGAATGCACTTATATTTATGTCCAGCGTGATTAGTTTATGTTTATGCATATCATGATTGGTTTATATTTAGAGCCAGCATGAATAGTTTATATATAGGAGCAGCATGAATGGATTTATCTTGACGGATGAAGAACGATTTAAGTTTACGTACAGTATGTAAGGCTTATATTTAAGCACAGAATGCATGGTTTATATTTAAGCACAACATGAATGTTTTATATTTAGGAACTGCATCAATGTTTTAAATTCCTCACATAAATTACGATACGTGACTAAACCAATGGTATTGATCCAATGTTTCTTATGATACCTTTTCTTGCTTTGTGTAACCTCTGTGCCCTTTTGGCGCCTCTGAAATCATGACACCGGGAGGGTTAGGCCGAATTCTTCTGGAGATGAGCGCTAATCCCTCTCTTAAACCAGCCACAACAACGTGGCGACCAAGCCTCCTCCTATACGAAAAGGATTAAATGTTTTCGCTCCTCCTCCAAATTTCCTATGGAACGAAAAAAACGGGAAAAATCTCGGAAATTGTGGAAGTTAACTTATTTCCGCCATTTTAAAGTGAAATACCAGCGATGGCGAATCACGCAGAAAATTCATAAGCAGAGATCTATAAAGAAAGAGGTGAATAGAAGGAAATGAATATGTGTGTAAGTTCTATATCCACAAATCCAACTGCAGGCCTGTTGGCTGGATGGGCAAACTGCTTAAAGACCTGACCTCAAACCATGTCAAAAAGTGGCTTTGGAACTTTTATAAAAACCTTCTTTTAACACTAGTAGGTTGCAAAAGTCCAGAAATTGAGGATCTGGGGCGTTGGGGTGTGATTAATGGGTAGATCGATTTGACTCAATTAACTCTTCCCTGCGCTGAATTGGCTAACAATATCCATGCTTCCTTTGACAGCTGCATAAAACTGTACTGTTGTGGCTGGCGGGCTTTACTGCCTTGTTGCCGGGCATGTCTAGTAAAAGCCTTGAGTCTCTTCCCTGAGTTGGCTACAATAGATCTTCAGATCCTGGCTGTCTTGTCAACGATTAGTAGAACCTAGTAAGGAATTCTGTCTTGTCGCCCTTCCTCTATTGCAGCTCAGTTGGTTTTTGCAGCCTTTGGTGAGAGGCCGTCAACTGGGTAACTTCTGTTCAGTGTCTGTCGCTGTTCACATACGAACACCACACTTTAACGCATCCGAGGCTGGAGACCTGAAAATTCGGGAAAGCCGAGACGGAAGAGGAGGTCCCCGAAGGCGCTAATCATACCTTAAGCCCTCTGGGTTAGGGCTAGGAAATTCCCTCAAGAGCTCGATGTAGCTCTCAAGTCGGTGGTGCCTAAAGATATTCCCAATAGTATAACCTGTGAGTATTTATCGCCCGACCTCTGCTTCAAAAAATTCTGCAGGGCCGGGAGTATTGCGTTCGACATTATGGAAACACATTTCGTGACACGCTGAATCCGTGCCAGGTTCGAAGCAGATGTCGGCTTCCACGCCGAATCCCTTCTATTTAAAGTAATCGAGGCGCTACCAGCCGCTGCCTCTCTCATCGTAAGGAGAGACACAATTGTGATCTTTAGCGAATCCTCACAGTGGACTATTGGAATTTTTGTAGGAGGGTCGTCTCTTCTATTTTATTTTACTTTTTGGATTTAGGTTCCGACACTGGAGCATATTTTTTTTTGTTCTTTACTTTTGTGTTATGTGTCTTTTATTTTGTTTTTATTTAATATAGTCTAAGATAAGGTTAACTTTCGAAATTTCGCCGACTAAGCCCTTGGTGGCGATCGCCATATAGGCGCTTTAGATATATATAAAAAAAACCCCGAAGTAACCAGTTAACATAAACGTATACATTTTTATAGATTTCGCTAAAATATTTTGCACATGACTCGACAAACAAACAAAAAAGTGATAGATATAGGAGATACCCACTAAAATACATCGAAAATAAATATATTTAAATTAGTATTGTTTTTAATATAGAATAATGAATGAAAGCATTTCAAAGAATGGCTCTTTAAGAGGTTTTTAAATGACCTCCGTTTTTCTTTGCATTCAGTACAATTGATGATAAAATGTTAATTGAAGCAATTTTTGATTTAATTTTATGTATGGAATAGAAGAGAAAACACTTAGGAAGTAAAAAAGATCTATATACAACTTTAATAACTGTAAGATTTAATTTTTTAATGCATTTAGTTCATCCTTTGGGTTTTAGTGGATCCCCTCTATACACAGCGTAACTTCCGCTGCTGCAAGAAAATTAAACAAAGAAAAGAAGAATAAATAATGAAGGAAAATGTTCGTTAAAACCACTACCTCGCCACAAATAGTGATAAGCGGTTCGTTGCTCCGGAAAACCCTGCACGCCCATCCCACACTGAGACCATCCTGGAGATTGCTGCCTAAGACGCATAACCAAATCTCTGTCTTGCAACTAACGCCCAGCTAGATTAATACGTCATTAAATTAAGGGATATAGTAATTAGCTAACTCACGCCTGAGAAATTTGATCTGGCAGCTATTCATTAGATTCCAGACACTTACAATACTTATATATCTTTCCAACCCGTCCGAAACTAGGTTTCAGTCGTGTCCAAATAATTCCTTTGTGAAGCAGTATAATTTTAACAAGACTTGGGCTTTCTGAAATGTCAAATGAGTATTCTTATTATGAAGTTGTTAGTGAGGAATAAATCAGTTTAATTACATGGGAAAATTTAAATGAACTATGGGAAAGAAAGAAAAACAGAGATAGAGAGAGAGAGAGAGAGAGAAAGAGAGAGACGGCGTGTGTGTGTGTGTTTGGGGGAGGGAGAAATGCATAGACATTGAAGAAGTACTCGTACATTTTTATTCCCATATATTACATCCCAAATTAAGACAAATTAAAATTTAAAATTAGAAGCATAAAAACATAGGTTGGCAAATATCTGAATACACATCCGTCCACCGATTCACACATAAGAAGAACGAGGTAGAGACTCTTCTAAAGGTCTTGGACTCACTGTATAAACAGTGTACTGTAGGTGGAAAAGAAACAAACCAGAAAGCTCCATTTTCAGCAAATTGCTGCGCCCCGATTTTTGTGTAGAGCTATGAAGAAAAGCTGCAACAAAAACAACAATGCAAATACACTAAGAAGTGTGGCACTAACTTTGATGGTAAATACATGACAAATAACAGCGCTAAATATACACCTCCATGTGTAGAAGTGGGGTACAAACTCACAACACATTACACAAGAAGCTTGCAAAAGCAAAATATAAATGGATGAGAAGGAAAATTTGGCCATTGTATACGATATCATATGCAGTAACTGCCGTGGGAGATAAATAGGACAAACGGTTAAAATTCTTCTGGCCAGGAGCGACGAACTTACAAGAGCCTCCAGATGATATTTTATTCTCTTGGCCAATGTATACTTTTGCATTTCAGAGTCACATGCGATTGATTGAGAAGGAGTCAGAATCGTCGAGAGTAAAGCAAACAAGAAGCGTAAGGAATTCTTAGAAGCCCGGCCCTAAAAGGAGATTGCATCTATAGACATATATACATATAAAATGTATACAGTTATCAGTTATTTTTTCATTTATTAAATTGCCTTCATTTTGTATTATATTCATAAGTTTTTGCTTGATAGTGACATGAATTTGTTGCTTTCTGAGCCAGTAGTTCACTAGGGCCTTGTCGCATTTTATACCTTCTTTACTTAGTGGTTATCTTTAGCATGCAATCAGGTATTATCCTGTTTAAATTTGGTTTTATAGTAATATTTAATTATCATGTATGGCATTCATATGCCTCAACGGTTTTCTCTTTGCCAAGAGTGAGTTCACATTTGGATCTAGTTTACCGATTCCACTTTTAGTACTTAAGTCTAGACAGTTTAGAGGTTGGCTTATTCCTGGCAAAGATTCTTCGGCCTCAAAACAACTGAAGAAAGACTTTAAAATTAATCCGAAAGCTTAAAAAGAGGAAAAAAGCCTTCGGCTTAGTCGTGTCTTTATTTTTTATTTTTCTACATAATGTATCGTGAGCTACGAGACTTTATATATATATATATATATATATATATATATATATATATATATATATATATATATATATATATATATATATATATATATATATATATATATATATATATATCCTGGCCCCCACAACCTCTAAGAAAAATTAAATTTCGTAAGAGGCAAACTATTTTTTCCCACTAGGGGCATCATGGCTGTTTCTTGGTCAAAAACGCCCAAGGGGGCAAAAGAGGGTCCCATCATCCCCATTTTACAGGGTACGACTTAATAGGTTATGGTTTCTTTGAGAAACTAAACCAAACTCGGTCGCCAAACACGTTCCTTACAACAAGTTGTATAAAACAAAAACATAAGGTGCTGGTTGAAATAGATCCAGAACAAACTGTTTATTCCTCCAGTGAGATCTTCAAATCGAATTGATAATAGAATGCCCTATATACAAGAGGGGCCTCGGCCTTCAGAGCAGGCTTTGTACCTAGGTTTAGTTTTGATTCGACTAAAACTATAGCCACTTTTTTCACAGCCCTAGAGAAGTGTATACACATTAGTATATATATATATATATATATGTGTGTGTGTGTGTGTGTGTGAAAGTTAAAGGTAAACCACAATATTTAAATCAAGACTTTATTTATAACTATCGGACTAGTTTTGACAAAATGCCAATTTCAATTAATAATGAAGAAACTAGGCAAGGAGCACAGTATGTATAAGGTAAGACACATATTTGAAAAAATGAAACAACAGGAAACAATCTGGCGTGAAAACCAGCTATACAAAATGAAATAGAACCAGAAACAATCTGGAGAGTTGCTAATCTTCGAGACGCATTGCGTCTGGGGGCTTTTAAATGCTATTGGCGACTATATTCATTATATATTTGTTAAATTTGTTTTGCCCTTCAGATAAATTAAAATTATCAACTTTGTTGATGATGATGGATTCCGCAATTCTCCTCTCAATATAATTGTTTGATTTATAAATGATTATTGCAAGGTTAAAATCAATTTTATGGTCGTGCATTTGCATGTGCGTAAAGAGACTTGAAGAGTTTGTACACCTTCTGATATCAGCTAAATATATATATAGTCATTATATATTTGTTAAATTTCTATTGTCTGATAAATTGAAATTATCAACTTTGTTGATGATGATAGATTCCAAAGTTCTCCTCTCAATATAATTGTTTGATTTATAAATGATTTTTGCATTGTAAAAAAAAGTTCTATGGTCGTGCTTTTGCATGTGCGTAAAGAGACTTGAAGAGTTCGTACACCTTCTGATATCAGCTAAATGTTCTTTCATCCTACCACCAAGTGGCCTGACTCTCCGATGTATGTTAATTTATAATTATAGCATAGTATACTGTAAACTCCAGCATAAAAATTGATTGGGCGCGGTCTAGTCAAGGATTTTCGAGTGGTACTAAAATATTTAAATATGATATTTATGTTATTTCCGTTCGCATATGATTTTAGATGGACCCACGTTTCATCACCTATCACTATGCGTGACTTGAATCCCGCCGGGTCTTGGTTGTACAGGAGCAGCAGTTCCTCCGAACTTTGACGACGTTGAAGTTGATCATGGGTGTGAGGTTTCGTGAGGTTTTTAGGGACCTAACGGACTGAGACCTTGGTCATGGCCAAATTGTCATGGATGATGTTGATAACACTTCCATGTGATATTCTAAGTTCTCACTCGATTTCTTCGACCTTCATCTGTCGATTTTCGAGGATCCTCCTCTCCACACGGACCACATTGTCCTCGTTGGTCACGTCTGACAGGCGTCCTGGACGGGGGTCATCCTTAAGTGACTCACGATAATGGCGCAACTCCCTATTCCAGCGAGCAATGGTTGCATATAAAGGGGCGGTCTCGGTGTACAAATGGATCTCTTTTGCATTCTTGCCTTCCTTGGTCAAACATTTGATCACTGCGCGGTGCTCAACTTTTTCCATTGTTGAAAGATTTGTGACTGAAGATCTGCGATCAGCTCTTGCTTCTCAAATAGACGAGGCAGGAGCGTGCGTCTACTGGTCCTGACTTGTCATAACTTGTCCTAACACCCCCACAAACAGCCATCCCCTTTCCTTTGTTTTTCCCTAGCGATTCGCAAAACTTATTAACCGCCCTTCGTATATATATATATATATATATATATATATATATATATATATATATATATATATATATATATATATATATACGCGCAAAATTACAATCATTCAATTCTGATTAAATCTGTATGTACCGTAACAAACACGTAAACAATCAAGCATCTTACCCACCCACTAGATACCATGAGACTCATCGGTGGTCGTTCCTTCCTAAATAATTGAATTAATTATCTAGCGCTGCATATATATTTATACACACTGATGCACCCAATTAAGGTAAACACAATGGCACACGAATGTAATTGCGAGTCCCTCGCCCTCTCTTTCTCCTTCTTTATCTATTGACAGTATAAATTCTTATTGAAATATAAGGCTCTGCATTCTTGCGAGCGAACGCTGTGAAATAATCTTTAACACAACATATCGAATATAAACATACGCTTTCGGCCAATTACCTCATAAATAGCTCCTCTTTTCGACCCAATTTCATCATCATTAGTCTCCAAATGATAGATCGTTCCCGAGAGTATGTTCATTATTAGAGCTTTTAAAGCCACCGAAAGAGTGATTCGGCAAGTTATGATTATATATCAAACACACATCCAAATTTCTGTCCATAACAATTTTGAGCAAACTTTATAATTTACCAGTAGCGCCTATCCACGTTGGTCACGAGTTGCCTTGGGTGGCAATCTTATGTGTGGTGGAGACTAGTGTTACTCACCCACCCTTCATTGGGCTTCCATCTTCTCTTTCTCCCACCACTGTAATTTTGGAAAAATTCTGGTGTAATTCCTCTCTGGCGGTTGAGTGATGGCTGTAGATATGAATGGACATATACATGGTTCTGAGATGGGGTGGAATTAGTGATGATTTTGGCACACCTGAGTAAACAGAGAATGGGGAGACAGTGATTGTTTTTTGTATAAAAATAAACTTGTCTAGCAAACAGGTTCTTTCAGCACAAAGATGTACATAATTACTGATTGGTTAGGCAAAGGAATAGTGAATCTTAACGTAAAACTGATCTTACCCTGATGAGAAAGAATATGCTGATGGGTGTGTTTGATGTAAAAGATGTGAGATTTATGAATATTAAACTATCTGATCACATGCTTAGCTCTGCAAAGTTAAATTAGTTGGTGTGCTGATAAGAAACCGTAAGGTATGGACAAACGAAGATATAATATTAAGTAAAAAGCTGGGGAATCGTCAAAAGATTTAGGAGAATATGTAAGAGCCCTGGAGTAACGGAAAGGCAATGCGAACATGTGGATAGCGCAAATGAAAGATAAACTTAAAGTCATAGTGAAAATGCAAGGGTTGTATGTAAGCGCGATAGAGCTGTAGAGAGAAAGAGCAGAGTGGAATGATAGTATGAAAGGTACAGTGGAGAACAAGCTTGTGTAGTCGTAAAGTCTTTATAAATAAATAAGCATGCCAGAAAATTGCGATGAAATGCGCGAAAGGAAAATAAAATAACAATGAAGAAAGTAATTAATCAGGACATGTGAGCGCCAATAAGCATTGAGAAGGATAGCGAATGGCTTAACGACTCTTATTTGTGTAAAGTATAAATTCAAAGTGATAGATATCTACCTTGTTGTTATAGACATTCACTAAACTGTTTTCAACGTTATTTCTAGCCAATTTATTCCATGTTTGTGTTATTTTTCTGTTATGGCATTGTTAAATCAAGTGTTTACTAGCTTGAAATCGATAGTTTCAGGGTCCATTTGGTTATCTAGTTCAAATATTGAGTCATAATTTAGGTTATTAAGCCTCTTTAGTATAATAAAATATTCAATAAATTAGCTATGGAGATACAGATCTTCTAGTGAAGGCAAATCGATGTGTCTCAATCTATCTTCGTATGATCAATTTCAGAAATAAATTTCGTCGTTTGAGGCAGAGCGCGTTCCAATACTGATAGGTCCTTTCGCAAATTTGGAGACAAGAATTCTCGAAATTTGCGAAATAAAGTCTTACCAGCGATAAAAATAATGCCTGGCTATATATTCTTGAACCCTATTTGCCTTTGGGAAGCTATGATGCACTGTTTCGAAAATTTCAGATCACTCGATATTAAGATACTTAAATACGTTTGGCAGTTGTCTGTGTTTATAATTTGACCATCTATATTTTAATCTCTTCAGAGATTATCATCGCCCTTGTGTTAACTTACACTTGTGAATTGTTTAATTGCCACTCCCATCTTTCCGACCATTTGACTACACTATCCAAGTGTTTTTGCAAGTTATCATATTTACTATGATATTTTATGCTAGTACTAAGTTTTTGTTTTAAGAAAATATTGAGATTTTACACAAATTATTGTCAAGATCGCTTACATATATATATATATATATATATATATATATATATATATATATATTTGGTTGTAGCACGTAGGGAAAAAGAAAGATTGATTGTAGGTAGCACTTTCGTTATCTTAATAACATTTTCAAACTCACAATGGTTTATGAAATAGAGAGACACTGCATTAATGCAAAGCAATGTTTTCCCTATAAAATCGCATAGTCAATTTTTTTTTAGGGCCTCTGATAAGTTTGATTTTATGAAGAAAGATAGGACTGAATCTAAAGAAAACAAACCGGGGCTAATATTTACATTTCTCTCCTTTGTGCTGCAGATTAGGAACGATTCAAAGATATTTCTGCTAATAAAATCATTTATATGCATTATTGTATTTGCTTTTGACCAGTTAATCTGGTAACCCATCTTAAGCCTGTGGACGGCCAAAGCATTATTTGTATATCCCTTAGATACTGCATTTTGATGCTGCTTAATTCTTACAGAGTTATTTTTAGAAGTTTGGCCTTCATAGAATAAATTACAATCCAAACAAGGTATACAAATTATTACATTATTATCTGACCATGTGATTTATAGACAAACATTGCTTTGTGTAAATACAGTGTCTCTCCATTTCATAAACCATCGTGAATTTGAAAATGTTATTAAGATAACGAAAGTGCTACAATCAATCTTTCTTTTTCCCTACGTGCTACAACCAAATATTTATACTTATTCACGTGTTACCTCTCGTGAATTTTATTTATATATATATCTAAAAAGCAACGGTCTGAGAACAGTTCCTTTAGTTAAGCCGCTAGAGATCAATTCCCATGAAGAATGATTTCCAATGACGACATCTCTCTATCTATTTTAGCACCTTTCGTGTGATTTTAGTTTTATTAAAAATTCTCTATGATGAACAATATCAAAAACCGTTTCGAAATTAGGTTAAAATCCATTTCCCATGGCTCTTCTTTATTTAAGATTTCATCTCAATTTAAAAGTTTTTTGCGGGCGCGAAAAAGCTCGAACTACATAATTTAAGGTTAGTACAATTTGAGGTTCTTGCGAACAAATTTAGGAATTGTGGACAAGAATGGATCTGGTTTTGCCTTATAAAGTTTTTGTCTAAAATAGAATAGTGCCTGGAGAGTAGAAGATTCATTCATATTAATATTCTAAACGTCCACACAAATATAATTTTTAATACCATCGTATTGTTAGTTACACGTCGTAGAAGGTTACGTATAAACTGGGTTAAGTCACTATGTTTGGAATCTGTTTTTTTGGTAAAATAATCTCATGAACTCTTTAAAATACCTTAGATTGAGTCAGGACACCTTTCCTACCTCTATCTACTTTCAAACAAATTATAACAGTACCGTACAAGGTGACTAAATGTGGCTGCCATTCTTGTGTCAACTAGCAGAAGACATTATTTGAGAACCTGCACTCAGTTAAAATAATCCCGTTTAGGATAAACGAGTTTGGATTAGATAAGGCATTTAATCGAGCTGTCTGAACCCGGCATATTCAATTTTATATCTTACATTTCCCTTATCTCCTGCCGTGTAATTCCCTTTTTCATCCTAGGGCACTTATTCCAACGACATTGTATGGGGGTAGTGTGATTATCGTGAAGACCGGCCGTACGAAGAGACCCGAGGCGTAGAAAGGAGAATAAGAAGAGAGAGGCAACAATGGGCAAAACCCCCTCTGCCATCTGCAACTGCCATTCATCAGTGGCAGCGAACCTCCTTGAATTGACTGAGAAGCCCCCTGACTGTCCTTAAACTGAACGATAGATCTAAGAACATCGAAGCCAGGAGTGGACTTATAAGACACCTGAGAGTCTATTAAATAGTCCTACAGATCGAAGAGCATCATGTTCGGCCCAGAGGAATCATTAATATTAATAATAATGATGATTACAATAATATTAATAATAATACGCTCGTCCTGTTACCAAGCTTTTCTTTCGTTACGATTATCTTAATTTTAATTACTCTTCATTTCTACCTCTTCGACCATCAATTGAAATTTGATTTATAAAATTGTAATAACCACCTTACTTTTGTAATCAAAACATAATATTTGTCTAATTATTGTTAAAACTTTAGCAAGGTTTGCAGTTTTATTCATTTTTCTTAACCTCCGATGTTTTTATTACATATTTGTTGTAGCAATTCATTTTTCGTATATCATTCGTCCGATAATTAATTCAGCTAATAATTGTCTGGCTTATAAAGAACATAAATTAAATTGTATTCTAAGTACTGGTAAAAAATAAAGGTTTTGGCATTCTTTTCTACTCATTCTTTTATATTCAATACACTTTATACATAACAATTTACTTCAGCCAAGATTACACAAGTAAGTCAAGCCTATATCCACGCAGATTGAATCGATTGTCTAAATACATTCTAAAAATGTATGTGTGAAAGACAAGTTTAGATTTCACATGGAGATCTTTTACTTCAACTTAACAAGAATGAGACAATTTCCAAAAGGAAGAGAGGTAATCACAGATGGTTAAAACTAAATCATCAACAAACGGATATTTTGAGTGTTGAAAAATTTACGATGTGATTCTACTGTGAATGTTTAGAGAAAGTAACGAGGTCGCTGCTGAAGAGAAGGAATAGTCTTTAAATTGATTACAAGCAGGCCGCAAGGTTTTCTCGTCCATCATTTTCATTACGAGGAAGGTTAGAGGTCGGGGGACATGTGGAAAAAGTACTGGGGGACACCTGGGAAAACTGCGAGGAAGAGAGAAGGGTAAACGCGTGAGTTATGTGATGGCTAGAGAAAAAATACGTCCAAAGCAGTATCATTGATGACTAAAAGAAATAAAAGAGAGAGATAGAACAAAGCCTTGAGGGGCACCCTAATTTATAACTACAGGAAGAGATGAGAGGTCATTCAGGGATAGTGCCACAAAATAGAAGAAAAGAAAATACGAGTGAATGGTACAAGAAGAGTAAGAATTATTAGTCTAAAATATGGGAGTCAAGACAAAAGATATTGATTACAGGAGTAAATGATTAACCGTCATCTCGAAAAAATTAGAAGTTCAAAGAAGTGAAAAAGAAATTTTCAAGGTACTGAAGTAATTTCATTAAAGTGCTCAATTATAATATTTGAAAGAAAATTGAATACGATTGCACAAAAGCAGGTGAGACTAACTTATTCGTAGATCAAAAGCTAGTAGCCCTTCAAGAGGATATCGCAGGATACAAAGAGATTAGATTATTTGTAATTATCCAAGTACATATGTGGCTTCATAGGTACTTAAAGTTTCAACTAAAATCCCATTCATCAGTTAAAGAAATTTTGCTTTGTAATATGCCTGTGGCATTTGCTGAGAATTTATTACGTTCAAGTAGACCCACATGTTTTTCAATATATCCGATAGATTATTATTGAATTATCAACATGTACAACATCGGTTTTGAGATTGGCAACGCCATCTAAATATAGGATGTTCCATGAAAAAACGAACCGAAATTTAAATGATTATAATTGAAATAGAATGGATGGTTTTTGGAGTCACTTTGGCCTATTCGATTATGTTTTAGTCGTGTATGAGTCAGGTCGCGAGCGACTCTACATAGACGGTCGGTCCCTGTTTTGTTTGTTTTTTGGTTTTTGTAATAACATTGAAACAATTCGGCCGATTCTAACGAAATTTAAAAGCATTATGTTGTTTTACATTCTCTTTCGAATGATATAATTACCAAAGTCCTCTCAAGGTTAGCCAGGATATTAGTTTTTTGGGGGAAATAGCATCATAACTATTCGGCGGATTGTAACGAAATTTGAAACCTTTAAGGTGTTCATATTCTCTTTCAAATGATAGAATTACCAAGGTCCTCCCAAGGTTATCCGGGAATTATTTAATGCTTTCAAAGTCGTAAGGACATAAATCAGACTAAGTGAGGACACGCAACTTTTTGGTCAGTAGACCTTGTTTTAATACATCTCTATAAATGTTAAATTTTTTATCAAGTTTGCCTCAATAATGGTGGAGGAGGATTGATGTTAGTGAAGATACTAAAAATTACTTTAGCGCGAGGCAAAGGAATTAACGAAAATCTTTATAATTCATAGTCGATTCGATTTTTTAGTTTTAGTGATTTCTGTGTGACATGATACCAAGTTTAGTATATAAGAAAGAATTTACTAAATAATTTCATTTCACTTTTAATTAATAAATATAAAAGAATTTCAATCTACTTTCGTGCATATGCCATTCTACCATGCAGTTAACAAAGGACCAATGAATATTAGTGGCCATAAACAGAATTCTAGACTCAAAGCATTAAACAGGTAGAGGATGTTTAATCTTCGTTATCCTGATAGACAGTCTCCAATCAAATCCTCCATTTGGAACAATGTTTAGAAGTATGTACAAAAATATAGTATGAGTTTAAATTAAAACAAAGGTTGTTCAGATCCTCACAAGTTAGTAAGAACCGAAGAAGATAATTAAGATGTTCGAATAAATCGCCTCGAAAATAGAAATAGATCTGCAGGAAAGATATACCTCCGTCATCATCTCCTCAAGATTGATTTTTCTCGCTGAATAGGATTTGTCGACTCGCGTCTTCATCAACCCGTTCGTTTTATGGCACACTGTTGTGATTGGTCACGAGGCACTATTTTATGGATGGAAAAGGAAACAACCATAAAGATGGACAGTATACACCACTAAACATTCACCTGAATTCTACTTTATTTTCAATAAATATGTGTCTTTGTAGATCAGTGTATGCAGCAAAGGCAGACTATTCGTCCCAGATCATGAAGGAATCATAAAACTTCTCCTGCTCAAACTCAAGCAGCTCTCCTGCCTCCTTCCGAGACCTGGTCCAGACAACATCATTCTTGGTGTTGAGACTCCCACACCCTTTAACCATGGCAATGAAATAAGGGTTGATCAGTCTCTCCCAGGCTGTCCTCCTGTTCACAACCCTGCCATACTGCTGCAGTTCCCACCTGGCAAATCCATCCTCCTGACCTTGTGCTGATCCTTCATCCCCTGCACTTTCCTACTATGGTAATTTATTATGTAATAAATCCTGAAATATTTCATCCTGAACTTTGCTGGGTCACCCTTTAACATAAAAGAAACTCTCTAACTGAACATGATTAATGAGCAAATAATTTCGGAACTACACCGCAATTATCGAAATAAATTCAATAGATTTTGATGGATTCAAGATGGTAATTCGGAGATAAGAAATCACGGAGAGAGAAAGAGTGACACAAATATTTAACGATGGTATTGTTGCACTAAATCAATCATATTAGTTTCCCTAACATCGGTGGATTAACAACATGATTTTGTTTCTTGTGGTGACTTTTAAAGAATAAGGTATACTCCAGCACACCAATTAAGATAAATAATATTGCATGAAATCAACTTGCTCAAGGAAGATCCCTATTTAATCAAAAAAAGGTTTTGGGAGCTGTGTTATAAAAAGCTTGAATGTATTTGGATAGAAATCGAAATCATTTGGAGGAGGGAACCGGTCCTTAGGAATAACCTTTTTTGTTATATTAGCAATGAATTATTTTATTATTGGATTTTAATACATTTTGATCGATCTAAAGATTATGATATTCAATTAATTTACTTGCCTTGCACAAATGTGGTTTCGGTTACCTTCATTAACAACAATGCATCTTCATTATCAAACTAAACTTGATGGAAATTTTATCATTTCTAGAGAGGTTTTGAACACCTACTCGCTATTTCATTATAAATATTTTAAGTTTGGTATCTGGTTTAAAGTGGCCCACCTCTAGACCAAAAGAAAAGTGATCAGAACACTGCCCATTACGGCATGGGGACAGTTTTGGTGCACGAAGCTCCCAACGAGGTGTAAATTC
Source organism: Ceratothoa steindachneri (assembly GCA_963969495.1). Lineage (NCBI taxonomy): Eukaryota > Metazoa > Arthropoda > Malacostraca > Isopoda > Cymothoidae > Ceratothoa > Ceratothoa steindachneri. The sequence continues at coordinate 2,567,527 of OZ018322.1, forward strand.
AGTCTAAATGTGGGGTACAGTTTGGAGTACCAGACATACTTCTCAGAAAGATTCGCAGGTGTGTCCGATTGTAAAACTCGTCAGTAGCTTTTTGTTGGCATTCTAGTAAACCTATAGACTGGATTGCCTAGCACGAGAATTAGCAAGTTTAGTTAGAAAGAACTAGTGTATTTATTCCAATAGGTCCTTTTTCACAGGAGCAACACGACATAAACAAGGGAAAATATGAACGTCGGTAGGAACAGTGAAAAAGAAAATAGATCAGATCTGTAAGAAAAAATGTAATTAAATCTAAATCTGAAAGATCAAAATTCGGGATTTAAACCCCACAGGATCAGCAACAAAGGATCGCTTTGGATTATTTTAATCACAACTCCCCTGTCAGTTGTTACGACTGTAATCAATTAAGAAAAAAGAACTGCGTCAAAACCGATTTTAAAATGACCTAAATCTGAGCAAGTGTGGTGATGTTCCAATTTGCCATTTCACACCTTGTCAGGCTCCACGTTGCGATGTCCTCCTTTAAATGTCCCAAGTTGCGATGTCTCACTCTGTGATTTACCACTTTATGATGCTTCGTATTATGAAGTCCCACGTTGTGATGTCTTACTATGTGATGCTACACTTTGTTATCTTGCCCCTCTGACATATCTTCCACGTTGTGATGTCCCACTTTATAATACACCACGTTGTGATGTCCCATTTTTGTGATCACCCCCGATATATCTTTCATGTTATGACAACCCCACTTTATGATACTCTACGTTGTGATATCTATTATGATACCCCATATTTCGATGTCACTTTTTATATGTTCCTCTTTGTGATGTCAATTTGTGATGTTAATTTCTGATGTCAATTTGTGATGTTAATTTCCCATGTCAATTTGTGAAGTTAATTTGTAATGTCAATTTGTGAAGTTAATTTGTAATGTCAATTTGTGATGTAAATTTCCGATGTCAATTTGTGATGTTAATTTCCGATGTCAATTTGTGATGGTAATTTGTAATGTCAATTTGCGATGTCAATTTGTGATGTCAACTTGTGATGTTAATTTCTGATGTCAATTTGTGATGTTAATTTGTAATGTCCTATTTCGAGCTGAAGGACAAAGAAGGACATAATTACACTCGGTTTTAGTTTGTGTTAGAAAAGGAATTTACTATCAATTCATACTGGAGGATCTTTATCTCTGTTGGGACCTACAGGTGAACGTGGGATCTGAACCCCGGACCCATTCTTGGCAGGTGCTACAAAGTCGATCCCGATTGGGATTTCATCCGGTGACTAATCCCAGCCAATGAGGCTCAACATTGCTCAACGTATGAAGTGGGTTTTCTAATCAGCCAGTAAAAATGCCCCATTTTTTTGCACATTTGAAGTGAATCCTTTAGAATGCAATATGTTTTTAATCCCAAAAGCCGATAACCAACTGGCGAATCTCGGTAGAAAAGCTATCAAGAATAGATGATTAAAAGTGAGGAGTTAGAGGGAGTGAAAATATATGAAAAAAGGACGATTAAACCTTAATGTCCTATTTGGTTGCCAACACAATGATAATCTATGGCACTCGTGATGGCTCAGAACTCTATTTGTACCACATATGGTGCACATCGCACCCATAAATGCCTATCAATCCAGTGAATGGCGAAAGTCAGAAAACTCTAATTGAAACCTGTGTGCCACATGTGGTACAAACCGCGCTTAACGTATTAAGGTCTCTCTTGATCTTTCTCTCGCCTTTCTTCTGCTCTACCTGTCTGGTTGGCGAGTAAGAGAGTGGTAGGAGTGTGGGGAAGGGGGGTAGGTCTACATATGAGTATCATTGTTCTTTATACAAACTAGTTCGTGGAGATTTGGAGCTTTATCAAATAATTATAATTTCTTTGTTCCTTCGTCTGTCTATATCGGCCATGAGTGATGACTTATTTAATGTCTTATTTATAGTTTACTAACCAACATTTTTGATGTTTTATATTGTATTTATATATTTTTTAAAGGACTTTTTTGTCCTCTTAGCCAGTAAAGAGAGAAAAATTCGTCGAGGTATTAAAATAAATACTATAGAACTCAATGAATAGTTTGTATGTTTAAATTAAGCATTATAAAGAAAGTTTAAGATTAAAATATGAAAGAAAAGGTTCGGTTCACATCATAAAAATAGTTTTATCTTTAAATACGCCATGAAAAAAAGAAGATTAAATCAGGAGAAAAAAAGGTTTCTTTTAGTTTTCGCATGTCTGAAATGACCACCAATATTGGGTGTCCAGAGATGTAATATTAAGTTAATGTGGAAGTCGATACAGTCACCTGTATAGTGTGTATGAGTTTTCCTCAGGCACCACCAATGGAGTTTGAACCCGGATAACCACTGCTATATTAGCCAGAAGGCGATCTACTCTGAAAAAGTAGCAGTACTAGTGTCAAAGGTCATAAATACCCAAGAACCAGTTTTTAGTATCTTAATTAAGAATCACAAAAGAGAAAGAAATTTCCTAGATGTTTGAGTGCGATGAGGAAGTGTAATTTTCACACTCAAAGGGAAGGAAATAGAGAAGAGATATCGTAGGTAGGAATCCTATAAGTCGTATTCTTGGATTCCTTATTCTTTTTGACTTCCTGGTCCACCCAGATTTTTATGTCTATTTTTCTGGTATATTCACGATCTCTTTGGACTGCGAATGTCGCCTCTAATAATGAAGAGAGATTTGACAAATCTAAATTACCTTAAATGTTCACTGATTTTTTCTAGTTTCATTGATAAATTAAAAAATGGAAGAAAATTATTAATTTGATTAAAAGAAATTCGTCAAAACTACATAAATTAAAATTTAACGTAAATGTTTTAAAATTTGCAAAATAAATTGATATTAGAACTTCAATTTCAACTGGGCTTAATCAAAATAAAAATTAAATTTCGAAATTTAACTTTAAATCATATATATATATATATATATGTTCCACTTCACCAAACCATTGACATAATTGTCCGAGGTGCCTTTCCCCTTAACAACTCCAATTTTCATGGATTTACCCCTCCCCTATTAAATGAAACGCTGAAACTAGCCGTTAAGGACAATTACTTTACTTTTAACAACGAAACCTACTGCTAAATAGATGGGGTGGGCATAGGCATTCCTTTGGGCCCTGTCTCCGCAGATATCTTAATGTCCTGGTTCGAGGAACAATTATTCAGCCTTGAACTTGCAGGCATTGAACCCTTACTTTACCGCCGCTTTGTCGATGATACATACATTTTGTTCAATAAAGAGGAGTCCTGCGATAAATTCTTGCAATATGCCAATCATATACATCCTAATATTAAATTTACATGCGAAAAGGAGCTCAATTCCTCCATCTCATTTTTGGATATCCACATTTCCCGTGCCCCAACTGGATTTGAAACAAAAGTTTTTCGTAAGCCAACCTTTACTGGTCAAGGCCAAAACTTTTTCAGTTTTTGTGACCTTTCTTTCAAAATAAGTGCCATCAAAACACTAATATTCCGGGCATTTTTTTCAAACAAAACGGCTTTCCTGTGTCTCTGACTGAAAAAATTACGGCCCAATTCTTAAACAATATTTTCGTTCCCAAATTTAAATTCCCTACTGTTTGCAAAGATATCCGTTACATAATCTTTCCAGATCTGGGTTTTTTAAACAAAAATTTTTCAAAAGAAATTACATCTCTATTAAATAAATTCTTTTTCCATGCCGACTTTAAGTTGATTTTCATAAATAAACACCACATAGGATTATACTTTAATTGTAAGGACAGAATCCAGCCTGAAGCAAAGTGCTCCGTTGTTTATGAGTTTACTTGCCCCAAATGTAAACTGGGGAGATACATCGGTAGTACGGTGCGCTCGCTGAGGGCGAGGTTCTGTTCCCATTTGGGTGTTAGCCACAGCACATGGAAGATTCTCGCTACGAAAGAATTCTCACCTGTTAGGCTTCACTCTATTAATTGTAAAACCGAAATCACAACGGACGATTTTAAAATCTTGAAAACCATCCCTGATCCGATATCACTAAGGATTCTTGAATCCATGTTATTAAATACCTTTCTCCTTCCTTAAATTCCGCTTCCTCTTCTCACCCACTACTTCTACTCTAAACAAAAATATTACCAACCTCCAACCCTTCTCTTTGTTCTTACGCTCCTCGCCCTTTCTCCCCAGTTATCCTCGAACGGCTGATTGTTTAAGGTTGGTTTATCCTGATGTGTTTCCTGTGTTTCCCCAATCGTTAATTTTTAACTCGCCACATAATAATCCAAAAATATCAATTACCTGTAAATTTCTTGTTATCCACCCATTAATAAACATTAAATACTTTCAATAAATTCATCATTTGGATTATTTGTTTAATTTATCTTAAATTGTTTTCCACGAATTGTATTTCTAGTACCCGAAGATGGGTGAAAAGTTCACCCGAAACGTTGCAACAAGAAAATGAAATGAATTTCCCTTTATACGTCCTTTCGTTCATCCTTAATTATATATATATATATATATATATATATATATATATATATATATATATATATATTGCAATTATAATTACGCGGTTAAGAAGGCAATTTTTGGATTATTAGCTCTTCATTGAAGCCTTCGGAAGGAGCTTTTCTCAAATACACGAGAAGATAACGAATAAAATAAGCTTTTCTAAGAAGGCCAAAAAGGCTGATCGAAAGTCAGTTTTTTAGCTGTCATAGAAAAGCTTATTTTATATATATATATATATATATATATATATATATATATATATATATATATATATATATATATATATATATATATATATAAGAGGAATAAGGATTGGACGCGAAGGAGCGAATGAGACAAGAAACCGGAGTTTTTTAAAGGCAAGAGAGAGGGACATTAGAAGAATCCAGAATCAAAGGGAGCAGAGGGCGGCACAGTGAAGGTGATCCTTTACCGAGAAGACAGAAACAACGCCAGGGGAAAAAAGTTTTGAACTCCTGGCCGGGACTCGAACCCAGGTCTGCTGATTACCGGTCAGATGCTTTACCGCTAAGCTACTAGACACAGTAACTATATTTCGCCCAAAGCGTTACCCCATCAAACCTTATTCCTCTTGTACTATATGTATTTATAGTCAGCTACACCAGGTTTCTGCATCTTTCTTTCTGTCTTCAAATTTATTTGAAAGACAGAAAATAAAAATGGCATAGCTCTGTGGAGGTTGTATAATCACCCGCAGATCCTGTAGGTGCTTTCTTTGTATATATATATATATATATATATATATATATATATATATATATATAAGAAAATGTAATTTTAGAATCAATCAATTTAAATTTAAAACTGCATTAGAATTTAAACTCGCGATTCAATTAAATTAGAATCCCCAAAGAAAACTCTAAAGTTTCGAATGAAAAAGATTTTCTATTTAGAGAGAAAACCAATGAGGGAATTTACAAAATAACGGTTTTAAGAGAAATCCATAAAGAAAGTAGTAAATGTAGCAGAAGGGAACGTGTGTGGAAAATATTTAGCCAAAGGTCATCGTTTGGGCATTTTAAACAATCGGGCAGATGTTAGCTACAGTCCGGTTGCCCATATTACATCTATACAAATGACATGGAGAAGGAAATAAAAAAACAAAACAAACGAGTGCTTATTTATTTTTTACATTCGACTATTAAAAGTATTGATGAGGACTCCCACTCGCTTTGTTTCCTCTCTAGCATACTTGCTTCAGATCTCTGACCCTTTCATCTTGACTACTTCCATTGACTATCGTAACAATAAAAATCTATCATTTGTGCCCTGCTCACTTTTACTCTCCACACCTTCTGATTGAGGACGGTAATATTGTACTTACTTCTCCTCTGGCCTACTCACTATAACTCTTCACTCATTTAGCTTGATTACTGGCCTTAACTAATTTACCAACTCCCTCTTCTCTATCCCGCTCGCTTTTACAGTGCGCCCGCTTCCTTTTTACCATTGCAACGACCCAATACCAGCTCTCCGGCTCGCTTGGTTCTACTCCTCTCCGAGTTCAGCTTCATACCTGGCATTGACTACTGTAATATCGTAATTCCCTCTTCTCTGACATGAACCTTCTTACAATTCATTCTTTTAACTCGCCACTCGGGGCAGTGTTGTCTCGCCCGCTCTCTCGTTCACCCCCGTTCTCCCTGAATGCTCGAGCTGGGAGTCTTTGCCTTAGTCCGCTGTTGGGCTTCGTTCCTCACCTCCAGGTTACACAACCAGGGGTACCAGGGCCGCGGGATCGTGCCGCCGTTTCTCTAGATTTCCGTTATAGCCCCCCCCCCATCTCTCTTACGGAGGATGTAAGAAGATTCAGGAAGAATGAGAAGGAGAGCGAGAGATTTATAAAAAAATGAAAAAGACGACCAGAGGGAGGCTACCAGTTTATCTTAAGCGCTGGGGCCGGGAGGGCGTGCCACTTCCCAGGGTACCCTTATGGAACAATCTCCACAGGACACCCTCGCGAGGTCCAGCGTTCACAATTAAGGGACAATGAGGGTAGACAGAATACGATTATTTTTATCACGGCCCCAACAAGAGAACATCACCTCAAATTACAAAGATATTCCTTTATTTAGGCTAATTAAAAAAAAGAAGTAAATAATAATAAGAAAAACAAAAAAACCCCGCAAAAATAACAAAGAAAAAATCATGCAAGGGTACCAGAAACAATTAAAAAAATAGTATAGAGAAGGACCGTCTCTTTCCTCTAAAATATTACCCAGGTATCTGATTTAAAGTGGCCTGCCTCCAGACCAAAGGAAAAGTGGTCGGAACACTGCTCATTACGGCATGGGGACAGTTTCGGTGCACGAAGCTCCCAGCGAGTTGTAAATTCAGTCAAAATGTAGCGTCCAGTTTGGGGTACCGGACAGACTTCTCAGAAAGATTCACAGGTTTGTCCGATTCGGAGACGACAGAAAAAGACTTTATACCGGCGACATATTGGGATGTAGTCAGTCCTACGGAAAGAGTCGAGGTTCAATGGCACAAAACTTTCTATTTCTGCGAGCTGCCTCCCGTCTTCTTTCTCATGCAGCCCCAAGGTCTGACTGGATTCTTTCCATGCACTCATGTAATGAAGAGCGAAACACAGCTCTGGTTTCTCAGTATATGCACGCAACATAACCCTCTCATCGGCGCGCTTGTTTCTAGTAATATCTAGGAACCCATCGGAAGACAAGCTTGACATCCTCCCGATTTGGAGCAACAATGGAGTTACGGATACTACGAACCTGGGAATGTGGAAAGTCCAATGCTTCAAGTGCACTTAGCGACTTCTGTGAAGAGCCATATATTTTTAAAAAAACGAGATCTGAAAAAGACTCCCGTAATACGCGATATATTGCATTGAGTTCGGCCCTGAAGGTAGAAACAGCACCAGGAAGGCTCCCGCCTGCTTTAAACTAGCGGGAGATAGCCTAGAAGATGTCTCCTGTCTGCCTTTGGGCAATATGTGTACCCTTGTATGATTCCTATGTGACAGACTGCATGCCCTAAGAAGTTTGGACGCAATAGTCCTAGTTAGCTTTGAGAGCAGATGCGTGACAACAAACATCCAAATGTGGTTTCCTGCCGGGGGACGTCCGAGAGTTACATCAAACTCTCGAAAAAGTTTTATTGTCTTAAGCTCGTAGGCATCTGGACTTAAATGGCTTCTCCCGGCAACATACACAATATTGAGATCGGCCACGGTCTAATTAAAAGCCATTGACGATTAAGGCAAGCGCATGATGTACTGTGCACGGCGTAACGCGAGTGAGAGCTCCCCTGCATGCATATTAATGCTCTCTGTTGGGAACGTGCAGTAGCCACCAGTCACCAAGTGGACACCAGAGTGCACGATATAGTGGAATAAATCCGTTATACATAGTCAAACTTTAAGTGAATAAAGAAGCACTAAAGCTAAAGGAGGGCTACCCCAATTACGACCCAAGTGCTGAATGCCAGTGTGGTTAGAATATTTATGCCTCAGGAGGTATCGTGTCAATATAAGACCGATGTTAGTCCACCATGTCCAGGCGAGCCACATTTTGGAACAAGTCCTGTTTAGGAAAATTGCCGTGAAGGCGGCAAAAGTTCACCACCTTGTACTTGGCCAAAAAAAAACGAAACTCGTACGTCTGCGCATAACGAGAGGCGCGTTTGCATACATAGCATGATGGAGCGGATGCTAGAGGGTAGGCATCTGAACCTGATCAAAGTAAATTTAAAAAATGGTCGACGTAGATTATAATGAGAAGATCTTATGTGATACCGTTGATGCTCATGGCAAGAACAGTGGCCTTAAGAATACTTCCCTGTGTGTTACTATTTTCTTGCCTCGAACAGAGATAAATAAGGGAAAGCACGATAGAATGGAGGGTCAATGTGGTATCACATTGACAGACAGTATTATAGCCAGTATATAAAGCGAAATGCTGCCTGCGAAGGAAAACCTTGCATATAACAGCACTCTTGGCCCGTAACAGAACATCCAAAGTGGAGTGAATCTCATTTAAGCCGCATTGTGCATAAAACATGTGACCTCCACTCTCCAGCTAATAAACTAACTTAACATTTATATATTTCTTCACTAACTCATACACGCAAGAATTTAGAAGAAGATAAATTAGTGAAAAACAACCGGGATGGATTTAGCTCTCCCCATTTTGTAAAAAACAAGCACGGTAACCATTTATTTAGAATATAAAGAGATATGCTCCCGAGCATAGAAGGTATCTTCGCAAGAAGCGAAGGAGGGACGCAACTATTTCAACCAAAATAGACAATTGAATGATTTCTCGCCTCCAAAAGTGAATTTAAGTCGAGTGCTTGCAGGGACCAAGTGAAAGGCTTCGAATGTTGGAGGAGCACCAAGCTGGCTAGAGAATGTAGAGAAAGCCACTGGGAAAGATACCGCCACGTTAGGTGGGGGCTGATGTGGTGATTCATTGTTCCTGGAGAACGGGAGGGGCTTCCTGTGAGAACTTACCCTGAATCCTTTTGACACGTTTTTACAGTTCTGGAAGAGGAGTCATCCTAATAATTGAAGACAATTATGCTTTTTATTAAGAGCCACGAGCATTTTTTGAAACGAAACGTAATCTATCCCTGTCCGTCGAAATTCATACAAGGTGAAATTCTTCGGAAGTCGCTTTCTGTGCTTATATGCGTATCGCTTCTTTTTCTGGGCCATCTCTCATTCGGCCGATCACCACGGAGGCAAATGGCATGCAAAACGGCTTGAGCTTTGGCTCGAGACACAATCAAACGACCTAAGCCTTTCAATTGAGATAGAGAACTTAGTCATTTCCTTAAATGTGGGCGACCATGCTCGATCCAAGCACCAAAGAGGTGGTTTCTGGAGAGCACAAGGTTAGATCAGGGCAAGAAAATGAACCAATTCTAGAACAAGATATGTGAATTATTTCATATTAAGAACACTGATCATTAACTCTTCGACCTGTCTATCAAAAGATAGAGGCCTTGAGGTTGATTGTGTTGTTTTCATAGAAGGGTTCTCTACCTTTCATTACTCAGAGGAGAAAAAAAAAACTTCGGCGGGACTCCCCATTATCGAATACAGCTAAAGGTGGAATTCATAGATAGAAAGGAAAATACCTCTTATTCAGTGCTACTGCCTGAAGAGAAGTTGGGAGAGAGGAAAATCGTAAGCATCGCATTGTTTCTAAATTTGTCACCCACCTACCTCTTTTCCATACCTTTGGAGAGGAGGGGGCGTGAAACCCTTATACCCCGTGAATTTGATCAAGCGATGGCCACCCAAGATCATTTTATAGAGCCAGACAGATAAGGAGAAGGGAAGAAGACAAGCATCTGTAGCTCCTCGCATTTAGCTCCAGTAAAGGTATATAATCTTCTTGATCTATCATGTGGATTATCTATCTGATTTTCAAACAAATACGAATAGCAATGCTTCCAAGTACGAGTGGGTGAACAGCCTCAATTCACACAGTTGGCCTTGCACGAAACAATTCTATCGTCTCGGCCTTGGAGTACTCAACCCCAATTGGGGTTTGACACGATTTCGCACGTTTACAGGATTTAGTAGTATGGCCGAAACGTAGGCAGCACTCGGTTGCGATACGAACCCGCAGGCACTGGCTCAGAACCTATCTAGGTTAAAAGTGAAGAAAAATGATGTGTTTGTTCACGTGAGGACCTGTCACCTCTTCCTCGACATTCGTTTAACCACGATTGCTTCTCTTTGGCTAGATTTTTCACAATATCCTAATAAGAATAGTAACCCATTTTCCTGAGATGTAATACCCCTTTACAAAGTCTATAGTAGCGTATGGAAGACCTATTAATTGCCATTTAGTGTTCGGAGCCCACCAAATTTGGAATTCTGGTTACAGTTAGCCACATTGAACAAAAGGACCCGTCCGAGAAAAGGAAGTCCTTTGGTTCTCTCCAGAGGAATGCCACTAGAACCTTTGCGTATGTAGCACGAATGACCAAGAACTGTTTGTAGACGGCAGACTCAAGGGTGCCCGACAGCCTTTAGTGAGTGATCCCGGGTTTTTTTAAGGCTCAATTATCTTTTTTATCGTATTACTCTCTTTTTTTTGGTAAGGAGGGCGAAGTTTTCATTTCCTTGCATTTCCCTGACGATACATAACCGTCAAGGGCGGACTCAAATTAGCCTGGTTTCGCTGAAAAGAGGAAAGGGATGCACGTACTGGGAGTCTGCGGGAAGAGGAAGAATCCTCATTCTTTGTGGGAATCCGCAGGAAGAGGAAGAATCTTCATTCTTTTGGGGAGTCTAAAGGAAGAGGAAGAGTCATCATTATTTTTCTTATTGATTATTGGAGGGGCAGGGATCCACTGCACTCAGTATGGTTTCGCTGAGAAGCGGGATTTGGATTACAGCTGGATCCCTCCAAGACTTGATTCGAAAATGAGAGGACCTCACCTCCTATTGTTGGTGACCCCACTCATGTCAGAGGGACCTCCCTATGCATATTCCACAATGCATTGGAGGACATTCTGAACCAGCCTTTGAGTGGGGTCTTGAAGGCAAGCACACCTTTGTCGTACTACCTGGAGTCCGAGAAATTTGGCATGATCAAAAAGGGCCTACTACTCTGAACCCCTTTGAGCAGATCGCCCACAGCTACCAACGCCCTGCAAGAGAGTGCGAACTTCGTTCTTCCATTTCTGGTCTTATTGAGAGAGCCTTCTCTGAAATCCTAGGTGAAACAACCGTCACACAAGAGAAGGATCCGCTTTGGGCTGGGTAAAAGAACAAAGAACCTAAAGGAGAAGACATTTTATTTTGAGAAAGAGAAAAATGGAAACTCCGTCGGTAAAGTTGAAGATAAGCTCTTCAGCCGCGATTGTTCTTTCGTCCTTTGTTCCAAAATCTCTCGTCGTACTACTTGCTCCTGAGGGCGACCGGAGCGAGCGGGGGGGTATGGGGGATGCAGAGTCCCCCATATAGTAACTCATAGCCGGCTCGAAACTGACTTTTAGTAACCAAACCCATATACGAATAATCTATAAATATAAATTAGCCACCGAGGAGCTTATCTTCAACTTTACCACTCCGTCTCTGCCAAGAGATTTTGCAGAGGCTCGTGAAATAGTGCAGACCTTTTTCACGTTAGAAAGGGAGCCACTTATGGAAGCTTAGTCAACTTAAATGCTAAAGGAAAGCCGCTTTACCATTTGAAATTGATAGAAATGGAAGCCCCTCTACAATAAAGAGGTGTTCCATGGCCCTCTTCATCCCCAGGCACCTAGATGGGACGAGGTTTCGTTCTTTATTGACGTGTCTTCAAATCTAAAAAGAGAGCAAAATTTAAATAAAGTGAGCGCACTCTATAGTAAATATACCACCAACCACAAAAGATTTAAAGAGAAGAAAGTGAGCTATGTCTTCCAGCCTACCACTTACGCTGATTCCTTCTAAGATTTTCAGACTTATTAAGAGTTATATCTTTGTGTGCGTAAATTGTGATGTTCGAACCATCTTCACGGTGACTCCAAACGATCGTTGTGAGAGTCGGTTCTTCGAATGTGGTATCTTCCAAGTAAGCAACTAGAAAGGCACGTCGGATAGAGCGGGCATGATCTGAAGATCTCTCCTTCAATAGACTCAGAGGCAAAATCCAAGACTGTTAGTTGGACTCACAGTCAACGAGGCTGTAATATTCCGGACACCATAGGCAGTACAGCCTCATGAAGCAGAGAACAGTCGCGAAGTGGCGATTAGCCTTATTATTTTGGGTATGAGATTAACGAGTCTCAAACTTCTCATCCTTCGATCGTGCTTCAACGACCAGGCCTTCTCAATCCTGGTCTGTTAACTGGTTAATCTAGGTTCTAAAGCACTTCTTCTGACACGGCACGAGGTCTGTAGCTGCCCATGCCCTTAATACTATAGGTTAAAGAAGAACGAGAGGTGCAGGTAAGGATTTTCGTGATGAAGCACCGGTTTCTAATGGTAGAAACTGGAGTAGTTGAAGTTACCTTCACCGTCGAAGCATTCCTTACAGGTAATGGGGCCAGTAGGGAACAAGCTCATCAAAATATAAACTCGGCTTTGGTTACCTTTGCTACACCTGGCACCCTCCAGAAGTTGGAATGAAAGAAAATACGTATATTTTATAGAGCTTCAAATGAGCTCCCGAGCGATAATAGTTACCACAACTGTCTCCGCTTTTCCTGCGAGTGACGGAGCCGGAGGAAAAAATGTCCTCCAAAAGTAAGCTACACTATGGTTAGCAACGCTGCATCCCCCAACCCACACCCGGAGGGCTTAAGAGTAATTTTGGCCGGGTTCTCAGCAGAGAGGGTGTGTACGGAGATGGTGGGGCGATAAGTTTGTTTATTAAGGAAATAGTGAAGCGAATAAGTTGTGTAGGGAGATGGTGGAGTCAGATCGTTGTGTGCTGGTGCTCTCTAACAGAACTTAAATTGTAAGAATGTTTCTTGAGAAGCAAAAAAAAATGCTTAAAGGCACGTTTGGGAGCTAAAATTTACCTCGTTGTTCGTTTTTTGCTCTTTTATTCTTTGACTGATTACTTTACTAGTGACTCTCCTTATGCCCATCCATTGGTAAGATGAAAACTGGGATAAAGAGAAAGAGGAGAAAGAAAAAGGAGGCACCAATAGAGAGAGAGAGAGAGAAAGAGAGAGAGAGAAAGGGAGAGAGAGAGAGAGAGAGAGAAATAAATAAAGAAAGAAATAGCGAGAGAGAGAGGGAAAAATAAATAAAGAAAGTGCGAGAGAGAGAGAACTAAATAAAGAAAGAGTGAGAGAGATAACGAATCTGTGACAATGATCAAAGATCCCTCGCTCACGATTCAAATAAACTGGCCCTCATAAAGGAAGATACTTATTATACACCTGAGACATTTAACGAAGACACTTTCATATGAATCAAATAAAATTGTTCGGAGTCAAGACAGAATTATTAATATGAGGGTAACACTTAGGGTATATCCGAACCCATTCCAAGGCCAACCCTCTTTAAGGAGTACGAAGTCCTATAACTCACTTCTGATTCACTATCATTAAAATTTGGTATGTTAACATCTTCTCACATACATCATCAGAACTAATCACATTTGCTTTCTACGACAATAAACCGGGCATCTACAAGAAAGATGATGTGACAACTGATGTTACCTTTTCTCCTATCTCCTGCAATTCTTATATATATATATATATATATATATATATATATATATATATATATATATATATATATATATATATATATATATATATATATATATATATATATATATATATATATATATATATATATATATATATATATATATATATATATATATATATATATATATATGAGGAATTAAACCCCATTCTCCGAAGACAATTTAATTCAGAATAGTTTCGGTGTATCTCACACCCTTTTTCAACTGACACTGGGTAGAAAATATAAGAGAAGGGCATATAAGCATAACACAAGATCCCCTCTTTTTTCCCCCAATCCCCTACTTGTGACTAATGTGGAGGGGGGGGGGTTAGGCTTAAACATATTGAAGGGCTGATATTTTACTATTTTGTTTATTTGCTTTCTTATTACAGGATTAAAAGAAAATTGACCCTAGGATAGATTTAAATTAGGAACTGACGATATCAAGCTCGATTCTACGATTCTTCTCTTAACATAGTTAGCCGATTTAAATACCATTTTACTTCCATTAAAATCGATCGTATGATTCTTGTCTCTAACATGGCAAAATATTCCACTGCTTTCGCTGCCCACTCTAATATCTCTTTTGTGTTCGTACAATTTCTTGTCTAGATTTCTCCCCGTTTCCCCTATATAAACTTTATGGCAATCGTTGCATGGTATTGCATATACTCCTATGTTATGATGTTCTTTGGGTTTCCTGGCCATCATCAATTGGTTTAAGGAATTATTATATTTAAAGGCTAGATTAATACCCGCTTTTCCAAATATGTCCTTTAAACTATTTAATTTATTATTAAATGGCAATGTTATACATTTGTTGAAGTAGTTAGTGTGGGTAGGCTTATTACCATAAAATGTTTTCCTACCTGCAAAATGGGCAGACGATATGAACCAATTGGGGTAATACAAATTAAAAAAAATGTTCCTGATAATGACAATTTCTTCATCTAAATAGGAAGGATGACATATTTTGTATGCTCTAAGGAAAAGGTTAGAAATTACCGATTTTTTATCAGTATTATCGTGAAACGAAAAATAATGTATATAGGCATTCGAGTGGGTTGGTTTCCTATACACGTCAACTCTAATTCATGGTGATCTTTATTAATGAGGACATCTAAAAAGGGTAATCTATTATCATATTCCCATTCATATTTAAATTTGATGGAGACATTCAAATTATTCAAATTATTAAAAAAGGTATAAAAATCATGGCCATTAGGCCATACAGAAAATACATCGTCAATGTACCTTAACCATATAAAGTTAGGGGGAGAAATTGTGGGAAGGAGTTCAGTCTCAAAATATTCCATGAAGAGACATGCCAATATCGGAGATAAACTATTTCCCATGCTAAGGCCAAATATTTGACGTGTATAGGAAACCAACCCACTCGAATGCCTATATACATTATTTTTCGTTTCACGATAATACTGATAAAAAATCGGTAATTTCTAACCTTTTCCTTAGAGCATACAAAATATGTCATTCTTCCTATTTAGATGAAGAAATTGTCATTATCAGGAACATTTTTTTAAATTTGTATTACCCCAATTGGTTCATATCGTCTGCCCATTTTGCAGCTAGGAAAACATTCTATGGTAATAAGTTTACCCGCACTAACGACTTCAACAAATGTATAACATTGCCATTTAATAATAAATTAAATAGTTTAAAGGACATATTTGGAAAAGCGGGTAGTAATCTAGCCTTTAAATATAATAATTCCTTAAACCAATTGATGATGGCCAGGAAACCCAAAGAACATCATAACATAGGAGTATATGCAATACCATGCAACGATTGCCATAAAGTTTATATAGGGGAAACGGGGAGAAATCTAGACAAGAGATTGTACGAACACAAAAGAGATATTAGAGTGGGCAGCGAAAGCAGTGGAATATTTTGCCATGTTAGAGACAAGAATCATACGATCGATTTTAATGGAAGTAAAATGGTATTTAAATCGGCTAACTATGTTAAGAGAAGAATCGTAGGATCGAGCTTGATATCGTCAGTTCCTAATTTAAATCTATCTGAGGGTCAATTTTCTTTTAATCCTGTAATAAGAAAGCAAATAAACAAAATAGTAAAATGTCAGCCCTTCAATATGTTTAGGCCTAACCCCCCCCCCAGATTAGCCACAAGTAAGGGATTGGGGGAAAAAGAGGGGATCTTGTGTTATGCTTATATGCCCTTCTCTTATATTTTCTACCCAGTGTCAGTTGAAAAAGGGTGTGAGATACACCGAAACTGTTCTGAATTAAATTGTCTTCGGACAATGTGGTTTAATTCCTCATCTTTTCTTGCGATATTGCATTAATTTTCATCATCATCATATATATATATATATATATATATATATATATATATATATATATATATATATATATATATAACTCACAAAGTGGCACGTGAGAAAAGCCATAATATGAAAATTAACCCACAGGAAAATGAAAAGATGAATCCAAGCACTTTCAAACTATATTTGCAAGTTCATTTTCAAGGAATAGCATGAAAATGGAGAAGACAACCTTATATAGGGTACAAAGATACGAAGGGAACGCCCATCACATAGTAAAAACCAATGGAAAAACACAATAACAAGACAGAGAAATACCAATAAAAAGATCATTAGGCAACTAGTAACAGACATATGCATCCCCAAAACGATATAGACACAACAGCGCCGTGTATATGAATGGAAATGGTGGATGAAAAAACAAAAACATTTTAAAGGATTATCATTATAACGAAAACATTTATGGCTAAGAGTTAATCCACGATCATAGCAGAGACACGTGGTGGGGAAGGCAATGCGAATGATATTACACTAATAAAGAGTGACAACAGGCTGCATTATGAAGTTATTTCATTTAGTACAATTTTTTTTAAAACAGGGTCGAGTTTCAATAAGCCAGGGGAGATATTTATAATAGGCAACATGCCAATTAATGAACACTCGACAATATTTCTTTTTGTGAAATCAGAGGAAGTAAAAGGAATTTTGCAGAGTTCCAGTCAATTGTGTGGTTATTTTCGGATAAATGTAAAAATAAAACGCTGTTTATTTCACCTCTTCTAAATTATACTTATGTTGGTAAATTCTATTAGATAAATATTTACCAGTTTGCCCGAAGTAAGGTAAATTGCAAATAGAACATTCTATATAATATAATTCATCTTTTTTCCTTGTATTATTGTGGACTAAAATTTTATATAAAGTGGATTCATATCTAAAATTTACAGAGATATTAAGTTGCTTAAAAATACGGGTCAGAAGGTCATTTACCGCCGTTGGTAACCTTGAATTCCAGAATTCCACGCATGCGCTCTTTCTGTTGTCAGTTCTCTCTTTTTCCTATCATAGGAGACTCACTTGTGTATCGTCTGTAAAGGAAAAATAGTATGCCTTAATTCAATACTCCCCAAATTTAGAAAAAGCTAGCTGTTCTGCCTAGTATTCACGCTGGGAGCTCCAATGCGACGATCTGCGAGTCTTTGTGTGTCAATCTGAGGACGGGGCAGAGGATCAGGAAAGAGGTGGATGAGTCAAGCTGTGATTACAGGGGGCGGCGGCTCCGAAATCTCATTCTAATCGTTTTTATGCGAAAATCACCTTCGATTTTGTGGCGGAGATCATCAAGGGCATCAGAATAGATTAGTTCGAACTTAAATAAAAATCATGACCAACTTTTAGTGTGTAGTTGGTTCGGATACACTCACTGAAGTTCCTAATGCCAATACTTGGGAAAATGTTAATTGCCCTGTTGTGGATAGATGTGAGTAGAGCGCAGGGCAACATTTCCTATGATTACCTACTTTTCCTCTAAAGTTCCATGATTTAATTTCTTTGTCTTCAAACTTATAATGATATCATCACTGGAATCAGTTTTAATTATTCTAATAATAAATATTAAAAATTCAAACT
The DNA here is from genome assembly GCA_963969495.1 of Ceratothoa steindachneri. Taxonomy (NCBI): domain Eukaryota; kingdom Metazoa; phylum Arthropoda; class Malacostraca; order Isopoda; family Cymothoidae; genus Ceratothoa; species Ceratothoa steindachneri. The sequence goes on from OZ018322.1 coordinate 2,585,158, forward strand.
CGCTTCCATTTATAAACTTATTAAAGGCATTTAAATATTGCCAAATATGGTAAAAGATTATGACACTCTTTCGCCTTTTTAAACAACATTAATGCTATATTTCAAGATGACCACTCTATCTATACTTGCTATTTGCTAGGAATTCTGCCGAGAAAAAAACAGGTAATTAGTCAAATTAGAGATGGCATTAAAAGCTACCTAGAACACACAGAAACGGAACTTAGTACTCTAAAAGAACAACATCAATATAATGTAGACTGTTGTACTCTTTGTTTTTATGTGCATATTTTTCTCAAATTACGATTAATTTGAAAAGTGATAATTTATGTTTATAGAAACATTCTCATATAGAAAAATCTATATGAGACGAAGTTTGTTTCCTATTCCCTTTTTCTCAATTATATATCTTACATTTTAACCGTCATTCCAAAATTAGGGCCTGAATAACAATAAAGAAAAGCAAAACGCTTGGAATCGTTATACTTCTTCCCGCCAGTCCCTTAAATTGTCCAATCAAACAAGGCCAAGAGACATGTCAAGTGATCTCAATTATTCTGACCTATGACCTTATGACCTGTAAAACTTTCAATAGTTCCCGGACTTACCTTAGAAGGACCTTGGCAATTATAAGATTCGAAAGAGAATAAAAAACAACATAAGAGTTTCAAATGTCGTTAGAATCAGTCGAATAGTTACGGTGTTATTACCAAAAAAACTACAGTGAAAAGTAAAATAACTATCTCAGACCGACCGACTTACGCACCGACCTAGTAACTTATATACTAAAAATACCTCCTACGATAATAAACTCTACACTCTCATATGGTCGGGAGTAGCTAAACTGTTTTCCGTATACACCTGATCTGAAGGAAGATTTTGCGCTATAGGTATAATAAATCACCATCATTTTATTTCTCAAAAATACAGACCAGAATCGCATAATACTACTTCTACTCGTAGATTCACTAGATTTACCTGATTCTGTTACCCACAGTTTAACGAATGAAGAAGAGAATTTTATTTTAAATATTGAATCAAACATATTTAATCAGCTCTGAGCCTACTTGCCTATTGTAGGAAGAGCCTCTTTTAAAGTAACTTCTGAGTATGCAGTATTTTGTATTCACTTATGCATTATATATAAAAGGTTCGTCTTAGAACCTATATTACGGCACTACATTTCTGACTTTAAGGCAATGGTTCATTCCCAGCGAGAGCGGACAAAAAACTTCAGCGTCGTCATGCGGGATACGCTGATACACACGTCTGCAGGAGTAACTCCATTGGCATCAGCATGCACATAGCTAAATGCACCACTGCTGTCTTTCCATTGCAGCCTTCAGAGCACAACATAATCAATATTTTATCAGTACCCGAAACCTGCCGTTGGGTCAATAGTATCTTTTAAGGGTTACTCTAAACCCCATACCGCTGACGGAGAATGGACCCCCTCATTCTGGGGACACCAAGGGTTCTACCCTATCCAGTTGGTGACAAAAACACACAATGTGACAAAGACACCATCCCTCAGAACATGGTCTGGCGCCTGGTGTTTTCGGTTTTACCAGCTTGGTCAATCTGATCTTTATGCGAATTTCATTATCCGGCCTGAGGATCTTGTCTTTAATGCGAGATAGGAATGTCATCAGTTACTTACTCTTTAGAAAACTAGTAAAATTTTCTGATTAATTTTGACCCTATCACGACATACGACCACAATAAATCTCTTCCGCAACATCAAACCACCTCCAAATTTTGCATTCAACGGCCATCTTAATTTAGCTCATTTTAGGACAAGTTGTACATTAAAATCCATCACGGACCGATTCATAGGGAAAAAAAAACCCAGTGAAAATGGGTTAGAAACTGCTTGTTTTGCTTGAAATCAAGGGTGTAGGGACACACAAATGCCCCTTACGCGTAATTTTGCTTACTAGACTACAGATTTCGCAACATACACCTGGTCTTAGTAAGACCATTTGCTACCAGCAAGTAAGATTATAAACATTTGCCGCTATACAAAGTGGATAGAGACCTGTCCATTAAGGACATTACCGCATAGTACATTGTCGAGACTGTCTTGCGATGGGTTACCTATCAAAATAGCCTCCAGTGTCAGTCAGGACGTTTTAAGCAGTTACTCAATTCTTGAGAAAAGCAAGGATCTACTAATCAAGCTGTCTCCCCTTGCAAAAGGAGCAGCAGGTATGGGGTTAATACTCCACCAGGAGTCCTTTTGGTGTACAGAAACGCGCCGAAGGAACGTTGCAATAGGCAGAGTGAGTTTAACTTGATACAGTTTTTCTCGAAGGAAGTAAACGTTTCTTCAATTGCAACTTAAGCGAACAAGACAACAGTTATCAGTATAAAAGAGCAATCATTATCCACTTTCAAAGTGCATCAGGAACAGTCGGGGAGCGTTTTTAGTCACGTGCGAGTCAGGTCGTGAGCGACTTTCCATCACACTATCTCGGTCGGTCGGTCCCCGTTTTGCTTTTTTATTGTTTTTGTAATAACATTGTAACTATCTGGCCGATTCTAACGAAATTTGAAACCCTTATGTTGTTTTATATTCTCTTTTGAATGCTATAATTTCCAAAGTCCTCCCAAAGTTAGCCCAGAAATTATTTTATTTCGGCAATAAAATCATAACTATTCGATCGATACTCTGCTAGAGTAGACTAGGCTATAATATGCTATAATCTGCTGGGCAAGCCTAGAATAAGCTATACTATCCTAAGCTATTATAGACTATGCTATGCTATGCTAAGCTATGCTAAGATATAATGTACAAGGGTAAGATATACTCTGCTAATTTAGGCTATAAAATGCTATGCTAGGATAGCATATAGATGTTTGGCTAGAAAATGGTAAGCTATGCTAAGATATAATGTACAGGGGTAAGATATACTCTGCTAATTTAGGCTATAAAATGCTATGCTAGGATAGCATATAGATGTTTGGCTAGAAAATGGTAAGCTATGCTAAGATATAATGTACAAGGGTAAGATATACTCTGCTAATTTAGGCTATAAAATGCTATGCTAGGATATCATATAGATGTTTGGCTAGAAAACACTAAGCAATGCTTGACTAGGGTATAATAGGATAGTATAGGCTATACTTGTATAAGGTAGTTAATGCTTTGCTTGGTTATACTATGCTAGGCTATGATAAGCTATACTAGGCTATATAGGGCTATGCTATGCTATGCTAGGGTAGGCTAAAGTATAATAGGATAGGGACGGCTATGCTAGGTAATACTATGTTAGGCTACGATAAGCTAGCTAACCAAGGCAAAAATATGCTAAGCTATTATAGTCTAGGTTATAATATGATACGCTATAATATAATATGATGTTATTACAAAAACAAAAAAAAGCAAAACGGGGACCGACCGACCGACATACTGAGATGTAGAGTGGCTCGTGCCCTGACTCGCACGCGACTAAAAATCTGGTTTAGCTATCGCCAATTCTTTATTTCCAAGTTCTGTCATATATGTATATGGTATTTTTTGAGACGAAAGTCATTGATACCATTTTAGACTTCCGCTTTTTTTTGGTTCCGTTATATCGATGATATAATTTGATTGTGGGGAAATTTAAAAGGGGGTTCATCTTTTTCTTCCAAATCATATTAATATTGTCCCTTCAATTAAATCCACTCGAAATTAAAAGCAAAATGATTCGCCCAATTTTAGATTTCTTTACCAACGAACTCTTTGAAGTTTAAAATATTTCATATATCGTAAACATATAAATAACTCTTTCTCATATATTTATTTATATTCCTCTCATAATTATAAAGTTAAACATTCACTTTTCTTCCTCTATCTTTCTTCGTTGACTGCATTGTAAGCTCCGAGCTCTGAGATGAAGCTCTCTCAAAAATCTTCGAAATGGGCCATAAACAATGTTACCTTATCATTTCCTTCAAAACTGTCTAAAATCGGCGAGAAAATCTTTCTGCAGAAGCGTCCATCCCCTTCCTTTCATTAGCCAGAAACTGCCTTTGGTTTTACCTTATTATGAAGCTTTATTTCTTGTTTCCCTTTTCTCTTTCCCCCTTAAAAGTTTAAACATCTGTGCGGTTTTAAAATAGGGTTCAACCATTCATAAATTAATAATTAAAAATAGTGATATATGGTTGAATGTTTGGATTGTTCTAAAAATTATTATGATTTGTTTTGGGGAAAGAGGTGGGATACGTAAAAGTGTTATAGTACTAACTAGGGGTAGGTAGGAAAAAAAAACGACGAGAGAGGAAGGTACCAGATCATATATACTTGGAAGATCTTGGAGGGTCTGGTACCTAACATTGGCATCAAACTAAGCCCAAAGTACTTTTAACGATTTAAATCATTATAGGTCGACCAGAAATGAGCTAAATAAGATTATTTACAAGAGCAAAAGGGCGGCAGAAATTAATTTAGCTCAAAATAATAATGATGATCCAAGAAAATTCTTTAGCTATTATAGAATTAATAACAATCCTAACAGTGATAAAATAGGGCCTATTAGATCTGAAGGGGTTTTGAAAGAATTTGATGACGAAATAGTAGAGGATCTTAATGATCTTTTTTCTTCAGTATTTACACATGAGAATCGAGATAGATTAATTGATGATAATTCTAGGTCAAGTGAAGTAGTGGTAAATGCCATTAATGTCAACAGATAAATAATTAAAGGGCTTATATTGGAGCTAAATACTAGTAAGTCATCTTGCCCAGACAACATTTATTCTAGGTTACTCAAAGAAGGTGTAGATAGTATGGCAGTAGCTCTTGAGAAGTTATATACTAGATCACTAGAGTTTGGAGAAATACCTAATGCTTGGAAATTAGCGAATTTAGTGCCAATTTTTATTAAGGGAAGTAAAGAGGATCCGAATAACATTAGGCCAGTGAGCTTAACTTCTATCGTTTGTAAAATTCTTGAGAAGATAGTTAAGAAGGGGATTTCTGACCAAGTAGAGTGTGGTAGGTTAATAAAGGATGGGTTTAGAAGAGGTAGATCTTGTTTAGCAAATTTACTGGATTTTATGGATTATATTACTAAACAATTATATATGGGAGAGAATGTTGATGTAATTTACTTAGATTTTAGCTAAGCTTTTGACAAGGTTCCACATAGGAGACTAGCTCACAAATTAAAAATGCAGGGGATATGTGGTAAAGTTTTAAATTGGATAACTGAATGGTGGAAATACAGGAAACAGAGTTGTGCTGAATGGGGTGAGGTCACAGTGGAGGGACGTTATCAGTGGAGTACCTCAGGGATCCGTTCTAGGCCCTTTGATTCATAATTTATATAAATGATATTGGAGAGGCTGTAAATAGCAAAGTGTCCATTTTTGCTGATGACTCTAAATTGGCAGCTGTAGTCAAAGAAGTTGATGATAGCTTTAAAGTGCAGAATGACTTAAATAAGTTATTAGCTTAAGCTCAGAAGTGGCAGAAGACTTTTAACCTTTAAAAGTGCAAAGTTCTTAACATTGGAAGCGATAATAGGGAATTTGGCTATAAAATGGATGGCTAAAATGGATGGATGGCTGAATTCAGTTGAGGATGAGAAGGACTTAGGAGTAGTAGTAGATTGGTCACTGAGAGATTGCGGGTTATTTTTCTTATATTCAAATCATCAAATTTAGTCCCGAGGCCATGTTGGATGCAAGATTTGTTAAAATCGACAGCGATGGCTGCTTGATTAAACTTGCGCTGCAGTTTTTTAACTTTTTCAAGGACTTTCTTTTCAGAAAGCGAAAGATGAGAAAAAAAAATGTTTATAGTCCAAAAACATATTCTTATATTAGATAATCAGGCATATATAAAACCCAGTTTTGTAAATATTTTCATTCTGTGCCCAGAAGATGATGACCTTTGCAAAGGTTAAAAGACGTCTCGGCTAATAATGATATGCCACTTGCCAGCATTTTTTCCCCACCTTTGGCTTTCTGAAAAGAAAGTCTTTGAAAAGGTTAAAAAGCTGCAGCGCAAGCTTAATCAAGCAGCCATCGCTGTCGATTTTAACAAATCATATATATATATATATATATATATATATATATATATATATATATATATATATATATATATATATATATCAGGGTGGTCCAAAAATATATGCAAAAAATTGAAATTAGTTGGAAATGTTCTCCACATGGCTGAAATTATGCTATAAGATATTAAAAGAGCTGATGCAAAATATTGACTAAATTGGTGAATATTTAGAGGTCGCGATGTGTCTCCATATTTTTAAATTTCAGTCAAAATATTTGAACTTTTTAATAGTAGGCATTTATTGGTTGTTAATTATATACTATCATATATTTGTCATTGATAACTCATTCCTTATGAATTACAATAATTCGCAAAAAAATCAAGATATTGCATTATATGAAAAGTGGAATGACATTCACATACTCGGCGTATGATGCAATAATTGTTATTTCAGCTTGTTGATTTCTGAGCCCATTTGTAAAGTGATGACGCAATAACGCCGCCTCGTTTCAAATTGTGATGAAATCGCACCATTTCCTATATAAGTCAGCGAGGATTGATTAATTGTTCATTAGTAGTTTGACTTTTAACAATTGATGTAATACAAGTGAATACAAGGGCTGGTTTATGCAAGTATATATATATAACTATTTAGGTAAGTAATATACGTTTTTATCCAGTGCATAGATAATTTGCAGTTTTTTTATCAATATTAGACTTACTTAAAGAATATTAGAATTATATGTTAACACACTTTATGTTCATATTTTTATTCACAATATATATATATATATATATATATATATATATATATATATATATATATATATATATATATATATATATATATATATAGAGAGAGAGAGAGAGAGAGAGAGAGAGAGATAATTATACATATATATATATATATATATATATATATATATATATATATATTTTAACTAAGCATGACTTCCGTATTTTTTAAAAAACACAGGAGCCTATTTATTTATGTCAAATGAAAAGCTTATTCTTTCATGAATATTGAATATTTAGATATTTTAGAGTATAAAAAAAATATCTTCTAAGTATAACTAAATGGAGGGAAACCGTGAGCTCACTCAGCAACAATAAATTTTTATTTCTGTTGTTTCAGATTATGGCTGGAAGTACTCGTTCATCTGCGGCAGTCTGGCTTTTAGGACATCCTACTAGTGAGCTTTCATATGCAAGACTACCAGCATGTGGTAATGTGCTTCGTATTGTTCAGTACCACCATCAAGTGGAGTCAATGACTTTGACACAAAGTTACAACCTCGCTTGCAAAAAAGTCATAAAAGTATGGGAAAGAGCCCGAATTCCCACACAACGAATAGACTCTTGCGTTAGGAAACTTTCAAGGTTGTTTGAAGAATACCTTTCTATGAAGAAGAATTGCAAAACCAAACTGTACTCTTTCCAAAATTTTTCACATAGCCACAAAAATTGCTTTAAATGTGGTAAAAAATGAAGAAGACCGCCAATTTCTGTTGATGCAGAGAGAGAACATTTTCTACTGCAGTATGTCGTGCTGTGATAAGATTACTTCAGCCAAGGAATCCCGCAAAAGATATCGACATGAGAAGGCTTACAATACAAAGAAAAAGTATATACTTCTAAAAATCAAGCAGAGGCTGCTGCTCATGCAGATTTCGAGTCATCATCATCTGAAGGAGAAAGTTTAATTGCTGCATACAAAGAGTTTTATCCACCTTCTTCAACTAGAAAAAAGAATGCACAATGTAGTAGTTCAAATTCAAAAAATATCTTTACAACTTCAGGTGTGGTTGCTGTTCTTGATCGTGGAAATATTACGGATAGAAAAGCAACAATGGTTGCTGGATCAATAGCACAAGCCTTGGGTCAGGATATTGCAGCTATGACCCTTTCCAGGAGTTCTATACGACGTTCCAGAAAGCAAGTAAGAGAGGAAACATACACTGAAGACAAAGCTTCATTCTCTGTTGAAGGAGCGATCCTTCTTCACTGGGATGGAAAACTACTACCTGCTATTGAGGGGTCAAAGGAAACAGTAGAACGAATTGCAATAATAGTTTCTGTAAATAAAATGGAAAAACTTCTTGGTGTGCCAAAAATAACACGAGCAACAGGATAAGAACAGTATATGGCATGCATTTCATCAATTAATAACTGGGAATCTTCGTGACGAAGTACAAGGCCTTGTATTCGACACGACTGCATCAAATACAGGCCTACAAAAAGGAGCCTGTACCATAATTGAGAAAGTATTAGGAAGGGAGCTTGTTTAGATTGCGTGCCGTCATCATATTTTCGAAAATATATTGTCATGTGCTGACAATATTTTACTTGGGCCTACAAGTAAAATAAAGAACAATGGTCGTCACTTAAAAAGGATTCTTTTTTAGAGGCGGATAGCAATTTATTCGTCAATCAAGTAATGCATAATCTTCGAGGAGAAATGGTTCTATATTTTCAGGAAGCTTTGAAATCTCGTCAGTTGCGGGACGATTATGAAGAATTGCTGCGACTCACTCTCATCTTTCTTGCGGGCATTGATAAGACAGAAGTTACATTAAGAGCCCCAGGAGAGACTCATTATGCACGTTGGATGGCTAAAGTTATATATTTCCTGAAAATATACTTGTTTAAGCATCAATTGAAACTAACGGAACGTGAAAAGGCCAATATTGCACAGTGCTCCCATTTTATTGCTTTGGTCTACTCGCGTTTTTAGAATGAAACCCATTTTGGAATTAATGCTCTTTTAAATGACATTCTGCTTCTTAAAACTTTGCAAAAGTACCCAAATCAGACAATATCTAAGGAAGCAACCACAGTCCTTCACAGACACCTTTGGTATCTTGGAGAACATCTTGTTGGTCTTGCATTTTCCGATCATAGAATTAATGCTGAGACCAAACAGAAGATGGTCTCCAATCTCCAACGTAATGAAAACACAAAAGTTGTTCGCCGATCGAATCTTACAAAAAACATCGAGGATTTGGACTTGCATGAACTGGTAACTCAAAAAACTAAACTAATCTTCATTCTCCTAATGAAAGATGGATACAAGTTTGCAGAGGATACATTCCTGAAGACTAACCCAAGTTCATGGGAAGAGAATACGTGCTTTCAAGAATTTCAACGTCAAGCAATTAACTTAATGGTTGTTAATGATCCAGCAGAAAGAGGTATTGCACTTATCAAATCGTATAATAAATCTCTAACAAAAGATGAAGAACAGAAACAGTTGCTTCTCAGACTTGTGGCAAAACATCACGATTTCAAAAAGAAATCGTTTGCCATTTAACTATTTTCTTTTCACTTTAATATAAATATTTTTTTTAAAAATTGTCTTTCAATACCAAGATCTGTTTTAAATAAACTAGTATTTCCCAAAATTAATTTACCAGCAGACTGTTAAGTTAAGATCCATATAGCGACCAGTAAATATTGTTCGATTTTGATGAAATTGAGTATGTGATCTACTGTTCAATGTGGTAATACAATCAGGCATGTGGAGATAAAAACCTAAAATATTTTTTGGGGGGATCACCCTAATATATAGATATATATATATATATATATATATATATATATATATATATATATATATATATATGTATATGGGTTTGTGTGAGAGAGATTATCACATAACCTGTTATAAAGAAAAAGGACAAAAAAGTCAAAGGTCATTATTTTTTAGGATGATGGCAATTTTTTTTTTTCATCAAAATCTGATGGCTTAGGATTGGTGGACTGAACACGTTGCCAAGCAACGCACCACTGAAGATTTATGTGCATATATAGATTCCCGGTCTTATGTATCTGTCACAATATGGATATATATATATATATATATATATATATATATATATATATATATATATATATATATATATATATAAAAAGAACTCAATGGCGAGTTATGGTTTATGATAATGAAACCCCTGTATAGGAGCCATTTAATTTACGAGACTAGTAGTATACTGAGAATGCGATTGTTACAAAAGTCTATAAATAGCGTACAGATCAGGAAAAAAGAAGAAGAAAAGAACACAAAGGATCACAAAACTGGGGAAAAAGGTCATTAATCAAGGCGTGTGTGTCTATAATCGTTGACTAAGCTGTTTACGATGAGGTTGCGGGAATGGAGGCTACATTTCATTTGCCCATTTGTACACTATTTATAGGCTCTTGTAACAATCGCATTCTCAGTATAAGACTGAAGAGGGTATGATAAACTACATACCGAAACTAGTGTCGTAAATTAAATTTTTTGCTCCTATACAGTGGTTTCATTATCATATGTATACGAGGGGCAGTCAATAAGTTTTGCGAATCGGTAGGGCAAAACAGAGGGACGGGGATGGCTATTTGTGGGGGTGTTAGGACAATTTATGACAAGTCAGGAACTGCAGCCGCACGCTCCTGCCTCGTTTATTTAAGAAGCAGTAGCTGATGGCCGATCGTCAGTCACAAATTTGTCAACAATGGAGAAATTGAGCAAGCACCGCGCAGTGATCAAATTTTTGACCAAAGAAGGCAAGAATGCAAAAGAGATCCATAAACGCATTGTTGCAGTGTACACCGACACCGCCCCTTACTATGCAACCATTGCTCGCTGAAATATGGAGTTTCGCCATGGTCGTGAGTCACTTGAAGATGAACCCGGTCCAGGACGCCCGTCAGACGTGACCAACGAGGACAATATGGCCCGTGTGGAAAGGATGATCCTCGAAAATCGACGGGTGAAGGTCAAAGAAATCGAGCGAGAACTTGGAATATCACATGCAAGTGTTATCAACATCATCCACGACAATTTGGTCATGACCAAGGTCTCTGCTGGTTGGATCCCTAGAAACCTCACGCCCCTGATCGACTTCAACGTCGTCAAAGTCCACAAGGCCAGAAATGCACAAGCTGCCCTGCACGAGTGCGGATTCGAGGAGTTCAACCATCCCCCCTACAGTCTAGATCTGGCCCCTAGCGACTACTCTTTTTTCCGCCAGCTTAAAGCTGCACTGCGTAGACGCCGGTTTGAGGACTTTGAAGATGTCCAGCTCGCCGTCCAGGAGTGGATTGAACAGCAGTCGGGAGATTTCTGGTTGTCGGGAATTCGAATCCTCAGGGACAAGTGGCGCAAGTGCATTGATTCGAGGGTAGTTATATTGAAAAAATTTTATAACACTTTTCCTCATATCTCGTTTCCTTATATCCGAATTGCAAAACTTATTCACCGCCCCTCGTATATATATATATATATATATATATATATATATATATATATATATATATATATATATATATATATATATATATATATATATATACACACAATTCCATATACTAGCAAGGACATTCCCTGAAGTTGAATTCATGGGAGTGTATTCTAATAGGTGGTTTAGTTATTTGTGTGACCTTTTCACACACACACACACGCACAATACTGAGAGGGCGGAGGTCCCTGTTTTTGGTTTAATTTTAGTATATATCCCCCCAACAGGATTGGATTGACGGTTGTGTATGAAAGCTGCTACTCGCCTTTTAGGGTGTAGGCAGGTACGTAGGCAAATCTTATCAATATCAAATCACCTCCAGTGGAGGAAAAGATAAACGCAGTCCAATTAAAAAGAACAATAGGCTGCATTTCTGTCAAGACGGGTTGAAAAATAATTATCAAAGTAGTGAAAGGTGGGGTTAGGGGTTGTAGATACTTGTGAAAGAGAGAAGGTGAGACTTTTCAATGGAAAAAGAGGACGTGTCGTGCTAGGAATAGTCCGTAACTCTCGCGAATCTCCAATTGCGTGTAGGTTCCTAGGGAGGAAAACACAATAGTGATTATCTGTGAAAGTTACAGTCGTGAGCAGATGCTCGCATACAATCGTTTTCTACCCCTAGTTCCCAAAATTCTTTTTAACCATTGGCAAAATAGTGGGTGTGATTGATTCTTTTATTCACAATGAGTTAAAGGGTAGGAGGGTTTCTACTAAATTTGAATTCTTATTTGGTTACTTGCTTCAAAAATATACTAAAACAAGATTTCGAATATTTGGGGTGGGGAAACTTAACTTTGAAATTACTAAATATGGTTGCATAAAATGGAAAAGTAGAAATGATTGCATTGGAACCCAAATACATAATTTTGGATTAATCTAGGCAACAACCTCCGAGGACATCATTCCGAATTAATGACCCACAGGAAATTTCAATTCAATAAGATTATCCTCTCAAAATTATCAATTATCACTAGGCAACAAATTTGAACTTTTTGTTTGTTACAGACATGTGAATAAGTGTTTCTAATTAGTTAGAGGGCGCTGAATCTGAATTTGAAAACCAAAATTCTCTATCACGTCTAGATTTTGTGTAATGACCTCACCCCCCTTTCGCTATTTGTTCCGATTAATAAATAAAAAAATCTTTTCATTTTGTAATTTTGTAATTTTTTAAGCAAAAATATTTTAAAAGTGGGTGACCTTCCTTCTTTATTCTGGCTTAGGACAGACAGTGTACATCACTTGCGAAGTTACCCCCTCCTCCCTCCCAAGTTATTAAGATTTTATTGTATTGATTAAGTTTGTTATGCACCTAAAGTTTAAAGAAACTTTGCTGTATCCTTCTCGTTTTAATTTTGTGAGACATCAAAGTATATTTTTGTAAAGATCAGCAATAATCCCCCATCATATTGGGATTAAATTTTCCTTTGTACCTCGTCTCCATAACCAAAATTTGTTGATGAAAACGTTCACCTAGTTCATCACTAACCGCTCCCAGACTTTCAGGAAAAATATCGAGATGAGAATGCAGAAAATGCATTTTAAGTGACATTCTACATTCTACATCCGAACTTTCCATAGGCCTCCAGCATATTGTTTACTATTTCTCGGTAATTTGGAGATTTAAAATTGCCGAGAAAGTTTTCAATGACTTCCACAAAGGATGTCCATGTTTCGCGTTCCTTTTCATTCAAGCACAAAATGAAGGAATCATCAGAAACCCAAACAACTCTGCAAATTTGTGGTCCAGTGAAAACTCCAGCTTCTATTTTTGCATCAGTTAATAATCTTTTGAATTTCTTTTTCAAATATTGAAAGCCTTCACTTCTTTGATCCATACCATTTACAAATTTTTTCATTAACCCTAATTTAATGTGAAGATGTGGAAGATGAACTTTTGGGGGATCTACTAGAGCATCATGCTTAACATTATGTTTGCCAACAATGTGTTCTTCTCTGGCTGGCCATTCTCGCTTTTTATAGTGATTTTTATCATCTCTGCTATCCCATAGACATAAAAAGCACATGTACTTTGTGTATCCCAACTGTAACCGAAGAAGAAGCGATGGGCAATTTGGATAAACAAATTTAGATTTGTTTTTCTTGGAAAATCCAGCCACATTTGTTAGGCAAAAATAACAATCATCAAAGTGATTTGAGTGCTCACACCATATCATGCGAACAGCAAATGGCATTGCCTTCCTCTTCCCATTTAACCAAGCTGTCAAAATTGTGTTATACTGCGTGGAGCAAATATGGGGAGGCCCAATCTAAATCCTGGTCCCCTACTTTGCATCCAAAATAGTATTTGTATGCTTGCTTCATCGTTACTTCTGTTTCTATTTTTCTCTGTTGTGCCACTGGTGTGAATTGCCCACAAACATAAATAAACATGTTGGGGCTGTTTACACATCTGTGTCTAGAACTTGAAGCCATGACAAGATTTCAAATACTAACCTGAGCAAGCAAACGATACACAATGTGAGATCCTTATCAGAGCAAAATTTTGATAAACGTGTCACCTTCTTTACGAGTTACCAGTTATCAGTAGTAGAAAATTTATCACAAATAAGTATGTATTAGTCTGAAAATCTGAAAAAATCTGAAACCTTCCCCCCCCCCCCAGTAATTAGAATTCAATGATATTTGAGCTTCAATATAGTCTACTTTATATATATTAAAAATTTTATTATATATTAAATATATATATTATTTATTAATATATATTATTATATATAAAAATTATATATATTAAATATATTAAAAATTGCAGATTAGGACAATATTGAGCAAAAGTGTGAAATGGCTTGAAAAGGAAAATTCAAATTACACAAAATTTAGACGTGATATACAAATTCTAAAGACAATTTTGTAATCAACGCCCCCAAATCATCTAGAATCATCTATTTTCTGCTCCGTAACAAAATTCGTGTAACACAATGTTATAGTTGATGATCCCCAAGAAACTTATTGCTATATTTAAAAAATATTCGGTAAAATAACTTTGATTAAAGAACAAAAATTTAAAAAACAAATTATACAAAAACAATTATACCCACCAAAAAGTAAAATATCAATTCAAGAGTTAAAAAGAAGAAATATGATGGCAGAAATTTTCAAATCCACTCTAACACAATCAATCCTGCTACCTAGGTTAGGTTATTTGAACTAACCTAAGCTAACGAATATTATCCTAATCAAATTGAATCTTAAGTAGCATTTTTACTTTATTTTTATCTTAAACTCATTATCAATTATTATTACTTATTTAAAAAATTCAATCCTACGCAATGACCCCCAAAAGATTATTCCCTAGATACTGACCCCCAAAAGATTATTCCCTAGATACTGACCCCCTAAAAAAAACTCAATCCCAGATAATGACCTCTAACATGGAGGTCGTTCTCAAGGATTCATCCAGTATTTACTTTGGAGAGAGAGAATAAAGAAACAAAGAAAGATACCCCAATTGACGAATCATTATTACCTTTAGAATAAAGAATATGTGAATGGAGAAACATAGGAAATTTCGTAATTTTTTTACTTCCGGAAACGAAAGTGGGAATTGTAAATAGACATACATTCCTTTTAATTTAGTTTCCTTGTTATATTAATGTAAGTTGCTAGTAGTAGTAATAATGATTTGGGTTAATTAATTTTTAATAAGTGGTCGTCGTTGCGTTTTGGGGACGTGTGTTGTTCCGAGTGACCACCTAGTACAACTCCTGGAGTACCGAGAAGCATCTTTTTCTTGCAGCTACTAAGACTCAGTGACAAGACGCAAATACAGATCCCGTTAAAAATCTACTAAAAATTCCGAAAGTTGTCAAGTTTTGGTTCATACAGCGTGCAAAGCTGTATGATAATAAATCAGCTATTTTGGTCTAAGTTCCATAAATATTAATGGATAAATAAGCCATTATCTCGCTCCAAGATCAAGAATAATCACCATTTCAGAGGCTAAGTATATATTTAGCTGTCATTTATTAATAATAGCTACCTATTAGGATACTTTAGGCACATTATACTTATACACTGTGAATGGGATATTTAATATCTACCTTATATTAGAGCAAGTAAGTAGGGGTTTTTACTCTTTTACTAAGTTTATATTACAGCAATTATTTTCATTTAAAATTTAATTTAATATTTCTTCTCACAATTTCTTGTTCAAATTGTTCCCAATAACCAAGTTCTTAATTAAAAATTAAACAGGAAGTTCGCGATAAGAGCGAAATAAACACTAAAGAGGAAAATGAATAATCAACAAAAGTTGAAGAAGATTGCAACAAGATCGTAAAAACCGAAACAAAAATCTTTGAAATTTTTACATTATTTTATATCCCTTAAAGTCACTTTGGTCTAGAGTGGCAATGCAAATATTCAGCTTAGACTTTTGGGAATTTTCTCAGGTGTTTGTTATGAATGTGGAGAAAAGGTAGGATGACTTATGTTAAAATTTTAGGTGGAGGGATGTTAGAGGTCTCAATATGACCTAGCGTAAGCTAAACTAACTTAACCTCACCAGGCCTGGGTTAGTTTGTTACAATTTTCAGTTTTTATCTTGCATCGCAAATGTAAAATGGCAAATATGTGAAATGAAGAACGGGCAAATATTTTCAATTGCTGTGTAGGTAATTTTAAGTGATCCAAAAGGAAGTAATAGGCAAAGATATTTTCCAATATAACCAGGAAATTGAAGTAAGCTTGTAAAGGCTACCAAAAATTAAATGACTTCATTTATCTTCACGTAAAACTGATTTTAAATGGGCTTTAGATTTTAGACTAGTCAATCAGTTCAATATTCAACTTAATCTAACTAGGGGGAGGATAACTTGGGTCAGGTTAGTTGTTATCTACAAAATCAATACAAATCTGGGGAATACAATGACAATTTCATTTCCTGCTCATTTCTTGATGAGTGTTTTTCACAACATATGGAGAGGGAGAGTAAAAGAAACCACAACTGGTACAAATTTCTTATTACTGACATTTGGTTCCTTTGGAACCTTGTACCATTTCTGGTTTCTCTTATTCTCCTTCTATATGCTTATTTCTGTTATATCACTTCTTATACAAAATTCTCTTCTGTAAATAGAATTCAGCTATTTATCTCTGGCTAAATAATAAACAGGCAAAGGACAGATATGTCATTTATTTAAGGGGAAGAATTGAGCGCGAATGTGATAATAGTCTCCCAAACCTGCCCTATTGAACCATCTAACTGGGATCGCGTGACTGAGCTTCTTTCACAGAGTCGATTAGATCTTAGGGAAGAGTAGCCGCCCCAGCCAAGCATTAACATGTCCACACTACTTTGCTATTCGAAAACACTCGAAATCTCGCAAAACCGCTGTAAATTTGGATAATTTTTATATTCTATCTTCAACAATGACATATTTAACCTTTATATTCCTTTTTCCTTTATAAATTAAAAAGTTCACTTAAAAAGATTATTCATCTGCAACTCCTTTTCCATTGTCCATGCATGTATAGATATAATTTTATATTTTGCATTCTATTTTTATGTAACCGAGATACATTTCCGTTTTACAGCATCTTGATAATGATGCTGGGCATCAAAACGTTGACTGTACTATAAAGCTGAATATTGGCACATGGTCTTCATCTTCTTGTCTAAAAGCAGACTTTACAGAACTCTTATATCAAATGTATAGAAAGGAGGTGGTTTAATTGCCCAAAACCTAGTGAGCTGAATATCAAATTGCGAAAACAGAAGGGGAGAATGTTATTATACTTTTTTTAGTAAATGGGTTATGAGGGGATGGGTGGTATAAGCAATGTTGATATTTTTCTTCAGTTAAAAATTAGTACGTCATCATGACTCAGTCACAGGAATTTTCTAGTAACAACAAAATACTTTGGAAAATAAACTGTTTAAATAGGCAAATGGTCCAGGTGGGTTTGTTTGGAAATGCCAAAATAAAATTTGAAAACGCTTTAATTAAAAACACAATCTATATAAGAACTGGATCCTTTTGGGGCAATCAAGCCTTTAAATAATGCAGTGGCTTCATGATATGTATAAATGGCGTGAAAAAATGAAATCAGAACAGCAAGCTGGCAAATGGCTTTTAGGGATGATGTTCAATAGCTAAACCTTTGAGAGTGGGGATGATAAAATATTAGCTTGAGATGATGCTAAAGGGGTCCATATTCATGAAGGATTATGTTTTTAAGTTTAAATGTAATTGGTTTATCGAAATATTTGGCATGGTGATGTGTAACCACCTCTGAACAATTTTAAGTTGTTTATACATGGAAATTTTTCATCCAAATTACTTACCGGTCCCTTCCATATAATTTACTTGAGAATCAGAACACACAATAAAACTTAAAATTTTTTGAATGCACATATTATTTGTAGAGGTTTAAGTTTAAAATTTTATGTGCGTTGAAAGGTGACTAATATATTGTCGTACACGCAATTTTACACAAATCAGCACACGAGTCTAAAATGCGTAAGACAGAAAGAACCCGCGATCGGCTTCTTTTGAGGTCACTTCCGTTCGATAACACGGCCTATAGTGAGCCTAATCGTATGAACGAGAAATTCCGCAACATGATGTGAAGCTTTAAATTCACATCCGGCGCCCCTCTATATAGATCAAGCAAAATCCCCTGTAACTTTCACTCCGGGGCTATGTATATTAAAGTATTGGCCTGGGGAAATTTGTGTTTTGCTAAAAAGAGACGTCGCAGGCTCTGATTGCTGGCGGAATGTAGGCGGGAATTAAGTTGGAATAATTGTTAAATATTAAATAAAACATCCATTGTCTTCTAAATAATTCTCTACTTAAAATAGATCCGGCCATATTTTTTGTAATATGACCCAGTGCCCTGATTGCTTGCATTTATCCTTACGAGTGTCTATTTTGTCTCTCTTTAAAGTTTCGTTCTCTCGGCCTCCCATACCTCAAGAGCGCGAAGACAAGAAAAGAGAAAAAATGAAACAAACAAGGAAAGTTCTCTCGAGCTCAGCTTCCTCTCCGGCAAATACTCCCTACTTTCGAGGCTGACTGTGGTTACTGGAATACAGGTTGTATTTTCCGTCATAACTTCGAACAAGCCGAGTACGAATTGGCATTAAATACGAACCCAACCCGGGCTGATGGAGAGTACTCGAGCTCAGTGCTCTCCCCTCGTGCTCCTCTCGAGCAGCCGAATCCTTGGGTGGCAGATCCACCCGGAATTATTGTCAGTCGTGTGCGGTAGTGTGCGTATACCTTGATTTATCTTTCATTTTCAGTATTTTATTTTTGTTTGTACATTAGTAAAGTTTATTTTATTTTGCCCAGTTTGATATATAGAACCTTCTAGATATTTAAATTAATTCTGTCCAGTATAATTAATCACTCTTAGAGATTTATTGGAACCCAAAGTTCAATTGAAGTATTCGAGGCAAGGCTCAACTGCAGAGTTGCCCTCCGTGCTATCCGCCAACCTTTCCGAGACACGGAAAGCAAACGGTGTTCAGAAGATCTAACCTGACCTACGACAATCAACTTTCATCTCTATTTATTTAAGATCTTAAAAATTCTGTATCCACCCAGAGTATTTCGACCGAAAACTAAAAGTCATATTTAAAATAGGCAAAAATCATAAATAACCAGACTTCTTGCCTTTACATTAATAACCGCCATAACACTTTTTTCATGAGAATAACGCTTACGAATTCCCGACCAGTTAGGTTAATCTTACCCTATTTCGAAAGTTTCGAGCACATTCCTAATCTTCCCTAATATATTAAAGTTAATTTAATTTTTAAACCAGGTTCTTCTATTGAAATATTATTAAGAAAAAGGCTACTCACAGCCACTCTATGGTTGACATACCGCATTACTTATAAAAATATTTAAAAAGCATATGTAGCTAAAAAAACGCAAGGGAATCGAACATTGAATAATACAGCAGAAATTCCAGACAAGAAAAAGCTCTGGATCTAACGCTCTTTTAGTCCATTGCTCGGAATACGACCACCAAATGGATTCGGATTTCGGTCCTGGACGAGATACCTCGTCCGAAAAACGAGAGCCTTGGTCCTATATCTGAGATCCCTTGACCAGATAATGAAATCAAAGTAAAAATCGAAATGAAAATCACTGGTGAGCCCGAGATAACCAGGGACCCTGCTCGTTTGGAGGGGAATCAGCTCATGATATACTTGATTTTTAGTCGCGGGCGACTCTACATGTCACTATATAGGGCGGTTGGTCGGTCACCGCTTTGCTTCTTTTTTTTTTTTTTTTTTTTGGGGGGGGGTAATAATATTATAACTATTCAGTTGATTCTAACGAGATCTGAAACCTTTATGTTGTTCCATTCTCTTTCGAGTGATATACTTACCGAAGTCCTCCCAAGGTTACCTGTGGAATTATTTAGTAATAACTTCATAACTATTTAGTTGATTCTAACCAAATTTGAAACTGTTATGTTGTTTTACATTCTCTTTCGAATGATATCATTGTCAAGGTCTTCCCAAGGTTAGTCCTGGAATCATTAACAGTTTTGAAGGTAGTAAGGTCATAAATCAAAGTAATTTAAAGCACGCAATTTTTGGTCAGCAGACCTTGTTTGATACCAACCAGCAATCAAGTAGGAAGCTTCACGGGCGGCTCGCTCAGAGTCAGGGCCATGTGGATACAACTAATCATAGGAGGATTCATTGGGAAAGTTTAGAAGAGTATGTCTCGTGATGTGAAGACGGGAGAGGAAAACAACAGTAATTTGTGATTGACTTTGTATATGTAAAAATATGGATACGATCTACTTTTGCCCCTGCCGAGCTAAGTACAAAGCATACACCAATCGGTAGTTACATCTCTCTATGCGCTGACCATCGTGCCTTCTCCTCTTTTGATTGAACCCGACACCTTTACGCTGGAAGACCAACTCCATCTCCAGTAGGCCAACGACAGCTCTACTAGATTGAAATAATGGCGGAATCATGTTAACCGAAAACTACATTGAGAGAAACATTGTGAAGTTAGCCATAATAAAATATACGAATATTAAACCTTGAGGGAAGGAACGTTATTATACATTTGATGTAAAATCAGTTTTAAATTGATAAACGATTTGAATAAAACAAACCTAAACCTTTATATATGTCTACCAGGCAATGGCTTCGCCACTTCCTCCTACGGGGGAGCTTGTGCTTCGCTACTAAGACTAAAATTTAAAATCTAGAAAAAAGCGGCCATGGTTAGATTTTTATAAATTTTCTGAACTTTGCCAGTTAAAATAACTTTAAAAAGGAACTCTAAACTAAATTTTATGAACTTCACCATTTGTAATTCTTTGGATTTTAAAAAATTCACAAAATTTCGATACCTATATTTATTTCTGAACTTCACCATTTTGTTTTTTGATATTATAAAAGAATTATTAGAAATAACTTTGATAAAAAAACATAAGTCATAACCAAACTAAGACGAAATTATTATTCAAATACTCAAAGAAATCCCCTTCTTAAATTATAGAATTAGTGATGATGATAATGATACGTATTTGGCAGAGCTCTCAATGAACAGAAACAATACAGTAAGCAAATGCACATCACGTACAACACACTCACTGCCAAGTGTATAAAACCTTACCTAGGTGAAAGCATTCTCACACTTCTTTGTTCATATTAACGATGGCATGTTCTCTCGGTATAGACTAGTTCCCGAGGATAACGGGGCTTACTTATACTAGTCCTTTTTCCCTTCAAATGCTTTTGGCCTCGAAGAAATGCATAGGTTCTCTCCTGTAACGTATATACCACTTCTCTTTAGTTCACCCCTTTCTATCCTCTTTTCAATTCTTCCCTCTAAAAGCCCTCGTTTGTTTTAATTTCCTATTTTTCAAGATATTCAAAACCATCTAATCCGTCTCAAAAAACAATACCAGGGTGGAAAAGTCCCATTGATCCATACCCCCATCAGTTCCGATATTTTAATTGCATAAGAACCAGCGACCAGGTTTTATCTTATGGTTGTGGCAGTCCAACCTCGAGAGCCAATAAAGCGATTTTACACAGCGCATTTGATTCTCCCTCTGTGGCATTTTCTCGTGTCCTGAATTTAATTTATGCCTTTCTTATTTTGCCAGATTTCTTCACCAATCCTATGATTATTTTTTTATAGCCGAATATCAATTCCTTTCAACGGGGCGGTGTTTTTCTAATGGACTCGGCCTTTTATACCGGACACCGAGGTGCCTTTTTTGTAAATGATCCATCCGTCTCCCCCTCCAGTTACAAAGGCTTATAGAACCCCGTTTCGTTCCATGAAGTTAAGGAGGACAGTTGGAATCCACAGATTAATCGACCATTGAAACGATAAAAGTAAAAACTTTGGACATAATTTTTGAGCGCACATCTGTTTCCCCGTAAACATTCACCCCTTATTTGTTTACCTATATATTTTCCCCCCAAATTGTAAATCAAATCGTACTCTAACGTCTCGTTCTATTCCGAATTTCGACCCTTCTAGTTATAAATTCCAGGTGGGTTGAGTGATTAACCCCTTTGTAGAATTGGGCGTGACGCATTTTGCTTTATATGGGCGTAGACTTAGTGAAAGTGTGGGTGGGCTCGTATTTCTGTCCAGTTGTGAATGAATCATCGTTAATATACATTCCCGCCAAATTGAAGAACTATATAGCTACTCTTTCACTCACGCTGGGCCAAGAAATTCTTACCTTTTAAAAGGTTGAACTCAGAAACTCTGCTAAATCCTCTCTTGTGATTGGTTAAAGTGAGGCTAAAAAATTTATTTATTTACGTCGAATGTTCTCTTCGGGGACACATTTCCATCCTTGCGTGCACCTGTTCGCCTGTGGGTGGACTATTATACCGTGCAAGACTCATGCCAGGAAGGAAATCGAATCTCATAATTTATCGCTCATAAAGTCATAACTTGAGAAATTTGAATTATTTGTACGGCAATTATTATTTATCATTATCTAAAAATAGATTGGTAAAGAAAGTGGTGAAGTATGGATATATGAAAATATGCTAAAATGCATATCTCAAGTAGACATTTTGGGGCGTCAGGAAGGAAAAGAGGCTAACTATCTCTAACTAGACCCGTCCGTAAGGTAGATTCCTTTTTCGAGGAATAACCCAGAAAATCGGAAAATAACTTTTAGCAAGGCGAATTTAGTGACTTTTAATTCAATGGGTAGTTGTCGAATTAATTAACTGATTCGTAATTTTTACGCGTATAAATCTTTATATTAATTAGAGAAAATCTCAAGCGTTTCGCTAAAAAGTAAAAATTGCATATCATTTTGGGGATATGTAAAATATTATTAGCCTGCCGAACTTTCTTACTATGAGTCGACCAATCATTTCAACCTGCAGATTCTCATATTTGGGGGCAAGACAGGATCATCGAAGATATGATCTCATGTAAGGTGTCCCTAAAGTTTAATTTTGCATGTTGAGAACAGCTCCAAATCTGTCACAGAATGTCAGCGAGGTCATGGAAAGAATGCAACCAACTCTCTCTTTTTCGAAGCTTGTCCCGACGTACGCTTTGGAAAGATGAACGTCTACTTACTGTATTTATAAGGATGTTCACATGTGCATTCAGACGACACCTATCGGATCAAAACATTCATATGATCACCGTTGCTCTTTCACGGACTGCAATAAATTAGGAGGCATATTCTAGAAGATAGTGTTACGCTTACAAAAGATAAAGAAAAACGAGTACTTTTGAAAAAATGAAATAGTATTGCATTTTTATTCATTTTAATTTTAGTGTTGCAAATATTTGTTGGCACGCGATCAGAGAGGACCGAAATTATGTATGCACCGTCTGGTTCAGCGTCATTCGGGAATTTCAGCATTCTGGTTTAGAGACTTTCGAACAAGTCACATTCTGATTTAGAGTTACATGTGTTTGTCAACATTTCGATTTTTGTTCCACGGTTATGTTAACATTCTGATTTAGAGGTACATGGGTATGTCAACATTTCAATTTTTTGCTCCTCGGTTATATCAACATTCTGATTTAATTACATGTGGTTTTTAACATTCTGATTTTTTGCTTCGCGGTTGCCAACATTCTGATTTAGTTACATGTGGTTTTTACATTCCTATTTTTTGCTTCGCGGTTATGTCAACATTTTGATTTAGTTACATGTGGTGTCTAACATTCCGATTTTTCGCTTCGCGGTTATGTCAACATTCTGATTTAGTTACATGTGGTTTTAACATTCCGATTTTTTTCTCCACGAGTATTTCAACATTCTTATTTAGTTACATGGGTATGTCAAGATTCTGATTTTATGCTCACCAGTTATGTCAACATTTTGATTTAGACTTACATGGGTATGTCGATATTAATATTTTTTGTTACATGATGATGTCAACATTCTAATAATTTAATTTTACATATGTTTGTCAACCCCTGATTTGGTGCTACATGAGTATCAAAATTCAGATGTAGTGTTACAAGACTATGTCAAAATTCTGGTTTGCGTAACTTGAGCTCAACATTCTTTCTGTCTCAGCGAATTAGAAGTATTCAATATTCTGTTACTTGAATATGTCAGCCTTCTACTTTCACGTTACTTGTCCATGTTAACACTTTGATACAGCGTTACGCTGTATTTTCTAGAACAAAATTTAAATTTCTACAAATACTAATGTAGGTCAAAAAATTATAATGTCATGAAAAAGTTAATTTATTTTTATATTTTAATTAAAAGATGTAAACTTTCATATGCTCTATATTCATTACACATAAAGTAAAATATTTCAAATCTTTTTATGTTTTACTGTTAAAGATTGCGTTCTATATAGCTCATGGAAATCAAAGTTTCAGAATCTCAACTTCAGAACAGTATATTCATTTATAGACTCAATACTTGTTTCATTTATCTAAACTTCAGAACAGTATGTTTATTTATAGACTAAATACTTGTTTCATTTATCTCAACTTCAGAACAGTATGTTCATTTATGGACTCAATACTTGTTTCAGTTATCTCAACTTCAGAACAGTATGTTTATTTATAGACTAAATACTTTTTCAGTTATTTCAACTTCAGAGCAGTATGTTCATATATAAACTAAATACTAGTTTCGGGTTCCTTTGCTACGAATTAGTGCATCACTGCGACGGGACATGGAGGGGATCAATTTATGACACTACTGGTGTGTTATTAAGGCACTGGTTTATGATATTAAACTTTGCATGTCATTTGAAATTCAAGGTCCTAGAGTCGGGGGGACTCTAGGACCTTGAATTTCAAATGACATGCAAAGTTTAATATCATAAACAAAGAGCACTTTCCACTACTGAGAAACCTTCCAAATCTTGTACTCGATATTAGAAATGTGGGAGTTGTAGACGCTTTTCTGAAGCCGTGGTAGCTTTTGATGCACTGGCACAAGCCACTATCCATTCATTGTGAAGATCGCCCAAGTTCTTGAATCGACTTTTTTTACACCACTCTTAATGCTGCTTTCATCTCTGCTACTCATACATCTTTTCTCGCCACACTTTTTTCTTCCAGTCATTTTCCATTAATATGGTTCGATGTAGCACTCTCTGAACACCCAGTCATTTTAGCAATTGCCTTCTGTGGCTTAGTTTCCTTGTGGACGGTCTCAATGAGTGTCTTCTAGACAATGGTCAAGTCAGTGGTCTTATCCTAGTGTGTTTGTGCGTGCTGAACTAGATCGAGTGATACACATTATTTATACTATTTGAAAGGTAATTTATTAAAACTCTAAATCCAAATATTCTAATATTTTGAGATACTGGAATTCTGATTTTTATGAGCCCTAAGCAATAATGAGAGACATTAAAACAAAAATGCTTTGGAATGTTTCACTTCGTTTAATGAATATAGAATATATAAAAGCTACCTTTTAGTCGCGTGCACGTGATTCTATAAGTTACTATGTCGGTCGGGCGGTCGGTCGAAAGGCAACTGTACCAACAATTGGAATTTATGCATGGTACCTCCAGGACAAAAGGGCTTGTCAAAAAAGAAAAAGCAGTCCATTGAATATCCTAGCATTCCATCAGTTATTCGTCCAGTTCCACATAAAGAAGGTCTACCTGTTGCTGATGTACCACCTTCGGTATCCTTCGAGGCAGATGGGGAAAGTGGTGAGGAGGAAGCAGAGAAGGATGACAGTGCTGGATTAAAGAGTGACCTAAATTTTGATGAAGCACACTCCTCTAGGCTACATCTCCTAATAAAAGGGGAACTCCATGACCTTTTCAGGGATCTGCAACTACCCCAAAATAAGGCAGAGCTACTAGGCTCTTGTCTTCAATAGTGGAATCTCTTAGCAGCTGATGTAAAAATTTCAAAATTTCGTGACCTTCAACAGCAGTTCAACGATTTCTTCGTAATGAAAGGTGACTTAGTGGCCTGCAACAGTATTAAGGGTCTGATTGAAGCACTTGGTATCGAGTACGAACCCAGATACTAGAACATGTTTATAGATTCATCAAAAACGAGTCTTAAAGGTGTCCTGCTGCACAACGGCAATAGTGAACCATCAGTTCCTATGAGTTATGCACCACATATGAGAATATAAGCATATGTTGTAATGCATAAAATATGATGAACATCAATGGCAGCTCTATGGTTACTTAATGGTTGTTGCTCTTGTGATGGGCTGTCAGGTCGGATCACCGAGTACTACTGTTTTATGTGTGAGTGGGAGAGCCATTACAAGAGTTTCCCAATATATCAGGAGAGACTGGCCACCTCATCAATCATTGGAGCTTGGGATGCAAAATGTTCAATATCCACCTAACTCTCACTGAACCAAACAAACTTTTGCTATCACCACTACACATAAAACTGTGGCTCATGGAAAACTTTATAAAGGCTATGGACCAATCTGGTCAGGGATTCAAGTATTTAACATCAAAATTCCACTCACTGAGCGACGCTAAGATAAAAGAGGGAGTTTTCATTTGTCCTCAGATTCGACCGCTTCTTAAAGATGGTGACTTTGAATCAGCCCTTCATGTGGAGAAGAAAGCTGCTTGGGAGGCATTCAATTTAGTTACGAACGGATTTCTTGGAAGTAGAAAGGAAGGAAACTATTCAGAATTGGTGGAAAACCTCATCAAGCCTTACAAGACCTTCGGATGTAATATAGCATTTTTGGGGTTCGCATTTAGACTTTTTTCCAGCAAACTGTAGGGCAGTTAGTGACGAACATGGTAAAAGGTTTTACCAAAATATTTCAACCATGGAAAAGCGATACCAAGGTAAATGGAGCACAACAATGCTTGCAGACTATTGCTGGACATTGGCAAGAGATGATTCTTTACCCCACTATAAGCGTCGAGCAAAACGGCAGAGGATGGATATGCATTAGAGTTTAAAACATAATGATACCTACTGCAGGTTATAATAAAAAAAATCAAATATTACATGCCGCGTATTGTTAAACCTATTACTAATAGGCAATTTTCAAGGTGATATTTGGATTTAGTGCACACAGCTATTCAAAAATTGTTGACCCGTGTTATTGGCGAGAGCGTCACTTTACTGCGTGAGTTTAAAATTTCCATAGAACCCAATGATTGAGATGTAGAAGAATCAACAATCCTGAATACCCATAAGGTAAGGAGTATGAGCTGGACATCTCCAATGATGCTTTGATTTATGGCCAAAACTTCCTCATTATTTTGCACAAGTTTTCTAGGCCCACCATTATTGATGGGGTTCTTGTTAAAATGGTTGGTACAAATTGACTAAAAAAGCTGAACATATCAATTTCAGTCAATTCTGAAAGGTTTACCCATGTCACAACAGCCCATATAGTCATTTTGCTGATATAATTTTACCATATGACGTCAATCTCTACCAATTAAAGATGATCCCTGTCAAAAATAACTAAGTCGATATAATATTTCTAAACAGAGTGACTGCACTAATAATATTTCACGTTTTTCTTGTTCCTGGGTTAAAAGTACTTTTTCCAGTTGTTTGTAACTAATGTAAATGAAAAATAGTCGAATTTGCTCATATGGAAAATTCTGCTAGGGTATTATTAATTTCGAAAAAAATAATTGAGCCCTTTTACTTATTTTTTTCAGAGTATGGTAAAAAATTGTAAATCTTATTTTAAAAAGATAATTGGAAAAATGTAAAATAATATTTGTTTTGAGGAAACCTTCCAAAACATTCTCGATTTAATGAGAAATTTCTTGGATTTAGTAGAATTTTATGAAGTTTCAAGAATATTCCAGAACTTGCCAGAACACACCACTCTAAACTATTACAGCCTTCTGAAATATTCTTGTATATTACTTCATAGTATTTATACATGGATTCACAGATCTGCTATCCTTTCATTTTTAGCTACCATAGTGAACACATCAGAAGAGAACTGCCTCAAGATGCTACAATCATTCTCCAGATGCATTTTGTTATACTCGTATCCTCGGACAGTTGATAAAAAGCAAAACGTTTGATGTGACTGCGTCTATGATAATAGGTGAAGATTAAAAAACATAATTTGACATGACAGTTGGGGACCAAGACAAACCATAGGCACCTCATTTTGCTTGTTAACACTGAAAGAAAAATTGGAAGGTAAGAAAATTGTTTGTTGTAAAGAGTAAAATATTAAATCTCAAAGTATTTATGCTAATATTTTTGGGGGAAGATATGAGAGTAATGAAGTATATGAGGCAAAAGAAGGGCAAATGGGTTTGCCATTTCCAAGAATTGGCGTGAATCCACTGACTACTCAAGCAACAGCTGCTTCTGCATGGTGGACCCTCCAAAATTGAAGTGGCAAAAATACATCTCCTATTCCCTATCCCGATCTTCCATCCTCTATTGCATCAATACCATACAGTGCTGACCTTCATTTACCAACCTCTCCAGAAAGGATTAAGCCACTCTCAGAGGAAAGCTACAATTCAGGAGCTTAAAATCTCTGTGGAGATGTTAAGAGGAATCCATAATATTCAAACCAAAGAGACCTCAATCACATTCTCAGAGATTTTGGCTTTTTAAAGTTAAATGCTGAGCTTTCAATTTCCAGGAACAAAAACTGAGACTTGGCAGATGGAAATTTAGAAGTGACAAGCGAAAGGAAATGTCCGAAACATTTCTCAAGATTCTTTACTTATCAAGATGGGCTATGCTCCTGCAATGATGTATCTGGTTTAATTTATGCAATTGGAATTACATGTAATCCAGATGAGTGGATGCTCTTCATTAATGCTTACTAGGAATCATTAAGCTCTACTTCTACATAATTGGAATAAGAACCCCCACATTCCCTTGGCTGATTCAGTATATCTCAAGGGGGACTACAACAGTGTCAAGCTCCTACTTCAAGCTTTGACTTATAAGTAGTATAGCTATGAAGTAATTGGAGGCTTCAAAATTCTAGCATTTTTAATGGGTCTCTAGGGAGGTTTGGCCAAGTTTTCATGTCATCTTTGTCTTTGGGATAGTAGGGATACCACAGCACATTACCATAAAATTACTAGCCACAAAGGACTGAGTTATCTTTTGGAGGACATAATGTCCAGCATGAGCAATTAATAGACCCTCAAAAGGTGTTGTTCTCTCCATTGCATTTAAAACTATATCTCATGAAGAGGTTTGGTAGAGCTCTTAACAAAGAGTCTGCAGCCTTAAAGTACCTTCAAAATTTATTTCCCAACCTCTGAGGAAAGGTAAATAAGGCTGATGTCTGTTCGACCACAAATCAGAAAAATCATAGCCTCTAGAGAATTCCCTGAAAAGGTTACTCAAAAAAGAAGCCTGGAAGAGATTTGTTTCGGTGTGTCAGGGTTTTTTTGCCAACAATAAGGCTGACAATTATATGGAACTGGTTGAGACTTTATTGAAAAGCTATGGCTAAATGGGCTGCAAGATGTCCCTGAAGGTGCCCATCTTGACAAGTTCAATGATGTCGTAGAATAGACTCTCGACGATATACCATATATAACTATTCGTTGAGGGAATTATTCAAATATTTCGAGTGCGTGGTAATCTGATTGACCGAGGTTATTTATCTTCAATATTCTTAAGAAGTGGAATTGAGCTCAAGGATAATAATATGGCTATCATTAATAAAATAGAGTTTTATTAATTAAACTATCAACAACAAACAAAAAAAGAAAATGTTTACATAAACGGAGAATGGAAAGGGTCGTGGGAATATCTGACTAATCCGAGGATTAAGATTTGGAGAGATTTAAAAAGGTAAACAAATAAAAATTAAAGGGGGGGAATGGTTTGCTAAACTATTTAAAGCACAGGGTAGGGTTGACAAAAGGTTAGATAATTAAAAGTAATGCTCAGCTTACGTAATTACAAAGTTGTTGTGCAGAGGAAGACGATGCGTAGGAATCTTCGGTTCACTGGCGAGTTCCAGCAGAAGGGTTCTTCGGGGGTTGTCCTTAGCGAAGGGGAAGGACTGCCTTCGAAGAGTGAGAGCGAAGTCAGACTCGGAGATACGAGCGATCTTTGTGACAGCAAATCGGTGATGTTCTAGATGAACAATGGAGGTTATCGTTGAAACCAATCGTTCTCTTGAAGAACGTTAAAAAGGGGAAATCAAATTATCCTGACGTGATCTCTTGGGAATGAGAACCGTTTCTTGACGAACGGGCTTGAAGAACAATGGCTGTTCTAACTCTGTTCTCTTCTGAACAACAGAGGGGGATGAGAACCGTCTCTTGTCAACGGGCTCAAAGAACAATGGCTGTTCTAACGTTATTCTCTTTCTGAACAACAGGGGGGGGAGGGGGAAAACCGTTTCTTGTCAACGGGCTTAAAGAACAATAGCTGTTCTAACGTTGTTCTCTTTCTGAACAATAGGGGGGGGGCCTTGTTGACTTGGCGTCTGGAAGGCACGAACCTTGGCACTCAAGGGATATTGTCCTTTTTTTGGACAATAATGGTGGATCTCGAGGTGCACAAGGTGAGACCGGATCGGCGTGATGCCTCGCGAAGATAATCTGGATCTGATCTGATCTTATTGGGAATTGCTGTTGTATAAGTACCCGGAGCCATCTTCTTGGCGTAGGGGACAATTGAGTGGGAGGCTCGGGGGAATGCTCCGGTCGCGCCTGGGAAAATACCTTATCTGCCCGTAAGCCTAACTCAATCTGGCGAGATCGACGAATGGAGGCGAAACGGAGGGGGGGGGGAATGACCTCTTTGGTTAAATATTGACTCAGGTGGCGATAACGTGCCCTGCTTGCTCTCGAAGATGCACGTGGGTAGCAATGTTTCTAACCATGTGACAGCGGCTAAATTTAAGTGGCCTCAGACCGTTCTATCACAAATGAGAATACGGGAGCTTACTCAGAGGAGCAAGGGGAGCGCTTCTATCAAGATATACTGAATTTTGAACATTGATACCAAGGAGTATACAAGGAAAACATGATGCGAGACTACATTCGAGAGCATGTACGGGGGAGTGATTTACATTTCAAATGGAAATCGAAGGAAACTGTTAACTTCTAACATTTTTTACTTGATTTTATATATTTCGTGAGGAAGTTTAAATAACATTGTATAAATTTAGCTCTTTGTTTTTGTTTGTGGCCATGCAATGAATGAAAAAACAAATTGCCTATTTTAGTAAATTTTTAATCCAACAATCCCCAAAAGCAAAATTCTAACAAATAATGTTTTTTTTCTATTGTTTTTCAAAAATAGGAGTTGGAAAAAATACTGGCCAGGAACAAAAATTGTGTTACATAGCGTTATCTCTAATTGATCCGGAAGTTTTCAATTTATAATAAGTAGGCCCTATTAATAATACGATTAATTATTTACATCAATAGTTAAATTTAAAAATTTTAATTTAAAATAATGCTGTGATTTGAAATTCAATATTTAATATTAGATCCTTTTATTTTATTTTTAATTAATAAAAAGTTGCAGAGTTCCATTTTCGAGGTATTAATAGTTAATTGCGTTTAAGTTTCGAAATTTTCACTCGCTTAGCTTCTTTCTATGTCCCCTCCTCTGCTGTTCCTGCCAAATTAGACATGTTTTCTGCAGTATTTAGCATATATCTCAGTGTTTTATGCGTTTCTATTTATTTTCCATTTTCTACTATGTTATTAACTAAACAGATTGCTTTTATAAGTCTCTCTTCGTATATTTGATATCCTATGACACATTTTTTTCTCCACTTCTAGACAAAAGTTTTCTAGTTACCACTGGCAACGATGTAACAAAATTGTATGCCAATAGGACTTAATTGCTTTTGCTTTGATTCTCCTCAGAGGGCAACAAGAGCAATAACTGCTCAGAGTGAATTTGGAGGCGGTTGAATATATACTCTTCACTCTGGAGGATTGCAAGGAGAGATTGGATTTAGTTATTTATACACACAAACTAAATTATTAAACGATATTAATTGGAAATCTGAAAAGAAATGGAAAAACATAGAAGATGGCATTATTAAATTAAACTGGGATTATTATTGGTAATTTATTTGCTGTTATTTGCACTAAATATATCGCTTCACTTTAGGCGCTGTGAACTTTTTATTTAAATAGGAATTGATAACCACGCTTTTCAACTTATGTTACAGAGAGCAATAACTGGTCAATTGAATTAGATGAAGTTATAAGCGAAACGCGCGAGGAAAACTTGACGGGCAATTTGAGATAATAGACTTCGATTTGTGGCGGCTAATTCTAAACTTATCATCTCCTTATTTCAAAGCATTCTTGCAAGGAATGTCTCTTGCCTGCATATGCTTTATACGGTCACAAAGGTAATATAAAACGAAGCAGGTGTCCTTGATAAAATCTGTATTGCCACGCCTTAATTCATCTCAAATTGCTGGGAAATTTGCCAGTTTATACATCAGAGCTGTTTGTACATTTTCGGCTTAATTTTGTTTTGGGGGAAAGTGGTGAATATGTGAGTGTGAGAGATAGTGGTGTATTAGAATAGTGGGGTTTGGGAGTAGTGGTGGGAATAAGGAAGTCTTAGGGTTCCAAGATTTGCAAAGGTGCCTGGAGATAATCTCTTTTCGTGATTAATAAAATCTTGTTTAATATTAAATACCATTGAATGTGGTCTAAATCCCCGAGAACTTCCTGAATTTAAAATACATCAATAAGTGGTCCATGTTTGTTGTCTTTTAATGAGCTATTGTAAAAAACATTCCAGCATTAATGAATCTTAAACCTGATTCAATGTTATAAAACACTAGTGTATCCATACCATCAAGATGGCCGAAATATAAAATATGATGATAATTGTTATTATTATTGACTTCGTTATACCTAAAAATAGGGGTTTATTGAATTTCATAACCCGTAATTAAACTCAAGTTCACTTTTCCTGGGATTATTTTTTATGTAACTACTACATCCGTATTGTCCAAAAAGGACGATAATTTTCAGATTTCCTCAAAATGTAAATAAAATATTTCCCTATACATTATTTTAAATGTAGAATTTCCCTCAAGTTAATCATGTCATAAATTCCGCTGACTTCGCTCGGAGAGGTAAATTTAATATATTATTAATTCATCAGAGATATATTATTATTTCATGAATGTTTGGGAGATATTTAGTTGTAAATATAGAAAATAAGATATGCAGGTATAAAATAAAGTAAAGTTAGTAAAAAAATTAACGTCATTGCGGTATTTCAATGTTACTGGCAAAACACTTTGACACGTTTTTTCTTTAGAGCTCATTAAAACAGTTGCCAAATTACGGAAATGTAACATTTGTTCAGCTTAGATGGCTTTATATATTTATTTCATTTTTAATCTTCGGAATTACAAAAATATTGACATTAACAATAGGCAATATTTTATATATTTTTACTGAGATAATTAATATTCCACCTCACGTGTGCATGACGTCATGCGGAGTTACGAAACTACAATGAAACTATGCGTGTTATCTGTTTTTGTAACACTTGAAAAACTGTTTATTAAGATGAATGTGCATTAATGTTATGATCTACGCCATTGCTTGCCAACAAATTTGAATCTCGCTTGCTGCGGCGTCATGGACCTTCAAAAAGGCAGACGCAGAATGGCGGGAAATTCGAATGGTTGCCAGATATCGCTTTCCTTGTCCAAATATTTTGGGGAAGAATATGAAAAATATCACATTTTTCCACATGTTTCAGAATAAAGCAAAGCAAGTCAACTACGATATAATTATTTGAGTATATTTTATAAATCTAGGAATATCCTCTAGTATTGTGCTAACTATAAATAGCCAAATGTAAATGCGAATATTTTTGTGATATCCATGATTAAAGATAAAAATAAGCATATAGGGCTAACTAAGCTGGACAAGGCAAAATGGCTGAAAATTTGCCTCTAAAGTATTTTGAAACAAAAACAAGGGAAAATGTTTCGAGAGTAATTTCGCTTGAGATTTGCAGTAACTTAAAGATATTTTCTAAACTTAATTGATTTTAGTAAATGTCCTACGATGTATATTTAAAGCTAAATACACCTAAAAAAAACCATCTCATAAAATATTATATATTAATGAAATTATTAGAGCAAATTTTTCATGGAGAAAAAAAGAATCCTGAGGATTGTTCTTTTTTACGTATTTAAAAAGACTTTCAATAAAACTTTGTTTCCTAACCAAGGAAAAAAAAACAAGGAAAATAAATATGATTATCAAATGTTTTAGAATAAAAGAAATAATAATTATAAATTGTGAAGTTAAGAAAATATATTATAATTAAATCAGGCAAGTTTTTTTTTCATTTTTCGTATATAATAGTAAATTTATATGATAAAAACTCTCTGATTGTTTTTTACGTAAATTCAAAGAATTCTTTAAAAGTTTTCTTTCTTGACCTTAGGCCTAGAAAATAAGCTTAGATTTGAAAAAAACTAGACAAGAGTCAACCATTTAGGAATTATGTATTGCAAACCTTTTCAATTTTTTTAGACCTAAACCCGGCTGCTTGAGTCAGATAATTCGTTGGCCTCAGACTAAAGATCGGCTTGCGAAGTGCAATCTCATCCTGTAAGGAGGAGCTTACAGAATTTCAAACAAAATGCACCTGTATTTATCTGCGACAGGACTTTTTATCCCGGGAAACGCCGGATACTTATGCTAGTTCAGAATAATCCTTTTCATAACTGTATCAAGTTTGCAAACCAACATTCTTAGAGAATA
Source organism: Ceratothoa steindachneri (assembly GCA_963969495.1). NCBI lineage: Eukaryota > Metazoa > Arthropoda > Malacostraca > Isopoda > Cymothoidae > Ceratothoa > Ceratothoa steindachneri. The sequence continues at coordinate 2,619,593 of OZ018322.1, forward strand.
GGATCATATTGGAAAACTACCGAAATATTTAAATCTTTTAAGACTTTCAATAAAACTTTATGTTTCCTTGGCGCTTTTTTACTAAAGGAAAATACATGGAGGAAGGTAAAACTAAAGAATTTTTATAATTAAACCAGGCAATGGCTTCGCTACTGAGATTAAAATTTAAAATCTAAAAAAAAGCAGCCATGGTTGAATTTTTATAAATTTTCTGAACTTCGCCAATTATAATAATTTTAGAAAATAACTAAACTGAATCACGTTGCTAAAATATAGTTATAGAAGAAGATATGTAAAAATAGATTTTCTGAACTTCACCATTTCGTTTTTTGATATTATAAAAGAATTATTAGAAATAACTTTGATTAAAAACATAAGTCTTAACCAAACTAAGATGAAATTATTATTCAAATACTCAAAAAAATCCCCTTCTTAAATTATAGAGTTACTGATGATGATGATAAGTAAATAATATCATGAATGGTAGATAGGATTCTAATCCCCAAATTCTCCATATATTAATTTGAAAGGTAAATGATGAACAAATCTCCATAGCATAAGCAAACTTTTGCAGATAATATTTGTCATTAAATGCGAGCTTACAATTTTTAATAACTAGCGAGATGAGGTCAATAAAAGTATTAAGGGGCACAGTTGGATCAATATTATGCAGTTTTTTAACAAAGAAAGGTAGAAGATCGTTAAATGGAACTTGGATGAACAGAGAACACACATCAAAATGTGAGATTATCCTTAACTCTATAATTTAACTTGGTGAATTTTTTAAATTTGGGGAAATGTTTTTTTGGCTTAGTGGACAAGTAACCTTTCATGTTTTGAGTTTAGGTTTATTTGAAACTTTTATTCGCAGGTCTGTTTTTGTATGTTTCGAGCTTTTATCAAAGTTTTTTCTAAGAGTTCAGAAAAAATAAATGTAATTATCGCATGATTTGAAATGAAAAACATTACAAATCGTGAAGTTCAAAAAATGTATTAAAATTAGGGCTTTGGCGCTTCACTATCATTTCGTATATAAAACAAATTTAGATGAAAAAAGAGATCTGACGAAGGCTTTTCTATATATCAAACCGGGTGAAATAACTTTAAAAAAAGGTTTCATGGTGTCTATGTTGAAAAAAGTGTTTGGAAAATTCTCAACTATATTTAAATATTCAAGGGATAAAGACAATATAATAAAAGGTGAAATAATTTTAAAAAAATGTTTCAGGGTATCTATGTTGAAAAGGGTGTTCAGGGTGTTGAAAATAAAGAGTATAAATGGGATTAAAAAAAGCGGTTTAGAATTGCAAATAGGTCGTAGGCCACACGCCGAAGGAGTGCCTGTGGAGCCAAGTTCTTTCTGTAATAAAGAATACAAAGTATGGCATGTAAATATATACAAATATAAGAATTTTTTAGATAAGTTATCAGATATTTATAAATTAATTATATGGGAAATGAGAAGCAGCAGAGGTGGTAATATTCAAATTATAAAGATGCAGGGTTTTTTAACTATTAGGGAATAGGAAATATGTTTTTGTTTTTAAATAAAACTGAGATTAATTAGTTTTGGGTGTCTTCATTGTAAAAAGGGGGAGATAATAAAAATATTTGAAAGATAGGGGTTGTTTTGGGGGGATTGGATTTGGCGTGTGCAATTCGTGGGTAATTATAGTTGTAGTAAAAGAAATAATTTCCTGCAACACATTTTATACCAATTTTCTCAAAACACACGCAAAGTACAACATCTTTTCAACATTAAAAACAAAATACCAACGCTGCTTCCATCCTCCATCATATATGAATTCAACTGCTCGAGATGTAATTCCTAGGTATATTTAGGATCGACACAGCGCACACTACATACCCGTATTTGCGCACATTTAGGCATCAGCAATAGAACTGGAGCCCCACTCACTACTCTCGAATTCTTCCCTATCCGAATACACTACGAAAACGGACATCCACACCATAAACCAAACTTAAATAATTTTTCAAGTAAAGACACAGCAAACAACGAAAACCAACTACGTAAACTGGAATCTCTTTATATTAGATTTAAAAACCCCACTTTAAACTCTGACACAAGCTCATTTCCACTTTTACTACAAACAACTATAATTACCCACAAATTATACAGGCCAAGTCCACTCCCCCCAAAACAACCTCTATCTTTCAAATATTCCTATTATCTACCCTTTTTCACAATAAAGACACTCAAAACTAATTAATCTCAGTTTTATTTAAAAACAAAAACATATTTCTTATTCCCTAATAGTTAAAATCCCTGCATCTTTATAATTTGAATATACCCACCTCTGTTGCTTCTCATTTCCCATATAATTATTTTATAAATATCTGATAACTTATCTTAAAAATTCTTATGTTTGTATATATTTATAATCTCACATCCTTGAGAATGGGTTCCTACCCGAAACGTCGCTACCAAGAAGTTTTTCTATAGTAATGAACTTCCTAAATTTAGCCTGCTTATTTATCTTAAAAATACGTATATATATATATATATATATATTCATTCCATCTCTATTAACTTATTAGCTTTTTCATGTACCTTTCTTTCAACTTCCTACATATGGGTTACTTTTGGGCATTGATGCCTTAGTCTGTATTTTGTGTGTATGACGTCGTTTACTGTGCTTTTGTATTACGTTTGTTCCGTCTGCTAGTCTACTTGTTTATTTATCTAATTTATATCATAAAAAAATACTGTACAGTCTTTTTATTTGCAACTTCCATTCGATATTATACACTTTTACTTTATTTCACTTTAACTGCTTTTGATGCTTTTTCCAACTATATCCTTTGCATTTGATTTTATGCACATTTAATTTATTTCTCTTTTCTTTCAGATATATTGCAGGTATTTTTGTTGTTGATATCATTTCCCTCTTCTTCTCTAATTGGTTGGATTTGTCTTTTTTGTGTGCACTTTTCCCTGCGAAGGGTTTCCAGGGCAACTGACGTGATCTACCTCGATCTCAGTTGATAGACACCTGATGAAACTTTCTGATAATACAGCACAATCGCACTGTACTTCCCAAACGTAAACATCTTAGGCTTTAGTCTTGCCAACTTCGGCATGTGATACCACATCTCATCCAGTGTCAATCTAGCAAAACTCGAAATTGACCAGTTTCGCAGATTTTGCAACCTAAACATATAAAACAAGAAAAAAACTTAACTTGAAAGAAGTTAGAGCCAAGTTGCTGTATCGAGCGATCTCTTTCAACACTGCCTTGAAATACAACATTGTAAGAATTCATGGGTCCAGTACAAAGGCTCCAGTTTAATTACAAACACAAAATAGAATGATTTCATATTTTTAGAAAACATTACCAGTGTGCAGGTATTGATCTGGTCAGCGCTTATTTACCCCCTCAAAGCGTCAGCATCTAAGATATCCTAAAAGAAATTCTCCTGCTTAAGATTTCTGACAAACTGACGAGAAAACAGATAAGGTGTGGAGAGTTACAAATTATATCTTCCCACCACCAGATCATTCATTACCTACGGCTGCTATTTTTACATAATCACGCAATATGACCAGCATCAACAAGAAGAAGAGGAAGAAAAGAGAAAAAGATTATAAAAATAAAGAGAGACAAAGCTCCCAATAAAAATAAAGTTAAAAACAACTGATTAAAACTAAAATGGCTAACTCATCGGGTACACTTTTCGCCGACAGCTATACATAAATAACAACACACTCTTTCTACCTCAATCTGCTCCCTCCCCCTTCCCCAAGGAACAGGAAAAGTTTCCACTATGCACCTTAATGTTCTAGAAGATTCAATATTCTTCTATGTCCTCGGTAAAGGAGGCAAGCTTGTCTCAGCGCCAAGTAGGGGAAGTATATCATCAGCAGAAAAAGATATCCAACCAATCAGAAAACAGGAAAATACTTTGGACAATAAAGTAATTCCTACATGTATAAAAAGCAGCCGTTTATCCACAAGGAAATCTAATATTTGATGCCGGCTTATTTTAGTTGTTGAGTTTTGAAATTTGCGTTCGCTAATATTTTATTGATTTTTGCAGATTCTTTCCTCGTAATATTTGTTAACGCCCATTAGGTTTCCTCAACAGCGAACGTAAAGAGGCTGATTACTACTACACAAGGGAGATACAGAATAAAGAGATCTCTATAGGGCCTTACCTGTTTGTCGACGTAAGCCATAATCCCATCTAACAGGGGTGAGGAAGAAGGATAATTCTCGCCTGAGGGGGGAGATAGAGAAATGGAAGCGGGCCCCTGTAGGAGTCTTGGAGGAGAGAAATAAATTTCTATTGAGCCTCATTGTTTCATCCAAAGGGTATACAGCAATGTGCCAAAAGAAATAGAACGGAGAAACTGTCAATTCCCAGGAAGAAATTAGCAATCTAAAGGAAATATACCTGTAATCCAATCTGCCCATAGAAGGATAACTAAGAGCGGTTACTGTCGAGACTTGTTGCCATATTCTCAGAACATTCTCGGGAAGAAATAAAAGAATTCAAACTTAGGCCCAAGTGAAGGCGGTAGCTAAGTTTGAATACGGTACAGGATCAATCAAAATATCATTCACGACACCTGAAATTGCAAGGAAAGCCCAAGAGACTGGCATATTGGCTTTTAGCCTTAAAATAACACTGGCGCAAATACAAAAGGATGAATATATATAATTGCAAATTTACACTAAATCCTTCTAATTAGAGATCCACAACACTAAAGATTGCCTAGCGACCCCTAAATGGTTCTTAGAGTGCAGTTTAACAAATCGGATTGGATATAAATGCAATAACGACGTTAATAAATGTTCTAACTGCGCCCATAAAACAAACCAGCAAAAAGCTATTGCAAGAAACAAAGAGATACCAAATCATGAAGGAGCATAAACATTAAGAGTAAGACGTACGCACAAATAGTAGTTAGAACACTAAGGGTCCCAGAATCTCCTAAAAATATGGCGAAATATGGAGATAATAGTAATGCTGGTGTACGCCCACTCCACGAATGCAGTAAATCCTAGTTGCTTTGCGAACAAATTTATCTCCATAAAAGAGAGAACTGCAAGCTCAGAGGTTTCTAGTTTACGGACAACTTCTCCATCGTGCTATATATTAAAAGCGTATTAAAACAGAACTTGGTCAGATCCGCACTAGCTGGAAACGTAACAATTGTACGTGAAAAGACAGAAAATAAACAGAAAACCAAGGGCTTGGAAACAACTCAAGAAGAAGATTCTGGATTCACCGAAACACAAACCAAGTAGGATTAAAGGACGGGAATAATTCGGAAAGCATCCATAGACTACAGTGAATAACAAGAACAATTGAAAAAATAGTAAAGAAAAGAAACCAGCAGAACAGAATTTCCTAAAGATTGAGATAACGGCTAACTGTTGAATGGGATAGAGAGGGTATTTACGAATGGAAGTACTTTTAAGATCCTAACTTTAGCACTATTGAAACCTTGCTATAAGAAGGACAACTAAAATATTCCCCCAAATTAAGTATCCTGTTAAGAATTAATAGATTTACAAAACTTCATAAGGGGAAAAGAAAACAAGAACTGGAAAACGTATATAGACCAAACTATAAAAGGAAGAATAGTGATATATATATATATATATATATATATATATATATATATATATATATATATATATGAGTATGAGAACAATCTTTCGGAGCACAGAAAGAGTTTCAATTGGTCTATTTTAACTTTCACTGTTGACGTCACAGATAAGAATTCCTCTTCATCCATTAAGTGGTACAGGATGGTTTTTACTCATCCGTGGGACACACGTGATGCAGAATTTCCTAAAATAAGCTGCAATGATGCAGTTAGTATATGTAATTACCATAGCAATTTTTCGCCGGGGGCGTGCCCGATGCAGGATCGAGGGAACGAAAGAGTACTAGCGTAATTGTATATACTAACTGCATCATTGCAACTTATTTTTGTTTTAAAAATACATAACCTGTCACCCACGAGGGGTGGAACCTACACTGTGTCATGGATTGATGAAAAGGAATTCGACCGTTTGTTGATAGCAATAAGACTGTTTGATAGGTCTTTAGATGCTTTGGTATTCTTTTTATAGTAAGAGGACTATTAGATTGGTCTTTCGAACACAGTAACAGGACTGTTAGACTGTTCTATTGCATCTAGTAACATAACTGTTAGACTAGTTGGTATTAAATAGCACAAGATTGTTAGAATGACCTTTTGGATACCTTTGCAGGACCATTATGAAGAAAGTTCCCTAGGCAATACTGGTGCGCTCTAAAACAAGCTCAACGTTCCTATACAACGTCATATCATGGCCGGTAACATTTTGTGGGTTAGTTATAAAAAGGGTAATTTGTGTATTTTTTCACAATAAAATTCTACTCTCTCAAAACAGTGAATCTCTGCGCTATGTGAGCAAACAATGAACTGAGAGAGAAATAGATTAAAATCATATAAATAATACTGGTAATAACAAAAGGGAAAATCCAAAATAACATATTAATGACACCAAAAACATGAGAATCCGAGAGAAAAAGAAATTCACGAGAAACCATCAACGTTATAAAGTCAGACCATATTCATCGAGAAGAAAATTCCACATTTACTTTAGTATTTATGGACATAGAAGTCATCCGAAAGAGTGATACGCACTTGTTATGATATGGCTAGATTTATTCTAATTACAGATAAGTCTGGCAAATCAACTTTACTTACTAACAACCCTAAATCTATTTAAACAAAAACGGTTATCTCTATATCTCTTTGTAATAAAACACTATGAGTATGCGTATTACTGTAAAAGATTCATATTCTGTCTTTTATATAATATATTGGTATGGTACCAATGTAACATAAGAGAGTACCCGTGGCTATAGGAAAAACCAGTGTAAAGGTGTATAAATATTAAAGAATTCGCCTGGCAACTCAAATCAAACGCTTTTATTTGGGCGTAAATATTCTACCTTCTCCGGAAAGGTCTTAAGCCGAAAACATTACTTTTGAAACACAATCTAATTTGGGTTCTCGCGTAACTCCTTTGTTGAACACTTATGGTAATCTTTTGAGTAAACGTTTATGTTTAAATTTGTCACTCAACAAAAGACACTTTGTGTTAATTAAGTTTTCATATTTTTGGCCCTAGATTTGTAGTAATTTGCGACATTTCCACATTAATTACATCAATTTATTACATCATTATTGAACATCAAAAGGAAATTCTTTATGAAAAGCTAAACCTTGGAAATTAAAATTTAACTTTGTTGGGACAAAATACAGCTCGATGAATTTGAAGTTTACCTCATTTCAAAATAAATTATGCTTAATTTCCTTAAACTCATATTTTTAATTGTGTATTTTCCAAGGTAATTTAAAAATTGTATTCTTCGCTTGACTCTAATGGAGGAATAATAATGATAGACTGAATTCTTTGGAGGTTTAAGGACATAATTGTAGATTCACCACATATTTCCTTGTCTAAATTGAACGTTATATCCCGTTCGATGATGTTTAATAAAGGAATTTCCAACGCTAAAATTTAATTAACATCAAATTTTAGACTTGGAAAAGTGCTGGCCTGAGTTACGTCCAGTCTGAGGAGAAACGTTGCTTCCACGAATGAACAAAATCAATTCATTTTATGCAAGTTAGACCCAGGAACAGGACTCGATTTTAGACCTGTCGGTCTAGCTACGGCTCCAATGAGTAGTACTGATTATTGTGCAGTTGGATCGTACACCATGCTGAGATATTCAGCACACGGGGCGAAGCAAAAAAAGAACAGTCGATAAACAACTAAAGGGCTAGGTTTAGAATGAAAGAATAAGAGAAACTGGCAAATAAACATATTTTCAACTAGCAAAACGGAAATAAAAATGAATTGGAAAGATATCGATGAAAGGGATAAATAGACATACAGTTATTCGCGAAGAGATAAATAGCCAGCGAAACGGGGAATAAAAATGAATCGACAAGATATCGGTGACAAGGACTACTACTTTTTATCCATTTACTGTAAAACACCCTGGTGGGCATTGGGTATTGCAAAACTACCCATAACACATTCCTAAAATATCAGGGGACGTTCAGGATCTCTTGGACATGATCAAGGTGCGAGAGATGAAGAGGGTCGTCGTTGATTGTCAGAAGTACGGACCAGAAAAGACTCAAAGTGATATTCACCCAAACAGGCAAATTCAAGAAAGAAAAAGAAACAAGGAGATAAGATTAGACTGGAATGATAAAAGAAGGAAAAATATAGTAAGAGGAATAAAATAAGAAAAAAGAAAAAAGTGATTAAGAAGAAAACACAAAGAACTCGTGAAATAACTCCAGGAAGAGGGAAAGAACGAAGACAAGCAGATCAAAGGGAGCAGGAAGAAGAAAAATGACAGAGGAAGAAAATTTGGGAGCTACATCCACTCGAGGCCATCCAGGAAAGGACAGGAAATGGTGATGTAATATATATATATATATATCCGAAAATAACCACCCCATTGACTGAAATTCTGCAAAATTCCTTTATCTTTGCGCTGATTTCAGCCTGTTTTAAAAGAATTCTACTAAATGAAAAACTTCATAATGCATCTTGTTGTCATTCTTTATTAGTGTAATATCATTCGCATTGCCTCCCCCACCACGTGTCTCTGCTATAATCGTGGATTAACTCTTAGCCCTAAATGTTTTCGCTCTAATGATAATCCTTTATTTTTTTTCACCCACCATATTCCATTCATATACATGACGTTGTTGTGTGTATATCGTTTTAGGGATGCATGTGTCTGTTATTAGTTGCCTATTGTTCTTTTTCTTGGTATTTTGCTGTCTTGTTTTTGTGTTTTATCCATTTGTTTGTACTATGTGATAGGCGTTCCCTTCGTATATTTGTAGCCTATATAAGGTTGTCTTCTCCATTTTCATGCTATTCCTTGAAAATGAACTAGCAAATATAGTTCGAAAGTGTTTGAATTCATCTTTTCATTTTCCTGTGAGTTAATTTTCATATATATATATATATATATATATATATATAGTAGGCCGCAGATTATTTTGAACACTGTTAGGAATGCAAATTTACATACTTTATTTAACGTAAGTTAATGAAATTCACAACTCACGTGGAACTTTATGTAATAAATACAATATAACGATCAGAAAAGAAAAATGGTCAACAGAAAAATTCTCAAAGGACAATAGTGAAATTTGACCACTAAAGCTTACAACATATTCATATACATATATTATCATGGTTTAGTCCTTGGTTGCATTTCACTTGTCAATTGCAGCTTGCAGGCGCTTTAAGTAGTCCCCTACGATCTTTCTAAAGCTGCCTGAGGTGATTTTGTTCCTTTCCTCTAAAAATATTTTCTCTAAATAAAATAAGTGACGCGGATCTCGTTTCTGGACCATGAGTTTAATTTCCTCCACATACAGAGTGACCCCCCCAAAACAGGCCCCAACTTTCGATAGGCCTCATTTTTTAATTTTCTGCAAGGATTGAATGAAACTTTGGTGATAACTAGTTTATTGTGTTAAAAAAACATCATATCAAAACATGCGAGTCTTTGGACTTTTATTCTTTATTCTAGAGCATGTGTTCGAGATGACCTACATTTAGTTATGTGTATTTCATGAGGCACAGCACAAAGTTGTCCATGACATCCTTACAAACCGACCAACTAATGGCTCTGATCTCCTCTTTGATGGCTTCCTTGAGTTCCGTGATGGTCCTGGGTCTCCTTGCGTACACTCTGTCTTTAATGTAGCCCCAGATAAATAAATCTGGGGGGCTAAGAGCTGGGCTGTTAGTTACCCACTCAAAATCAGTCTTGAGACTGATCACACGGCCACCAAAGTTCTCTTCCAACCAATCTCGGGACAGGTCTGAGGTGGAAGAGCTTGCTCCATCTTGATGGGAACATAACTTCCCCATAAGCGGTGGGAACAGAATCTGCAGCTTCCTCTTGAAAGTTTTGAGGACCTCAACATACCGCTCTTTGGTGACTGTCACTGTGGCGCCAGATTCCTTGAAGAAGAATTGTCCGATGATGCCTCTGGCTGAGATTGCAGTCCATACGATGCACTTAGGGAAGTGTAGGAGCTTGGTGGCTACCTCATTTGGTCTGGAGGTCCCCCAGAAGACATTTGTCTTCGAGTTTACCTTTCCTTCAAGATGGAGGTGAGCTTCATCTGAGGTCCAAAGGAGGTTAAGGAAAGTTGGGGTCTCCTGAATCTTCTCTAGTATCTTGACTGCCATAGCCTTTCTCTGCTCCTTCTCTGAAACTGTAAGGGTCTGCTTTGTCTGTATTTTTTATGGGTAGGCCTTTAAATCCATTACTAGCACTCTTATGCAAGTCTCACGGGATATACCAAGGGACTGACTTCGGCTGCGCACACACATAGCGTTTTGGGCTCTGCTAAACTGACTCGCTCACGCTCTCGACCAACTCAGCTGTACGCTGCCCTGGGCGTCCTGAATGGCTCGGACGGTTTATAATGGCTGCATTGAGGTTCTCCACTCTCCCATATTTATCGAAGTGGTCCACCCAGTCGAGAATTCTGCTCTTGGAGGGGTCTTTTTCACATTCGAACTGATGCACGAAAGTGTCCTGCACTTTCTTGAACGAGCCTATCTTGTAGTAATGTTTGACGCAGTATATGCTTTGCTGGATCTTCCATTGAGATCTAGTTGTGTTCACAGGCGTTGCTTCTGTTATGTCCGGCAAAATAAGGGTGATTAGTGAATGAATGAAGGATATATCACAAAAAGTGTGTGCAGGCCCGTTTTGGGGGGGTTACCGTGTATTTTCGATGGCACTCAGGTCAGAAAATTGACTTGGCCATTCCCCCAAATAATTCTACCTGTATTCAACTAATTCTTAGTTTGTTTTGATGTATGCTTTGGGTCATTGTGTTGGTTTCAAGTTCAGAGAACCAACGCTAGATAACACAAATTTCTTTCCAACATTTCGTCGTTCATTCTACCTTCGATTACCTCCCTTTTCCAAACTCTGATGATCAAAAACAACCCCATTCCATGATTGATCCACCACGAGATTTTAGTGCATGGATCGTATTCTTTGTCACGTAAGCTACACACTTTTTAGTCGCGTGCGACTCTACATCTCACCATATCGGTCGGTCGGTCGGTCCCTGTTTTGCTTTTTTCTTCCCTTTTTGTAATAACATTGTAACTAATTGGCTGATTCTTTCGAAAATCCAAACTATTATGTTGTTTTACATTCTCCTTTGAATAATATAACTTACAGGCTCCTCCTAAGGTTAGTCTTTGAAATATTGAAAGTTTTGTAAGTCGTAAGGTCATAAATCAGATAAGTGAGAGCACGCGACTTTTTGGTCAGCAGACCTTGTTTCTCTAATCCATGGTGATTTAATGTCGACCCCCAAATTCTAGTTTCGTTTCATCTAACAAAAGAGTTTGTTCCCAGAACGTTACCCATTTATTTAAAAGGTCATTTGCAAACGCCAAGCGAGCGTTACAGTAAATTTTCTTAAGGAGTGGGGCCTTTCTTGGAGTAAAAGAAAAGAGGTCATAAGGCCGCAGCGTTCTACTTATTATATCCTTGCTAACTTCAACTCCACTTGTTTTAAATCTTCCTGCAGTTCTTTAGGAGTAGTCTGTGGTTTATGATATATGTACTGTTCTAGCAAGATTTGGAGCTGCACGTTCCGTTAACATCTAATGGAGACCTGAACGATCCAAAGGAGGAATTGAATTACGAGAGTTCCAATTGTGGATTATGGTACCAACTGAATTTACAGGTTCTTTCAACTGTATAGAGATTTTTTAAACCCAAGTCTATTCGTACGAAGAGCTACAACGCTTTTACTAATACATTTACTGATTTGTTTGTTTTTCCCCATGATGAAGATGTTGACCGTACAAAACTCTCTCTTTAGAAATGACGCAGTAAACTTACACGATGACGAAAGAAGTGTTTGCATAGCAAATAATTATTAATTGTGCCTGTATAACAAAGGAATATTTAATGTAGGTAAAGAAATGTATATTGAATGTGTCTGTATAGCAAAGCAATATTAAATGTGTCTGCATAGAAAGCAATATTGAATGACTCCGTATCGCAAAGTAATACTAAATGTGGTTGTATCGCAAAGAAATAATGAATGTTTCTATAGTAAAGCAATGTCTGATACTAAAGCAATATTGAGTGTGTTTATATTATATCCATTCCGAATATCAATTTAAATCTGGATTTGTTTGCTTTTTACACTTTTATTATTAATATTATCAAATCCACAATTAGGTAAAGATGATGCATCCTTTCATTTTTTCTCCATTCGCTCAATGAGGAGGAAGTGATCGGAATCTTATTTTCTTTTTCCTGGGTGTAATTTAAATACTCTTTATAGCATTATATTCACCATTTTGGGAGAGAAAAACACAATATATATGTAAATAAAAAGTAAATTAATAACACTGGCAAACAAATTTGAACTTTTTTTAATCATCAGAGACCTGAGCAAACTTTCCTCATGGCATTTTCGTCGCTGATTTCAAATCTGATTTTAGGTTTTCTTTGGCACATCAGTTTTGCGAGATATTCGAAAAGGCAATATAACCGCCGTCGCCTATAGAATATAGCGTTTTACTCTGGTTTCTTGGCCGAAACTGTTGATATATGGTTGCCTAGCGCCATTGCTAGAAAAAAATTGCCTTCTGCATATCTCCATGTGCATTGAGAAGTTGAACTGACAAAAAATGATGCATTTAACATATAAAAACTCTAGAATTTATCATTCTCTTTAGGCGTAAACATATGATAAAGATAAATAGCAATGTTTTGTTTATTCCACAAGCATCATAAAGTTAATGGTACTTATATTGCATGTATAAGAATGGTAAACAATGATTGAAGGGCTAATAAGTCAAAACTCGAATTCATAAACGTTGTGCATGGGATTTGCGTTTTAATTTTTTCTTAGGATTATCACGATACAACATTCAACAATGATCTCCCATCATAATCTCATTTCAAAATCCTTGATAGCGAGTTTCCATGGACTTGATATCCTGGTGGAAACGTTTGCCTTGCTCATCACTTACAGCTCCAAGATTTTCTGGGAAAAAGTCTAGGTGCGAATGCAGGAAGTGGATTTTAAGTGACATACGGCATTCCATTTCTTTATATTAGGTTGAGGAAGAAGTTCTTGCGTTTTTTTTTATGTTGTTTTGATTTAAGTTTTGTTGACGTGATTTTTGCACATATTAAGAAACAATAATAAATAATGAGAGCAAAATTTGCGAAGGTTAGGCTACGTCTCTTAACAGCGTAGACTATTAGGCTTTTGCTTAGGCTACGTCTTGAAGTTGATAATAAGTCATTGCGGTTTATTTAAAAGTTGTGTTAATTTAATTTTTGTTGTGTACCCTCAAAATGGAATGTCAAGTTGTAATAAAGGCGCAATTTTGACACTTGTTGTTATTCATTTTCAATCGAGACGGGAACAATGCAAACGCAGCCAAAGCTCGTCGCGATATTTGCGCTGTGTACGGAGAAAATGCTTTATCAGAAAAGACAGCTCAATGGTGTTTTTCAGGTTTCAAAAACGGTCATTTCAATCTTAATGACGAAGAACGTTCTGGTCGCCACATTAAGTTGGATGAAGATCGATTGAACGACCTTCTTCATGAAAATCCTCGTCAATCGACTAGGGAATTGGCTGTACAATTGGTGTGTGTTGAGAAAACTGAGGTGAATCACCTTCATTCGATGGGGAAAGTTAAAAAACTCGGTGTATGGATTCGCGCGCTTTGAGCGAAAGCAACAAACTTCAACGCTCCACGATTCCCGCAGGTTTGCTTGCTCCTCACAAGGCTATTCTTGGATATAAGGACAGATTTCTTCACCGCATCATCACTGGCGACGAAAAATGTTGTGTTTATATCAGCATGAATAATCAAAAACAATGGCTTGGCCCCAATAAAAAACCACTTCTGCGACTAAACCAAGGATTTCATCCACGAAAGACGGTGCTGTATGTGTGGTGGGATTGTGAAGGCATCATTCTTCATGAGCTCCTTGCGAACAACGAGATTGTCAATGCAGAACTCTACGTTCAACAAATATATCGACTAGCTGAAGCTATTCGTGAAAAGCGACCTCATCGACGTTATGGACTTCTTCTGCAACACAACAATGCTCGTCCTCACATGGCCAATATGACAAAAGACGCCATCCAAACGCTTAATTGGGAACTCCTGCCGCATCCTCAATATTTTTCAGACTTGGCTCCATCGGATTTCCATCTGTTCCGATCGCTCTCCAACAATTTGCGCGGCGCTTTGTTCAATACTGATGTGTAATTAAGAACCTGGTTAGACGAATTGTTTAAGAACCTGGTTAGACGAATTCTTCGAGTCAAAGCCTAGAGATTTTGATTGCAGAGGCATCGAAAAACTAGTTGAACGTTGGGAAGAAGTTGTAAATAATAATGGAGAATACATTATTGATTAAATTGCATATTGTTATCGATTAAAAATGAAGTTTTTCTAAAATTGTTAATAGTAATGAATAAATTTGATAACACCGCAAGAACTTATTCCTCAACCCAATAAGATTGAAGAAGGTTTTCCACGCCATTTCTGTATGCAGGTGACTTGTTGATACCCAGAAAGTTTGCACATAACTACTTGAAGGCTAGCCATGCATTTTATTCAAGAGGAGTGAAAGTCTTCTTGAGTTCAGGGTCTGCTAAATCCTCCTTGATTTGTTGTCCCACAAATATGCCTTCTTTTAGTTTTGCCGCGCTCAGTTGTGGATTTTTTTGCACATATATTGGAATCCCTGAGAATTGTTCTAAGCCATTGCTTCCACGAAGTTTTTCATTAGACTTCGTTTCAAATGAAGAGGCGGCAGATATATTTTCTGAGGCTCTACCAGGGGGACAGACTGAACACTGCTTATTCCAGGCTCATATGTAGATCGAAGTGGCCAGTCACGCTTGTCATAATGTTTTGCAATGACACGGCTATCCTACAGGCAGAGGAAGCAGCAGTACTTCGTGAGTCCTCCTTGCATACCAATTAGCATGCCTATGACTTTTAGATCACCACAGATGTACCACTGATGGGCTTGGTAGTTTATGGCTTTAAAAAGAATATCCTTATTGTCATATGTCTCCTTAAGGTAGACAGAATGGCCAATAGGAATAGAAGGCTTTACATTGCCATTGTGCAAGAGAACAGCTTTCAGACTTGTCTTAGAAGCATCAATAAAGAGACGCTAGTCAGACGGCTCGTATGTCTGTGACAAGGATTTGAACAAGCCATTTATATCATAGCAGTAGCAAATAGGTCCATTAACTGTGAAGAATGAGGTTAAATCACGATTATGCTTTCTAAAATAACTCACATGCTCATTTTTCTCGAGTAATAATTTTTCCTGGAGTCGAGATGCTAGAAGTTCTGCTTTCTCCTTTGGCAGTGACAAATCTCTCACAAGATCATTCAAATCTTCCTGAGTAAGAAACTTTGGCTCAGAGTTAGCATCCTCATATTCAGCATGCATATTCAGTACTGCTATCATCAGGTACGTGGCCATCATCGGGTGGAACTGGAATTGGCAAAGATACATCATGTGGAACTGGTCTGCACGACAAATCCAAGGTTGGAGAACAATTTGGTGCTTGTTCTTTGCAGAAAACCCTTTTGTGGTCACACTGCAGAAATAACAATCTTCGAGATGATCCCTGGGCTCTCTCCATATCATAGGAACAGCGAAGGGCATAAAAGCTTTCTTTTTGTTAATCCAGTCACGTAATCCATTAGAGCAGGGAGTAAAAATTCGGTGTGGTGCCCATGGTATCTCTTGGTCACCCAGAGGGAAACCGAAGTAGAGTTTGTAAATTTTCTTTATATTATTTGTGATAGTACGCTGCTGAGATTTTGCTGTAAAATGCCCATATACATAGCAAAATTTATCTGGATGATTTGTGCACCCTCGAGTCATTGTTACTGCTTTGTGAAAATATTTGGAAGCCTCTTATGATCAACGCAGAAGGAGTAGAAGATGCACATCACATGAGGAACCTGAAACGCAAAATATGTATGCGGGTTACAAATATAAATGAATTATTCTCTATACCCCTTTAACTAGCAAGAACTCACGAAGCATCTAGTTTGCTCATCTTAGCAGTACAATAATGATGCATGCAATAGAGCAATACCAGTAATATACTACATTTTATAATCGCATGCGGCCATTTTGAATATTTGACATATCTTAAAAACGGAACGTGCTAGAGCAAAACCAAAGGCAGATTCGGATTCAACATGGAAAATGCATTTAGAAAAGTATAGTAAGGTCTCTGATGAAAAAATGTGTGTTGACCAGTGTAATCTAGCCATTTAAAATGTTGTATCTACTTGTTATTTAATCAAATTTAAATTAATTAGGCCAAAGGCACAAAATGTTTTCCAGCGACATCTATGTACATATATTTGAATGGGTAGAGCCATAGGATATAAGCGTTTCTAAGGCTTAATCGTCTCGCTGAAAAGATTGCGCCTGTCAAGCACTAACGGAGGTAAAGATTATATGGAATTAACTAACTGCAACATTTCGATCACTTACATCATCGTGTTTATTGACAAATGCACATAAATAGTATTTACTCCATCTTTGAGGGAAGACCACTCTTCTTTAATATAAATATACAGTACCGTCACAAAAGATCAGAACCCCTGTAATTCTATCACAACATATTCAATAACATTTGGCAGAAAATATCAAAGTTTCCAAAAAATGGTTTGAACTACATATGGGTAAAGGGTATACAAATTTGTATGAATAAAATGAAAAGTATCACCAGATAAGCAATTTACTAACAAAAATGAAAGTATCCAAAGTGATCCGAACGCTTAGGTTTCGGATAGAGAAAACCGGCATTGTTTGCATAGCAACTAACTTTGGTTTAATCTCGTGTAGGTCATTCTCGTGACAACTGTTGTCTAGGTTACATACCTAAGAATTATTCACCACAAATAGGGTTTTTTTTTAATGTAGCCATTTCCAAGATTGCCAAGCGCTCCAAAAGTGGATTCCATAATATTATATCAACCTATGACAACACAGTATTTGTTGTTGTAGATCAACTGGTAGGCCAAGAAAAAGATCAAAAAAGTAAAATCAAGCCATTAATCAAATTGTAAAGAAGGACCGTTTGAAGAAAGCTGCGGCAGATTCTTGAGAGTTTATTGAAATTTTGCCCTTTATTTTCTCCAAGTAGTCTCTGTCACGTTTGCTTTAGGAAGACCATCTTCAAACACCTCGGGTTGAGACATTAATCAATCCTAAAGACGAGAAGTCTGGTCTTGCATTCGATACTGAACAAGTTAAATGGACTGATGACCAATGGACTTAAGTCCACTTCAGTGACGAATCTATGTTCGATTTGGTAGGATCCGATGGCAAGAAGTTCTTTCGTGACAGAGCAAGCTGAAGATTGTCCGTCAATTGCACCATAAAGATGTTCAGTGTTTTAATGTCATGGTCTGGGGTGTGATGATAGTTGAAGGCACTCAGTGACTTATGCGCTTAGAGAGCACAGTCAATAGTTATCAAGGCATGTTTTGCCCCATTTGCAAACCTCGGAAGCCTTGGCAAATTTAAAGCAGAACAACACCCACTGCAACAAGGCAAACTCAATAAAGACTTTCCTGAACGATGAGCCTATCACTATTATTAACTAGCCTGCACATAGTCTAGACCTGAATCCACTTGTAAATGTGCGGAAGACACTCGTTGAGAGTTCTGGTTATATATTTTACTGTGGGAACAGTATATTTTAGAATGCCATTCTCATAAGTCTTACGCCAAACATGCTTGACATCATGTGTGCCGAACAACACAATCTCTTTTTCATCTGACCATGGCAAATGGCCCTCCCGAAATATTTTCCCAAATGATCATTAGCTTACTTCAGATGGACATTCAAATGAATTTTTTTTAATCATAATGTCCTCCTCGGACAGCGTACATCTTTTTCCCATTTATGCAGCATATTAGACACTGTGTTTAAACTAAAATCGACGCCTGCCTCTCCTAACTGATCGTTTATATCCCTTCTCATCATCTTTGGGTTAATTTTAACATATCTATGGATCCGCTGAAACGAGCGGAGGGGAATTTTCTGATGACGATCATAACGAGGGAGCTTTGCAGTTATCCTAAATTCATTAAACCTTATTATTAACTACACCGAAAATTTATTGATATTAGTTCTTCAGAAATCTTCTTGTAGCTCACCTTAGGTTTGAATTTGGTAATTATTTACGATTTGATGTCGGAAAACAGTTCACTATCATTCGGCATGTTGATTGCGGGCAGGTTAAGACTGTTGAGTTGCGAATCCGAGGAAAGAGTTGTCAGAATGTTCTAGACTGTTCCAGTCTAGTCTATATTATAAATAAAAGGTTAAAAAAACTGTGCCATAAGCTAAACGATATATATTAAATATTTGAATATGAAAATACGATCGTATAAATAGTTTTTGGTTGCCAATTTTCGTAAAAAGTGCAAGGACTTTTATTTTTTATTAACTTTATAAATATACTCTCTTTCTTTACCTCTCCTAAGCTTTTAACTTCAATCCTTTTTTCCCATCTTTGAACTAACCTTAAGTGGATCTTAGGGTCTTTGTTAGTTCGTGATTATGTAATATACCATTGTAACCAAACTCCCCATTACCTCCTACTCCACCCCCCCAATACAGTGACTGGTAGAAAAATGTCTCCACCAACACATAAGGTCTAAAAAGACTTTACCCAAGCTCTAGCAGTAATTACATAAATAAAAAAAACAATAAACCTGCTAGAGGACTAAAAAAAAACTCCATTACTAGAATTGTCATTAACTTCTGCTTTTCATGTACAATATTTAACAGCTTCCAAAAAAAAGCTAACAAAAACCTATGTTAAACTTCAGAATGGTTAGAGCTGTCAGCAACCAGCCCATAATAAACTAAAAACAACAATATGTAGATCCAGTCTCGAAACAATAACATACGAGGAGCGGTCAATAAATTTTGCAATTCGGATATAAGAACACGAGATATGAGTAAAAATGTTTTATTATTTTTCAATATAACAACCCTTGACGTCAATGCACTTGCGCCACTTGTCCCTGAGGCTTCGAATTCCCGACAACCAGAAATCTCCCGACTGCTGTTCAATCCACTCGTGGACGGCGAGCTGGACATCTTCATCGTCCCCCAACCGGCGTCCAGCCAGTGCAGCCTTGAGCTGGCGGAATAAAAAGTAGTGGCTAGGGGCCAGATCTGGACTGTAGGGGGGATGGTTGAGCTCCTCGAATCCGCACTCGCGCAGGGCATCTTGTGCAACTCTGGCCTTGTGGACAGGGGCATTGTCGTGGAAGAGCAGGACACCGCGTGTCAACTTGCCGCGCCGCTTCTGACGGATGCACTTCTTCAACCCAAACAGTTCTTCGGCGTAATATTGACCTGTGATGGTCCTTCTCCGAGGCACATAGTCCACCATCAACACTCCTTTAGAATCCCAGAAGATGGTGGCCATGATCTTCCCGGCTGAGGGTTGGGTCCTGAACTCGATGGGGGTCGGAGAGCCCCTGCGCTTCCAGGCCATCCTGGCCGGGGTCATCTTCAAGAAACTCACGACCATGGTGGAACTCCCTATTCCAGCGAGCAATGGTTGCATAGGAAGGGACGGTGTCGTTGTAAACTGCATCATGCGTTCATGGATCTCTTTTGCATTCTTGCCTTCCTTAGTCAAAAATTTGATCACTGCGCGGTGCTCAACCTTGTCCATTGTTGAAAAATATTTGACTGACGATCTGCAATCAGCTACTGTTTCTTATATAGACGAGGCAGGAGCGTGTGGCTGCAGGTCCTGGCTTGTCATAACTTGTCCTAACACCCCCACAAACAGCCACCCCCCTTCCTCTGTTTTGCCCTACCGACTCGCATAACTTATTGATCGCTCCCTGTATGAAGCAGAAAACTTCCTAATGACTAAAACGGAAAAAAATAGATTATAAGAACCTCAGGCAGATACAAATCTACCATAAATCACTGCAGAATCCATCTATCTTAAAAATAAAATATTATTAAATCTATGAAAACTGAAATTTTACCCCTCCCAAAAATAAAAAAAAGAAGAATCGAATGAATTTTACGATATACTAAAGCAAAGAAGCCTCAAAAACAAGGATAATGAAGTAAAAATTAAAAAGCACGAGTATGACACCTGAACAAGACCACAATTAAGAAATAGGAATGGCTGCGGTTTCCCTAAAAATAAATTCTCTTCCTAAACGAGAGTCAAAACAATCTAATGCACAAAAACTCTAGATAAAACCAACTTCAATCCAAAAAATTACAAAAAACATGATTTTTACATTATTATTCTAAAGACTAATTGACTCTTTAAATGATTTTAAGAAGATTTTTACAAGGAATTAGTATTTATAGATAAAGGATTCATCTATCATTTGTTTCTATTTCATGTCCCTAGCTGCAATAGTTATTAGGATATTGTTTTTCAAAAACGGTCCAATTTATTTGGTTGGGAGGCAACCTATAGCTCAACAACCAATAGGAAATAAGGAAAAATTATACAAAAACGATTTTGTCTTTTATAAGAACAAATAACGATCAAATATTGATTAAGAAAGAAGGATAGAAAACGGAATAAAATATCATAACTCCTTTACCTTTAAGGAAAGAGAAATATTAAATGCGGTTCGAAAGATTGAATCAAGCGCTTTTCGCTTTTTAGGTAACTGCGATAACCAATATGGATTAGTCAAATCAGATTATCCAAAAGGTTTCGGACAAAGGTAAGTTAATTATGATATAATTATTTATACGTTCTAAATACTCTAGAATAGTTTTCGATGATTGCCGTTAGGGTTTGCTATGCTCTGATACCATGTAATAATATTTTTCAAAGCAAGTTAATTTCTAGGTTTAAAATAGAATAACCAGAGGATAATGCGATTATTTTGTGGATATCGGGATTAAAAATTAAATATATTATGATAATTAAGCTGGTAAAAAAAATATTTAAGGAAATTTGCAAGCCGGTTTTAAAACAAAACTGTTTCAAAATGTTTCGACAGTACTGCCTGCAATACCGCAATAACGTATTAAATTTCACAATTTAATTTATTTTATTTGTAATTTTCCTATTTATTTTATTAGTAGCTAAATATACTCCAAACACTCCGTCTAATAATATATTAAATTTCCACTCTAAAGAATTCAGCGTATCTCCTTCCATAAAACCAAGTCAAGCTAGTTAATTTAGTTTCTGGTCAATTTAAGTTCCACAAAATCTAACGTATTACTTTAATACTTAAAATCTCAATGTCTCGTGTGTGTGTAAGTACATGCGAGTATATTTAGAATACCCAGTCATCCACTTCGAGGAAATTTAAAGACTCCATTTCTAGCTCCTCCCCGAATGAGCAGAGTTAGAAATGGATTCATAATAAAATACATATTAACCTGCCTAAAACAATTTAGTGAGTTCATTTCTAACTAAAAAATAGTCATAACCTAAAAGAAAGGGCATTGTCCCACTTCACTTACTTCATGGAAATAGTCATTTTATAATACAGTCACCTGCCCAAAAACAGCAACGGAGGGCCAACGACGTCTGGCAGCTGCATTTGAATTCGAACCCTCGAGTTAATATTTTTGAAAGGGACGGGGGCTTCGCCCTCAGTACCCCTCTTTAATTGTTAGAGGGGCTGCACGCTTGCTATTTGTAGTTAACTAGAAGTATACATAATTTTAAAAGCCAAACGTTAGTTTCGAATTCAAAGTAGGTTACCAGATGTCGTTAGACCGAATTCTTGAATCCAGAAATTATATAAGCTCCACCCTCGAATGCTAATTAAATCAACCAAATGTTCTTAAAAATTGAGTAATATAAAATGTCTATATCATAATTAATTTAGAAAAAAATCCCTTCAAAATTATGTTAAATACAATAGGATGCAATGTTAATTGACAATGTGACTGTGTATTCCATATTATGTGTTTATGTATGTATTTATTTGGTATTGTATCTTTTGGGTGTTTGTACAAATGCAGCTTTGACCGTACACACGATATCGTTGGTAATTATCTTCAGGAAAAAGATGTTAATAAGAGAAACTTAAAGAATAATGTCTGATTAGCACCTTCGTTAGCGTCTCGTGATTAAGGATCATCTTCATAAAATGTAATTGTTAAAAATGTAAGGCGTTCTTTGTAAAAAAACAACATTCTTAAATTAAAAAGCTTTAAAGTATGTATGTTACATATAGACTAGTTATGGTAGGGAAGATACGTCTTAAAAATAATGGCAGTTATTATTATTAGTAATAGCATTATTTCTTAACTCAAAGTAATTTAAAATTTCGTGAAAACAATGGTCTAACTAGAGCAAAGAATGCAAATGAAATCTATATTGAGCGCCGATTTTTGCTATATAATTATTTTACATTCCCAAAATTTATTTGTACGACTTGTATATGTTATTTAATGAGTACGTACGCAAATGTAAACTATTGTAAAATATTTTTCCTTAATTGGGAAGCGAATTAATTTAATGAGAGTACTGTAAACTAATATTTTCTCTACACTTATCAAACTACGAAGAGCTATGATAAAGAAATTCCATGAATGCAAAATTTCCCATTTTGTCTGCTGAAATATAATGCAATAAATCTTCGAAGTCAGAATAAAAATGCAATATTTTATATACTGATGCGTCCATTTCGGTTAGATTCATATGCAAAAATTGGTTTAAATCTCATCCTCCCCCCCTCCTCACTACAATTATGTAAAGAATACAATAATCTGAACGGAGTTTCTCCTTCTAAAATGATTTGTTGTCTATATTTTATATCTTTTGATAATGTGGAAAATTAAAGACGCAACTGAGCCTTCCTAAGCTTTCAGTCTCGACCTAGAGTCTATCATCAGAAGTGTAGACGCGGAGGAATCTTCGCCAAGAATGAGTGAATGCGAAATGCAAAATGAAATTCAAGTGAGAGAGAGAGAGAGAGAGAAATATACAGATCGTCAAACCCCTCCCAAGACCACCCTGGCAATCTTCGGTAGGGCCTGGGGGAGGGGGAGGGGGCGCTACCCACCTTTTGTTCCGTAAATTCTTTCCCGACGGAGCCTTATTAGGTTCCTGGGAGGAAAGTTTTGGACCGGCAGGGGAGGGAGAAAAGGTAAGGATAGTACAGCTAGAAGTAAAGTAGAAGACATAAGGTTGACATAGGCAGTTGGGGGCTTAGTGCTTAACATGGGAACTAAACTACGCTGTTTTTTTGCCCTCTTTCCATTCGATAAACAGAAGTATGTGGGAGAACTGCAAGTTTGCGCGTGGAAGTTGGAAGTTACGCTAATCTCTGGCCTCTAACCTATATTTAAAGTTAAAGTTGAGAACAAGTAGTAAAGATATAATATTTTTGTATCTTGTTCTTGTGTTTGTTTTTTGGGGGGTCTGTTGTGTTTTAATATCTAGTAGGTGTTCAAACAATTGTTAGCATTTTTTGAGTTACCAATAGCTCTCGATTCTTCATTATTTGCTTTAATGGAGTTTTTAAAATTAGTATTTATTTAATTCCTATTTTCCAATCATATTATCGCATTCGTTTCATGTTTATGTTAGAGGTCGTCTTTTCGATTTAGGTAGTTTTCTTTTAGTTTTTATTTAGTTATAGATTGGTTATCTCTTTCGAGTGTCATGAATTGGGTATCTTTTAAATTTGGCTGTTTTTGATTCGGTAATTATTAAGTGTATCTTACGTGATCATATTCTTTCGTTCAGGCTGCCGTGATATAGGAGGATTTTCAATATATATCTACTCCGCTTCTTCTTGGTCCACTTTTGTTGGAAAAGGCGGGGCTGTGTCTATCCTGCCATGACCTTCAAGCTATCTGCTTTTCAAGTTCCCCGCCAATTTCTTCTTGTCTCTTTTCTAGAATTTTCCTCTGTTTTCTATTATTTTATTCAAAGTTTTGATATTGACTTATTTATAAAGATCTTCTCGTTTTCTCCTTTCTGCTCGTCTGTTATTCGTAATTAGCAATACTACTCTTTTTTATTCGCTTTAATTTTAAATGATTATGTGTTAAGATAGCAGACGAATCAATTTCTCTGGGGAATTTCATCTGCTAGAGTCCATTTACTTTCAGTTGTCCATTCCAATGTTGCATATGATCCTCGATGCGATATATTTATTACATGAGAATGCAAAATGCTAGTGCCTATTTTCACGTTTAAAGTTCCCTCTTCAAATATTGAATTGTGTCTGAGATTGTGTTCTCTGTTGCAGCTGCTCTGTAGGGGTTTCTAGTTATGTCTCTTCTTTCTTGCATATTTCTCCCTCTCTTCTCTATATTATTTATTTTCCTTTAAAGCAAGACATTAACCTTGTTATATGTTCACACCACAGTCAATGCAATCTTTGATGATGTTTGTCCAACTTCTCGAGGTGTACTTTCCTCTACATTCAGAGAAAATGTTTTTTTCTATATTTTAGCAGTTTATGGTATGTTCCTTCATCTTATAGTATTAGAAACACATATGTATATTTATATTTATATAAGTATTACATTTATATAGTAATTTATTGCAATTTCATGTGATTCAGAGACAATCTTAAACACGGCTGTGTTCTTTAAATTTTATTATGTCATGAATTTTTATCTTGGGCCATTGAGTTTCAAACTCTTGATTCAGCTCTTCTGTTCTTGCTGCCTGCTGATGAGGCATGTCTTTAATAATAAATAAATAATAATAATAAATTTCTTATAATGCGCTCTTCAAGGCCAGAGACCTTCACAGAGCGCACGAGGCCTTCATAGACTTTTGAAGTCATTATATTCTGCGCAGATTGCTACGAATACATTCGGTGTTTTTTATTTATCTTGACAGTGCAATCGGAGGGTGTAAGAAAATTACTGCTACTTCCTGAGGCTTTGTTTTGTTCGGTTCAGTACCAATCGTAGAGGTATTTATTTAGTGAAATCCAATGCACCTAATATTTATTTATTTAACTCCCCTGCGCGGCGGAATCCTACTTCGGCATTCGTACAAAAAGAAGAGTCAGCTGCACTAATGGAGGAAGACCTCTATTTGTTCCTAGTTCTAAATCACTCGCCTGCATTGGGGCGCGCACTCCCTGGCCACCTTATTAAAATTGTCTTATCCCAATAAAGGGTCACGCAGTAGGGCTGGGGATCGTACCCTCAAGCTAAGCTGCCTCTTTGGCCCCCTGACAGGGTCTCCTTCAGGAGTTCACTACGCCCTACTACCGAAATAGATGCTATAATTAAAAGATTAATACTTAAATAAATTAGTTCTGACATTTGTTCTTAGTTTTTTTATATACAATCTCTGTTTATGTGGTCCCAATTTTATTTATTTATTTTTTTTAATTGTCACTGCTCTGTTATGTACATTGTATTTTCCCCACTTTTCGCTCCTCGTGTCTTATAATCTCCCTCGTTAGGCTATCTCCATTTCTTTTAATCTGTTACTCTTTCATCTTCTCAGTTTGACCTTACTACCTGCTTCTTGTAATTCTTAATGTGAATCTTTACCTTCCCCCTTCCGTCTTCCTCATTAGTGATTTCTTGTTTTTGAGTTGGTTTTTAAAGAAATAATATAATATTATTTCTTGTAGTTATCCTTAATAAGGAACTTAATAAAGTTCGAAAGTACTTGGAAACACCATTTCATTTTTCCTGCGGGACATTGCATTCATTTGCTACCCTCACGTGATACTTTGTGAGTTTTTCATTATATATATATATATATATATATATATATATATATAGAGAGAGAGAGAGAGAGAGAGATATATATATATATATATATATATATATATATATATATATATATAGAGAGAGAGAGAGAGAGAGAGATATATATATATATCATGAACGCGAGAGAATGATTATATGGAAGATAAACAGATTTTTTTTTCGGAAAAATGCTTTTTTCTTAATTATGAGAAAATCCATGCTAGTATTGAGGATCAAGCCAAACATACTGAGGCAGCGAGCACCGCTTTGATCGTATTTGAAGCATCGCCTTATGTAATATGGTATACTTTGTCGAATGTGTCTCGAGAAGGGAGAAATTGTGTATTTATCTGTCAGAAAAATGGGCAGATACTGTCTATTCGACAGTGGGCGTAGCCTATGTAATTTTTTATATAAGCATGCTCTTGATAAAGCAGTTTATGTATGTTCTTAGGATTGCTGGGTTGTAAGTAAAAATAGGAAAAAGTGGGGAGGCAGCATCTACATCCATAATCTGAATGCTGGGCCTCTATCAAGAACTATATTTCCCTTGTTAAGCCCTGGAACGCAGATAGTTAACAGAATATGTCTTTCTCTCTTTCTCTTTCTCTTTCCAGGCCCGCCTTGAACCAGGTAAAACCGTATATCAAGTAGCACACAAGTTTTGAAGACGGAAAATTATAAGATAATACATTGAATATCATTAAGTAAATGCATAATTATAGAATTCATCACAGGAAACAAAATAATAAAAATAGAGATCATTAAGGACATGTATAAATTGAAACAAAATAATCGCTAGGTAATAGTTCAAAATAATCTGCAATTAAGTACATTAAAACTCATGATAATCGTATGAAAAAACGAACTATCTACATAGCTATAGAGCAATATGAAATTAAATTAATACAAAAGTGGATTTAAACATGATATGAATCAGTCGAAAATAAAGGGCATCCGTGATGTGATAATCATTAAAAAATGAAATACCTAATAATCAATTTATTTCACCCAAGATATTTGCAAATATTGATCCACTCATCTCACCTTATCGTATCTGAGCAGTCTAATCATGAAGAATATGCGCGTTGATTTCTCCAGGATTGCGAGTAAAAATGGGGCGAGCTGAAGGTAGCAATTCTATGGCGATGAGTGTAATATGTTAAGCTCCTTCTAAAGGCACTCTTGCTGTGCTATGGCCCGTCACTGATGAGGTTTTTCTCTGAAACCTCTGTTGCGCCTCCAGGCAAATATGAGCTACCCTATGCGGCTACAATGCCGCATAAGTCACCTAAGCGTCTCTTGTTGACTGTACTGATTTGAGGATATTGCTGAATGTTAGTCGTTGAACCGTGCCCCGTGACTACTACTGACATTACTATAAATGAAGATTCGCAAAGAAATGAATAATGGAATAAAGCTGTGATATGTATAAGATTATTAGAGTTGGATCATTGCAAAGTTAGTCTCTATTCGTTAATTGAAGAGATAATCATCGCTGTATATTCTTCGCCCAACACTTTAACAAGCGTCAAGGTAGGTGTGTATTTTATTGATGAATTATAGCTCTTGGGAGGGTCTTTATCACGGGAGCGGTTGGAATGGCTTGAGTATGTCGGGACCAATTCTTGAAGATGGTTCATGGGAACGTTAAATATTCCAACTGCGACGGTAGGAACATTTGGTTCGAAGACCTGCATGGTTTAGCTACAGGGCAAAAGTCGCCAGGGGATCGGGCGACTAAAGTTAAATTTTTCGATAATTGTGATGGTATGTTGGGGCTGGTTTTGACCATCAAGTTAACCTGCTTTCATTGCCGAACGGGAGAAGTTTCAGGAGAGTTGTACACCCTCAGAACCCTAGAGATGCTACTAGTTTGTTTTAATAGTTACTCGCATTATGTATTTTCCACATGTTCCCACTTCTAATTTCAACGATTTTTTCTATTAAAAAAATTAAGTAATTAAATAATAATTAATGCATAAATGATTAAATATCTTGGCATCAAATTTAGGAACCCATATTGAGCTTCCGGAATTTACATAAACCCACTCTAGACGCAACCACATAGCGCTAATTCTCCAACATATCACATTTTTTCCACACAATGTGGGAAAATTTCGATGTGACCGCGTGAAAATGTATGTGCGCGAACTTTCCTATATGTGTACGCATCAATCAAACCATTTTGACATCAGAGGCCGCTCTTAGTTAGAGTATAAGATATAAATAGAGTCGTAGTGTTGCGTGTTTGCCACCAAACAGAACGCAAGGTCGGTTATGTGGCCCAAGGGAGGGCCACCCGTGCCCTGTCAGGTGTGTGTGGATAGAGAAACTCCTTCCGCAGGCCCTTGGGCGGAAGTGAGTAGGGAGGAAGAGACAGCGGTTTTGTGATTGGTTAAGTGTGTGATGATGTCCATAGCCAGAGCTGTATTCCTCGATGTCTGGCTTGAGTAGTAGCAGCTCCGTGAGAGCGTCAATATTTTGTGTCCGCTCTACCAAAGAATCGCCCTGTCTCCCTTTATATTTTTTATGTCTTTTCTTTTTCGCATATGTGTTTTATAGCAGTTAACCTGTCTTTGTGTGTATTTTAATATGCCTGTAAAAGGAGTGTACAACTTGACAACTCAACACCCACGTATGAAGACTTAACAGGTTTCATCATTCATTGAATCCCGCTCCATTCACGACCTGTTCATGAATGGAATCTCCCATAGAAGACTGGGATGTATTTAGTTGGACTCTAGTAGCAGTAGTTTGCTAAACCTGCTCTTATCCAGTGCCTTTATCCAGGTGGATAATGAAATAGACATAAAGGTCTCTATGACAATCGATGGTGAGCCCGAGGTAACCAGAGGCCGGTCCTCTCTGAGGAGAGGTACCAGGAAGTATTATGGTTTTGAAACCAGAAGGCGTTCAGGTGAAACCTTCGTCGCCCCGGGGCAAAGCGACTTGTTCCACGTCAGAGGTATGTAGATAGAGATACCGATCGACAGGATTCCTTGGAACAGAGAGAGAGCGTGTGTGTGTTGCTCTGCGAAGATGGAAGAGGAAAGAAAGCATTGTTGTAATTGGCTATATGTGTGGTGAGAAGTGAATGATCTACCCACCACAGTATAGGGCTGAGCCCAACGCCTCCACAAATTGGTAGCCAGATCACTACAAACCCGGTACCGAGAGGTTGGCAGACCAACGCCATATCCACTCGGCTAGCAAGAGCTTTAGTTCAAACTGTAAAACGTTGTGGTAGTATAGAGTCTGCAATGATTTTGACAGCCATAGTGTAGTATAAGTCTACTGGAACATTAAATAGTTGAGTCGGTGACAACCTGTAATGCTAATATCAAGAAAATAATACTTGCATACAAACAACCCCTACGCTCCAATGGAGTTCATATAAAGATTTCCGTATTTGTTCATATTAAGTTTCTTTTTAATTAGAAAAGAAATATATATTTTTTCCTTTCTGATATTCACCCTTGCAATACGTTTGATAAAAATATCAGTATTTTTTTAAACAACATATACTTTCTCCCAAATATTCTATTCTTTTGGCAGCCAAACTAAACTTTAACATTAAACTTTAAACATAAACGAGATATTCTTTTAGCTCTCTTAAACCTTTATCTCGCAAAGTAGATTTCTTCTAATCAACTCTAATAGTTATTCTCTACCCTATTTTTTCAGTATTAAACAGCAGCTGCCTATCCCATTCAGATCTTCGTTAGTTTATTTATTTACGTGTACAACTTGCAACAATCTTTATGTAAGACAAACTTTGCTAAAAGTTAAACTTAGAATCTCGAAATACTTGAACGCTTTCTGCTTTTCAGGTTATTAGAGCTCACCTTCGATGCTCTCACAAAGCTTCTGGCAGGCGAAACATCACTACATCAAGCTTTTTAATATTAAAAATAATTTTAACCATTTTATAGATTTTTATCAGTCACAAATAATTTAACCCTGTAACAATTTTGTAAAAAGAAAAGGGATCGAATCATCATTAGTTAAAGTAATTCAAATTTTAACCTTTCGGGTGATCAAACTAAATGCAGCTTCTTTACCACAAATTTTATCCTAAAAGATTATTTTTTAAAAACTTAATTTCACAACATCTGATTTGTAAAATGAATTTGGTGCCAAAAGGGTAGGCAGGAGCTCCTTAATAAGGAAATATGAGAGTAAACAAAAACTATTTTAGTTGATTAGAATAAATAGGGAGTGCAGATAAGAGTTGCAAAGAGCTGAAGGAATATCTTGATTAAAATTAAATGCGAGGTGATCGATCGATTTCAATGGAGGTAAAATGGTATTTAAATCGGCTAACTATGTTAAGAGAAGAATCGTAGAATCGAGCTTGATATCGTCAGTTCCTAATTTAAATCTATCTGAGGGTCAATTTTCTTTTAATCTTGTAATAAGAAAGCAAATAAACAAAATAGTTAAATGTCAGCCCTTCAATATGTTTAGGCCTACCCCCCCCCCCAGATTAGCCACAAGTAGGGGATTGGGGAAAAAAAGAGGGGATCTTGTGTTATGTTTATATGCACTTCTCTTATATGTTCTACCCAGTGTCAGTTGAAAAAGGGTGTGAGATACACCGAAACTGTTCTAAATTAAATTGTCTTCGGAGAATGTGGTTTAATTTCTCATATATATATATATATATATATATATATATATATATATATATATATATATATATATATATACAGGGTGTTTTAGAATTCTTTTAACAAACCTTAACCTAAGGTTCCTTCAGGTTAAATAAGCATAATTTACCCTATGGAGGGGTATCCAAAAGTTTTTAGTTTAAATAAACTGTTCACCTTTGCATCTAAATTCCGGGTTGGCAGGCTATTGCACTCAACAGCGAAGATACAGATGCACTCGGGGCGGTAGTTTACACTGAGCAGTGAACGATAATGGACCAACTACCGAATAGTGAACTTGCAGATATTCACTTAATTTACGGTATGGCAAACGGCATTTCTAGGAGGGCTGCGAGAATTCACTTGTACCTTCCATCAAATTTACCCTTGAAATTGAACAGAATGGAATTATTCCTTTCCTTGATTTATTAATACACTGCACGCCTTCTGGTTTCAAATTCTCTGTCTAGCTGAAACCAATTAATTCTTCTTCTTATATTCACTTTTACTCCTCTCACCATATTAAAGTCAAAAGATCAATTTTCATTTCAATGTTTCTCCTTGCACTTCGTGTGGTTAGTCCTGAATTAGTTGACTCTGAAGTTTGTAAAATTTTTGACATCGGCCATAAACTTTGCTCTCCTTTTCATTTCCTGGATAAATGCCTTCAGTTAGCTAAAAAGTCTTTTTATCGTTTTGGACCTCGCGCGCGTCTAATAACAAGAATACTCTTGTACTTCCTTTTAATCCATCCTTTGCTTCTCTCCCTCATATTTTAAAATCTCTAGGCATTTGTGTAGTATTTAACTATAATAATACTATCTCTAAACTATTAGTCAAGAACGTCCTTTCCCTTATTGGTAATGTATATTGCGTAAAATGTATCGATTGCTCTAAATATTACTTTGGCCAATCAGGCAACTGTTTAAAAAAACGAATTTCTCAGCATAAATATAATGTCCGTCGCGGGGAAGAAAGCAGCTCATTTTATGTTCATATGTCATATCTTAATCACAATATTGAATGGAATTCTGCTAAAATCATCTGTCATAATAACGATATAATTTCACGAAATATCATTGAATCGACCTTTATTAGTAAATTCCCAAATTTTTATTTAAGTCCTGGCTTATATAAACTCGATGGCTATTTTTAAAATTATATTCACAATGCACAGTCGAAACTTTTAATTTGAGACTAAATATTTATATTAGTCTTAGTAAACTATTAACTTTTATTTATTTATTTTTTTTTTGCATCTATGTAGCCTTATGTTTATGTCTGTGTATTTATTTTCGTTTGAGTCAAGTGCTTAGAACATTTGAACTTATTCTACCTTGGTTTTTCAATCCTGAACTCTGATGTTAATCTCTCACTCAGATTTTCTCCCTCCTTAATTGATTAGGCGGTATTTTAATCCTCTTGTCACCCTTTAGTCTTTTTAATTTAACTCATTTAATCATCTTAATTTGTATTTATCTTCGCTCCTCCTAAGGTTTCCATTTCATATTAATTCATTTTGTTGATTGGTTTTTTGCTTTTTTCTTAGGGTTCCCTCTCCTCTGTATCAACCTTATAAATATTACAATTTTCAATACTTTTGTTATTCCTTGATAAAGAACTCGAAATAAAGTTCGAAAGTACTTGGAATCCTAGTATTAATTTTCCTTCTGGGCTTTGCTGCATATATATATATATATATATATATATATATATATATATATATATATATATATATATATATATATATATTGTTAAGGACCTGGTGTTGTATTTTGACTTTACTAATCGTCTTTTACAACGATCTAATTGGCGAATGCAGTGTTTTTTTATATCTGGATGGAGATTAAAAATCACAAGGAGGAAGATCCATTTTAGTTGTTCGTATTTAAACACTAATTCAATTTTGGGGGGCTGAGCTTTCGCCTTTCTTGAGGCATCTTTAGAGGATGTCTTCGTGGTTGTTGAGGAGGATCGATGTCGAGTTTACCATTCGCGTCGCCTCCTTTAGCGGTGAGGTAGAGGCTTGGAGGTCGTGAGCAGCAAAGAAGAAGTTCTGGATCGGGTTCGCGATAGTAAAAGAATTCATGATTTTCACGACTTATTAATAGAAAAAATAAATTACAGTACATTAAATAAAACATATATTTTACAATTCATTTTGCATTACATTTTACATTATCTATCATGAAATGTAAATAGATGAAAGTTGGGAAAAATAACAGAAGACTGAGGAAAATAAAGTTTCCAGGTGATTGTGAAGTAGAGGATCAGTTTTATACCATATTTTACATTTCTTGTTAACTTGTTAACAAGAAAATATTAAATAAATTCACATAGTACTATTGACATAGATTAGTTACATTGTTAAATAGTAAAGGAGGTGAATGTGTGAGAGAGAGATAGAAAAGGTAGGAATTATTGTGTAAGTGAGGGATGGGTAGCGTTAATAGTACGGATGAGGAGAGGAGACGATTGTGATAAATGATTAGAATGAGGGTAATGGATATTTGTGCCAGGCTGCCTGGCTAACGCTTTCGTAGCCAGGCATATATATATATATATATATATATATATATATATATATATATATATATATATATATATATATATATATATATATAAGAGGAATAAGAATTGGACGCAAAGGTGCAAATGAGACAAGAAACCGGAGTTTTTTAAAGGCAAGAGAGAGGGACATTAGAAGAATCCAGAATCAAAGGGAGCAGAGGTCGGCACAGTGAAGGCGAACCTTTACCGATAAGACAGAAATAACGCCAGGGGAAAAAAGTTTTGAACTCCTGGCCTTCACTGTAGGGCCCTTTGCTCCCTTTGATTCTGGATTCTTCTAATGTCCCTTTCTCTTGTCTTTTAAAAAAAACTCCGGTTTCTTGTCTCATTCGCGTCTAATTCTTAGTCCTCTTGTACTATATAAACTTTAGATTCAGCTATACAAGGTTTCTGCATCTTTCTTTCTGTCTTCAAATTTGATTTGAAAGACAGAAAATAAAAATGGCATAGCCCTGTGGTGGTTGAATAATCACCCGCAGATCCTGTAGTTGCTTTCTTTGTATATATATGCGGTTGTAAAGGCATGTTGCAGCTAACTAAGCTCTTCATCAATCCTTCAGAACGAGATCTTCTCACAGTCATGAGAGGAGATCACATTAGCAAGTATTTGCGTTGGAGAGGCTGGCTTGTGCGCTATCTTATCGTGACTTTGAGAACGCCTTCCGAATGATTTATAAAAAGATTAGTTAGCTATAAGCATTGCCTTCTAACCTCATAATAATTGTCGATATGTATACTTATATATATATATATATATATATATATATATATATATATATATATATATATATATATATATATATATATATATATATATATATATATATATATATATATATATATATATATATATATATATATATATATATATATATATATATATATATATATATATATATATATATATATATATATATATATATATATATATATATATATATATATAAATATATATATTATATATATATATATATATATATATATATATATATATATATATATATATATATATATATATATATATATATATATATATATATATATATATATATATATATACACGAAGGGCGGTGAATAAGTTTTGCAACTCGGATATAAGGAAACGAGGTATGAAGAAAAATGTTTTATTATTTTTAAATATAACTACCCTCGACTTCAATGCACTTGCGCCACTTGTCCCTGAAGCTTCGAATTCCCGACAACCAGAAATCTCTCGACAGTTGTTCAATCCACTCCTGGACGGCGAGCTGGACATCTTCATCGTCCCGAAACCGGCGAACAGGCAGTGCAGCCTTGAGTTGGCGGAATAAAAAGTAGTCTTTAGGGGCCAGACCTGGACTGTAGGGGGAATGGTTGAGCTCCTCGAATTCACACTTGCGCAGGGCAGCTTGTGCAGCACTGGCCTTGTGGACTTTGACGATGTTGAAGTCGATCATGGGGGCGTGAGGTTCGTGAAGTTTTTAGGGACCCAACGGGCAGAGACCTTGGTCATGGCCAAATTGTCGTGGATAATGTTCATAACACTTCCATCTGATATTCCAAGTTCTCGCTCGATTTCTTCAACCTTCACCCGTCGATTTTCGATGATCATCCT
The DNA here is from genome assembly GCA_963969495.1 of Ceratothoa steindachneri. Classification (NCBI taxonomy): domain Eukaryota; kingdom Metazoa; phylum Arthropoda; class Malacostraca; order Isopoda; family Cymothoidae; genus Ceratothoa; species Ceratothoa steindachneri. The sequence goes on from OZ018322.1 coordinate 2,654,253, forward strand.
CTCCACATGGGCCACATTGTCCTCGTTGGTCACGTCTGATGGGCGTCATCTTCAAGGGACTCACGACCATGGTGGAACTCCCTATTTCAGCGAGCAATGGTTGCATAGGAAGGATAGGTATCGGTGTACACTGCAACCATGCGTTCATGGATCTCTTTTGCATTCTTGTCTTCCTTGGTCAAAAATTTGATCACTGCGCGGTGCTCAACCTTCTCCATTGTTGAAAAATTGGGACTGATGATCAGCGATCAGCTACTGCTTCTCAAATAGACGAAGCAGGAGCGTGCGGCTGCAGATACTGACTTGTCATAACTTGTCCTAACACCCCCCCCAAACAGCCATCCATCTTCCTCTGTTTTGCTCTACCGATTCGCAAAACTTATTGAACGCCCCTCGGATATATATATATATATATATATATTTATATATATGATCAATTCAAGAATAAGCACCTAGCGCAAATAAAAGGCGGCTCTGACCTGTGTATGACTCAGGAGGTATCTCGTAAGGGACAAGAAAAAGGATGTTGTAAAGATTTGGTTTCCATAGGTATTATCCACCCTAATATAACCTAACCTATCTAAACCTAACTTTACCTACCATAACCTAACCCAAGCTAATCTAAAATAGGCTAGGACAGTTTAGGTTAGGTTACTTTATATAGGGCTCGAAATAATCTTAGATACTTCCTCTTTACAAGAAGCAAGACAAATATACAAAGGAAAAATTTTTTTAACCAAATTTTTAAAAATGATGCAAATAAAAAAGACGTAGATATTATAAATTCGTGAGAAATGGCAAAGATTTGAATATCATTTGAATTTTATATTTGTCAGATATATGATTACATAAGCTCTGAAATGTGTTTCACGAAAACCTGTCCTGTCACATAAATTGGAACGAACATGTATGTAAAAGATGTCGTTTGAAATTTCTCAGGGTTTTTTTTTCAATCAATAAGTCTATTTTTTATGAACAGTTGGATTTCTATTAAAAAAATTCAATCGATGATTTACTAGCTCGAGTATGAATTTCTTATTATTTAATTAAAAATAAGAACCTGCTGTTTCAGAATAAGCACCTCATTTATCTTGATCATATATATATATATATATATATATATATATATATATATATATATATATATATATATATATATATATATAAAGAGCAAATACAAGTTCTGCGGGTGATAACAACAACCACCACAGGGCTTTCGCCATATTTTTATTTTCTGCCTTTCAAATAAATTTGAAGACAGAAAGAAAGATGCAAAACCTTTTATAGCTGACTATATATACATATAGTACAAGAGAAAGAGCGAATTGGACGCAAATGAGTAATGAGACAAAGAACCGGAGTTTTTTAGAGACAAGAGAAAGGGACATTAGAAGAACCTCCGCTCTCTGCCCTCTGCTCTCTGTGATTCGAGGTTCTTCTAATGTCCCTTTCTCTTGTCTCTAAAAAACTCCGGTTCTTTGTCTCATTACTCATTTGCGTCCAATTTTCTCTTTCTCTCGTACTATATGTATATATAGTCAGCTATAAAAGGTTTTGCATCTTTCTTTCTGTCTTCAAATTTATTTGAAAGGCAGAAAATAAAATTATGGCGAAAGCCCTGTGATGGTTGCATAATCACCCACAGAACTTGCATTTGCTCTTTTTTTGTAGGTGACAAGGACAATGAGCCTTTAAATTGTGAGCATGTAAAAGGATGTGGTATAAAAATTCCTTGAAGGTTCCTAGCTTAGGGAGATACTGGGTTTGATTGGGTAACGCTTTGCGCGAAATATAGTTACTCTGCCTGGTAGCTTATCGGTAAAGCATCTGACCAGCAATCAGCAGACCTGGGTTCGAGTTCAGGCCAGGAATTTTTCAAAAAATTTCCCCTTGGCGTTATTTCTGTTTTCTAAGTACAGGATGGCCTTCAATGTTCCGCCCTCTCTTTTCTATGATTCTAGTTTCTTCTAATGTCCTGTTCTCTTGTCTCTAAAAAAAACCCAAATAAATTCCGGTTTCTTGTCTCATTTCTCATTCGCGTCCAATTTTCTCTTTATCTTATATATATATGTATATATATATATATATATATATATATATTGTTGTTAAAGACCATTGTGTATTTTGCCTTAATTAATTTCCTCTGTCAACTTTATCTTCTTCTAAATATCTTTCTTATTCCATCTTGTAGATGGTGGATTACTTGTCCAGTATTCATCTCTTTTTTAAATGAATGTGTTTGGTAAAAACGAAACTAAACTGCTAAGCTTTCGATCTTATTCGCTCATATTCGTTGCGTTTTGAAATGTTCTTGCCTTCTTTACCGATGTAATGAGTGGAGTAAGGATCTGGCAGAGTGAAAGAAATAATTAATTAATTAAGTATATGAAAGTGATGAAATGTGTGATAGGTTTTCAAATGTGTGAAAATGTTTACTAGGTTGCCCTGGTGTTAGGGCATCACTAGCATGCTTTATTCTTTTTTGTTTCAAAAAAATTTATTCCTCCGTCAATAATGTTGCTGACAAATTTTTAAGGGGTATTTATTCCGCTTTGGTTGAACGTAATGTTAGAGGAAATGGGCCACTCCTGTGAGTGGAATTTTAAAATAGTTTTAATGTGCGATTCCAGCTTGTCGCTTGACTGTTGATGGCCGGCCTATGTTCATTTATTAATATGGCTTTCAAGATGTTAAGCCTAGCTTTATTCACCTCTTTTCTTTTAATAATGGTGTTATCAACGAGCCTATCTCTCGTTAGGTTAATATTATGGACGCTCTCCATATGATTCTTCGGCCCTCCGCTTTGTAGATGCATAGTTAAACGTCTCGAAAGTGTAGTGGTTGTCATGCCAATATATTTTGAGTTTTTATAAAGCTTACAGGCTTTATAGGGGCAGATAAACTAGCAAACTATGTTGGTTAACTTGAGATTCGAAGAGTTTAGGCAAGTGTTGTTTTTCATCAGAAGATTGCTGGCTTTTGTTGTTTTATAATAGATGATGAGTTTGATTTTATTGGTTTGATTTTTAATCTTGATGTTACGGTTAATAATCTCCTTGATTTTTTTCATCTATTTTATAGGCCGTGGATATCTGGTTTTTGTAATATACTTTGAATTTGTTGACTTCTCTATGATTACTTTCAGTTTTATCTGCATGTTTGTAATGGTTATTTAAAAATGATTGGAGTTGTTTGTCAATCATGCTGTTTGAGAAACCATTATTCACGAGTATTTATTTGCTTTACTTTTGGAATCTCTTGGCCAAAAAGTCCCCACGTAGAGCAGCATTTATAAGCTCGGCGGATGTATGAGCCGATTGCGCTTATTTTATACCTTTCTGGGCATTCACTCTCCGCATTGAGGCATCTTTCCATGTCCGTACTTTTTCTATGTTCTTTAGTGATGTAGCTAGCTACCATTGATATTTTGAACCTCAACGTCCAAGAGAGTGAGTTTATTGCCCGTGTTCAATTCATAAGTAAATTTTACTACGGAATTCTCCTCAAAATGCTGCTTGATGTTAACCAGATGCTCTTTGTTTTGGACGTTGATGTTTATGTCATCTATGTGTGTGGCTTATTTTCTATGATGTCCAATAATCTCTCTTCAAGTTGACCCATGTAATAGTTGGCGAAGGTCGGCCCTAAGGGTGACCCCATAGCCACTCCATCCACTTGCGTGTATAGATTACCGTTCGGTTTCCTGATTACCTGCACATACCACGGGATGGCAGAAAAGATGCCTCTTCCGAGTTGACCGGAGTCTCGTCTCTGAATCTGAGGCGCGGAAATATAAGATATCCATGAATTCGAAGCTACAAGCATTGGAATTAAGCAACCTTGTCCTACCATATTAGGTGAGAAGCTTTTCAAGAAGACCTCTCAGTGAAGAACACGTTTCCCGTCTAGAAAACGGGTTGATCTTCAACCACCAAAATCGAACCTATTCCCAAATTCCTCACCACTTTTGAATCGAGTGTCCAAGCAATTGTTGCAGACGAAGGATAAAAAAAAACAAAATATGGGTGCTAGTCACTGGTACAGTCAGAACAAACCATCCATCATACCCCTTATCTCATAACGAGAAGACAGCACTACGCGATTAAGAAATACACCCACGTCGTAACAGATCCAGCTGATGAACCCAGAACAACACTCGTATTAACAAAAAACGGAATGCAACTAAAGAATTATAAGTCCCCGAGGACAAGGAGAACTAAAATCAATAACTCCTGCCCAACCCCCGCAATGAAGAACAGTTACAAAATATTGGAATATGCTAGGAGAAAAATAACGGATGTGATGTTCAATATCAGATAGCAAGACTATCAGGGTTGCTAAAGAACCACAAACGGGATATACCGTCGTGTTTGATGTATCTAATGGCTTGGTGGGGGAGGATTCAGGTCTTTAAACCTCACTTCTCCCCAAAGGTTAAATAAGAAAGATAGACATTCACTTTTCTATGAAATGACATTTGGACATTATCAAAAGTAAATTTGATATAATATTCTATGAAATTTTCAATGATGTAGATTTGGGTATTTAGTTCCCTTAACTTGGATGGGACTGTATAAAGTTAATGATTAATCCTGAACATTCAAGGGCACAAAATAATCCTAAGTTCTTAACATATGTTTGTTTGAAACAAATCTTCAAATTATGGATCGCTTAACCTACAAAGATATTACTATATCTTTAGTTGCAGATCACATACAGGTTATAAATTGGGTTAAGTTATTTGGACAAGCATAAAACACATCGATAAGCAAAACACTTTTTACGTTCTTGGCAAGACAATTGATGTTCAATAATATCAAGTTAACTATTTTTTTAATCAAGCTATTTTTTAATAGTTTTTAATTTTAGGCGGTCTGTTGATCAATACAATCCAATACCCCCGCTGAAGCTCTTTACAACGGTGGTGATATGTATTGCAGAGAGATGTAATTATCCCCTCAGCAACTTTTATAAAACAGTTAATCTTTTGCTAAAAAATAGCCCATACCAAACCGGATAACCCGCGTATGATCTTCTAAAAATCGGTAAATCTAAAGGTTGACATATCTTTCCTTTACTTTTAAAGGATGCTTATATGACCGAGCTTTAAGCCACTTTTTTGCGGTGTTCCCAAATCTGTGTTTAGTTTCTCCTCGCAAATGTGAGACGATAAAACATTCGAACTGAGCGGTGGAGTTAATTCTATCTATAATCGGGGTGAGAGGGCGGAAAATTAGAGTATAGCCCAGTATTTTCAGGGTGAATTTACATAGAATAACTTATACTGGGCCAGTTAATCACATACTAAGGATGCAGTGATTGGAAGACACTATAATTGAAAGTTAATTAAACATTGTTAGTTTTGTATATGGAAATTATAGTCTGGATATGCTAAGTATTCTTAAAATTGGTTTAGTATATATTATGGCGATATTGGAATTTTCATATAAACTTGCGTGGTAGTATTATAGTGTTGAGGAAGGTATGGAGGGCTTATGTGCCAAATGGGGTAGTATTGGCATTATATCTGAGGTAGAAAGAGATTACCATTTATTATTTTACAATAAAATGTTTTGGTTTTTCATTACCCCATCTTCTAGTACTGCAATGAATAAATCAATAATGAGAGTTTGGGCTGATAATATAGCTTGTGAAGGTTGATTTTTTTTATATAAAAACAGGAAAAATAGAAACAAATATAGAAATGGGGGAGAGAGACATAAACCAAAACAAATTTACACATTAGGTAATTAAAAGTATAGAATTGAGTGATTTGAACACAATTAAAGATAATGTTTTAAAGCAAGTGAAATAATAACCTTTTCAGATCAACTGATAGAGGGCGACCGAGGCAAAAACTTGGAGAGAGTGTGAAAAGTTTGGTACTTTTTCTATTTTTATAGAAGTAGAGGATGGAAAGTGGATAAAAATTAAGAGGGAAGGATAGGAGCTTGATATACATGGATTCGTAAATTTGGAAGAGTCACGATCACGAATGGATTTAACAATTTTAAAGTGTTCTATAAAAATTATGATCTACAATTTATTGAGTGAAGCCGAATAGGTGAAATCTCTTAGAAAGAATCTTGATTGCTTTATGTCTAATTCCAACCAGGAAACAGAATCTGACCTTTAGCGAGCCCGTCGTATTTCTAAACTCCACCCGGGGGAATTAAATTTATAAATGACGGAGCACTTTACCTCAAATGTGATTTTTTTCCCAGTTAGTTAAAACACTGCTCAATCAATGTTTATATTTAAAAGAAATACTAAAATAATTATGAAAAATAATTTTTTAGAACATGTGTGATGTCCTTTTTAAATTTGTAGTTAAAAAAACAGGGAGTCCAGGTGTTTGGACTTCTTAGGCTACTTCCTCGAGCAGGCGTGAATTAATTAGTAGACATCTGTATCTGATTTTTATAGGGGACTGTATTTTAATACGAGGGTGTGGTTTAAAACAGAATCCTATATCTGAAAAAATAACCTAGAGAACATCTTTATAAACAGTTATATGTTTGATTTTCGGGTGATAAATATTTATAAGTTTTTCGCAGGTAACAGGTTTTCTGTAGGCATTTTAAAAAAGTCATTTCAATTTATTGGTGTTTTTAGAAGAGACCAAATTCCACAAATTACTTCTACAGGTAGTGCCGCACCAGTGACGAGTTTTTGCTCGTCACTTGTTACTCTTGCATATAAAAGTAGCTCTATTTGAACAAACCACCTGTGAGGCAAGAATGCCTGAAACTCGGGCAAGGAAATACAACAAGGTTGTGTTTACGGTGGTAGGGGCATTGTGGTCGTGTATAGTTCTTGTGATGTAGCTGGGTAGAGCTGTTGTTGCATAAATTTCCCTATGTTACGCAATCAATGGGCACTCGAGGGTCAACACAAAGAGTTACTGCTCTTGAAGAGTGAGCTGAGTTTGAATAGGTTTGTGTCATTAACTCCCTTTTCTTTCTCTATCCTAGTCTAGCCCTAGTATTTTTTAGCTTATGGGATTGTAAAATCAACCAATCTACCCCTCTTCCAATCTTTCGCGGTTCCAATCAAATCACAAGAAACAATTATTTGGCAAAAAATCTTTAATAACCATTTATGAATATTACCACTTTAATAATATTTTAATAATTTTGACATTTTCGACAATTCCATCAGTTTATGAATGTTGAGAATTATAATGAAATCACAGTGATATTGAAGCGAGAGGAAAGTTTGTGCTTAGGAACTGCTAGAACTCTGCTGGAATCCGGTCGATAATTTGTAATAACATTAAGCGTATATAGGTAAACATTATTATGACGAACAGGTAGCAGTGAATAAAAAAAAAGAATTGTAATTTTAAAAGTGCTGTAATATTTTCTTACATAGATAAAGAAATCAGGAGGCGAAGGTAGAATTAATCCAATGGATTGATAGGCGAGACACCGCGATCCCAGAACGATATCTGTTGAGGATGAGCTTCTGACCGAAATTTTGTGTCTCCTCTTTTTGGGGATTTAAAGAAAATTTGAATTAAGCACTACCTCTAATGTCTCTTTTAGGGGCGTCTCAGGGGCAAATGCTTATGGTTTTGAATAAACGTGCTTCGCAGGAGGGATCTGTGTTAAAGGTTTTCTCCTCATCATGAAATGCCAGGGAATGCCTAGCGTGCCAAATAGTGCCACAAATCCAAATGTGGCGAGAGAAACAATATATATATATATATATATATATATATATATATATATATATATATATATATATATAAAGAGAGAGAGATACAGTATATATATTTCGAAAAAATCCGAGCTGTTTTCCCCGTAGCTGAGTGGTCTAAGGAGCGGTTTAATTGAGATCAAAGCGGTTGCTTGCTGCCTCAATGTGCACGGTTCGAATCCAACCCCAGCTTGGATTTTTTCGAAGTAAGAAATAACTATTTCCGAAAAAAATATTATTTCGTTTTCTCTGTCCTGCGGTGAAGTGTATATATATATATATATATATATATATATATATATATATATATATATATATATATATATTAAAAGCCCAAAGAAATGAAAATTGGTAACAGAGCCCTGAAAAACGCTAAAGAGAATATTACATGAACCAATGAAAGCTTACGAAAGGAACTGGGAGATATAGAAACGGAATGATAGGGCAAAGTATTTTAACCGTTATATGAAAATGAATAGAGGAATTGAATGTGAACCTGTGTCATCAATCGCTCATCGCTTATATGACCACGACGCTGATAGCCAGAGCTAGTAGTGCCTTTAAATGCATCTATATATCACGTTCCATATAGTTTTCATCTATTATATATATATATATATATATATATATATATATATATATATATATATATATATATATATGAGGAATTAAACCACATTCTCCGAAGACAATTTAATTCAGAACAGTTTCGGTGTATCTCACACCCTTTTTCAACTGACACTGGGCAGAAAATATAAGAGAAATGCATATAAGCATAACACAAGATCCCCTCTTTTTTCCCCCAATCCCCTACTTGTGGCTAATCTGGAGGGGGCGTAGGCCTAAACATATTGAAGGGCTGGCATTTTACTATTTTGTTTATTTGCGATCTTATTACAGGATTAAAAGAAAATTGACCCTCAGATAGATTTAAATTAGGAACTGACGATATCAAGCTCGATTCTACTATTCTTCTCTCAACATAGTTAGCCGATTTAAATAACATTTAACTTCCATTGAAATTGATCGCATGACTGTTGTCTCTAACATGGCAAAATATTCCACTACTTTCGCTTCCCACTCTAATATCTCTTTTGTGTTCGTACAATCTCTTGTCTAGATTTCTCCCCGTTTCCCCTATATAAACTTTATGGCAATCGTTGCATGGTACTGCATATACTCCTATGTTATGATGTTCTTTGGGTTTCCTGGCCATCATCATTTGGTTTAAGGAATTATTACATTTAAAGGCTAGATAAATACCCGCTTTTCCAAATATGTCCTTTAAACTATTTAATTTATTATTAAATGGCAATGTTATACATTTGTTGAAGTCATTAGTGCGGGAAGGCTTATTACCATAGAATGTTTTCCTAGCTGCAAAATGGGCAGACGATATGAACTATTGGGGTAATACAAATTAGAAAAAATGGTCCTGATAATGACAATTTCTTCATCTAAATAGGAAGGATGACATATTTTGTATGCTCTATGGAAAAGGTTAGAAATTACCGCTTTTTTAACAGTATTATCGTGAAACGAAAAATAATGTATATAGACATTCGAGTGGGTTGGTTTCCTATACACGTCATGTTTTAATTCATGGTGATCTTTATTAATGAGGACATCTAAAAAGGGTAATCTATTATCATATTCCCATTCATATTTAAATTTGATGGAGACATGCAAATTATTCAAATTATTAAAAAAGGTATTAAAATCATGGCCATTAGGCCATACAGAAAATACATCGTCAATGTACCTTAACTATATAAAGTTAGGGGGAGAAATTGTGGGAAGGAGTTCAGTCTCAAAATATTCCATGAAGAAACATGCCAATATCGGAGATAAACTATTTCCCATGCTAAGGCCAAATATTTGTCTATATACATTATTTTTCGTTTCACGATAATACTGTTAAAAAAGCGGTAATTTCTAACCTTTTCCTTAGAGCATACAAAATATATCATCCTTCCTATTTAGATGAAGAAATTGTAATTATCAGGACCATTTTTTCTAATTTGTATTACCTCGATTGGTTCATATCGTCTGCCCATTTTGCACCTAAGAAAACATTCTATGGTAATAAGCCTTCCCGCACTAACGACTTCAACAAATGTATAACATTGCCATTTAATAATAAATTAAATAGTTTAAAGGAAATATTTGGAAAAGCGGGTATTAATCTAGCCTTTAAATATAATAATTCCTTAAACCAATTGATGATTGCCAGGAAACCCAAAGAACATCATAACATAGGAGTATATGCAGTACCATGCAACGATTGCCATAAAGTTTATATAGGGGCAACGGGGAGAAATCTAGACAAGAGATTGTACGAACACAAAAGAGATATTAGAGTGGGCAGCGAAAGTAGTGGAATATTTTGCCATGTTAGAGACAAGAATAATACGATCGATTTCAATGGAAGTTAAATGTTATTTAAATCGGCTAACTATGTTAAGAGAAGAATAGTAGAATCGAGCTTGATATCGTCAGTTCCTAATTTAAATCTATCTGAGGGTCAATTTTCTTTTAATCCTGTAATAAGATCGCAAATAAACAAAATAGTAAAATGCCAGCCCTTCAATATGTTTAGGCCTACCCTTCCCCCTCAGATTAGCCACAAGTAGGGGATTGGGGGAAAAAAGAGGGGATCTTGTGTTATGCTTATATGCATTTCTCTTATATTTTCTGCCCAGTATCAGTTGAAAAAGGGTGTGAGATACACCGAAACTCTCTGAATTAAATTGTCTTCGGAGAATGTGGTTTAATTCCTCATCTTTTCTTGCGATATTGCATTAATTTTCATCATATATATATATGTATATATATATATATATACATGCGTTATTAAAGTCAACAGCTGCGGCAGCGTTATTGATTTTGACTTGCAATTTCTTGATTTGCCTTACAAGTCTCTTAACAGGATCTTCGAGGAGAAAGAAAATAGCCACAAAAGACATTTTATTCCTATACGTCTTTTGACCGCAGTATGTCATCTGGTGTACTCAATAGTGGATGATTTAGATAGTGGTAGAAGATAGTTGGTGAAAGTAAGGTAGGGTTGCCCTTGTTTGAGGGGCATCGCAGGCGTTGTTATTTTTTATTTATTTAGTTGATGTTGTCTATTGTTTGTCTCTGTGTGCGTTCTTCTTTGTGTTCTTCTCTGTATTTGTCTCTTTGTTTTATATTCTAGTTTTCACGGGATGTCGAGCTTTCGAGCCTTTATTAGTGCTCAAATTTTAGTACATAACCTCGCGATTTGGTCTTTGTGTTTGCTTTTTTCGTAATTAATTGTGAGTTTATTATCTGTCCGGTAGTTTTATGTTCTGTACTCAGTGTTGTTTATGTTTATGTGTAGTGTCTCAGAATAGGTTCTCGACGATATACCATATATAACTATTCGTTGCGGGAATTATTCTAATATTTCGAGTGCGTGGTAATCTGATTGACCGAGGTTATTTATCTTCAATATGCTTAAGAAGTGGAATTGAGCTCAAGGATAATAATATGGCTATCATTAATAAAATAGAGTTTTATTAATTAAACTATCAACAACACACAAAAAGAAAATGTTTACATAAACGGAGAATGGAAAGGGTCGTGGGAATATCTGACTAATCCGAGGATTAAGATTTGGAGAGATTTAAAAAGGTAAACAAATAAAAATTGAAGGGGGGGAGGGTTCGCTAGACCATTTAAAGCACAGGGTAGCGTTGACAAAAGGTTAGATGATTAAAGGTAATGCTCAGCTTACGTAATTACAAAGTTGTTGTGCAGAGGAAGACGATGCGATGGAATCTTCGGTCCACTGGCGATTTCCACCCGAGGGGTTCTTCAAGGGGTTGTCTTTAGCGAAGAGGAAGGACTGTCTTCGAAGAGTGAGAGCGAAGTGGGGCTCGGAAGTACGAGCGATCAGGGTGACAGCAAATCGGAGATGTTCTAGAGGAACAATGGAGGTTATTGTTGAAACCAAGCGCTCTCTTGAAGAACGTTAAAAAGGGGAAAATTAAATTATCCTGACGTGATGTCTTGGGAATAAGAACCGTTTCTTGACGAACGGGCTTGAAGAACAATGGCTGTTCTAACTATGTTCTCCTTCTGAACAACAGGGGCTGAGAACCGTCTCTTGTTAACGGGCTCAAAGAACAATGGCTGTTCTAACGTTGTTCTCTTTCTGAACAACAGGGAGGCCTTGTTGACTTGGCGTCTGGAAGGCACGAACCTTGGCACTCAAGGGATATTGTCCTCTTCTGGACAATAAGGGATTTCTCGAGGTAGAGAGTTCCTATGGTGCACAAGGGAGACCGGATTGGCGTGATGCCTCGCAAAGATAATCTGGATCTGATCTTATTGGGGAATGCTATTGTATAAGTACCCGAAGCCGTCTCCATGGCGTAGGGGATAATTGAGGGGGAGGACTTCGGGGGAATGCCCCGATCGCGCCTGGGAAAATACCTTATCTTCCCATAAGCCTAACTCAATCTGGCGAGATCGACGTATGGAGGCGAAATGGGGGAATGAACCTTCTTGATTAAATATTGGATAAGGTGGGTGATAACGCGCTCTGTTTCCTCTCGAAGATGCACGTGGGTAGCATGTGTTTCTAAACATGTGATAGCGGCTAAATTTAAGCGGCCTCAGACCGTTCTCTCACATGTAGATTTGTGCTATGTTTTCCTCGGAACAGAGTCTAGTGCTTGGTAAACGCCGGTTTTGAGCGACCTTCTCGCGTTATCTGGCAGGGATGTTGATTCTGCCATTAGTTCTTTTTAGTTCTAGGATGATTCTTTGGCCATTGTAGACCAGACCTTTTTGGCCAGTTTCTGCTTTGTGACATTAATTGGCTCCAAACGCTGTCTGCGGTGCAGATCCCTCTGCCGAAGATGCTCTCTTCTTCTGGTTTTATTTTTGCAGAGGGATGCACTCGCTTGAGCCTCCTCATAGTGGACTTGCTGGTCGCTTGAATCAATACTGCAGGTTAGATGAGCTTAGCCCGGATGAACATCAGGTATATTTCCCATATATTCGCCGAGCTAAGATTTCTGAACCTATAAATCTTCGAGATTTCTCTCCTCACCATATTCTGCCTCTCCTTTTAGTGACTCGAGTATCCATGGTCAGAGATTTTTAGGCCTAGGATGGCGCCTTCCATCTATTATAATGGCCCACGTCGACGTGTGGCTCGGCGGGTGGATCTTCAATTTCTCCATATTTGTCCGGATTTTCCATCTTCTCTCGTATTGGTTGATGATAGAGATCTCTGCTATGGCGTTGATCGCCGGATCCCTTGCTTTCCTCACCTTACTGTGGACGATATGCGTGACGTCATCTGCGTACTACAGATACATCGTGTCCCTGTCTATTGAAGTAGGGAGGTCGATGGTGAAGACCAGGTAAAGCAAAGAACTCACGCAGCTCCCCTGGGAAACGCCAACTTTGAGCTCGAATTCTGGTCCCTTGTGCTCTTTGATCATGATACACACCCTTTTGTCCATGATGAAGTCACAAAGGATCCTTTCTAGGACTGGGTTTAGTTGGAGACCTAGGATCTTGTATTGTAGTCCACTCAGCCAAACCTTGTCGAAAGTCTTCTGCACGTCCCTCATCACGATGTCGCCATATTGACCCTTCGCTCGGCAGTATGCGATCTTTTCAGTTAGGAGCAATAGGGCCGTTTCCGTGCCCCTTTTTGATCTAAACCCATGTTGTTGAGGGTTATGCGCTCTCAACTCGTCGAGTTGATTTTGTAGCCTGTCGGCTATAATCTTCTCAAAGATCTTACCGGGTATTTCTAGGAAAGAGATTGGGCGATAGTTAGTCACTTGGTATAGGGGCTTGTTGCCTTTTGAGCTAAAGAGGATTTTTGCCACCTTATACCCAACAGGGAAGTAGCCTGTATTCAGGGATGCGTTCATGGTGTTCAGCATGCCATAAATAATTTGCCGTGGAGCATTTATCAGGTTGTTCTTAGTGAGACCAGGCCAACGGAGAGCCCTTTGTTTGAAGGACCTTATGGTGTTAATGGTCTCTTTTTTAGTGATAGGGTGCCCGTGGTAAACTATCTCTCTTTCTCTAGATACCTGCAGTTGTGGGTTGGTCCTATATATCATCGTTCCGCAGGTCCTCGAGCAGTTGGCCTTCGAAGTCCCGGTCGAAATCGTCGTTCTCCTCAGGTGATATTGCAAAAACCTCTTTTCAATATCTCTTGAATCTCCTTTCGAGAAAGTCCGGATCCTCTATGATAATGTCGCCTTCTTTTATTTTTATCTCTAGCTTGGGAGGCAATCCCCTAAGTCTTCTGGCGCTGTTCCAAAAACTTACAAGATTTCTCTCCCTGTCTAGTTTGCCTATGATATCGTCCCAGATTTCCCTCTGTTTCTCGAGGATTATGTTTTTTAGTTCCTCGCATAGCCGTCTCATTCGGGCTGCCCTTTCATGGTTGGGCCTGTCCTACCGACTTCCTCGTAAATGTCCCTGTGTTCTCTGGCGATTTCCCTCATTTCTTCCGTCCACCTAGGTTACGGAAGCATTTTGTACGAGATTCTGGGGACGCATCTTTTGTCAGCTTGAATGAGGAGATTAGTGATCTTGTCAATCTCCTAATCAATTTCCTCAAGATTAGCGTCATCCAGGTCAGCTGGCTGGTGGGTGCTGAGCATTTCTCCGTACTGTTTCCAGTTAACTTTCGCTCAACTTTTCCTAAGTGTGACGGGCTTGAGCATTGGCGCAAGCGAAATAGTGGTGATAATTGGGATATGATCGCTCGGGACGACTGGGCCTGGGGCGTTGGCTATGTTGAAGGAAAATTCTGGACTTGCTAACACAATGTCCGGTTTTGTTGCCGAACATCGCGTTAGATAAGTTGGGAAGTCTGGTCCAACTCTCCGCAGCCTATTTCTTTTGAATAGTAACTCCAGGTTTCGTTCCCTTTGATTGACACGCCTGTAGCCAGATGCACGGCAGCAGGCGTTTAGATCTCTGACTGACTGGCAACGACAGCCTTTTGTGCCTGAAGAGGGTGAAGTAGTTGTTAATCGGCAGGTATTGTCGCCTGGGCGGCTGGTAGGCTGCTGCCACAGTTAGACCTCCAACCAGGGTCAGGATTTCGACAGCCACGAATGATTCGTCTAAGTCCGATAGCGTTTTGAATTTAGTGTTTCTCCTGATAGCGATGGCTGCGCCATCTTACCTTTCTTGTGTGTGATTTTTTTGTATAACTGTATTGTTGTGTATTTTTATTGTGTCAGTGTTTGTCTTGATTTCGTGTTATAATATGAGAATGATGTCCAGGTCCACCTTACGGAAGATGTTGCCGTAAAGATTGGACTTTCCCTTCCATATATTCACATTCAGTGTGAGTATTTTTAGAGCATTGTTTATGTTCTCCATGTTTTCTTGTTCCTGTGTTTTTGTTTTTGTTTTGTCTTAAGTGTAGTGTTCTTTGCCGTTTCTTATTTTTTTCAATTCTGCATCACTTAGGGTGATGCAAGAGTCTTTGTGTAATTTTACTGTGCCTTCCAGCATTGCTTGCTAGAAGGCATTCAACAACTTTGCCTGAGGTCAAGACTTCACAGTCGGCCTCTTTCGCGCAAATGGCTGAGTACCCATTATTTAAGTCTATCAGTCTAACCAAAGCGATGCGCAGGGTTCCATAAACTTTCTCAAAAACTTTTTCACGATCCTGTTTTGGGCCCTCCGAGAGGACCCGAAGAGTGATACGGAGAGTTTCCCTCATCTCTCCTGCATCCTATAGTACGATAGGGGATGTATGTGTATAATTATTTGTGTACACTTAAAGGCCGTTTATAGGAAAAGAGGGGGACGAGAGAGAAATAGGGGTCAATGTCCAAATACCTGTATATTACTTTACCTTGATGTTTAACTTCCTTCCGGCTTGCGTATGGGCCAGGTGAGGCTTCGGCCCCTGTCTCCACGAAGGAGTGAAGATTCACCATTCACCTTCCTAAATCGTAAGCCAGTGGTCCACTTTTCAAAGCGTATCTTACTTTTTCACCTTTTCCAGTTTTTTCTACACTACTTGAAGCGAGTATCACAATTCAATCTCGCAAAAATTCACTTTGCACAATTTCGATCCAAATTTTGTCACAGCGGTACAGCAGACTTGCTAAGGCAACCAGAGCATTCCGCTGGCTTATAATTTTGACAATGTTATATTTGAGAGAAAAAATACTTGTACAAATTAGCGTTACAAAAAAAAAATAGTTAACAGTGGTGAAAAAAGGGGTAGCTGAGAAGAGAAAGTTACACAAGTAATAGTAAGAAAAGAAATGGGTTCTCCAGGTACTACCGGAGGTCATATTTTTTTTGTATATTTACTCAGTTACTTTAATATTTTATATTAAATTGAGTTTAGTTCTCCAGGACATACTGGAGGTCAAATATTTGACATTTTACAATCAGGAAATATTTTCAGGACAGAATTATATCTCAGAAATTACATTCAATTTTAATATATTGTTGTCTTTTGTACAAACTTCACGAAATCCTTGTGCTTACTACCAAAAAATGTTCTTTATTAATCACGGTTTATTAGATGTTTTTATTATTAATATTCTTAATCACTAAACTTTGTTATTGGCCACTAAGTATTGTATTCATTATCAACCACTGAACTATTATTCTTAATTACTAATTATTCAATATTGATCACTGTTTATTTACTGCTTATTACTAGGTATTCATTATTAATCACTGTTTATTATTAACTACTAAGTATTATATTCATTATTAACCACTGCACTATTATTACTATTAAATGCTAAATATTCAGTATTGATCACTCTTTATTTAATGTTATAATTAATTTGCTTAATCGCTTAACTTTGTTATTCTTACTAGCCGTTAAATATTATGTTCTTTATTAACCACTGTTTTAATTCACTTAACCACTGTCTATTGAATTTTTTTATCAGTAATCGCTTTAACCTTTGAATTTTAGTATTATGAATTTTAGTATTATTATACACTTTTTTCCTTTTTCTTTTTTAACCACTGTTTATTAAATTCATTCACTTAATCGATGAAATTACTACTATTAACACTAAATATTATATTCATTTTTAATCACTGCTTATTATTCTTAATTGATTATTATCCACTATTAATTAAATGTTTTTATTTTTCCTTCGTTTAATCACTGAATTTTATAATTGTTAACTATCATTCACTTTTACATATATTTTCATTAATCGATATTGGACGTTTTTTGACCACTTTTGATTTTTTTGTAGGTTGACATGTTGACTGGGTATACACATGAGTCTGAGGTGTAGGTGGCTCTTTCTTCCAACATTCCTCCTATTTCTTTCGGCGACCATGGTCCTTCGAAGGTCCATTTGTAGTCCCCGTGAAGAATTCCATCGATCAGGGCCTCCAGGTCACCCTTCGGTGGCTTGCACACTACCGCGCCGAATACCTTGAGACCCGCGTTAGCGGCGTTAAAGAAGAACCCGCGTAATAAGATGTTTCTTTCCCCTGTGAGCGGTATTCAGGGATAGTCCAGAATTTCGTCGTCCTCGTCTTCTTCCCCGTGAAGTGTATATTCTTGCTCTTCTGTGTCTTCTTCCTTTCGGGGTTTTGTCTTCTTCTTTTTCTTTTACTGTTTCTTTTTGGAGCTTTTTGGGGTGCTTTCGCGTTTTGTTTCTTCTCCTTCTGTAGATATTTCTTCTTCTAGGGTTTTCAGTTGTTGTTGAAGGTCGACAGGTTCTTTTACGTTTTATTTGGTCGTTTCGTTTTGTTGTGGGTCGTCCACAAATTGTACTTTTAGCACTTCTTGTGAAGGGGGATTGGGAGGAAACCCAAGTTTTTTCTTGATACCGTTCTTCTGTAGTAGCTGGTTTAATTCTTCGGAAAAAGTCCTGGGGTTGGTCAGGTTTGCCAAGTGTGCGTAGATGACCATGGTCATTAATTCTTTGCATTCACTTGGCATCAGCAGCTTTGGTGCCGTTATTTCTGTGGCTGTTGTTTTTGTTGCCGCTGCTGCTTCTGCGAAGTTCAATGGTTTTGCCTCCTTTTCCTTTTTGGACTTTTCACGTTTGGCTCTGATTGCCTCTTTGCGGACGGGACACCTCATGGAAAAGGCCCTGTGGTCCCCTCCGCAGTTTGTATAGCGTGGTTTTTCAGAGGCACACTCCTTCCATCCGTGTCCTTGTTTAGAACAGATAAAGGATGTTACCTCGGTAGCTCGACATTCACATTCACTTGTGGGGTGTTTTTCCACTGCCATGAATTTGAAGCAGGTTTCTAGCTGAACGAATTCCTCTGCCATGACTCAAATAACATGATCCAATAGTGAAATCAATAAATTTACACCAATGACACTATTTTATTTACTGCTAACTTCGATCCGTTTTAATGGAACACCCGTTATAATTACGGCTTCGGCCATTCTTAACCTTCGTTGATCTTTCAACCTAATGATGATCGAGGTGTTCTTAGTTAGCTCCTCGCGTTTAAAGACAGTGCCATGGGAGTGAACGTGCCTTTTTATCGCTCCGTCTTGAAGGTGAGCTGTCAACCGCCTTGAGAGGGTTGTGGAGGTTATGCCGATGTACTTAGAGTTGCGGTGTTCTCAGTCACCGACTTTGCACGAAAGTTCGTACTCGACATTGGTCTCCTGGAGCTCACCTATAGGCGAAAGGCAGCTATTCTTCATTATGCAGCTGCTCTTTTTTTTGGTTTTGTAGAATATAATTACGTTAATATTTGTATTCGTGTCAATTGGTGTCACGTTCCGATGAAGGATGGGTCACATGAACACCGGCTACCGTGAGGACGAAAAGGCTCTAAAAACCATCCTAAATCGGAACGTGCAAGGATTAGAAGTGGGGAGGAATGCAAGTGGACCTTTGATGGGCCGTGATCTCCAAAGGAAATCGAAAGCCTCTTGTGCAATGGAACAATGTATTCCGGAATCGAGTTTATACACAGTGAACGGGACAACTTACAAGAATATAAAGTGCTGAATCAGGACATCGGAAATAAACTAGTGCTATAAAGTGACAAACAATTAAAAGTGAAGTTCGAAAAAATTAAAAGTGTATAAACATATGAAATATATAAAGTGACAATAGTGAATTGTGAATCTAGAAAGTAATAGAACAGTGTACTTAATAATTTAAAAATAAGTGCTCAATAAATGAAGTCATTAGATAAATGATAATCTGAAAAGTTATATAGCAATATTAGCTTGAAGAGTAGCAATAGTAAAAACCAGTGAATAATAGCTAATTAATAAAAATAGAGGAATAAGAACAAAATAAAGGTAACAGTGTTAAATATAAGATATTAGAAGATACTAATAAAAATAACAAGTGAAATCTAATCGTGTCAAGTATAACATAGTAATAGTAAAAACAAGTGAAAATAGCTAAATAAATAAGAATAATAGAGAAATAAGAGCTAAATAAGCAGTGATAACTAAAGGTATAATTAGATAGAAATAATTAAAGGTAACATGTGAAACTAAAATCTAACGTGCGAAATGGTAAACAAACAACCAACCAAAACTTTTCATAATAAACTCGAATTTTAATTTAACTACAAACCCTATCAGTGGGTACAAACTAAATGTATGAAAAACTTTGTAAATAAACAAAAAGCTGAGCTCGTGCGTGATCTTACTCCAGGAGGACCTATTTTGTGTATCTTTGTCTCTGACTTAATTCTTCCCCTTCTCAGATATAATTTTAAATTTTAACAATTCTAACTATAATATTTTAATTTTTGCATTGTATAAATTGATTTATATTATTGTCAAGTTGAAAACCTTCTTGTACTCTTTCCTCCAATAAATATATCATCAAAATTATAAGAGTTACTACCATATTTCCCGTAAGATGACCCACTGCGGTCGAAAGACGTCTAGGAATAAAATATGTCCTTTGTGGCTATTTTCTTTCTCCTCGAAGATCCTGTTAAGAGACTTGTAAGGCAAATCAAGAAATTGCAAGTCAAAATCAATAACGCTGCCGCAGCTGTTGACTTTTATAACGTATGCATACAACATGGTCTCCTACCTATATATATATATATATATATATATATATATATATATATATATATATATATATATATATATATATATATATATATATATAAGTGTGTTTACTTCTATTATCGATATATAATATGCAAGAATATTGACTGTTTTTGTTCAAGTTCCGTAATATGCCTGTCTGTAGCTACCACTTTCTATCAGTTTATTATTGCGGTTATATATGTAATTGATTTTAATTGACCCTCTTTTAATAAAAGAGAAGCTGAGTTTAGGATAGCAATCATCTGCTCCATTGATTCACACCAAGCAAGGAGCGTTATACAATAGACCAATCTAAGAATCATCCTCCAAAATTGATATATTTTAACATTCACTTTTGCCAACAAAGACACGAATTCCTTTTCAGCAATCGGTGCCACGGGATCGTTTTTAACCGTCCGTGGCGGACACGCAATGCCTGTTTTGTTTTAAACAAGCTGCAATGACAACAAAGGTGAATCTTTTCTCGGGGACCTATTCTTCTATCTAAGAGAGAAGAGAAAAGGATGATTAAACTTTAGTTGCTTATTCACAATCTGCTCCTCATTTCTTTCATTATCTTCAACTTTTCTGTTTCATATCCTTACGTATTATTTTAAAGAGTGTATAAGCAAAGCAAGTAATATATTTTTTCGCAGGATGTTTATGAATAATATAATAAGAGGATAGTTGGACAGATCCCCAAGGAGAACGTTTAAAAGAGAGAGGGAGTGAGAGAGAGAGAGAGGTGGGCTCAGATCTAAGGCAATTCATGAGGCTCCCCATTGGATTTATGGAGCAACTTACTTCAGACAAATATATCTGGAAAGCATCGTCAACGCCTACGTTCAACCCAAGTGTCTCAACGCCTTCACGTACCTAGATATGTGCTTTTCATGGAAGGACTCGACCATGCTCCTAGAGGTATTGGACTGTTTCCTTAAAAGTTCCGTGCAGGTGAATGTTGAGATGTTAATACCCACTCCTAGCCAGAAACTTAAATATCTAGGCATTAAAAGACGCTTGGAGGAGAAGACAGCGGCCTTAACCAAGGGCATGAGAAACAAAGTGCAAAAGGCTCTAGCCTACTGTGACTCGATGGCACTCTACGTTCGTTGCTTGGGGAGGCTAGGGGGCCTCCGCAATTTCTTGTGTCTTATTTTGAGTCTCTCATTCCTACGGGCCAAACTGTTTAACTTTAGAAACCACCAATTACATTTGGGATCGCAGGTTCCACTTTTTCACTGTGTTAATAGACATTAAGTATTGCTCTTGGATATCTCCAAAAAGTAGAAGATATACGATTTAGACAAGTTATCACGTTAGATCCAAACTAGGCAAATGTTATTCAACGCGGGAGAATGCAAAGCGCTCCACATAGGAAATCAAAATAATAAAGCATCTTATTCAATAAATGTAACACGATTAAAAAAGTATACAAGGAAAGAGAGTTAGCAGTAACAGTATCGAGTAACCTAAAACTCAGTCAACAATGCACAGAAGTTACCAATAAGGCGAACAAAACAATTTGTTTTATAGTAAGGTTATTTGAGCACAATTTTAAAGAAGTAATACTTAGTCTACAACTTTTTACTCCGGCCTCTTCTGGAATATTGTAGTCAAGCCTGGTGCCTTTACTACCAAAAATATATAAACAAGCTAGAAGGGATTCAACGTAGAGTTACCAAAATGAAACGTAGTCTAAAAAAACAAGCCATATGAGGATTGTCTTAGGCAATTAAATATCTTGCCATTAACGCAGAGTAGACTAAGAGGTTACCTAATTCAAGTATTTAAAAAACGTCAAAGGCATAATTAATATGAATTGTAACAAGTACTTTATAATCGACCGATCTACAAGTAATTACACACCAGTAAATGGTTGTAAAATTATAGGGGAAGCGTTTAATTCGAAGAGTATATAAAAAATTTATTCCACCGAATTGTCAACTTATGGAATGGTCTCTCGCATAACATTATTGACTGCACTAGAGTTCATTCGTTTAAACATAGAATAGAAAAATACTTCGCCTCAAAATCATGACTGACTGCGTTTATCAGCGAGTACTATTTTCTTTTTTCGCCTTCTACCTGATAAGAAAACATCAATGATCGAGGAAGCAAAGTTTAGTAAACTTAACTTAGATAGTGTTTGCATGCAACTTCAAAAAGATTAAATACTGTTGTTGCATGCTATTTCCTTTGTATTCCCCCCTTTCTTTCTATATTTCCATTCTCTCTCGAGTTACCCTCTCTATCTCTCTACATCAATAGTAGAAAACTTACGAAAGATATTATAGCACTGTAAAGGAGTAAAGAGAGACGCCTATCAAGTAACCTGGACGAAACTGTTACGATTATAAAGTATAAATTCGTAAGCGTTTTAACTGTTGAGGACATGACGCAGCTAAGTATATTAAGTGATGACATCGTTGTAAGCACTTTTTCCTAACCTCGGTAATTGATAAAGTGTTAGAATCTTTAATCACCAACCAGATGGTAGCCCACCTCGAGGCTAATAACCTAATTTGAAAGAATCAGCAGTGTTTTAGAACCGGACGATCCTGTCTGACAAATCTCTTAGAATTTCACCAAATGATTTGCATCTACGATAATAAAATCCCAATAGACATAATTTACCTCTAATTTCAAAAACCTTTGATACAGACCGCATGAAAGGCACTTACTTAAACTGTTTGTGCGGTCAGCTGATAGAGGTTTTTAAAATCTTAAAATATTTTTTCAACATAAATTATTCGCTATTCTTTGAAATTGGTTATAGAGTGAATACCTTTCAAAATGGATACAAATTACTAAACAACCAATTCATTAGTGGCATAGCGTGTAACTTATTTAGCTATAAAATCACACTCAAACTTGGGACAACCAACCCAACAGAGTAGTGGAAAGTAAGTCAGTTAATATATTTTAATCAGATGAGAGGAACATTATTCGCGTTTAAAAGTAACCGAGTAGGAGCACGGATGAAGACTACTTATAAAATCAGGACGGAGTATACATACATAAGTGCCAACCCCCGCCCTCAAATGACGCCAACTGATAGTTGTTGTAGAGCATGAGTACATATGTGTTTTCCATAGTCCTGTTGTAGAGCATGAGTACATATGAGATTTCCATAGTCTTTTCTGGCTTTGCTGTCATTACTATTTTCAACACTAGCAAATGCGATGCTGCGGGACAGAAAGAGCGTTCCTATCAGCTGATATGAGTGCCAGAAGTAATATTCTTATTCGAACTTGTGTTATAATAGGTACACACGTAGATAAGGGTATACGTACATACTTAGAAATGTGCATGATATGCAGGTACAGTCGTAGATAAGTATGTACTTGATCAATATACATATATTAAATGCATATACTGTACCCCCTAGGTTCAGATGATATTAATCTTGTTACCTCTAAGAATGCCTTGAGAGGACCCTAGGCTCCTTGCTGGTGCTAGTTCTGTATTTCTCTCCCTCCCCTCTTTCTCCCCCCCCTCCTCTCTCTCTCTCTCTCTCTCTTTCTTTTTCTTTCTCTCTCTACCCCTCTCTAACGCCGTCTCTTTCTTTCTCTCTCTTTTTTTTCTCCGCTCTGATGACGTGAGGAATTTATTCTTGAATTCATACTTACTTAGATAATTGCAGTAATAATTAATAAAGGACGTACATTAGCAATTACTTTCGCATAAATTTACATTATAATTGCTACTCTAATTACAGTGAGTTGTCGGCGCGTATAATATGACTGCGCCATATTTACTTTCAGAATTATCTTAGCGTTCGACCTAAGAAAATCATTACACTTCTCTAGACGATGTTTCCATTTTTGTAGCCATTCTTGAATGAATGCTGAGACCGGCGAATCGAACCAACCGAGCCGAAACGGAATATTTTTCAAGAGATAGCGACTGAAATCTGGTTCTTGAGATTTTATATCATTTTAGGGAATAAAAACAAATCCAAACAGTTAAGATCAAGGCTGCAGGGTGGATAGTTCATGATTTTCAATCGAAATTCTAGCAAGATAACCCTACAAAACTTTGAAGATTGAGCTGGTGCATTTTCGTAGTGAAGGAACATACCTCGATGCGTTTTGCCGGTCTTTTTCCCATGAATGTTGGTTTCAGTTTTCTAATGACATGATCAGAATAAACAGATAACATTAATCGAGGTTTAGGGTCTTCCTTGCCTTGAGTCATCTTCAAAGTGTTCTCTACCTTCCTTAAGACATTCAATCTAGTTATAAACTTTGTATCTTTGGGAGGTAGGGGGATGGAATACCCGTAAATTTTGTGAAAGGTATCGAGGAATTGACGATAAATCCAATGAAGTTATGTTAAAAACTAAGTGTTGGCCCTCACTTCAAAATCACGTTTTTCCTGGTTATTTGAGACACAAGAACATTAGCAAAATTGCTGCTACATTTTATCACTGCTACACAGATCCCCAAAACATGTTTAAACCCATCTTTGGTTTGACTAGCCCCGTTCGACATATGTGTACACATCTGGTCAGAAACCTTTGGCGCAGAATTTTTATTAAGACCCCTCGTATGTGCATACTTCACCTTATTTCTAGAAATAAGTCCCTTAAACTTTGTAATCACAGTTGGTAATAAAATAAACATTACATATACTACATTACATCAAGGGAACACTTTATTAAAAAAAAACTCGTTTTCGATCTTTATCCATTTCCATTTTCAGTCTTATTTCTCGAACGCCATCTTCATTCTTATCGTTACCATCACCTTTAGCTGGTTTCCTCCTCTCGGGGATAAAGGGCGCGTTATTGTCGTCGAGAGAATTTCATTCCCTTACCCTCTACGGTGTCCTTTGGATCGCTCTTTGTATCAAGGCGTCAAGTTTAGGATTTGTTTCGATCATCTTCTGACATTTCTTCTTGAAACATCCTGTCAATTTCCATTCTAGCACAGTATTATCTTTATGAAATTCAACTGTAAACGGTGGTTATATATAAAAATTAACTAATACACGAGTGTTCGTGCTTTTTAGCGGTTGTGCTATATTTGCGAACAACTTTCTGACTATTTATAAAATCATCTTAGACTTTGTACTTACAACTTACCATTCCTTTATTTTTAATCATTTCCTTTACTGCTCAGTCCCCCCGCAAGAGGGTCATTTGTAACATGGAAAACCTTGTGGCAACTAATAGCTAGATTATTGCGTGCCTTCCTTGCCCCAATACATGCATAAAGATCTTCGGCTAACTGCCCCTTCATTATTTCTCATTAACCTCCTTTTCCCGCGATTTGTGCCCTTTTATCAATCACTTTATTTACATATTTTCTTTTCTTAATTAGCTTGTTTTTTTCTCACTCAACATTTTGTTTCCTTCAGCCAATCAACTTATTTGTTGTTTTTACTCAATCAGTTGATTTGTTCATTTTCTTAAATATCCTTTTGTTTCCTTTTCTCAATCACTATATTTGATTTTTTACAATAAAATCATTGGTTTCCTTTTCTCAGTTACATTAGTTTTCTGATTTCAATCAATCTTTTGTTTTATTTTTTGTTAATCAGCGCATTTCTTTCATTTTCTCAATCACCTTATTTGTTTTCTTTTCAATCATTTAATTGTTTCTTTTGTTCAATCGCTTTATGTTACTTTTCGCTATCACATTAGTTGTTTCTTTTCTCAATTACGTCATTTGTTTTTTCAAGCATACAATTTGTTCTTTCTTCTATCAAGTTTTTGTATATTTTTTCACTCTCCCATTGTTTCCATTTTCCAAGGAATTTATTTCTTTTCAATCACCATATTTTTTCACAATCTTGTTTCCTTTTCTCATTGACTTTATTTGTCTGCTTTTCCCAATCCTATTTTTTTCTTCTCAATCTTTCTTTCCCTTTCTTCGTTATTATTATTATATTATTATTATTATTACTATTATTATTATTACTATTAATATTATAACTATTGTTATTTTCTAAGTATTTTTCCAAATTTAAAGTGGAAATATCAACGAGAACGAATCAAGCAGAAAATTTGTAAAGAAAGTGATGAAGGAAGAGGAGGTAAAGATATGTGGTAGTTATATAGTCGCAGATATTCCTGCATGTATTGAGGCGGGAGGGCGTAGTGCGGCTGTAGGTGTATGAGGGACACACAATTCTCGGGATGTCACCAGCCGCAAAGTTGCACATGCCATGCATGGCATCCCCTTGGGGGAGATTCGTTAAAAAGGTGATGTTTGGATAGAAAGTGTGGTAGATGCATATATCAAGTTACCCCATTTAGATTTTAATTAAAGTATTCTTGAGGGCGCACAACTCTCCCAGACAGATACCCTCTTCAGGTCACCTTGCTTGTGGAGTCAGGCAGGAGAATTTATAATAATCCTACGAACTTAAGGGGGTTGTGGGGAAGCTAAATTAGTCAGAAGATTCATGTAAGCCAAAGAGGTATCTTGGATATTTATCTACTACTAACAAGGACATAACTGGAAAATTTAAAAATGAGACAGGGGGAGAAGACAGACATGGTAGGAAGGGAATGGTAGTAGCACCAGTGGGACCAGTTTCATTCACTGAAATTGGTTTACCTGTGATAGGGACAACATTCTTCCAACGTTCGGGAACAAATGCCTTAAAACCGACCCAGTACTTTCTCGTGGGGGATTTAAGTTACAGGTATAGCCCCCACCCTCTCCCCTAAATAGCCCCCCCCCAAAAAAAACGCCCCTAAATAGTTCCTCCCCCACAATCCGTCCATCACCTAGACGCTCTCCTCAATGATTAGCGCTTAACCACTTCCCGCAGGTTGAATTTCAGCTCGAAGATTTCCGTTCATTTTCTCGCCGGTCTCTTGACACAACCCGGCGATCACTCCTCATCTTACCAGTAAAGAGGCTTCCCAGGACAGCTTGCTAACGACCAGGGACCACTTGAGAAACCTGGAGTTGTCCTAAACCGGGGTTTCATGGTGTAGAGAGGAGAGCGATAGCGGGATCTCTTAACATGCGAATCAGTGACGGATCAATTCTACAGTGGATCGATGATTACTTGAATGAAGATCCACAGCACAATCGGATCATATCCCATACAAACACTATTTAAATGCGCTGATTTAGATGCATGCATACCTAAAAAGATAAATACATGCATATATGGATCCATACATAAATGGATGCATATATATAATACATGGATCTGGAAACCTCATTTCTCTTCGACGAGTTAAGAAATTCCGTAGTAGAATGTAATACAATTTACTTCTCAGCTTAGTTAAAAAAATACAGTCGAGCAGGGTTTTGTCCACTGGAAACCTACAGGACTGAGGAATCCTTGCAATCTAAATTATGGAAGGAAACCAACAAGGATATTTTCAAGTGATGGAGGAAAGAAAGCATATGAAGCAAAGGTTGATAAATAAGATGAATCAGACTGAGGAAAAGGATTAATGTAGGGAATACATAAGTAAAATTCCTTTCCCTTAAACTGTTTTTTTTTACGTATGTGCAGAATCGGGGAAGCGAAATATCTCTCTCTTGCTCTTTTTTCCTCTTTTCTTTCTCTCCCTCTAGTCCCTAGTAATTCCAGATCGATTTGTAGATCTTACATAGTAATTATTAGATTATAATTTAGTTTTCGAAGCATGGAGACCAATCCTTAATTATGTGAGGAGAGGCTCTTGGCAAGTTGGGGGTGATTCTACCCTCGCGATCATTTCAATCTATAGAACCCAGAATTGCATAAGGCATTTCAACTCGCTCACAAATAGTCCTAGAGGATAATCCTTCTGAGTAAAGTTTAATTATTTGTTGCCGAATATCTGGAGGAACTTCTTTGACTTTCGGCATTTCTCAAGCAAACCTTTTTCTTCATTGGCTACTTAATGAAAGACGGTGAAATTTAGGTAGATTTTAGCAATTATATATCAGTTTCTTCTGTAGAAATTTCTCGAATATTCAATTTTACCCTTTAGTCGAATTCAGAAAGAGTTTCTTTGTTTAATAACAATATTCTCGCATGTTATAAGAGAGGTTGAATACTTAATATATATACAAGGTGTCCAAGAAAAAAGTTAACCGCAATCTGAATTAGTATAACTCAAAACCTATTAAAGATTTTTGAGTCTTGCAAACCAAAACAAATCTAACAACTATTTATCTGTCGATTCTGGAAATTTCCTTGAATGCCCTTTTACGATCTTGATACACTAATGGGTTTAGTGGAGGCTATCAAAATTATGTTTGCGCAAGGAAGTAAAATAATGAAACTTCGAAGTTTAAAATCAACAAATATATTTAAATTTATTTTTAAGAAAATCACCTCCTGATATGAGTAATACAAATTATTTTTTTAATTTTCTAAGCACGATTTCCTTCCACATGTCCTCTATTTCCTTTCAAGCACAGTTGAGCCTTTGATCGCATTGATTAAACAACTTTTTGGATTAACTTGTGATTTTCTTTCAGTCTATTGACTTCACGTGTGATACTATCTCTCAACTGGTTGATGCTTTTTGGTGGAGTAGAATATACTTTATTCTTTAAGATATCCCTATAAGATATAATCGCACAGTGTTAAATCAGGGGATCTTGGGGGGCTATTCAATTGCATGATTTAGCGCGACAATGCGGTTGTCAAACGTTTCTCTTAGTTTTTTTTCTTACAGCAAGCTGTCTATGAACTAGTGCACCGTCGTGAATCCACCAAAGTATATTGAATTGATTGCAATAAATCTGGGGGAGTTCCGGGAAGATCCTTTCGTTGATTATGCTCAGGTAGGCAGAACCAATCAAGTTATTCTCGTGAAACAATGAGCCGACAAGATAGCTATTCCCACATATTCCGATCCACATGAGACACTTTCTGCTGACAAATACGTGTGTCAAAGTTGAATGCTGCGGGGTTGTTCAGCGGCGCATATTGCCGAATGTTATGGCTATTTACCTTTCCATTCATGAAAAAGGCTGCTTCGTCATCAATCACAATGTTTTCCAAGAAACAAGCAGGTTTATGGAGAAGCCATTCGACAAATTGTCTACAACGAGGAAAATCAATTTCAAGAAGCTGGTGTTTTGCATGCACCTAATGGGGAGTCATTTTAAGTCATGTTTAATAATGCGGTTAAATGATTACTTTGACAATTGTTACCCATTCTTTCTAACTGATACATGTGGATTTTGAAAAAGTGTCATCTGAACATTTTCGATATTTTCTGTTGTTCTTATGGTTCTCATACGACCCTAAAGACCTTTATTTAGATTTAAGCCAATTTCTTCATGTTGGTATTTGCGAACATTTTTCCAAGTTGTGGGCTTGCTTGCTTGGTAGGTGCCTCCCTGGAAAGTGTTGTTCAAATCAATCTTGTACTTGTTTAATACTGCCAGACTTAATAAAGTTTGTGACTACAAATACGCGTTGATCTTTTGTTAACTGCATGATTAAAAATGTTCTATGGAAGTAAACATTTACACAGAAACGTTTTGATATGCTTAGTAAGAAATAATGACGAGACCATACCACAGCGTGGCTGAAAACCTACTGTAAAATGGCCTAGGCTTTGCTTGAAAAATCGCACAGTGACCTAGGCAACCTACGCTCTCTTGAAAGTGCACGGTGGCTTAGCCTTCCTAGGCTTTGTTTCATAATTTTACTTCTCTGCGCAAACATATTTTTCATAGCCTCCACTAAACCCATTAGCGTATTAATAACATTAAAGAAAATTTAATGAAATTTTTAGAATCGACAGATAAATAGTTGATAAATAAAACACCTTTTGCAAAACCCAAAGATCTCCAATAGCTTTTGAGTTATAGTAATTCAAATTACGGTCAATTTTTTTTCTGGGACACCCAGTATATATATATATATATATATATATATATATATATATATATATATATATATATATATATTGGTAGAACAGGTAAATCCAAACAGTAGTCTACATTTTCTTCAAAGTACTCCCATCCTGCCTCTAAATAGTGTTCCATCTTCCTTCGATACCTCGTTGCGCTGAAGTGAACGTTCATGCCAGGTCTTGGATACGATGAAATTGCTTCCCTGCAATCGCACCCTTGATCTTTGGAAACAACCAAACATCACATGGAGCAAGGTCAGGTGAGTAGAATGTTTGGACAAGAGGTGTGATTCCCTGCTGCTCCAAGAATTGCAATTCAGGCACGCTTTGTGGAGTGTAGTGTTGTCGTAGTGCAGCAAAAGGCGCGATCGGCGGCGGGTTGGTGCGTACTTGGCCTCATATTTCAGGACTTGAGGAAGGACTTGGTAACTATAGTACTTCGGCTGCGATAGTAGACTGTTGAGGCACCACATGTACAAACATTGGTCCGTGATAATTGAAGAAGATGGTAAATAGGCCCGGGCACGGATCGTTGTAGCTTTGGTCACGGATGTCCTGGGAGGTACATACCGATGATCATCTTCCAGCTGAGTTTTTTCGGCTGCAAAAGCCCGAATCTAACAGTAAACAGTTCCCAGTGATGGAGAAGACTCAGGAAAAACTTGAAAAATTCCCCTCTGATCTCCCATGCCTTTCCCTCTGAGTTTTCACCTAGTGAACGTTTAGAAACCGCAACCTTCTCTCGAGAAATCCACGTTTTCGGTTAGATGGCGAAACCAACAATGATGCAATCGCAATCGCACAGTGCACCGAGAAATTGCAACCCAGTCAAGCGGCGACAAGTTCAAACACGTCACAACAGGCAACACTCTATGCCCCACGCTCCCTTGCCTCCCATCCCTTAAGGTCTCTCTGCCACGAGTCCGACTTGCATTACTTTCTGATCACCCCACATATAATATATATATATATATATATATATATATATATATATATATATATATATATATATATATATATATATATATATATATATATATATATATTAGTGTAGATGGGTAGCAGTCTTTCCTGAATGAAAATTTTGTTAAAGACCATGGTATATTTTTTCGCCTTGATCAATTTCCTTAGACAACTTTCTATTCTTCTTACTATCTTTTTATTCATCTCTCTTTCTAATAAATGCGTTTGTTAAAAACCAAACTTAAATTGCTAAGCTTTCGATCTGCTTGATCATCTTCAGAGCGTCTTTATGTATTCTTTCCTCCTTTACCGATGAAGTATGGTGGAGTCAGAATCTGGTATACTGAAAGATGTACTCAATAGTGAAAGATATGGATAGTATAGGAGATAGTTATTTAAAGTTGGGAAAGAGCTTTGCCCCGGTTCAAAGGGCATCGCAAGCATTTACTTATTTATGATTTTTTTTTCCTTTTTGTCGTTTGTATTTAATGTTTTTTTACAACTTGTATTTTGTTTTTTCTTCTTTGTATTCATGTGTTCTTTTTATTTGTGTTTGTATTTTTTAAATTTGTTTATTTATTCTGTGTAGACTTCTGAGCTTTCAAGCCTTTATAGGCGGTCGAGTTCAGTAGTTCACCTCGTGTTGCTTCTATTTCTTACGTTAATGTATATCAGAAATGTTGTCTCACTTTGTTGTGTTATTATTATACTGTGTGTATGAGTGTTTTGTGTAAATAATGGTGTTCTGTTCTCCTCAGTGCAGAGTATTGGTTTATATTAGAGATTTCTGCCTTAGTATGAGTTGCCTCTGCTCTTGCTTTCCTTTCCACACTAGGGACGAATTGCGTGATGTCATCTGCGAATTGCAGATGCATCGTGTCCCTGTATATCTGAGTCAAAAGGGGTCGATGGTGAAGAAAAGGTAGAGCAGATGGCTCAGACAGCTCCCCTAGGGAACACCCGCTGTGAGTTCGAACTCTGGCCCTCTGTGCTCTTCGATCATGAGGCGCGCCCTTCTGTCCATGACGAAGTCACATAAGACACTTTCCAGGACCGGGTTTAGAAACGGTTTTTAGGGTATATTTATTCCTCTTCGCCTAAACGTAACGCCAAAAGAAACAAGCCAGTCCGGTGAGTGGAATTTTCAAACAATTTTTGTGTTCTATTCCAGCTCGTGGCCTGAATGTTGATGGCCGGTTTCTCTTCGTTTATTAAGATAACTTTATTTAAGACTTCGTTTATTAAGATATTTAGCCTTGCTTTATTTTCCTCTTTTATTTTAATTGTGGTGTTTTCAACTAGAATATCTCTAGTTAGGTTGATGCTATGCGCGTTCTCCATATGATTTTTAGGCCCTCCGCTTTACAGGTGCATGGTTAAACACCTCGAAAGGGTGGTGGTCGTCATGCCAATATATTTTGAGTTATTATAAAGCTTGCAGTTTTCTATTGGAGCAGATAAACTCGTAAACTATGTTGGTTGACTTTAAATTAGATGAGTTTTGACAGCTGTTGTTTTTCATAAAGAGATTGTTGACTATTGTCGTTTTATAGTATAAAAAAAGTTGAATTTTGTCCATTTGATTCTTAATCTTGATTTTACGGTTGACAATCTCCTTGGTGTTTTTTTCGTCTATTTTATAAGCCGTAGACATCTGATTTCTCTAATACAGTTTGATGCTATTTACTGCTTCCTTAAAATAGGCAAGAAATCATTTGATATTCAAGCAACGTAAAATTAGCAGCTAAATAGCGCGCGCGCAAAAAAAAATATGAATTGATAATTGCTAAATATAATTAAAAGGCAGGTAAAATGGGCAAGAACTAAAATTAACTAAAACATTAAAAATATATATAATAATTATAAATCTAGAATAAAAAATCGAAATCAAAACGGAAACTGACCTAAATTGAAATAAACTATGGTGGTGAGTTGGTTTGTTTGTTTAAAATGGAATCAGGTCCTTAAACTAGATTTGATTTGAGAAAATAAGTGTAATCTTGTTGATTAGGATCTATTATTTTAATGAACAGTTATTCAAGAATTTTTAAGTCTAATCAATTGGTAGCAGAAGATAGGAGCGAAAAAGAATCTAAATTAATTGCATGGTTATATTTTTCGGAAATTTCTTATATTGAGGAAACTTCAGGTTCGAAAAAATATTATTTGTCTTCTGAGAGACTCCAAATTCTTAGTGATACTGTATCTCAATTGAAGGCCTGTCTGACCAACATAACGACTTTGTCAGGTCGAACGAGTAAATTTTTAGATGACAAAAAATATAATAAAGAGAAAGATATTGTAAAGATGGTAATAGTTAGAATTTATACAAACAAAATGACATTAGGAAAAATAAATTTTAGGGTATCACTTATGTTTATATTAAATTTAGTGGTCAGAGAAAAGCATTGAATTTGTTTAACATGAAAATGATTGAGGAAAACACAAGGATTTTAGATTTGTTCTAGACCGCTGCCAATTACTTCTCCTCGAAGCCAACTATATACTAGAAAAACAGCCAAAGTTGAACATACAATTTAATATAAACATAATAATTCCGAGTAGTATCACTTATGTTTATATTAAATTTAGTGGTCAGAGAAAAGCATTGAATTTGTTTAACATGAAAATGATTGAGGAAAACACAAGGATTTTAGATTTGTTCTAGACCGCTGCCAATTACTCCTCCTCGAAGCCAACTATATACTAGAAAAACAGCCAAAGTTGAACATACAATTTAATATAAACATAATAATTCCGAGTAGAAGAGCTCGGAAAAAGACCAAAGAGAGACAATATATTCTCTTTAAGGTTCAGGACACACATTTTTTTAATAATATGCACACCGCTCTTTCCCTGTTTAGTTGGTTAGTACGTTTGTAATCATTCATTATTTTAATATATAGACTGTTAGCTTGTTTGTATAACCAATCGCTTCATTGGTGAACCTGTTAACCAGCTGCACTTTCTCAAGTCTGCATCAAGCAACCTCATCCTTAAACAGAACAGAAGTCTCCACGCACTCGTCATGGTTATTCAAGAACATAAAAATTAGCAGTCCTCTACAACGAACACGAAAATTGTTTTAGTGATTCAAGTGCCTGAATATTTGCCAGGTGTGCCGAAACACTGGCTCCGTCTCTGCGAGGTGGCCTTTGAGGCACAAAATATCTCGTCTACCTTGACAAATTTACGCCCTGCGTTTTCCCATTTACCAACCGACCCCATCGAAATCAGTGGCTCATAATTCGAGTTGCCAGCAGAGACCAAGAGAGTCTCAAGGCCGTCGTTTTGCGACACCACGAGTCTTCTGAACTGCAACGAGGCAGAAGCCCACAACTCTCCTTCGGCAGCTCCGAGACGCCGCAGGAACCGACTTCCTAGCAATACACCTGTGACGAGCCTTTCTCACCTGTCTATCCATTCATGTAACACATCCTGGAGGCACTGAGGGAAGTTCACCTCCTCGACAGCTCGACAGAGACTGCTAATCTCAACCTAGCTCAGGTGGCATTAGGTGGCCCGGAGCTACTCGCGGCTAACGCCTAGAATGATCCGATCTACCAAACCTGGCCCACCTCTCTTTCTACCCAGGAACGCCAATCGTTAGAACACAAGATGGACAAACTCATAAAGGCGGTCCAGAATCAGGTGAATACCTGCGTGATACAAGCTCTTTACGAGGTAGGGGTCCTGGTTTCCACTCATGCTCTCTGTTTTTGAGTGGGTCTGGCTTTTCACCTACGGAAGATCTCGTTAGTGAATCAGCTAGCTGGTTTTGGTATCACCAGAAGTTGATAGGTGAGTCTCATCGCTGTCTGTCACCCTGTTGCCTCCATGTGGAAGTAACCCAATGACTATCTTTCCCTACTTCCTTGAAGAGGGACCTTACCTCCATCCTACCCCGTTGCTGCTGGAAGACACAACGAGAATCCTGCTGGTCTCAAACTCTTTAGCAACTCCACCTCTCTTGACTGTACCCAACCTGGACACTTCGCGAAAATTTCCGCATCCCAACTCTACATTCAGCAGTCGGCAACTCCACTCTAAGTGAAGACCTTATTTCATGATGAAATACTGGACGTAACTTCACTTCGTCAGAGTTGTCATTCCCCTCTCTATACCAGATCATTGGTGCCCCCGGCCGAGCAACCAGTTTCACCTTAAGGACATCTTCCTCTGGGGGACTCCTTCGATCTGCCTCCGCTCTCACCGTCGGGGTGATGCAAAGCTCGAGACCCTTCTTCTTTATCCGATATCGAGATACGAGCGGCTCTCCCGTCTCCATACTTCCATCTTCGCTTCCAGACAGACGACAACGTCCGAAGTTTTCCCCGCTACAAACAATTTGATATCAGCCTATCCC
Organism: Ceratothoa steindachneri; assembly: GCA_963969495.1. Taxonomy (NCBI): domain Eukaryota; kingdom Metazoa; phylum Arthropoda; class Malacostraca; order Isopoda; family Cymothoidae; genus Ceratothoa; species Ceratothoa steindachneri. The sequence goes on from OZ018322.1 coordinate 2,689,164, forward strand.
GGTCTATTCTAAGAAAACTCTTTAAAATCCCTATCTTTCACGGACCATCTCTCCCATCGCTATTCTTAGTTGCTACGTCGGTGATTCCATCATAGAAGCCCAATTTCTACAAGAATTTTCGCTTGTACTAGGCTCAAAAGGCCGTTCTCTCACGGGCTGAGTGTTCGGAAAAGTTATACACAGCAATCCTTTCTCCGTCGCACCTCAGTTCACTCTTAACACTCCTGTACAAAGAGTTGGTTTGCCAAATTCAAACGGAAACTTTTCAGCCGTACATCCAAAAATATATGCTAAATACTTTACAGTACTCGAACCTTCCTAGACCAAACCTCAACCTCGTTATGTGCACAGCAATAAAAAGCACTCTACCCGAGGGATCATTAACTCACCGAACTGTTTGACCGCAGGCCGCTCATACAATCTCCTCTTTTGACTTCCATTTCAATTTTTCCCACGTATTTTCAAACGTTTGACTATACCCTGCATATTGTCGACCAACTTACCTACCCAGTCGCTAGACAACTATTAAAAAAGGGCAACACAATCTTTCAACTATGTTCCCTCTGTCTGCCGATTACTAACCGTAATTTCGAAACGACACTAACTCCTTTCGGACCTTAAAAACACCAAGTCCATTCTAAGGGGTACTTCACCGTAAAACTACGGTGATAAGTAGACTTTCTGACCAGAAAGGCGTCAGGTTTCTTTTAAACAGCCTTCGTTCACGACACAAACAGATTGTTCACACGACAGCCTACCCCCAAATTTTATATATATTCTTAGACTGGGTTAGCACCTTTCACGTCTACGAGAAATGGCATAGGCAGGGGTAGCTCGTTATGCTCGCGTTTTTCGAAACTTTTTAGGATATATATATATATATATATATATATATATATATATATATATATATATATATATATATATATATATATAATGAAAAACTCACAAAGTGGCACGTAAAGAAAGCAATAATATGAAACTTAACTCACAGGAAAATGAAAAGATGAATCCTAGCACTTTTGAACTATATTTGCCAGTTCATTTTCAAGGAATAGCAGGAAAATAGAGAAAGACAACCTTATATAGGGTAAAAAGATACGTAGGGAACGCCCATCACATAGTACAAACTAATGGAAAAACACAAAAACAAGACAGAAAAAAACCAGGAAAAAGAACAATAGACAACTAATAACAGACATGTGCATCCCTAAAACGATATGAAGTATTTCATTTAGTACAAGTCTTTTTAAAACAAGGGCGAGTTTAAATAAGCCAGTGGAAATGTTTATATTGGATAAGATGCCAATTAAGGAACACTCGACAATATTTCTTTTTGTGAAACCAGCGGAATGATAAAAGGAATTTTTCAGAATTCCAGTCAATGGGGTGGTTATTTTCATATATATGTAAAAATAAAGTACTGTTTATTTCACCTCTTCTAATATTATACTTATGTTGGAAAATTGTAGTAGATAAAAATTTACCAGTTTGCCTGAAGTAAGGTAAATTACAAATAGAACATTCTATAGAATATACTCCACCATTTTTCCTTGTATTTTTGTGGCCTAACATTTTATATAAAGTTGATTCATATCTAAAATTTACAGAGATACTAGGTTGCTTAAAAATACGGGAGAGTAAAAAAAATGGTTCAAAGTATGGCAAGGATAAGACAATTTTTGTAATTCAGAACCGGAGGGGGGGGGTATCAGTTCTATATTTAGTTCTCTTAGCACAGTTTAATGAAGTATGCAAACATTGACGAGGGTAACAGTTTTTTACCTCTTTCAAAGATATTGGACAATTCCTTATCCAAAAATTCCGTACTAACAAGGCGTAATGCACGCAGAAACATAGAAGTGAATACAGACCGTTTCAATTTTAACACTGTGATGAGAATAAAAGTGAATATATGAACTGGAGTTGGACGGTTTGCGATAAACAGAGAATTTAAAACCTGACGGCGTCCTATGTATTAATAGGGCAAGAAAAGTAAGAGCCCCATTTTCCTCAATTCCAAGTGTAAATTTAATAGAAGGGACTAGAGAATTGAGATTACATAGAAATTGTGAATATCTTTTGAGGAAGGCCAAAGGCATATAATATCATCAATGTAACGGTACCATACAATAGGAAAATCGAGAATTTGGGGCAAAAACAACGTCTCAAAGAATTCCATATATAAATTAGAGAGGGTGGGAGATAGACAACCCCCCATCGGAAGACCAAATTTTTGAAGGTAAAATTTATCATTGAATGAAAATTTGCAATTTTTAGCATAAAGAGAAATAAGCCTTAGGAAAGTATTGACCGGTACAGGGAGATCTAAATTATATAATTTATCACAAAGGAGAGGGAGAAGATCGTCTTAAGGAACTTTAGTAAACAAAGAACAAATATCGAAGCTGACAAGAATGAAATTGTTGGAGTAAGGTATTGTATGTATTAAGCTTCTCAATAAGTTAACAACTATTTTTAATATGAGATTGAGAGATGGACCCCACAAGCGGAGATAAGTGATTCACAAGCCATTTTGATAAGGAATATGAGGTAGAGCCTAACAAACTTATAATATGTAGGGCGCATAAGATTATTGGGTTATGAGTTTTTACCAAGCCATACATATATGGAAGAGAAGCGTTGCTAGATTTAAATTCAGTAATTAAATCGGGAATTTTTTTTAAAAGGGATCAAATGTTTTTATGAAATTCACTATTAGTATTTTTAAGCAACTTAGTAGCTCTGTAAATTTTAGATATGAATCCACTTTATATCAAATTTTAGTCCACAATAATACAAGGAAAAAAGGTGGATTATATTATATAGAATGTTCTATTTGCAATTTACCTTACTTCGGGCAAACTGGTAAATCTTTATCTACTAGAATTTACCAACATAAGTATAATATTAGAAGAGGTTAAATATACAGCGATTTATTTTTACATTTATCCGAAAATAACCACCTTATTGACTGGAACTCTGCAAAATTCCTTTATCATTCCGCTGATTTAACAAAAAGAAATATTGTCGAGTGTTCATTAATTGGCATCTTACATAATAGAAATATTTCCCCTGGCTTATTTAAACTCGACCCTGTTTTTAAAAATCAATTGTACTAAATGACATAACTTCATAATGCAGTCTGTTGTCACTCTTTATTAGTGTAATATCATTCGCATTGCCTCCCCCACCACGTGTCTCTGCTGTGATCGTGGATTAACTCTTAGCCCTAAATGTTTTCGTTGTAATGATAATCCTTTAAAAATGTTTTTTTGTTTTTTTCACCCAACACATTCCCTTCATATACACGGTGTTGTTGTGTGTATATCGTTTTAGGGATGCATATGTCTGTTTTTAGTTGCCTATTTTTATTTTTCTTGGTATTTTTCTGTCTTGTTTTTGTGTTTTTCCATTGGGTTGTACTGTGTGATGGACTTTCCTTTCGTATCTTTGTACCCTATATAATGTTATCTTTTCCATTTTCCTGCTATTCCTTGAAAATGAACTTGCAAATAAGGTTCGAAAGTGCTTGGATTCATATTTTCATTTTCCTATGGGTTAATTTCCATATATATATATTGTTAGTCCCAATGTCTAAGCGTGAAAGGCGGGAACAACGTATTGGATTAGTTAACAAAAAAGGTTGACTGAAAGCCAGGAAAAAGAGTAACTAATAAATAAAAGTAAGGTTTTGAAAATATATAAGTGGTCTTTTCAGTGGAGATTCTCTAAGTGGGGTGAGTTCTGAGAAACCTCTTTAGTTCACATTTCAAATTTTATAAAAATAAATGAAATGAGGAGGAGTTGGTAGGAGGGGAAATTTGAAAGACAGGTAGGTTCCTTTCTCCTGGGAATATGAAATTGTGCACTTACCTTGAATATGCTCGGAATTTGAACCTTACCATCGAGAACCACAGGAATGTAATTTGAAGGGGTAGAAACAGAACGTGTCGGAAATGTTTGAAGAAGAGGTGTTCTTCCGTCAAGTTCAAGACGAGTTGTCACGATTCAATCCCGCTCGTCGCGAGGTAGAAACCACGGGTGGGGGAATGGAAATTTCATTCCCCCGCGTCCTGGTGAGTTTCGAGCGATCACACCACCAAAAGGGGAAGGTCGGGTGACTATGCGGAGAGCGTAGCGACGCCCGCGAAATCCATTTTCTTACAGTCTACCCATATACAGAAGAAAACTTTGTCAAAGTTTTCGAAATTTACCAAACCTCAAGAGCGTTAAAGAGCAATTGTTTTGAAGTATTTGAAAGGGGAGCGTGCATTTAAAATGAAGGCGCTCATTTGAAAGGAGAGCGTGCATTTGAAAGGGGAATGAGCATTTAAAATGGGAGTGCGCATTTGAAAAGGCAGCGCGCATTTGAAAGGGGAACGTTCATTTGAAAGGAGAGTGTGCATTTGAAAGGGGAGCGAGCATTTGAAAGGGAAGAGTAAGTTTGAAAGGAGAGGCGCGCATTTGAAATGGGAGCATGCATTTGAAATGGGAGCGGGCATTTGAAAGGGGAGCGCGCATTTAAAATGGGAACACGCATTTGAAAGGGCCGCGCACATTTGAAAGTGGATTATTTAATAGAGAGCTCGAGCAAGTAGATCAATATTATGAGGTACCGTAAAACCTGACCATCCCCTCTCCTTAGGGTAATGATTCCAACTCTGTTGTTTTCACCCGGGATAAGTTCTAAGATGCACCCCATCTACCAGAAAAGGTTGGGCCTTGAATGGGCGATTAACTCAGGAACTCTTAAAAGCGCCTCGGCTGTGCTCTCGCAAGCTAAGTAGATATGAGGAGTATCACATTTCCCGGAAAGCTTCTAACTTTTCAGTAAAGTGCGAGAGGGTCTTGTTTAATTCCTCTTGAAGATTAGTTGCGGGTACCCACAGAGGGTCGTCCTGTTTAGAGAGTTTGAGGGAGAGGTTAGAGTGAAACTTGAGGGAGGAATTATGCGAAAGAGGTATGAGGTCTTTCTCAGACGGACCAATATGTGATGGGGGGGGGGGGGGGTTGACAGAATTTTGAATACAAGATATCAGAGTAAGTAAACCGAAGTAGTCCAACATGGACCGTGCTATTGTCTTGTAGAGGCACGATTTTACTATTCTAATTAAACGCCCCCATGCGCTTCCGATCCAGGCACTAAAAATTCGGATCGTGAGGTGTTTGATTTTGTTGGCGAGCGTGTGATTGTCCAACTCATTAGAGAGCAAAGCATCGGACAAAAATTTACCCCCTAACTCGAAGATTTTGGAATTATCGCTATAAAATAAATCTGGAACTCCATGGAGGTTCTAGAAACGTTGAAAGGCTTTGATAACCTGGGATGTAGACATGGAGGGTTGCAATTCTATGTGTACTACACGTACGTTGATGCAAATGAAATTAGGTGGTACATTTTGATAGTGAGATCATTTTAGCTAACGAACAGGTGGCCAGTAAAGTCCACTCAAGTGTGTCTAAAGGGTTCGACAAAATTCATTTGAGCTTCAGAGAAGTTAGTCATTTTAGGGTAGGAAAGGGCGAAAGAGTTAAACTTTTTGCACGTAATGCATTCGCTCAGGATCCTTTTGATAGTTTAACGGGGGGAAGTTACCCAGAATCCCTTACTTCTGAGCATCGTAAGAATTGTGCCGATCTCTTACTGTTTGCATTTCGCATGACATTCACACACTATTAGGAGGGTTAAATGATGGATCTTTACCAATAAGAAAGAATTAATGAAGTCATAATCGTAATAGTTGGATTTAGCAATTCTCCCCTTACTTCTGATTAAACCAGGGCATGAACTGGTGTTTTATTTTGATTAGGGGCGTCTTCGAGAAATTGGTTTTCATTAGGGAAGGATCGAAGTTGCATGTCAGAAATCCAATACAAGCGAGTGGCAAAATAATATCTACGTTGGATGTTTTTCTTAATTCGAAAATAAATTTTAGCATAAGGCTAGTAATTCGAAAAAGTAATTAAACCCGAGAAATTTTATGGGGTAGGAGGGGCACGACATCGGTTTGAATTGTTACATGGGAAGATATCCAATTTTTGGAAGACTCCTTAAGTCATTTCAATTTCTCCTTGGGCCACATGTTCCGTCCCAAGATCAACCAGGATGGATTATTATGCCAAAGGTTCAATTTGGAATTAAATTCCTTAAGGGAGAGGCCATGAGTAATTAAGTCTGCGGGGTTGTTAAGAGTGCGGACATGATTGAGAGAAACGTCAATTTGATATTTAGAGGTAAATTTTTTCCTTGGACAATTTGATAAGTCGATTTTTGCCAAACACCGACTTTTGTTTAATTTATATATGTCGTCGAGAATCCAGGACACTACAATCTGGGCGTAAGCTAAGATCTCAATAGATCTGAAAGAGTGAGAGTAAGAGTGAAGGAAGAGGGGAAGGGATGTGAAGGCAAAAACGAGGCCCATTAAGCGGATACCATATTCATTCTTTGAACTTTATACTACATTAGATTATCATATAGGAAATTAAATCTCATTAAAAGACCTTTTATTCCTTTTAATATCATAATAACCTACGGCGCTGTTTTTGAGATACAAAGGGTTCTTTCCTACTCCCCCTTTGAAACATCATATCATATAAATGGCTATAGATTTATTAAAAATTAAGCATTTGATCTCAATTCATGACCAAAAGAATTACAGATGATTTAGTCATCATTTGAAATCAGTTTTCTTTAGTTCCATTAAAATCTGTTTTAATGGCAGACTGAAACATATATTTTTCATACATGGTCAACTATAGGCATTGTTTTCAGTTAGATGTGGGGGTGTTAGGTGAATAGTTTGGATTTTATGAATACCCTGGAATTTAGTTCAATCTATATTCGAATGATGCTAAAAATATAAACCATTTCTTAGGCGCCTTGTTTTTTTAGCAAATATTTAGAATCGCATGGTATAGTTTTTGCGTTTTGTTCACAAATCAACTTTAAAAATCTACGGAGAATTTCCACAGATGTATAAAATTTGGCATTATCATAATTTACACTATGTTCTAGTCATGTTGCTAAAACAAAATATATACAATCAAATGTGCATACAATTTGCAATAAAATAATATAAAAATCAATAATGTAGTTTTATTGTTGTTTTTTTACAAATAAACTTTAAATATCTAAGAATTTTTTTCCAGGAATGTATACAATTTTGCATTATCTTAATTTTCACTATGTTCTAGTCATGTTGCTAAAAAAATAAGTATACCATAAAAAAGGGCATAGAATTTGCATCAAATTGATATACAAAACCAAAAAATGCGAAGTTTGAACGAAACAACGTGAAAAGTAACTCAAGATGAAATGTGCCATCCCCTTAATTCCAAGGAAGGGAGCGTCATCGCATAAATAGGTAAACTTTGGGTTTTGATGATATGAGGTGGGATTCGTTATAATGCAAAGCATAGATGGCAAACCCATAAAAAGCCTTACTAGCATCACAAAATACATTTAGTTCGGCTTTACCGTCGTCCTCCAAAGCGAACCGCAGAATTTTCACATCCCCCAACATCACTAATTCGGAACCAATGGACTCCCATGCCTTCGCCTCGGTTTTGCCTACTTCAGAATTCCAATCAACATCTTTACACCTTAGATTCCTCATCAGTAGTCTTCCCTTAATTTTCACAGGCAAATAGAGTCCCAAGAAGAAGAAGAAGAAAAGGTGTGATAGAGCGTAAAAGTCTAGTGCGTCAAAAGCTCTCTCGCCCCATCCTTCCTTCTCTGTCCCACTATCGGGGACAGAAGAGAGGAGAAGGGGCGAGAGAGCTCGGACTTCTCCTATTCCCCCTTCCCCCCCTTCCTGTGCCTTGTGACACCAGGGAGAAGGTAACAGGGGAGAGAGGAGGAGGAGGAGGAGAGATAGAGGAAGAGGAAAAGGACCGATAATAGAGCAAGAAACAAATAGAAGATCAAACAGATGACCTAGAGGGTCTTGACCCTACATCTAAAACGCTGTGCTAATACTACGGTGTGTATCCTCCACCTACGTATACTTGTAGAGCCCGTTAAGAAAGACAGTAACCAAGAGTTAATGAGGAATGGAAAGAAGTTAGAGATGTGCGGTGAGTTGCAAGTTGCTTGGAGGTCAAGCTAATCTCTCCATTTTAATTTGTTAGAAGTTGGAATTATAGCTACAGAGGAAGTACCTGATATCTAGGTGCCTGTGCTTTCCGTTTTTGTTGCCTAGTACTTATAGTTGGTGTTCAAATCGAAATTAGTGTGTGTGTGTTTGTTTTTAAGAAGAATTTGTTTGCTTTTCTTGCATGCTGTGTTGTATTCTAACTGACTTTATTCTTGCATGTATGTTTTCCGTTTTATCTTTTTTCTTTCGCTTTCACACTTGTTGTTTTTCCAAAGGTTTTGTTATACTGTCCTTCGTCGCGTATCGGTTCTCTTAACCGTTTGTCAAATCTGGTGTTTTATCTCTTAATCGGCTGTCAAATTCGATGCTGTATCTCTTTATCCGTTGTCAATACCGGTGATGTATCCTTCCTGCTACTTGTAGATGTTTTCTTCTACGTCCTCATTTTCGATCCTCGCCCTGCTTGGGAAGAGTCTGTGGGGACTCCAATCTACTTCTAGTTCTATTTGTGTTGACAGTTCGTTTCGAATTTTATCATGTGTCCACTCGATGACTCCTTTTACTCTCTTCATTATTATCTTGTTTAGGGGCTCGGCTACGTGTTTCGAGTAACCGGATTTCACTATTGTCAGACCTAGTACTTTACCCTCATTGCTGTATCTATATCTTGCATTGTTCACGTTGATGTCTGCTACTTTTCTTCTGTATATGGGAACTATTTTGAATTTGTACTGATTTTCCATCTGCGTTTGTATTCGTTAATTCTTCGAATTTCTTCTGCCGTTGCTCTTGCTTGAAATTGAGCGTGCCTGTATGGAGACACCACAACTTGGGTGATATCATCCGCAAATTGTATATTCATACATCCCTCTATCATTGAAGGGGGAATGTCCGCTGTATAAATAGTGTATAATAACGGACTCAGGCAACCGCCCTGGGGAACTCCATCCTCCAGTTTAAAGGGTTCCCCTTGGTGATTACACATGTCTATATAGGCGTATCTATCAGGTATATAGTTGTATAGCAACCTTTCCAGTTGATTGCTTAATCCGAGCCGAAGTATTTTATATTGTACGCCTTGCTGCCATACTTTGTCTAACGCTTTGGACACGTCTCTACATAAAATATCCACACTCATCTTTTCACCTTTGACCTTGGCTATTTTCTCCATAATTAAACAGAATGCAATATCCATGCTCCTGTTCTTCCGGAACCCGAATTTGCACTCGTTGTACAGGCCGTTATCCACAAGATGTTGATCGAATTTCTTTAGATGAAGTCAAGCAGATATATTGGTCTATAGTTTTCAACCCTGTGTGAAGATTTTCCTGGCTTTGGGACAAAAATAATTTTTGCTACTTTTAGATCTTTGGGGTAGTAGCCTATATGAACGCAGGCGTTGAATAGGTTTTTCAATCCCTCCAAGATGTTATTAGTCGCTTCTCTGTAATTTCTCTTTGTGAGTCTGGAGACTTTTGGCGCCTTTTGTTTGAAGCTTTTTATGTTTTATTTTAGCTCTTGAATGTAACTAGATATTAAACTAACATCTGGGTCTAGTTCTCTAAAGATATTTACATATATGCATGTTTTACCTCTCTAACCGTTAGTATTAATTTGTAGTATTTCCAATTTGCGTTTGTCCATTTTGATATTCTTGTTTATGGGTTTCCGTTTGTCTCTTTATATCGTGTTCAACGTTTTTTCTTTTTTCTCTCATTCTGTTCACGTCTACACTTGATTACCTCCTTTCCTTTCTGCGATAGTGATGTCGACGGGATCGAAGATTGCTGCCGTTGGGTTGATGTCTTGCGTGAGCTGGAATTTCTTTCCTTTTGGGCTTTACTTCTTGTGACTCTTACCTCTTGGGCGGATTCTACAGTGCTACTGTCCGAATCAGTTTCTTCAGTATTTGTGTCCTCATCGTTTTCGTCTTGAGGTTTTGTTTTTCGATTAGTCCTTTTGTTGTCTTGTCATTAATTTTCACCTTCAATATGGCTGACGAGTCCACATCCTTGGGAAAGTTCATCGGTTCTAAACCGTTTTCTTTGAGCATTCCGCTTAAGGTATTCGCGTAGCTTCCGGGGTTGGCAATATTCATCATATGTGCATGCAAGATACAGGTCAGTATCTTGACATTCAATGTTCCATCAATGTTGATTTGTGTTTCCATCATATGTTTATTTGCTGTACTTTTTGCCGCCGAAGGGTAGGTCATATTCTTCGGTCTCTTCAATCTTTCTTCATTCTCCTTCTTTTTTATTATATCTTTTCTTTTCGGGCATGACATCATCATTGCTAGATGTGGGCCCATACAGTTTATGTATTCTTTCGTCGTACTCTGGCATGAGCGGTGAGAGTGCCTCTCTCTCCCGCACTCCAAACATATCATGAGGTCTTTTTTTAGGACATTTCGCAGTTATGTGGTCATCGATTATGTAACAACCAAAGCATATCTGTATGTTAATAAATGTGTCCCGCTGGATGTTGGTTTGCGGGATTCTAGTACAAAATGCAATAAGTCCCTTTTCCATGATCTGTAAAGCCATCTCAGGGTTTTCACATACAATCTTAAATACGTGAGTGTGATCACTGAACTTTATGATATCGTGAATTTTCAACCATGGTTGCCTCGCTTCCAACTCTTCCTTAATGTCCTGAGGAGTATTCATGCCTACCTAGGGCTCAATCTTCCTGCCCACGACTGATCTATTGGCCGTTATCTGAGGGGGGCGGGGTACTTCCAGATCGAGTTTGTTAAATGTGATGCTGCCCGCAGAGGATAGGAGTTTCTCGATATCCTTGTTTTCAGGGCAGATCACGATGAATCCAGTCGGAACGTCAAGACACTTGATTAGTGGGATTTGCAGGTCATTAAATATCTGTTGTGCCATTTCTTGAGGTGTCATATTCTTTCCGTTGGGCTTGAATCTCAGGGGGAGCCTTTTGATGAATTCCATTTTTGGTCTCGGTAATGTGTGTGTGTGTGTGGGGGGGGGGGGGGTAAGCCCCCTTTCCTACTCTGTAAAAAAGTGACAGAATCTATGAGACTAAACCCTATTATGTGTGTACCTATTAGTGCCTTAAATACCTGCCTAAAACCGCACTCCGCAACCCTCCTACCTTAATGAGCCAGCTCTATTAGGCGCCTTTCCAAGGTCTCCGGCTCGTGTCCTTAAGGAACACCCTTCTTCGCGTCCCCTGACAGGGCTTCCTTTTGGGGTTCACTGCACCGTACTACCAATGAGGTCTGAGCACAATGAGGGTTGCGTTATTTTGCGAAGTGATAAAGGAAGCGTAAAAGTCAAAAGCGCAAAGTGTGGATAGTACCTTTATGGGGAGAAGGTACCCGAGCTTAGCCGCAAGAGGTCTCTCCAATCAGACTAAGCACATATCTATATTGAGCGCAGCCACGTCGAAAAAGTTTTCACGTATTCGCGTATTCCTACTTTCACAAAGATTTACCTCCTTTATCAGGGAAAACTTTTCTAGAGCGTAAAGAGAGAAAAGCGACAGATAATCTGAGCCTTCTAGAGTCCCAAAGGATCAAATACTTTGGAGATTTAACAGAGTATGCGGTTTCCCTTAATAAACATTTTTGTGCTGCGGACGGAAATTATCAGGTCGCTCTTTAACCTTTGGGTTACGAATTCCTTGACAAAGATGCCATTATCTACCAGTAACTCGGTAAAATTATTTCAGGACCCTCTTTTCACGACTCAAACTTATCCAAACTATCCCTTTGATTAAACGAAACCCACACTCTCTTAATCGAACTAGAAATTTTCGATGTAAATTTCTTTGAACAAGGTAGCATAAGTAATAAACTTTTATCTCATATCATTTATGGCAAAATGCCTACGAATTTCAAATGGGAGCTTAAATTAACAACAAGGAGTTATTATCCTACTATCTCCTACCTTTTCGACAATTATTCCTCAACCATTCAAACCCTCGAAAAACTACAGCCGGTTAAATAGGTTTTAAATCCCCCTTTCAAATATCCCTCAAATCAAAGTAAATCTTATACCTTTAATAACTCGAATTTCACGAATAAACCCATTTACGGTATCAAATCGATTCGTCAAACTATAATAATCCAATTAATGACCAACCGTGCATCCAAACGCTTAAGACGAATACTTTTGTTTGCCGGGCCGAACCTCCAAGCATAAGCTCAAATTCAAATTACCTCTAACCTAAAGCTCTTAGGACCCCGAATATGTATTGCAAAATGTGTGCATGGATCCATTCGTTTTAACACTACAGTCCTTATGGTCGAGAAGTATTTCGAGCTAAAGCTATGCAAAAGGTATAGCAGTTCTCGGCACCTTTCAAATGCTTGTCCGACTGAATAAAGAGATTTATCTTATCCTTGTAGTTTCTGCCAAGGAAGAACCCATATTTCTGCCGTTTGCCCCAAACTTTCAAACATGGTGAAACCGACTGACGAGGAGAGGCTGTGTGTTGACATTAGGGTTCGTGACAAATCCTGCGGAATGTGCTGATATGAGTCTCTTTAGTAACTCAAATATCTTGCTCCCTACTCTTACTGTTGAGCTTGGTCTGGGGGAATGTTTTGACCTGGCAGTGCCCTACTGGACTTTGTGTCTCAAAGGTCTTACATTTCGGAATCTCTGGCTATCTCATTGGGTGCTAATCTGGACAGGCTTCCAAAATACTCATGCACAATTCACACACTAACCGCCTCGTAAAACCTGCATTTAGGGCAAATGAAGGCCGACCTCTACTTCGGTTCTCAAATTATTCAGGCTTCATTTTTGGTTGATTCGAATTAGTCCTTGGAATTTTTGGTCCCTGGACTTGACAAATATATACGGACTCTGCGCATCCCTGGAACCACTTTAGCAGAGAGAGCATTTTACCTCTCAAGCGGTGTGAAATATCGCGTCGTAGGCGTAGATTGCATCCAATCAATGGGAGATCTTCAAAATAAGCTCCAGGGAAGAGATGCATTATTCTCCTGTGGGCTTGGGATCATCCCATATGGGAGGGTAACAATGTTCAAAAAACCCTCAAAGGAAGAGATTGCTACTCCCCCTCCCCCCTAGCGGTAGGCGCCACCCATAAGGATACATACGCTCAGCCTCTCAACGACAAAGATTTAGCTTGGGAGATGGGCGGGTCCTCTTCGAAAGCGAGAGAGGTAGATATCACGGGCGCCAGCCCTAGCCAGGCTATGATGGAAACAGTTTCAATGCTTTCTGGGGTAAATGAGAATGAGATGCCGACGGAGGCAAACGGAGATCCCAAACGACTTTAAACTCAAACTCAAATTTACACGAAACCCACCACTCAAATTCAACTCGGAAGCCCTGCCTCGAGAAGTGATCCGCCGGGGGCCTACTCCACAGTCTTCAACGTCAATCAAGATAACAAAGCGGAGATTAAATTAAAACCAGCCATAGGGCTCTCTTATGCCGACGACCCAGAAACAGATGCTTCCATCGTCCCCTATGTTAACACGGGCTTTATCCCTATTCCTTCATATTCCCCCCCTCCTTCCTCAATTTATGCAAGTCCGATGCAGATTTAGACGTAGAGCTTGAACATGTGTTTAGCTTGGAATCTCTGGTCATTAAAGACGTTGACCCGAGTGGCCCATTTTTCTTACAATATATATATATATATATATATATATATATATATATATATATATATATATATATATATATATATATATATATAAACCAAATGTTGATTGGTCTGTAGTATTTAAAGTATGTTTGTTCACCTTTTTTGTGTAAAAGGATTATTATGGAATTGTGTCGGTCTTGCATTGTTTCAGATATTCAACAAAGAGATAAGTTACTTTGACCACAACGACATCTCCAGAATCTATCAGCAAGGCCAATGTCATGTTTTTCGGAGCTGGTGCTTTGGGATTTTTCATTTGATTGATTGCAATTTCAATTTCTGATTTGAAAACGGCAGGATATTATTGGGTGTTGTTGGTTGGTTATGGTTTGAGATAGTGTTGTTGCTTGAGTACAATTTGTTATAGTACTCCTTAATTCTTTTAACTATTTTTTCTCGATCCAGGATGTTTGTACCTTCTTCCTCTTTTATAGCTAATATGTGAGATTTTTTTGAAGTCTCGTTTTCGTCCTTCTATACATATTTCTTTCTTTGATGGTGTTTGAAAGTGTTTGCTCTTCTTCACAAGGTTTAGAGTTTCCTCTGAGAGCTTGTTGTCCTTAGTTTGAGTTTCGTTTCGTTGTGTTTTTTAGCAGTGTCTGTCATGTTTCATCAAGTTAATATTCATCGTTTGTAGAGTTCTGGTGTTACTGAAATCAAGTGCCTTTTCATGGTATACTCTCTGAAGATCGTGCTGAAATTTTCCGAACGAGATTTTTCTTGATCTTAATGGGCTTATATATAATTATAAGGTCAGGTGAGGGTAATAATAAGAATTTTTTAATCCTCTAGAAAGTTTCCCTGAAGTTCCTCAACCCTCTTCAGGAGCGCCACCCATAAGACTTGGCTTTTGAAACTTTAACATAAAACGAAAAATTATGAAATGTTCTCTCGGCTCTTCATCCATCACTTAATCCACGAATCATTAAATTATTCAATAACTTTATATAAATAAACATTTTTCCAGGATATTTTCAGGTCAAGGCCTCAATCCATATTAATTTCACATTTATCCTCGAAAAATGTTTATTATTATAAAGTTTCGAATAATTTAATGATTTATGGATTAAATGATGGATGCGATATTTCAAAAAGAGAAAATAGCGCAGAAAAGCAGCAAAGAGCTGCGAGAAAAAGAAAAGGAGCTTCAACCTATTTAGATGAATGCCACGGAAACAAATTAACGGTTGTACTCTTACTATTAACATATTAACAGCTCATTTGTTGTTCATTTAGTACCTATTCTACAACCCTAATCACTCTCCTGTGTACGATATTCAAAAGTGTTGAAGCTAACACAAACTAACCTAACCTAATCAACCCCAGATGAGGCTCTCTTGTAGAACGTACACAAAGCTTAGTGTACATGGTTGTAGAAGCGCGCCAAACTAACTCCGCTTACTTATATTCTTAAAACGGCTTATTAATTCAGTACTACGTTAATATTTTACTACCTCCTCTTAATAAATGAAAAAATACAAAAAAAACATAATTAAATAAGGAACCTTTAGGAGGTACGAGGGGAGAAAGGATAAAAGAAAAACAATGAATAAGATAAATGGAGGAAAATAAGGTGATGGTGTGAACACAAAAAAAGGTCTTCAAATCGCGGCAAGTTCATTCGAAAACTCATTTTCGTTCGTTCCTTAGATTTCATTTTTATTTGTAGACTGATTAACGTCCTCTTTCACCCTGTGTCAGTCTAGACAGGCGTGGCAAAGATAGCTGTAAATAAAGGGCAAGAGGACCTAGGAGAGAGCCACAGTTTCTCTTGAGACACAAGGGGTGGGAGGGGGTAGGGCTCCACTGTGTTTCATAAGGTAAACTTGTGGGGTTAACCTTAGTTTAATTAGCTTACAATTAATATTGGGCTTTGAATCCGGTATCTATGATAAGAAAATACGCAAAGAGGAACATGTAAATTATAAATAATTCAAGGTGACCCCCAGAAAACGCTTTCAATAGGCTTTATTTCTTAATTCGACAAAACATTAAGAAATGAATCCTATCTAAAGTTAAGACCCCTTTTTGGAGGTCATCCTGTATTAATCACAAAGTTTAATGTCTAAAAGTTCAAATTTAAATATACAACAAGGATAAAAATGAGTAAAGCCTTTGAGTGGCACAAATTGGAAATAGGAAAATTCCACCATGTATAGATTTTTTAGGGAACTTTAAAATAATCCATAACGACCTAACATTCTTTTTCTAATGAAAATTTCGTTGTTATCACGAGTTACATACTTCATTTAGAAACTCAAATCTTTCCATTTTATTATTGAGGCTTATTAAATACATAATCCATAAGGACAAAATAACATTCTTTTTCTAATGAAAATTTCGTTGTTTTCACGAGTTACTTCACTTAGCAAGTCAATTTTTCCCATTTTATTTTATTATTGAGGTTCATTAAAACATTATTATCATATCCCGCGGGGATTTGATCCATTGACGTTTTGTATGAGAAGCGCGGCCTTAGTCAAAATAGTGCTAATCTGTGGGTGTTCATTTCAAAGCCTTTTGAACAACTGTCTTCAAAAGTCACGTTTCATGACTCTCAAAACAAAGAGGTAGGAAGATATCTGAGAACCTCAGATTAGATTCCAGTAGTCTTTAGTTTCATTAGTCCCTCATAGAGCTCCATCAGTAGATCTGATTTCTAACATTATTTACTTACACCTTAGTTGGGCTCTCACTGATGCACTTATTTATGTAAGAAAGTTTCGAATAAATACCAAGACCGGATGGCCGCCCTGAACGTCTTTCCCATTATAGGACTTTCCAGAATCACTACTTCTGATTAGAATGCTCTGTTTGGTCTTTTTTAATCATTCCATGGACCCAGATGTTAAAAAGGCTTCTAAAATTACGAAAACCACAAGTCAGTAACCACCTAAGGATACACCCACCTATCGATTCCTTGAAGGGAAATTTATCCCTGAAACTGAGCTTCATGGAAACCTGTGATGCATCCGTTCTGTCGCGAATCTCTCCTCCACCAATACACCAGCCCACTCCTCCCCTCCCTCCCTCGTACTTGTTGGTGTGGGTTTCTCCACGTCGGTTTTCAGAAAAGAGCTTCAAATTATACAAGAAATATAATCTCCTTAAGTAGGTTTCCTGAGCTCATCAGGGGATATCTCTTTCAGGGATTTCAAGCGTGGCCAACGACCTTTAAAACACTTCCTTCTCAGGGTAACTTGACCTCCCCCGAAGGATGTGGCTCATCATAAGTGTTGGTTGTTATTCAACCCATCATCGCCTCTTTTAACGTTCGTGTCAGGGAGAAGTCCTTTTAACCCTAAACAGGGCGGCAGCGACATTTGAAATGCTTTTATGTGGTTTTAAACGTTTTTAAATCTAGGTTTAATTATTTTTATATTTTTAACGTTAGTTTTAATGATTTGATGTTTTGATGCGTAAAGATTTTAAGTTAATTAATGCAACCTCATAGCACCTTATCGCTACGAAGGGCCAGTTTGACGTCGAAAGTTTGATGCTGGATAAGTCCTGAAGATGTATTTTTTAATGTGGCTTTGATGCGAAACAACCTTATATTTGGTGAATATGGTTTATCCTAAAGTAAAAAATTATAATGATTTTAAGTGTCTTCATCGTATTTTGAATTACTAAATACTAAAAAATATCAATTAATCGATATAAAATACTTTCTGCTCTAGGAAGTAAGAATAGCACTACCGTATTGGTAGCTGCACGTCGCATAAGGTAATATTACATGCTATCATGAGTGAAATGGGTGTGGTCACTAATATGGAAACCTCTCCTCTAATGGCCTTGAACCATTAGGGAAACTCAGGTCTCCATCTGCTTTTATGTAGAAAATTTTCTCAAACAAATACCCACCCACCCATAACTCTATTGGTTCTTCATGGCTAAGGGGCGCTATTTACTATAGCATCTAGTCTACTCTGGGTTATTATTCCCTTCATGTACACTTCACAGAACGCAAGCCACCCAAACCACCCAAATAAATATAACATAAAAAAGTAATCCCATCCGTCGATTCCCACGTAGGAGAAATGGAATTAAGGAATCTATCTGAGGAATTAGTTACTCAAGTAACCGGCCGGTCAACAGCCGACTAAGGAGAAGAAAATGCGCCATAATAAGAGAAAAGATAAGGTGTTTATTGCCATATAATTTTATGGCTAACTCTGGGACTAATTTAGCCATTATATCATTCGATAGAGAATCGGCCGTTTAGTTATAATGTTATTGCCAAAACAAAATAATTCATGGGTTAACCTTGGGAGGACTTTAGAGATTATATCATTCGAAAGAGAATGTAAAACAACATGAGGATTTCAATTTTCCTTAGAATCAGCCGAATAGTTATTATGTTATTGCCAAAACAATTTATGGGCTAACTTTGGAGGACTTTGGCAATTATATCATACGAAAGATAATGTAAAACAACAAATTTTTCAAATTTGGTTAGAATCGGACGAATAGTTACGTTATTACAAAAAAAGAAGCAAAACGGGGACCGACTGACCGGCATAGTCAGATGTAGAGTCGCCCGCGACTAGTCTCGCACGCGACTAAAAATGAGGGTGGTTTGTCTTCAGGTGAAAATATTTAGTCTGGTTTATCTAAAAGTGTAGGTGTGAGGTGCCTTAGTTTCAGATGATACCAATTAATTAACCTAAGTTCACATCTCTTAACCTCATCCCTTTTTTACACTCTCCTCGCAAAGAGGTGGCAATACCTTGGTTAGTTTTCACTCCTTAGTTTAAGTTAATGAAAGCAGCAAATTTGCAATTCTAGTTTTATTCTCTTCCTAATTATAACAAAGAACTTGGAAATAGATATCTGCGCAGCAAGGAACCAAGGAAGGATGCAATTGTTCTATCCTGTCCCCCCCTCCCCCAATAAAATAAACTTGAACTACATTTTGTTTAATTTGAACTAGATTTTATTTAATTAAAATATTAATAAACAATAGCTTCAATTTGATTTCCACCATTTACGATGCAAAGTTCGATGCTCTGTGCGAGATTTACCCAACGAACCCGATTTCATCTGAATCCCGCAAAGCGCATCGAAATTTGTATCACAATGGATGGCAATCAAATTTAAGATGTTATTTATTAATATTTCAATTATATAAAGTATATTTCGAGTTTGTTTTTGTTTTTTTTAAATAGGCATTTTGCCTAAGTGTCAAGGCATTAGGGACACCCTGTAGAGACGAGAATCATCTTCTGACTATATTTATGGTCACTACGTAGTATTCTTTTGAACCCTCAATCTGTTACTTATGTAGAACCTGTAGAACCTTTCTGTACAATCTACAGCGAAGCCATTTATCTTACTCGGCATGTTTAGTAAATTTGATCCTTCCCATTTGTGTAAACCTCAAAATCATTCTTATCCTCGGTTATAACTAGTTTAATAATATAGCTTTTCTTTCGTTGGGAATACAATACAATCAATAGAACTGCTGTTAACTGTGCCCTGCATGTTTTATAGATTCATTCCATTTGCTCGTCAATGTTTAAAACTTCATTCACCGTCTTGCCAAGCTAATTGCAGCTGAGTTGCCTTTGGAACAGAATTACACGGTGGAATGGACTCTTTTTTATAATCTATTCAAATGAAACTTAATCCATTAGCAAAAAAGTAAATTTAGTTTTTCGGCATAATTGTAGGTTTGCATGCGTGGTTAGGCTCAGGAGAGGGGGAAGTGGTGGTAGGTACATAGGGAGTTATGAATGACGTGTAGAAAGACAGGGCTATAACTGGACAACATTTTTCATGCCAAAGTTTTATAGAAAGAATCAATCTATTTTATCGCAAAGAAAATGGCAAATGAAGCATTTACGGGAAACAAATAATCTACCCAATAGCATACTGATCTTTAAATGCAAACCTCATTAATTAAAATTAATTAAAAATCAAAAGGGAACCTATACGACCATGATTTATTCCTCTTTCTTCCGATGCTAAAAAACACATTTACAAACTTAGAAAAACAAAACAAATTCATGATAAAATATAAACGCAGTCAAAATATAAATAATGCCTTTTTCGTAGCGTTTATTCCCTTGATAAAGATCATCACATGTTGGATCAAAAAGCACGGAGATCTAAGTTGTAGTGAGCTTTGAAAATTAATGGGAATCTTTCTCCTCTGGGTAGAACAGGGCAGACAACTATTAAAGGGAGATTTATATTTCCGTATGCAGGAATGATCAAAAGGAGCCAAACGGAATATTGGCCGAAGTTTCACATTTCAGTTATTGGAAACAATTTGATTAATAGTGAGGTGGGAGATCGGGGCGGAAGGGAGCCCAAATCTGAAATACAGAATGGAGAACAGCAAAGAATATAACTGGGAATATGGTTCATTTACAAAAAGATAATAATTTAATAATACTCAGAATAATAAAAATAGTTGTTAATGATAATGTAATAATACTCAAAATAATAACAATGAAATAAGAAATCAATAGAAAATTAATAATACGAAATTAATAATCTTTATTCTTAGTGATAATCACAGCTACATCAAACTCTTTATTCATTTTTACTCTTCGCATAGTCCCAAAGTAAAACGTTCCGTTTTTTTCCTCTATGTTTTTACGGGCTTTACGAGTTGTTAGTCCTGAATATATGGATTCTGAATTCTCCAATATCTTTGAAATTGGCCACAAACTATGTTACCCTTATCCCTTTCTTCTAAACTGTCTTTCTTCTGCAAAAAAGTCGTTCTATAATACAGCTCCTGCCATCCCTTTTAATGTTAAAAACATTTTGGTTTTACCCTTCTCTGTTTATTTCAGTGAACTTCCCCGTCTTTTAAAAACTTTAAGATTTCAGTTGCTTTCAAATACGAGTCAACTATAAAAAAACATTTTAGTTCACAATGATTGTAATAATATTGGGGAAGTCTATTCGTTCGAATGTTCTGTTGGTCCAAGTAAATATTTTGGACAGACAGGAAAGCAATTATCTGTCCGTATTAATCAGCATAAATACAATGTTAGGAGAGTTGTAAATAATAGTGCGTTTTTTGTGCATATGTCCGAAAATAACCACTTAATTAATTGGAATTCAACAAAATATATTTTACTCTCAAATGACTCAATTAAAAGAAACCTTGTTGAATGTTCATGTATAAGCTAATTAAATAACTTTAACATTTCCCCTGGCCTTTTTTAAATTTATGTTGTTTTGAAAAAACTCATTCTTAAAGAAATTAGCTTTGACTTATATTCCTATTTTTTTTTGCAATTTTCATTTTAATTGGACCCCGATGTGTCAATTTAATTATTTCATTGATTTATATTAACATTATTTTGTTTTTCTTCCTCTCCCCTTGTCCCTCTCCCCTTTGTTTTAATTTACTTCTCGTGTCTCTTCTAATTCCATCTTTAGATTATCACTTTATCCGTTAATCGTTTTAACCCTTTTTGCTCTGTTCTTGACTCTTTCTTGCCTCTCGGTTTGACCTTGCTACCTGTTATAGCTAAATCTTAATGTGAATTTACCCATCCCTCTCCTACTTCCTCATTGGTGATTTCTTGTCTTAAAGGCGGTCCTTTATCTTTTACTAGCTTATATATACCCTTATTATATTATTTTCTCTTGTAGGTATCCTTGAAAATGAACTAAATAAAGTTCCAAAGTACTTGGAAGCACTTTTTAATTTTTCCTGCGGAACATTGCATTTATTGCGAACCTCACGTGCTACTTTGTGTGTTATTCATTTCATATATATATATATATATGTATATATATATATATATATATATATATATATATATATATATATATATATATATATATATATATATATATATATATATATTATATATTTATTTAGGGCATTTATGCTTTTTTTTAGGTATGCTTGGGTCATTCTTTATTCCTTTTGGTTTTTTATTGTTCACGTTAGGATTGGGTGTTCCTCTTGTAGTAGGCAGTCCCTGTTACTCGGGAATTTTTTTTCGGAGTTGGTTTCTTTGTGGTATCGTCAATTCTTCGCTCGCATCTTCGAGCTTTTCCTCGATTTTTGTCCATATATTCTCTGCCTGCTTTTCCAAGATTTTATTTATTGGGTCGATATTGACTGTTTCTATTATTTCTCGGATTATTTTTCTATCTCTTCTTCTTATATCCGGGATTAAATAAGCCGCCTTATTTTTAATTCGTTGTAGGTTCTTTTTGCAAGATTTCGAGGTCGTTTGCAATGGTATCGGTGGATATACCAGGACGGATTTAGCAAACGCTTTGTATAGCGTCCTTTTCCTTTTCGACTTAAATTCTTAAAGCTGTAAATCAGCCTTAGGCCTGATTTTACCTTGGCTCTCCCGGTTTTTATATGGTTATGGTATCCTCTCAGGCACCTCCCCCTCACCGTGGGATCCCCGTTTAGAGATTAAAGATGGGGCGTTCTAGTTCCTTAATACTTATATATGCCTTCCTGTTGGTTAGATAATCATTCAGGAGTCTTTCCATCATGATGCCGAGATTGAGCTGAAGGAGTATATATTTTAGTCCTTCGACCCATACATTCTCCACATCGCTGGGACCACCCCCATGTAACCTTTTCGGCACTGGCTTGTGCCAACTTTTCTGTTATGATTGCTAGAGCCATGTTAGAGTCCCTTTATTTCCCGAATCAATATTGATGTTTATTATATTTATCTGTTTCTTCGAGGAAAGTGTCTAGTCTCCAGTTTACGATCTTTTCGAAAACCTTCCCCAAGAAGTTCAGCAGCGAAATTGGCCTATAGCTCGAGACCAGATTGGATGGCTTTCCTGGTTTTGGCAGAAAAACCATCTTCGCTACTTTGAACTTCTCTGGAAAGGCTCCTATATGTATATAGGCAGTGAATAGGTCTTTTATACAATTAAGTATGTTTCCGGAGGCATTCTCATAATTGTACGAGTACTTGGTTAGGGCTGTTGACCAGGATGCCTTTTGTTTGAAGGTGTTATTGGCTCTTTTAATTTCCTCCGTCATTATAGTGGCTCCTAGTCCTAGGTGTTCTTCTACTCTGTTATCTACTCCTTCTTCTGGTGTAAGTCTGTAAATATTGGTTCTTATAAATTCAGCGACTCTTCTCTCTGTCTCCCTATCGAATCTTTCATTATCTGCCTCTTCTATTAAGTAAATTTGCTCCAGTGGTCTCTGAATTTTTCTTTCTATTTCTTCATTAATCCTCAGATATTCATTATTATTATCGGTGATTTTAATTGGTTTCCTCGGTGGTCTGCCTTTGATTATCTTTATTAGCCTCCACGCCTTATTTAAATCTTTTGTTGTTTCTGTTTTCCTAACCATTTCTTTCCACATTTCTTTTTGTTGTTCTTCGATCAGAAAAACCTTTTCAGCTTTCATTTGTCTGAGTTCTTTAATTCTCTGCCGATTCGTGCCATGGTCTCTCATTTCTTGGTGTTTCTCTCGGATTTTCTTTGCTTTCCTTTTCATTTCCGCTGTCCACTTTGGGTGTGGCAAGATTTTGAATTTGGTTTTCGGTACTGCCTGTTCGTCGGCCTCTATTAATTTTCTAATCAGACTGTCTGTCATATCATCTAGTTCTTCTCTGTTTTTTTCCGTGTGGGTTCGGTTGGGAGTATTCTTCCAGTATTAATTCATATTCTGACCAGTCCGCTCTCTCATACGATTTATTTGGACTTATAGGGACCATTATTGGATTCTGGTTAATGGTTAACAAAATTCCAATGTAGTCACTGTAAGAGATAGGGAGTGGTTCCATATAGATGTTATATAGAAAGTTTAGTGACGTCATTACTATGTCCGGGTGGGTAGAGCCTCGTCTAGTTTTAAGTATATTCCTGTCTATTAAAAGTTTCAGGTTGCGGCTGGCGTTGTTTTCGGTGAGGCAGCCTGATTCTTGCAGACGTGCATTCAGGTCCCCGAATAGGATAGTAGGATTATTTTTGTTAAATATTTTTATCACTGAGTGGACCGGAGTGTACGAGCGGCGGGGAGGTTGATAGGCCACTGCAACCGTGATCGGAGTAAACTCCATCTCCAAAGTCGTGGCAATGTAGGCCTTGTCCACTTCGCATTCTTGAGTGTATCTAATGTTCTTCTTTATTGCGATGGATGTGCCATCATATCTCTTTCCAGTAGGGTTCTTTGTTATGACGTCGTAAATAGGGATTTTCATGTGTTTGGTGTCCATAATACCGTGTTCTGAGATACAAATTATATCTGCGTCCAGATTTCTGAATATGTTACCTTACTGGATGGTTGTATTCTTTCACCCGTCGGTGTTAAGATGTAAGATTTTAAGTTTGCTGTTTGTCTTATCCATTATATTAGTTTTGTTTTTTAACCTTTTCCTTTGTGTTTTTAAATCAGCCGTTAACGAGTTTGTCGAAACTTTCTTCTTTGATTAATTTGATATCATTGGGATAGAACCTGATGAGGTCTTCCCATATCAGTTTTTTAATTGAGCTTTCTTCGTGTTCGGTTACGTAGGTCCATTTACATGTGCCCTTTTCCAGTCCTTTCTTTATGTTGGCTGGTCTGGCCCCTTAAGGCAGGGGGTAGGCTTCATGTACAAAGATCCGTTATTTAAATTTTTTAGCTTCGTATCTGCAATCTTCTTCGTTTTTTGCTTCTGATTAAGTTTCTGAATCGGTAATTTCTTCTTCGTTTTGTCTTATATTTGCCTTTTGGGGGTCCTCCTTTCCTTTATTTTTTCTGTTTTTTTGTCGAAGCTTTCTGTTTATTTATCTTCTTATGTTGTTTGTTCAGTCTCTTCTTCTTATTCTTCTAATGTGGTCCCTACATCCAGCATATCCTTCACTTGGAGAGTTTTGCCGGCCGTGACTCCGTAGATCAGTGCCGATGGGGGGTTGGGCGAAAATCACATTTTCCTTATCCCAATTTTTTCGAAGAAAATAATCTGTGCTAAAAATGGGATGGATCCTATCGAATTATGAAGAATCTCGGTTATAACAGATCTGAGATTTTGGACCTACGTAACATAACAACTATATGATCGTACAAACAGACCACATTAAGATTGCCCCCAAGCCATGTATATCTAAGGACAAGCTGTCTAATCTAACGACACATCCTACAGCAGAACACTGGCAAGAGACCATATCACTACAAATGCCATATTCTAATGAGTTTTCAAAAGACACAGTTAATTGTTATCTACCACACTTGAGTCATAGTTCGATTCCAGCCGCCTTCTGAATTGTACATCGCATTAGTTCTGATTCCCCTGAACGTCTTCCCTCACTTGCGTCTATCGACAGTCATTCCGTCTATTTTTCACTTCCGTCCCCACCCTTTGCATTTACCGAATCCTGAGTGTCCTCGTCGTGTTCACCTTCTTAACGCTGGACTATCAGTCCAGCGGTGAGAACATGAATGCATGCATCAGTCAGTTTATGCAAAAAGGGAACTAGAAGATGCCTCGGGATGAATTCTCAAATCAGTAGGAAACATCTGAAGACCTTCCAATTTCTCGCTGAATAAAAAAACCCAATCCAGCTTTAAGACTCCTTTACATTTAGGTAAATTTTAATCACTTTTACCCAGCCTAAATAAAATCAAGCAAGAAAATAGATTTCTATTCTTTTGGTTAGGGTGCTTAGTGAAAACCAGGGTCTCCCAGCAGAAACAAAACGCTAGCCGCCAAGCCGAATCAAGAAAACTATTGGTTACCCAGGAGTGGTACCAAAACTACGGTGAAAAATCACGCTTGGTAAGCACGCCACTACCAAATAGTCTATACAGCTTAACCCCTTCCCCCCCATAAACATTTTAGCATCTTCAAGGAAATTGTGCGATTCATTTTGGCAGTTTACGCGCCAAAGAGATTTAAGATAAAGAAAGTATCTGTTTTCATTGAAGGCACAAAACATTTTCTTTAAAATGATGCGTCATACCATGCTTCGGAGATCTAAGACAATGGCCAACAAGATTCCCTGTTAAAATTTCTCCTCTGCTCACTCCGAATTTTTATTTTATCTCCATGCTACATGACGATGAACAAAGCATAAGACAATTGGAATTGAGAAGAATATTAAAGGCACGAACAAAACAATAACTAAGGGAAGAAATTTGAGCCGTTGGCATGCCTCAGCTGCTCTACGACAGTCAAACTTATTACGAAATGATCAACTGACAAACGGCTGAAATGACTGAACCTCCTAAACAAAACAATATCTGATACTCGAATAAAAGAGTTTTTAAATATGGAAAACCAACTGGGCGGACTGATTCCACTATTTCCTGGACAAACTCAAGCGGTTGAGAGGCATCAAATTAGTAACCGATGCCTCTCTCCAAGTGAGATAGAAGAGAGGGACGGATTTATCCTCTCCCGAAAAAAAAATCTCCAATTTGATTCTAAGAAAGATTACTACAAGTAATTCGATATGCAACCATGTGAAGGGTGGTTGGAGCTGGATATGGTGGAACTCGACGTACAGCCACCTCCTTGTGGTCAATTCTGGGTTGCTATTTTTATAAAACTAGCATTTTATAAAAATTCAAGCAAGGAGCTGTACTAATTATCATACGTATAACATCACATCAACGTAAATAATATAAGCAATATTTAGAAATTGTTGCTTATTTTTTTCAATATTTGATGTTTCCGGGGGCAAATATATTAACGTAGTACCAGACGCCTTGATAAACGATCATTTTATATCTCTCCTTAACTTTATAGTTATTACAACTAATGCCTATTTATATTGAAATATTTTCAAAATCATAAAATAATGCATTTTTGACTACTAAAAATGATTTTCATCGCTCTGTCGGGGGCAGAAGATGGATACCTATAATGCTGAGAATTTTCACAGGCTATTTATTTACTCATGTATTCGAAAATTTCTGTCTCCTCTAGAATATAAAAATCGTAAATAAAAATCAATCCACCGTAAGTGTTTTAACGTGTCTATCGATATAGAGTGAGTACATACATACAGTATATGTATTATTCCTCACATATTGATACGAGTAAGCGATAAGGCAGTCATACTATTCATGCATACACGCACATACACTTCCGCAGACATAGACAGAACAGGGAAATATATATATGGCTCCAGGAGATTGTACAAATATATAAATGAAAAACAAACACGTCAAGCGTCCAACAGCCGCAAAAGCTCGTGTCTTAGTAACCTCGTCCCTTATTCGTCGTATAATAAAACAATAACTAACGATAGCATTCCCTGTACACCTTATTCAACACTTGCAAGATAAAAAAATATACCAGAGCGCTATACCATAGTCGACCTAATAGAAAGATAACCCCCTAACCACATGCAAAAATATAGGCAGAACATACAATCAAAGAAACACTAATGAGTTATATATATATATATATATAAATATATATATATATATATATATATATATATATATATATATATATATATATATATATATATATATATATATATATATATATATATATATGAGAAAGAGAAGAGTTAAGCCCAGCCCATGTACAACGAAAGGGCACAAAATAGAAAAATATTATCAAAGACGTTTATGAAGTATAGAACTAAATAGATAAGTTCTACTTCCGGAAATTCCAACTATGAGAACAAAATGTAGACATTTATGTCACTAAGATAAAAACATTCACACCTAATTGTGAATACATAAATATAAACGAAAGAAACATGACTAAATTAATAAATAAAAGGGCTAAGAGTTAAAATGGACAATTTCTTATAAGCCTTTCAATAACAGGGTCCAGTTTAAAGAGACCAGGGAATATATTAAAATTAACCGAGTAATTAATGAATGAGCATTTGACAATATTTCTTTGAATAAAGTCATCAGATATTTAAATAAATTTAGCCGAATTCCAATTGATAGGGTGACTGTTTTCCGATAAATGGACAAAGAAAGCGCTGCTGCATTCCCCATCCTAATATTGTATTTATGTTGCGTCAAGCGTACAATTAATGATTTACCGGTTTGGCCAAAGTATTGCTTAGGGCAAACTGAACAATCGACAGAATAAACGCCCTATACTATTGTTATTATTATCGATTTTTCCCTTGTTTGGTTCCGATATAAAGAAGATAATATTTATTTGTGGCTTTCTTCTAGGATGTTAATGGTTTTCTTACTGAACCTAATTCTCTGGTTCCCTCTATTAAATTTAACTTTAAACTCGAACAAAATAGTGCCCTCTCGTTCTTAAATCTACTTTTTCATAGGACTCCATCTGGAATTAAATTTTCCGTCTATCGTAATGATAGACGGAATGATAAAGTCAAAGGGTTTGTATTTATTTCAATGTTTCTCCGGAGGTTGCGGGTCGCCAGCCCGGAATTCTTGGATCTTGAGGTTTCCAAGATCTTTGAAATAGGTAACAATCTTTGCTCCCCTCAAAGATTTCTTGCAACATGACTAGATTTGGAAAAAATTATCATTTTACAGAACTGAAATCCCTCCCCCATATAATTTTAAGAACTCCCTTGTTTTACCGTTTTCTGAGTCCATTTCCTTGCTTCCCCGCTTCAAGTATCAGTCTACCATGTGCAAAATGTAAATTAATAATAATAACAATAGTATAGCGGGTGAGGGTTATTTTGTCGATTGTTCAGTTTGCCCTAAGCAATACTTTGGG
Source organism: Ceratothoa steindachneri (assembly GCA_963969495.1). Taxonomy (NCBI): domain Eukaryota; kingdom Metazoa; phylum Arthropoda; class Malacostraca; order Isopoda; family Cymothoidae; genus Ceratothoa; species Ceratothoa steindachneri. The sequence continues at coordinate 2,717,542 of OZ018322.1, forward strand.
CAAACCGGTAAATCATTAAGTGTACGCTTGACGCAACATAAATACAATATTAGGAGGAAGGATAGCAGTAGTGCTTTGTTTGTCCATTTATTTGAAAACAGTCCTCTTATCAATTGAAATTCGGCTAAATTTATTTACGAATCTGATGACTTTATTCAAAGAAATATTATTGAATGCTCATTCATTAATTCCCTGCTTAATTTTAATATATCCCCGGTCTCTTTAAACTGGACCCTGTTATTAAAAGGCTTATTTATAATGAAATTGTCCATTTTAAATCTTAGCCCTTTATTTATTAATTTAGTTATGTTTCTCTCGTTTATTTTTATATATTCACAATTAGGTGTGTATTTATTTATCTTAGTGACCACAGTTGGAATTTCCGGAAGTAGACCTTATCTATTTGGTTTTATAGTTCATATCCGTCTTTGATACTATTTTTCTATTTTGTGCCCTTTGGTTGTACATGGACGGGACATTACTCTGCTGCCGCCTATATATATATATATACCAGCTTTGTAAAATTTTTCCTTATTCCTTGATAATGGACTGAACAAGTTCGAAAGTACTTGGAATCCGCCTTTCATATTCCTGTGTGATTTTTTGCATTTATTGCTCTACTCATGCACTACTTTGCGAGTTTCTCATATATATATATATATATATATATATATATATATATATATATATATATATACGAGTATATGGGTTCACTCACAACTGAATACACGCGCACAAATTTATACACAGTTGCACACTTAACACTTTAAAAGCATTCTCTTTTTCCCTCATTTCCATATAAGTTGCTGATCCCTGTTTAGGTATTCCTTCCCTCTTCACATCTAATTAAATTACTTGCGTTTATTCATGGGGGAAATTACTCAAAATTACTTCAAGACTCCTCAGGGAATATATCTGACGCCAGGATTGAGAAAAGGTATGAATGCTCGTAGATTCGTAGTAATATTCCTAAACAAAAAATAATGGGCAAAAGAAGACGAAAAATGTATGGATAAAGATGTCTAATATGGTCTTAGAAGAGGCAGAAGAAGATAAAGGAACGAATAACTTGCAAAAATATTGGGATAGAACAGTCAGAAGAGAATAAACGAATAACTATGGCGGAGTTGTGAAAATAACAGTCAAAAGGAGACTAAAACTATTCGTGTCGACGGCCAAGTTTCACGAAAACTACTCGTTATCAGATGGCAAATAATACAGTATTTTATTACAGCCAAATATTTCTCATGTAATCTCATTAATTTATATTATTTATCATCATAATGTTTATCATGAAAATAACCTTTAGCAAACCAATGGCTATAAGGCTGACCTTGTTGTGTAATCCGAAGGATGAGCGATGGTAGTGTTTTCCAATCAGGCCATGAACGGGGGCACTTTCGTCACCCAGGAGTGAGCCAATTATTTATGCGTGTGGTGAATGTGCAGAGGGTATAAGAGACAACCATCTTGTTGATTTTGAGGTATGGGCATGCAAGCATATATACCAACTTACATTTGTAACCCCTTTACCAACATGGGGTATCAGTGAACATCATTGTAGTAAACCTCCCGAGCTCCTCTATTTCTCACCACAAAAGAAGCATCCACCATAAATATCCTACACCCGCATCCTCTAACAAACCTAGTAATACAAATAATATAAAAACAACCACTAGCAACTCCAAAGGCACAAGTGATTGAGCCTCGTGTAGTAATATGTAAGGAGGAGTTGTAGTGTCCTAGTTTGCAATCAGGCCGCTAGCCGGAACCCTTTCTAGTCCCACTGGTGTCACGCATTTTGCGTGTGGGGATTGTGGAATGAAGATGAGACACATCTATCGTACTAGGATGAGTTGTGTATGCGTGTATATTACCTTATACCCTTATTTGTCATAGATACATTCTAGTGTGTATATATACATCATGTGCATTATCAAATCCAACTATAGCATCGGGGAATGCATAAAAAATACTACAAATAAAGGTTAATTAAAATAATATCACAAATAAGCAGATAGTATGAAAGTGAGGGTATGAGGTAGAATAAACGAAGGCGCAAAAAATCAAATTTAGCTGTAAGGCTAAGAACCAAGATGGGAGTGAAAGAAATTAATATACGAAATTTATCTACTATTTTCCATCATTTTCCCATAACATGCGTTTGGCGAATCGTGTGATTATTAGTTCCCTCACCCTATTTCATGTTAAATTGGAAAAATCTAACTGCGACTCATCAGCCAAGCCCGCAAAGTTTACTCTCATCACACCATAACGTAAAGATAATTTCACTAACCTCCTGATTTAGAGCCTATCCCGTGTCATCTTACACTGATAACTTGTTCTCATAGCATCAATTGCTGTTCTCTTAATTGGGATTACTTTCCTTTACCATAATTATAATTTCTGGTTTATGGTTTTCCGAATTTAGAATCATCCATAAGAATACCAATCTCGATGTCACTCACGCGTCCAATTTCCCCCTTTGTACTACAGCACAAATCTTGTAATGTTATATCATCAACTGCCTTACATATCTTAAATTTAACTTTGATAGAAAAGTAACTATGCTCCATACCATGAACTACACTATTTACACCTGCTCAGTAAAACTCAATCCTCTGTTTTACATGCCTGAATTCAGACAGGGAAACAGAACAATACCTCCGTCGTAAATACCACCCATGGCAGTATTTGTGGTTCTCGAGGATGGGTTTTATAGACAAACTAAGATTAGCTTTGTACACATACGCTTCTTTTATACCATTGTTCTTCCACCTTCTAGGTAGAATATCGGTACACACGCCCAAAACATGGGCCAGAATTTGATTACGCTAGGGTGCTCTTGTTGGCCATCGAATTTTTACCCATTCCGGAGAAGTACAACTGTGGGTGAAAATATATTGTGAATAAAAAGAAAAAAATTAGCACAAAACTCAAAGTACGTTCTATGTTAGGTTGTTCGCATCGCAGACGAATTGCAATATACCGTGATCTATATTTCATAAATGAGTAAATACATACATTTTTATAGACACTCACACAGTACAACGCATCAGAATACCTGGCGAATCTTTTTTAGGTGTGAAGACTCCAGACTTGTGAGGATTCAAATACCAAGCATAAGAGAGATAGATGAAGAAAGGAGTGAAATAAAATGGAAATTTATATATTAGTAAAGAAATATAAGTGAATAAAAAGAATCGAGATAAATATAGTGAGAAAGCTCTAAAGAGACAAATAAAAGACTTGCTTTAGTGTCGTGAGTAATAATAATAATGAGGGCAACACCTTAGGAATAAGAATCCCTACATGCGTAGAAAAGAACAACACTACGTACCTTCACCAGGTGGCTATATAAATAAATAGATATAAAAACATGTACATACATGCAGATGAGCGAATGCCATACTAACATAAACACTACACCATCGTATATAAATGCGATAACCAACGAAGGTCTTCCTTCCATCCCTAATTCCACAGGCAGGTAGAACCAGTGTATATATACCTCATTTTAGGCGAGTTTTCCACAAAGCTTCGTATTCAAAATCAATGTTAAATACTATTGTAATTAATTACAGGTCGTCGAATACCCCTATTTATGCACTTGATAGCTTTCAACTCGTTATCTTCGATTTCTTGAGGAACATTTTCTACTCGCTGTAATTTCGATTTTTTTTTATACATATTAATCACTAGTCCTTATTTTCGAAATTTTTCTTGTTTGTCAATATTATTTTAGAATCTCCACATTATACTAGCAAGAAATGCATATAAATTCTGTGGTAAACATCATACAATTGATCTATATGTCGTATTTAAGTTTATTAAAAAAAAATATTAGACAATTTGTAAATTAAGAATGTTATTTATATAAATATAAATAACTTCCAAATAAATATATATATATATATATATATATATATATATATATATATATATATATATATATATATATATATGAAAAATTATTGTAGTAACAAAATTGATTATGCGGTTAAAGGCTATTTTTTGCAGACGCAGTCTTCATCAAAGCCATCGGAATAACTCTTCTTACACACATGAGAAGGTAACACTTAAAATAGGCGTTCTCTCAGATAGCCAAAAAACTATCTTTCGATTGGCCTCATTAAGAGTCACCCTTGCTTTTTCAAGAGAAATGAAAGTTTATTTTTATTCCGTCTCCGCCACGCCTTTATAAATAAGAAAAAATATTGCAGTAACACAATCAATTGTGCGGTTAAATAGCCTTTTAACCGCATATATATATTCACTTTTCTTATACCTAAATAACAATGTCTTCTTTAATTCTGGCAGGTCATTTAAAGATTTATCAGAATCCGTCTCTAACATCTCTAACATGCGCGAATGAAGACGCTTAAAAGACGAACATATGCACCGCAAAATACCACAACACAAACATACATTTTCACTCAATAAAATTAATAATAATAATTGTCGTATAATCGTATTGTATTTGTTGTTTTAAGGAAGCGGGTCTGCTCCTATTAATTACGAAGGACAACAATACTTCAATATTGGCTGAGTGAACTTTTTAACTACTTTATTGTTGAGAGAGTGTCACAGCGTTTAATCCGTTTTAAGAAGAGAGCCCGTTAATCACGTAAAGGATCCATTGAAGCACCAGAATTATCCCAAAATAAACATATATTTTAAATTTGAAAATTATCTACAAATAAAAGAGTAAAAATATTTATATTCGCCTAATAAGTTTAACGAGGTTAACCATACTTAAAACTGGGCCTATTACAGAATCTATTCTTGACCAAATCAAAAATTAGTAGACCCCACGTAAACAAACTAATTGCTGATTAGTTATTTTATAGTGACCCTTTTAGATTAGCATTAAACATCAAATTAAATTTCACTCTTCTACTTGTACATATGACGGGGTTCACTAACAATTATTTATACTTTAGTTAATTTGAGTACCTTAATAAACTCATACTAACGCAATACGAATATAAATGGTCATTCTAACTTACATGACAGAAAGGTTTAGGGGTTGCCAGATGTCACTAGATGGCTTTTCTCGCGTTTCGGGATGTTTGAGCGGCCGATGGTAGATTTTCTTCGAGATGGGATGGAGGTAAGGGAATCCGATGCCTAATTCTTCGGTCTTAAGATCGCAATTTGAGAGTCACTTGAAGGTGACGGGTTCTTCTATTACCTTACTTGCGAAATTCCTGTCTGACACTAGGAATCTTGGTACTGCTAAGCTTCTTACTAAGCCTGCGCAGGATGCTTCCTTCGAGCTGGCACCGAAATAATCCTTGTTCTCTTGCTGCCGTACTTCCTGGTTTGGCACTAGAAATGGTAATCCACTCAGACTTCTTCTAAGTCTGTACAGGATTGTTCGGTCTGGTAGTGATACAAAACGTGACGTTTTACTTAATTCGACACTGGGGAAAGGATCGATCTTCTCGAACTGATCCTTTATCATCTCTCCTCGAACAATTTTCTGGTTATATCGAAATTGGGCGAAGGACCAATCTTTTCGAACTGGTCCTCTATCGTCTCCTACCGAATAATCATCGTTTCTCTTTCCTTCAGGGGCTTATTTATAGGCTAGCGACCGTCCCATCTAAGGGGGAAGGGGCAAGGCCGCATCGGGGAGAGCGAGGGGTGAGGACGCATCGGGAAGAGCGAGGGGTGAGGAGGGTGGCACCACGGTGCCAAGTCGGTTTGTTAATTAGAGACACCACCAACCGTCACCATCTTTGGTGTTCTTTTTGACTAGCACCGCTTCTTCGCGATTTAACCACGGGCCTCTGGATCTCGTAGGTAATTGAATCTTTTCAGCTCTGTTAAAGGGCCTCCGGTGGACAGCGGCTCGCTCTAACTACCTATGCGGTGGGGAGATAAAGCAGGATAGGCGGTTAGACTGTTATTCGACGGTAACCTTCCCACGGCTCTTCTTTTGCTTTCCCGCAGGGGGGATGGGGGCTTTAATGTATACGTCCACCTGGTCCCCCAGGAGGGTTTATGTTGTAATTCCTCTACAATAATGATGATAGCATGGGTGGTGCGTAAGCGAGAGTGGAAAAGGTAAGTTGGATCCATGATATTGACCACCTCGATGAAGAAAGAAAAACCAACGTGAATCGATGGGGAGGCGTAAGGAAGGGGCAATCGATGACAAAGGGTAAACCGAAGGAGAAATAAAATAAAGCGGTATAAAGGCTCAGGTAGAATAAAAAAAGAGTAAAACCGGAGGTATGTCGCAGACAGAAGAATAAACGAAAATGGGGCAAACACAATGGACAGACAGACTGAGAATGGATATAACCCATGGCGAGGTGTAAACTAAAGCAGAAAGAGGCGTGACATAAGGTAAAGGAGCGGCAAAAGTAAGGAAAAGAGTCCATGATCAAGGGTGAGGCCAAAGAAGAAAGAGTGAGGACTTGGCAAGAGGAGAGTGAAGAAGTAAAAAGACCGGTTGACTGGGATCTAACAAATAAAAATGGTATAACCCATAGCAAGCAGTAGACTCAATCGATAGGGACAAACAAAAGAAAAAGGTGGGTACCAAGGCAAAAGCCTAGAGGAGAAGAAAGAGAAAGAACCGAGGGTAGGGCCGACGCAAGAAGAAAGGTGTATGACCAGAGACAAGGGACAGCCTGGAGAAGAAGAAGAAGAAAGGAAAAGGGCCATAGGACATGTCTAGAAGTTTCTCCTCTTGCAGTTGCTGAAAAGGTAGACGCTACATAAAGACGGTAAATTGAAACATAAGGTATATTCTGAGATTACTAGATGCACTTTTGTGATTATTATTAATATTCAAATTATAATTAGTAGTAAAATTAAGCTCACTGGTCAAAAAAATTACTCACTTGTATAGGAAGATACTTAATACCGTATAATAACCTTCACGAGCCTGGATAACAGCTGCTCAAAAATACGCCTCTGTGTACGCGCCCTTAATGGATAGTGTATAAGATACGTACATAAAATACGTTTACAAAGCGCTCGACATGGGGTCCATCAGTACTGACATGTTTTTTTCGTCGACTTGCAAAACTCGATGAGTCGATATCCTCATGAAACTTTATTATCTTCGAAATCACTTTCTTTATTTTACCGATTACAATACATCGAGTTGTCAGTTCATTATTTCACTCTTTCACGGTACATCCTGCTTTTTTATCAATTTGTCTACCTTAACTGGTCTCGCCTCCTGGTAAATGAGTCATACCACCAGTAGCATTCTGTAATACACTTGGAAAACATTTTTTATATATTCGTTACGAATTTTTACTTGTAAACTGAATGTTATATTGTTCTCTAATTTCGGAGGCAACAATTCTTCAAATACACAATAAAATACTTCAACGCATATTTTATCTGCTGTTCTATGAAATAAAATTGGCGAATTATCATTTGCAATATTCAACAAATTTTCTAGGTAATTTTTATGAAAAATCGACGAAGATTATTAAAATAATGTATCATACATATTGATTAATTGTTCTCTAGTTATATATATACGGCGGATGACCTTTGATAGGCCCTTGTGGCTTTTGTCATCCGTGAAATTATGTTATGTTATGTTATGAACGGAAAGAGCGTGAAAAGATAATTAATTGCAGAGTAAAAAAGGCAAAAACTGTTCCCAAAACTTCCAAGAAATCGTAAAGACGATGAAATGAATAGTGTAATCGAGAGTATTAAAAGAAATGAAAGAAGAGAAGTCTGATCAGCCTCCCTTGCTCGACGAAGGCGTTTACTTACACTTAAGAGAGTAGTTCAGTGCTGAGATCAACCTCTCACTAACTTTAGAAATCTTTGGGCGGGGGGGATGGGGTGATAGTTTTCCGGGTCGGTTGGATCCACGTAGGAGATCTGTAGAATCGGAAGAAGACCAGTTTGTTTGACATCGGGTGCTATCACATAAGATGAGTTGGACGCGTCAAAGATACCAGGGCGGAGATAAAGTAGAACCGGGAGAAATTGTCGGTAGAGGCTTGGAAAGTACTCGAGAGAGGAAGAGGCCCTTCTTGAGAATAGAAAGAGGGAGGTCACTTCTCCAGGAGACACGAGAGTGCAAGATAGAAGTTATAGGTAGAAGGGCACGGAAATTGAGCCGAAGTTATAGTGGAAATACACTTGGGCGTGACACGGAAAGAGAAGCAAGTAAGGAAGCTTAAGCATTGTGATTGATTTCTTTTTATTTTCAAAGAGGTTATGCTAATGTGCAAAATACAAGCAGCTTTCATTTTAGCAAGTAGGAGTGAGTGGTAAGGGGCCAGACCATGTCTGAGGAATCTCTCTCGATACTACAATTACTATCGGTTCTAAGACAAATCTCCAAGGTTTGCCTGTGCTGCTTATCTCTCCGAATAGGAACGGAGAGTGAAAGAAAGCAAGGAACGTCAAAACACGAAAGTATCCAGGAATAAGCGCGTTTTTTTAACAGCGCACATCTGGCGACTGCCACCAAAGAAATAACGAGCAAAATAAAGAACAAACAAAATTAAGACACAAAATAAAATAAGAATCACCAATGCAAGGAGAATAAAGAAGCACGTTTCGGTGTCTCAGGGAGGAGGGCCTCCCCTCGGCGCAGTATCATACGATCGACACTAAAGATAGTCAAATAAAATGAAAGCCAGCCTCCTCCAAGAAGTCAAATAGACCACGTATGGGTGAACGAACCCGTCTCGAGTACAAGGGCCAAGCGGTAGCGACCCTGTTTGTTCCGGTAGCGTACACGTAAATTACCCATACTTGAACATTCAACAAGAATGTACTGAACAGTCTGGAGGTCAACGTAGTTGTCTCAGTAAGGTGCAAAGGAGCGTTCCATCAAATGGTGGTGCCTCCTGCGAGTGTACTAAATTCTAAGACGCCAGAAAGCGACCTGAGCCTGGCGCGGCAGGGGTAGGTCACCGCGCAATAGCACGCAACTTTAAGTTCTCCTCCTCTGTATCCCATCCTCTGGAGAGTTGAGATTAAGCACGAAAGAAACTCGTTTGGTAATTATGATAGTTGTACTGGTCACTGGTCGATGGAGGAAAGCCAGTGATGACTCGCTGGGTGGTATGGGACAAGCGAATTTTTCGCAAAGGGGTGAGAGAAACATAACTGAAAAAAGAAGTGTTCATAAATCTTCTTAAGTAAAGGAATAGGAAATGGAAACACTACATAATAAATTATATTTCCATGTATGTGATGGGGTAGGTATAGTGAGCGACACTTTTTTAAACCGTCCGAGAAAGAGCAAAGTGAACGGAGTTATTTGTAAATATAAGAAGTAAACCGGTGAACTTAGGAGCGTGCGAGAAAGGTGCATTGGCTGAGTTTCGTGGTAATTATGTAGATATCTTGGGCCATGTAGCTCCTTCTGAAGCTGCCCACGCACTGTGAACTAGATCATTATCAATTAGGGTAGCAGAGAGGAAGGCAAATTTCGATCCCGGCTATTTTGGGAAGCCTTGTTCAACATTTTTCTCAATAACTTAGAAGAAAAAAATGATGTACTGATATAAATAAATATTTATTCGTAATTATTAATTGGTGGAGATAGAGGATAAAAGAACTTTCTTTTATACCGGACATTTCTTTACTCTGGTTGGTTTGTTTTGCAGTAAACCCATAGATTGTCAGGCTGCAGAAACATAGCTTGTCTGTACCCCAAACCGAGCACATTCAAAGTATTGATTCGGGAACAGGATTAAGTTGAAGTTATCAAAAGTTTGCAGTATTTGAAATCTCCTGTCTCAGAAATTCAACATTAACAACGACATATTCCACTAGATGCTTAACCATCTAATCTGTGGATGAACTCTTAGCTTTGGTGTTAGCACCGGTTTGTCATTAATTGATAACCAATCTTGCTTTCGTTATCTTTCGACCCAAGAGGGAGGTGGCTATTCCTGGGCAAGAGACTTGTGCAGTTCAAAGAAGGTTGAGTTGAGTTTTCGAGCGAGAGTTCATGAGGAAAACATATTCTTTCTTTATGCATTTTTTGCCCAATTGCTCAGAATGTGTTCGGATACAGATGAACATGGCACATTATGTTCCTCCGCTAAATGTATAGTGATCTGACAATAAGAGATAAATTCAACAGGTTGTTGAAATAAAATATCTTACTTTCATTTTATTTTTTTTATCGTTGAACGGAAACACAGTTTTCAAGTTGAGTGAAGTTAAATTAAGTTGGGAGTGATTAAACACAGTTTAGTGAAGTTGAACAACATTGAATACGAATTTCTATCTTACAACACACTCATTTGCGCGTTACCAGGCAAAACTATCGTTTGACAGACTTCATCTTCATTATTCGCAAGTATACTTCTATTTTGCTTTAAATGGTATTTAATTACAAAGTGCAATTATAAAATTTAGTAAAAACAGAACTTTTTAATAATGTTCCTTATGTGGAGAATTGGGTAGTTGATAAAATACTCTAACACACCTTTTGTGTTTTTATTATCATGCCTCGTTTTTACAAGACCAGGAAAAGTTTGAATTTTTAAAATATTTTAACCGTTTGCGCCACCTCACAAATGTATCTTAAAGAGGCTCAATTGTTCCTTTATAGAAACTGTTTGGTCATCCAAATAAAAGGAGAGGCCTTTTATATGATAATTCGTCACAATCCATTTAAAGTGGTAAAAGCTGTTGATAGAAAATAGCTACAACACATTAGTATTGTTTAGTAAACTAAATGCAATTTAAAGGCTTCAAACTCATTTCTATTCGTCCCTAAAAAACCTATTTTTTATGGAAGGTTGGATTAAATATTGAGGCATCAAAAATTCTAAGAAAGTTTTGTAACCAAAACTAAAGATGACATCTCAATTAGAAATTTAATGGGGACTTCATAATGAAAGCGATGAAGTAAAGGGAACTGAAAATACAAGGAAGGTATATTGCTCGAGTAATTAAAAGAGGAGACTTATAACGGACTTGAGACTTTGAGTCTATTCGTAACAAAATATCCGAGGCAACTAAGTAGAGCGACGGATCGATGAAATATTATTCTTTTAAGCTAACTCTCAATCAAAACAAAATCATTTGATAATTTTAGATCAAAAGAATTAACACGTTCAGATTAAGCCTAGAGTATTTGATTATTTAGAAATAATATCAAGAGGTTGCGATTAACTGACAGGTAGACACGTTTTGCTATTCCTGCGTCAACCAATTTCATGTGCAAGCATCACAGGGCAAGGTAAAAGAACAACTAACAGCCCTGAAGGGCGCATTATAAATACTTATTACTATTATTATTATTATTATTATTATTATTATTATTATTATTATTATTATCATTATTATCATTATATTATAGCGTTTTATTACAATGACTTATTAAAATTTTTCCTCGTTTAAATAACGAAATTTTAGGAAAAACTTTTGAATCGGGAAATGTTTTCACATCGCATTTAAATCACGGGTGAAATATTTTAATTATGGTAATTTGACTTTGCTTTATGGCCTTCTCCCATTTAACAGCAATTCTGGTTACATGCTTCATTTGCTTAGTTTAAATCGGCTACGAAACAAAGGAGGGTATGAATGACTCATGAGTAATGTGAGGAATTGAATGTATACTCTACACTCCGGAGGATATATTAAAGTGTTTGGTTTTTGGTGATTAATTATCCCTTTCTAGTGAATAGCATTTATAAATTAAGTGAGAGTTATGACACTTAAAAAAAGTAACTTAAACTTGGAATTACAGATAGACGAAGAAATAAATTGGTTAATAATTTAGATGCCGTTTTTATTGGAAAGCACTTAGTAATCATGTTCACCGGTTATAATTGAGGTAGATTTCTTTTTATGGAAATAAGTATTTGTATTTATTTTTACAAGAATTACAAGAGCTGTGGCTGGCTTCTTTATCATTTTTAGGGTGAGAGAGATGGGGGAGCGTTGTGCAGGAGAAGGACAGAGAAAGAGAGGAGGAAGCGGAAAGCGGGAAGAGGACAGAGATAAAGAGAATGGGGACAGAATGGGAGAGAGAGAGAAAGAGAGAAAACAGAAACAAATTTTCTTGTTTGCTCTCGATGGAAAATCGCCGGTATGCTGTGTCTTGGATAACATTTAAAAGAGGTGGAAAATTACTTCATTGATGCGCAGCTTTAGAAGTTTCTTTCTCTCTCTTTTTTTTATAACAAAAATAGAGGGAGAGGTGACGCCCCCTTGTCGCGGGAAGAGAGCTTGTGTGGACCTTTGACTTTTCGAGCTATGTCGGCGGGGGTACCTCTTCTGGGTACCCCTGGTAGGGCTTCCCTTGTCGATTTGGTCGGAAACGAGGTTCCAGACTAAGTGCGTCATTCCTTCCTTTTTCTACTCTATCCTTCTCTTTTTTTTACTTTTATCTTACTTCCCACTTATACAAAAAGAAAAAAAACAACAAAAAAAGCCTACTCCTATCATGTCACTCTTTCCCTTTTTTCCCTCTATTTACATATAAGGACCTGGCAGCTACCTCACGCGTCAGAAGAGAGGCTTTGGAACCTCTATAAACAACGCCAATCGACGCTCACTGGTTGCGAGAGACTAGGACTAGAGGGGTCCTAGGCGTTGGGGCACGATGAATGGGATGAGGGTAGTGCCCCGTTAACCCCTTCCCTGGCGCGTAATTTTTGACCGTTCCCAGTGCCCGTTGACGGGTGCCTCTGGTAGCATCGGTCCGAGGTGACGGCCCTTTGTTTCCAGGTTGGTTGCCAGGCCAAGAAAAAGCCTTGGGTCGAGTTCCTTGGTGTGGCGGGATATCCATTGAACGCTACTCCGAGATCCTGGCCGTTGTGAAGGGAACTAGTAGGAGTTTAGTAAGGGGTGTGCTTCGTTGTTGTTCACCTGGTGAGAAATCGATGGCCCCTTCGGGGACTGTCTGTGCTGCTTGGTTGAGAGCCACGGCACGCCGAGGCTTGACGACTCGGTCGGACGAACAGCAGCACATGGAGCGTGCCTTCTGGAAGACTCCGAAACGACTCCGATCAATAGGCGGGAGCGACTCACGCGGGGAGAACTCACCAACCCCTTTTTATATATTGATTGGTCACAAGCTTAAGAAATAGAGTGTTCAAAATGGCAGGAAAGAAAGGTCCAGCAGCGCTAAAATTCACGTGTGCCACATGTAAGAAGGACAAGTGGTGCGTTGACTTCCCGGAAGGCTGCTATGTGAAATGCCACCAAGACAGTGTATGCACCACTTGCATTTTAAAGAAGGAAGTGGAGGAAGTAGTCGCCTACTACAGGGAAAGAACTACAGACCTCGAACAGAAAATCGAGAGGCTCAAGGAGGAGCACTCCCACCAGATCCGCAGGCTCGAAGAGAAATTAAACGATCTCTCGAGTCCTGTGGCAAACACCACCTCTGCAGAGAGCCCGTGCCCGAATGTGGCAGCGACACCAAAAGGAAAAAAGAAAAAAAAGACGAAAAAGGGAAAGAAGAAAGAGGAAGAGAGAGAAATAGAAGAAGTTAATAAAAAGGATGACAAGGGGAAAAAGATGATAGAGAAGAAGAAGAATAAGAGGAAGAAGAAAAAAGAAAAGCCTGAAAAGACCATGATGGGGAAGAGAGAGGAATCGGAGAGCTTGCCTCAGAAAATAAAGAATCCGAGCTCAGCAGGCAAATGTGCCAGGGTCATCCTTGTGGGCGATTCCCAGGCACGGGACCTGCAGCCCCTGCTAGCGGCCCGCCTTCGCACAAGCGTTAAGGTAAGCTGCCTGCCAAGATGTGGTAACCACCACATCAGAGTAGAGGCCTAGAAATCACAGATTTCTGAGAGCTCAGTCGTTGCTCTGATGGTCAGTGGAAACGACCTCTACCTGAGAGGAGGTAGGGTAGGCCCTACAGATAAAATCCTCTACACGGTCATGGGTGCCGTGGATGACTGTGGGCTGAAAACCCGCAAGCGCGTGGTAGTCGGGATGCTCCCGAGGAGAGGTCCAACACGGACCGCTCACTCGATGAATGTGTCTTTAAACCGGCGCCTGGCAGATTTGTGTAAGGCAGAGGGGGTCTTTTTTGTGGACCCGTACCGCACCTTTTATGGTAGAAATGATCTCTACCAAAGGGATGGGGTACATCTTTCCTTTAAAGGAAAGGCCTTTCTGTCGAACATGATCCAGGACGTCGTAGAGAGGACCGAAAGGAGTATCCGGCCCAGAGTGAGGGCGGACGTACGCCAGTATGCCCGTGTCACTCCAGGAACGACCTTCTCAGAGGTCGCAAAAAGGGGTGCCTCGCCAACAAACAAGCCGGGAAACGGAAGAGCGTAGGGAGTCCTACAGTCGGGGACTCCCTGAAAGTTCTTCTGTTCAATGCGAGGTCAATCAGGAACAAGTTTCCTGAGCTCCGTGGCCTCGTAGCGACGGAAGAACCCGAAATGGTAGCCATAACAGAATCGTGGATAAAAACCTCAAACCGAGACTTTGAAGGCGAATTCACGATTCCCGGTTACCAGCTCTTCTTGAAAGATAGGCCAAACAGAGAGGGTGGCGGTGTGATGTTGTATGTCAAGGATACTCTCAACCCGACGGATTGCAACATCGTATCTGACCATGAACTACTAGGTGTTGATCTAGAGATAGGTCCTGCCAAATACAGGACCCTGGTGCTTTATAGACCTCCTGCCCAACTCGTTGAAAAGGACAGAGATCTGTCCTAGCTACTAGGAGAACTTGTCGAAGACAGAGTGTGTATCGTCATGGGTGATTTCAACACACAAGTTGACTGGGAAACCAGAGAACCCTGTGGCGAGAACGCACTACTCCTGGAGTTCACGAACAACGAGTTCCTCACTCAATGGGTGAGAGAGCCAACGAGAGGAGACAATATCCTCGACTTGGTTTTCACCTCTGAGGATGACATCGTTGAGGACCTCTCTGTTGGCGAAGAGCTCGGTGGCAGTGACCACCGACTAATTAGATTTGTAGTCAAAGTCCCCAAGGCAGAGCCTGCAATTAGTAAATCAAGGAAACTGGATTTAAGAAGAGCAGACTTTGCAGGTCTACGCGCGGGACTGACTGACGCAAGGCTAGAAGAGTGCGATGCTGTCGAAGACTCTTGGAACAGTTTTAAAACCACATTCATGAGTCTTCAATCGCGTTTTATCCCTCTGAAATGCCCCCGTCGGTCTTCTGTTCAACCAAAGTCGTTTAATCGAGAAATCGGGCAACTACTTAGGGAGAAGAGAAATGTGTACCGGCAATCGAAGATCTCGGGTGACTTTGATGAATCCTGGAGGCTAGCCAGGAGAGTGAAGTCCAGCATAAGGGCGGCTAAGCGGTCTGACGAACTCCGAGTGGCGAGACTCTGTAAAGAGAATCCCAAGGAGTTTTTTGGATATGTGAACAGCCGTAAACCAATTCGTCGAACGATTGGCCCTTTGAGGAATGAGGAGGGGACATTAAAGCATTCAGATGCAGAAAATGCTAACCTCCTCAACGACTACTTCTCTTCAGTGTTTACTGAAGAGTGTGGTCCCATTCTCCTGCCGACAGATTCCCACTCGGGGGAAAAGCTGGAGGCAATGGACTTCACCGAAGGAGAAATAAAGAAAAAGATCGCTGACCTAAAGACGAATAAGTCCCCTGGACCGGACGGGTTTCTACCTAAAGTGTTGAAGGAAGTGTTCGATGAAGTATCATGACATCTGTGCGCTATCTTTAACATGTCAATCCGGACCAAATGCGTTCCTAGAGACTGGCGTGAGGCGGAGGTGACTCCTATCTTCAAGAAAGGAGACCGTAACCAACCGTCGAACTACCGACCTATCAGTCTGACTTCGATAGTCGGTAAACTCATGGAAAGCATCATGGTGGACAAAGTGACGTCGTATTTAGAGTCAAACCTGCTACTGAGGAGTTCCCAGCACGGCTTCCGAAGGCAACGGTCATGCCTGACGAACCTTGTAGAATTCTTCCACTTCGTTTTCAGTGAGCACGATCGGGACAAGGCGGTGGATGTGGTCTACCTAGACTTTCAGAAAGCCTTTAATAAGGTACCACACCGCCGCCTTCTCCGGAAAGTGCGAGCGCTTGGCATAGATGGAAAGGTAGCCGGCTCGATCGAGAACTGGCTAAGTGGCAGACGGCAACGGGTGGTGGTAAATGGACAGTCTTCTGAGTGGGTGCCCGTTACTAGCGGGGTGCCTCAAGGTTCTGTCCTGGGACCACTACTATTCATCATCTACGTCAACGACATGGAAGGTGACATGGTTGCCAAGATTTCCAAATTTGCTGATGATACCAAGCTTGGTATGAACGTTGCAAAAGATGGAAATACTGCCCGCCTGCAGGAAGATCTTGGGAAGGTTGGGGAGTGGTCGGACACGTGGCAAATGCCTTTTAACGTGGGCAAATGCAAAGTGATGCATATCGGCCACAGAAACCCCCAATCTCAGTATATCCTTAAGGGCACTGCTATGGAATCCACCGACACTGAGAAGGACTTGGGTGTAACAATCACTAGTGACCTCAAGTTCTCGAAACAGTGCATTGAGGCGGAGAAAAAGGCCCAAAGGATGCTAGGCTATATTAAGCGCCAGTTTGGTTATCGGAACCAGGAGATTGTACTGTGCCTGTACAACTCACTTGTCCGACCGCACCTGGAGTATGCCGTACAATTTTAGAGTCCTTCATTGCGAAAGGACATCGCGAGATTGCAACGCGTACAAGCCAGGGCAACCAAGCTGATTCCCTCTATCCGACATAAAAGTTATGAGGATATACTAAGGGAATTAGATCTGTTCTCGCTGGAAACCCGTAGACTGCGTGGTCAGCTCATCGAAGTTTTCAAAATTCTTCGAGGGTTCGACAATGTTGACTACCGGGATATTTTCACACTGAGTGAGAACAGAACGCGCAATCACGGCTTCAAACTTGAACTGAAGCGTTACAACCGCAATCTGTGTGGAAATTTTTTCACCTACAGTATCTGCGGTAAGTGGAACGCACTTCCAGTGGAAGTTGTCAACAGTGAATCTGTTGACTAGTTCAAGTCAAGACTAGACAAGGTCTTGAAAAGTGGCCGTTTAGGGACGCAAAACAATTGAGCAGCCTTGTGCCTGCTCGATTGCAAGTCCAATGGTACCCTCTTTGAATAGACCGTAAGGTCTCCTAGGGTACCTTCTTTCCTTGTTGTTACTTCTTGTTGTTACTCTATCTCTCTCTCTTTTTCTCTCTCTCTCTCTCTCTCTTTCTCTCTTTCTCTCTCTCTCTCTCTCTCTCTCTCTCTCTCTTTCTCTCTCTCTCTCTCTCTCTCTCTCTCTCTCTCTTCTCGTATTCTCAGGCGAGTTTTGTTGTACCCAATTCGGGGTAAAATTGTCGCGTCCTCGTTTTGGGGCGATTTGTTCATATGAATGTCTTAGGTTCAACGAAATTAGCATATTAGGGTAAATTCAGTTAAGCCACTCCGATGCTGAGATTAACAGGACCAGCGTTCATCCAATTTCAAAGAGAACAGCAAGAGAGAATGATGAATTCGTTTTAGAACCAGTTTGCAAAATTCCTGGTAAAACAGAGAAAAAAACCGCATATTAACGTAACTGAAAATACCTCATAGCTAGGTCAAACTTATTGTTCAAACAAGTCAGATTTCCGCTTCTTATGACTGGAAGAGAGAAATGGAATTTCTGTGGACGAAAATGGGAAAGTTGAAGATTTGTGAAAGCCTAACCAAGTATTTTCTTAAAATCTAAGGCATTCGAGATGGACGCAGATTCTATGTACAATTTAGCAGTTTGGTCTTGGCCAGGTGTCGGGTAACTTTTTTGGGTGTTACCACAAAAGAATTTTTAGTAAAATAAATTTACCCCTGACTTGGAAATAATCTGGGGGACAAACCAATTTCCTTATAAAAATCATGGATAATAAAGACACCAAAAAATTTATATTGGGATAATGTTTAATTTTTTATTTCATCTATCATTAGGAAATAAAAGTGCCCATGGCACAAAAACAAAATAGGAGAATGTTATTGAATCCACTATTATGGGGAATTTTTTTTACCCTTTCTGGCATTAGAATCGTATACAAATAAAACTAAAGAAAAAAATATTAAAAACTTGAATATATTAGCTCCCTCAGGCTTTGGAAAAATGATACTGTTTCATCTTTGATACAACAATTTCATTATCAGGGATTTTTCATGTCACTGCTACTTTGATGCTGTCTTCAGGATCCAAGCGGTTTCTGTATTTTGTTTTTAGATTTACAAGGGTAAAGAAACCTTGTTCGCAGAGGGAGGTTGTTGCAAAAGGTAGCAGCATATTAGTTGCTTCCAAATGTGCTGTTTTATAAGCCTTTGCAGCTTTTGACATCCAAAAACTTGAGAGTTCACCCTTGGTCTCAAATTCCATGCTTGTTTTACTGTTGGAACACAGTTCAATAAGCTCTTCTATCAATCTTTCAGGCTCTTCAGGCAAATTAGCCAGTTCACATTTGAAGGTATTTACAACCCAGCTGACAGTATGTGAATCACACTCTGAAAAGTAGTCACAGAACCTATTCCTAAGTTTGGTCAGGTGCCTTGTGACTGATTCCTCCATGTCACTAAGACTGCAGTCTTCACATTCTTCCAAAAACTCTGCCAGTTTTGGAAAGACAACAATCTTATTGACATTTACTTTTTGGTTCCAATAATGAAGCCTTGATATACATGCTGAAATATTTTCCCTTGCTAAGATGAGATTAATTTTTTTCCTTGCAATTCCTTGTTCAGCGCATTTACATGCCCAAAAATGTCAGCTAAGTATGCAAGAATAGTTAGCCAGGTTAATTTTCCGAACTTCTCTGCAAGTGTATTTTTTTTATCAGTCAGAAATATTTCAAGTTTAGTTTTAAGAACCCACACTCTATTCAGGACATTTCCACATGAAAGCCACCTCACTTCCGTATCGAAAAAAGGATTGAATATTCAGCCTCTTCATCCTCACATAAATCACGAAACATCCTCGTGTTTAGTACATGCCATTTTACAACATTGACAATCTTAATTACTTCATTTAACACAGCTTCCACTTCTGGTTCCAAATCCTTCACAACTAATGCCGGGCGATGTATCATACAATGGATGACTGAATATTTGGATTCTGTTTGTCGTGGTATGACATTATATTACATCAAAACCATATTATATCTATGAGAAAGGGACCGATAACTTACAGGTGAACCGACGAAGGGACGGAACACCGCTAGTTTAGACGGGCTGAAATGCGAGATGAGAGTGCAAAGAGGGCAGGGAACAAATGGCAATGGCAAAGCTCAAGGTTATTTAAAGAGGCATGTACAAAAATAGAATGTAAAGGACAAAATCTCATCAGTAAACGAAGGACGGGAATTGTAGTTATCAATCCAACTATGAAGTTAGAACTCAAGGTAATACAAGAGGAGACTATTCAAATGGGGGGGGGATTAACTCAATTGGGTTACTGAAGGGGGGAGAGGGGTTGGCTTACGGATGTCTTCTGCACGTGAGGTGAGGCCGCTCGGAACTTCTGAGCGGGAACTTGAAGTAATGACGGTTCTCCCCAAACAGGGAGGGGGGGGGGGGTAACTTCTGGTCCAAGGGACAGTATTTCGGCTACCTGAAATAAGGGGCGAACGAAGGAGGGCTTCGACAGGAGTTGATGAGAGAAGTCCGGAAAATCACTCGGTGGCGATCGTTAAGGGGAATTACCTTACTGGCTGGGGCTAATTCTAAATGCACAAAATAGTTCAGCTGTCACTTTGCTTTGTTGTTAGCACCTGACTTGGAACTATGGGGAATCTTCTGGGGTCCGGGCGAGACTTCTCAACTATGTGTATCTTCATGGGAGTCGAGCGCTATTTATGTCCGAGGCTCTCCCCGGGGCTGGGGGGCGGTAAGCGGGAAACAGCTCTACTCTCGAATGGCCTTGAATCTTCTTGCAGAGGCTATTCTGCCCGTGTAAAAGTGAATCGTGGTGGACACGGTTCGAGGCTACCGCTTCTGGAAAGGGGGAGCTAGGCTTACCAATTTAGGCATAACCGGGCCTTCTGCAGCGCATGGAAGTTCCGTTCTGCTTAAGAGAGTCCACATGGGGTTCCCTAACACTGTTGTTTGGCCAAAGCCACAAAACCAGTGACATGACCAAGCATGGCAGGAGCTCTATCAACTGACACTGCGAATACAACCTTCCCACTTTAAATCAACATTTTGTTTTTTGAAGTATGCATCAACCTTATTGAACATATCAATACCACGAGTTCTCAACTCAATAGGAAAACATAGCGACGTTTCTTCTTCAATTTCATCAGAACCCCTGTATCGAACGTATACCATCAGCTGCAAATTGCTACTGACATCTGTAGTCTCATCAGGTTGATTGTCAAACTCTTTACTCTTTTTAAATGAAGAAATCACTTTTTCTCTCACATTTTCTGCCAAGATGGAAATTCTTTCTTTAATAACTCTTGCAGACAAAGGCATTGTATTCAGTTGTTTAGCTACTTTCTGCCCACACATTATTTCCACCATTTTCACAGCCACCGGTTTGATTAAGTCTTCACTAATAGTATGTGGTTTCTTGTTTCGAGTAACCAACCATGCCCACATCTTGATTGATGGATTTGTTTAAAATAACAGAGTATACCAGCAATTTTTTCCTTTAATTCCTTTCAGTGACTATGGTATATTCCTTCAGGATTAGTCGAATTAAATATCCTATTTTATCAATATAAAACAGCACCTTGCCGCTTTAAGGATAAGCGCAATACTTTTGGAATCAATACACAACTGCCTGGATTAGGTTTTCTGTGTGCCTATGGAATTACGAATTGACTTTCTTTTGTTTACATATGAAAAGAATGCCTTTGGGTCGTCTTACAGAACTGTGCAAGATGTATTTGTTAAATAGTTTTCGCTCGCATTAATTTGTTTTTCACTAGAAGTCTATACTGAATATAATTTGCCATGCTTTCATTACTCGAAACAAGCTTGAAATATGAAAATGTCTGTTTCTTTCTGGAATATCTCTCTTTACGGTCTCTTTTATCCACTGGTAGTGTCTCTTTCGATTATGTTCAATTTTATCCTTTGGGATATGCTTATTCTCATAGCGATTAAAAAATACGCATAAATGACTTATACATCCCGCATGCATCGGTAAGAGATAGTGTTTGTATCCAGTCAACTCATAATTTTGAACGATATTCATCAAAATTACCTTTTCCAAAGTTTGGAAAATTATCTTTGCTAGTTTACAGCTTACTAGATGCTACTAATCTAAATCGAAATGAGGTATGATCGCAAGTTTTTATGCTCCCCCCTACCGAAACGTTTCGACAAAGTTTTATTATGTAGTTATGGCTAAATTTAATATATCCTGTTTTTCTGTAGGTTCCCAACGAGTTGATACGAATAATTTTATTTAGGAAACAAAGTAAACGTAGGATATCTGTATCCCCCATGTCATTCTCGAAATATATATTGGGAACATATAGAACGCCTCAAACAACAGTAAACCAATTTCTGGTGAAATCAGCCAAATATGTGGAGTTGTTCATCATTTTCTTCAATTTGCCGAGGCGGTCTATAAACACACGTTAAATTAAAGTTTGTTTTGTCTGTCTCTACAGACGAAACAAGATTTTCCTAACGTTTGTGTCTTAATAACTGATGCTTCTAAATTCTTGTTCAGTGTAATTCTAAAATCCTCCGACATTTCTTTAATGTCGATCTTTGTTAAATAGTTTAAATCCCACCATATGATACTCCTTTATGAAATCATTAAAGTGCGTTTATAGCCAACCTCCTGGAATGGAAATTAAGTGAAATTTTAGTTCAATAAGTCTCAAAATTGGTTCCCAATAATTCGTGCGTTAAAGATGAGTCATTTTAATTTGCTCGTACAACCTTGCAGCCCCTCTTCCCTGTTAGCCTTTCCGATGGATTTGTTTCTGAAATTGAGGGTTATTAAGAACTTTTCACGCTCTTTTCTAACAGAGGACCCATATTTGTGTTACTTATTGCATTTAAATGACTTCTGGTGTGTCCAAAAAGACCATCTTCCTAAAATGTCTCCAATAGTTTCCAAGCAGCCCCCGGTTTTATTATTAAGATAAATCGCTATTGAATGTAGTCTGATTGGTCCGTATCATCGCTATATATTCGCAATAATCTATTCACGTTTCGATTTGGCATTCATCCTGGTAATTAAATTCCGAGTCTTTAAAAATAGTTCGTCTGAACCCGTGTCAAGTCAGAACAAGTCGTTCGAACCAACCATTAAAATTAGAACCGGATCCTCTGCCCGTTTTCCCTCCAAATGGATCGCTGCAATTATGTCATCTAGACAACACCTGGAAAATTCTTTTATTTGCGTTTTATAGGTCTACGTTGAACAGAATCAAAGTTTTGTCTTGTTTAACGAGTTTCATACAAGATTTAATTTTCGGCATCAATTTAATCTAAACAAGCAAATGTGTTTTTTATATTTATTCGAAAATTAACCTTTTTCCTCGGTCTAGCTTTGTGTGTTACGCGAGTAAAGCCTCTCCTCTCCCCATTTCCAGAATTATCATCTACCCTTTGATTATTCAGCATGTAATTTTGGACGTTTCCATTAAGAGTGCTTTTCGCTAAGTCAGAAATTACTCTTGAAATGTCTTCGCGTAAGTTAGCTATAACAGCCGTAAACTCCCATTTTAATTCGCTTAGAACAGTGGCGCCCCAACTTGATGTGTCCTTTAAAGAGGTGAGCTGATTCCCTAGTGCAGTTATTTTTTATTCACCTCGTCTTTCATTAAGCAAAACGGACATATAAATGGTTTAAATTTTCTAGGTATATTTGTTGGAGGAACAAAGCACAAGGGAACAGTCCAATTTTTAACGCATTTTGATTGGAAATCCAGTTTCCTACTTTGCACAACCGCAAAGGCATTGGACACGGTTACTCTGCCGTTATGAGAGATCAAAATAGCTTTTTAATTCTCTAAGATAACAACACAAAGGAAATTTTAATTGCTTAAATTAATGTTGAATTGAATTTAATTTTTAGAATTAGATTTATAAGTAAAGAGAAAGATAAACTAGAGGTAGAATTAATTCGAGAGGCCCTGCAAATAATCGCCACCGTGAATTTAGGCTGAGTGGATAAGCTAACAGACAGATCCGAACTTATAGAATAAACGGAATAATTATAAATAAAAAGAGAAAAATAAAAGTAATGAAATAATAGAGAAATAAAAATATGAGAGAGGCTATTGTGATAATAAAAACGAGTGGTAGACAGCGACTTTTCTCAGCTGTCGATTAATTTCTGATGAATTTGTAATAGAATTTCCTCCGTTATTTCACCGAAACATCTAAAGTCAAGCAAACTCCTTTAATTGGGCTCCTTTAAAGGGGCGTGGACGCGACTCTATAAGTTAGTATGTCGGTTCATAGGTCGGTCAGTGGGTTGGTAATCATTTTACTTTTCAATGAGTTTTTTGGTAATAAGATCATAACCATTTGCCCAATTCTAATGAAATTTGAAACCTTTATGTTGTTTTGCAAGTTTCTTTCGAATAATTGAATTGCCAGAGTCCCACCAAGCTTAGTTTTGGAATTATTGGAAGTTTTGAAGTTCGTAAGGTCAAATGGTCACTAGGTCTTATGCTAGAATAATTAAAAGCACGCGACTAATGTATGTTAACCTTTTTGTTACAAGACTTTAATATCAGAATAATGAATCACTTATAAACAAAGAATTGAAGGTAATCACGCGACTAATTATCCCTTCATAATATCTATTTAGAGTGCACAGTATTGTAGGCGCGTGTAGAAATCCGCCAATAGAGGCTCTTCGGAAAATAACACTTGTAAAGTGGGGGCACTACTTAAATTAGGAACGGGGGAGGTTATTAAAATATTTTAAGAGCATATTAATAGGTCACATATGCGCGATAAACCATAGCACAAAAGTTATTCACCACTAAATTATAATTATTTTAATTATTTACGTTACTTGATAATTTATTTTTCAATTCTGACGATAATTATTTTTTTACAAGCTTGAGACCATCTGGGCTTTATTGCTTCTAGACATATCCATTTTACCGTTTTCGTCACTTACTTAACAAGCCTTTACTCTCTTACTTTCATGGTACTCGATGTTGGTTTATGTTTTATTGTCTTAAGTTATTTGTGGTTTTTCTTACTCATTAGGTTTTAAATAATTAACCTAATTTAGGGAGTTTGGTCCTTGCTTTCAGTTTCCAGTAGAGGCAAACCACTTTAATTAAAAAAAAATCATCCACACTTCTCTGATCAGGGCGGGGATAGGAGAGAGTTGATTCACTGCACTCTCCCGCCCTTTCCACTTCCTATCTCTCCCCCCTATCTTTCTACTCAGCAGAAAGGGCATGTCAGCTGCAACATGGGCAAACTTACAGTGTCTAGCTTTCATAGGATGCCAGGAGGCTGTGTGGCTAAACAAGAGTTGGACAAAATACCAGAAATACGTATTTAAATAACAATTTTATTATTTATTATCGAATTAAAACTAATATAGTAGCAATATATGCTTCAATACAGCAATGAAGCAGAATTTGATCCAACTCTTTCAAAATTTTGGGCGAGAAAAGCGATTCCTTATTTGCTGTTCCCAAACACACCAAAGATATTCGATTATTTTTTGATTTGGTGATTTGGGGAGCAAATCCAAGTGTCCTACTTCACTGTTCTGCTTTTCTTGACAGTTTTTAACAATTTTAGCTGTGTGAATCGGTGCAATGTCGTCTTAGAATATGGCACCACCATTGGGAAACAGCGATGAATTGGGTGAATTTGCTCATCCAAAATTGACAGATAAACCTTAGAATTAATTTACCACGGAATTCTACTTTATATCCGCCTGCAGTGGTACATAAACTCATCCATACTTCACGTTTTGGGAAGAGAAGTCGGGATAAAAGGTTTCTTTGGGTGAGCTGATTTAATAAATTCGTCGTAAATAAAGAAAATGCGTTAAGATTAACTGGTCAGAGAAGATGTAATACTTCTACTCGTCCACTACACGTTACAGTCGACGTATATTCAATACCGTGGAGGGTTCAGGTTGCATTCTACCGTCTTTGAATTGATGGAACCCTACTTGTTGAGTGTCTCAGTCTGGAGTATCTTCGCGCAAGAGCGGGATCGCTTCCGCTTGGCCCTTATACACGGGACGAGTTCGTGCATTCTAGAGTCTAAAATCATAGAGGTCCTAGAGGAGGCTTGCCTCCTCCATTGTATAGAGTTGTCTTTGTAGGTTTTGGGTACATGTTCGGACACCTCAGGAAACCGAGTTACTGTACTTGAGCATGTTTTTTATATTGGTTTCTATGGTTTCTTCTTGGACTTAGAGGAGTTTTGTACGTGTGATTTGTTGCTTTTTGTTTCTTTTTTTTAATTTTAGGTAAAATGGAGAAATAAATCTGAATTTTCGGCGTTATTTAAAGTGTGTTAAATGAAAGAAAACTTAAAATAGCAGCCTTCACATGGTATCCAGACGAATTGATTTCTCCACGAACTGTTTTAGTTGATACTGGGTTGATGAGGTTAATCTTTGTACATAGTCAATTGTGAAGCTGTGGTTTTGTGAATTATCGACACAATGCGTTTTAACTCTCTCCTGACTGTCACTGAGTTTCACCTTCCGTCCTGAGTTACGTTTACAAGAGCGAGGTTTTCATGTTTTTGTTTTGTCAGCTTGACTTAAGATACACTTCAAAGCTTTAAACAAGTTTCCAGGGTTTTTTTTTTTGGTACCGAGGCCACACCCATTAGCGCTCCACCGAGTTGTCTTGTTTGGAAGTCAAAATAATCACATATTTTGACCTACTGAAATATGATTTATGTACTAATGGAATTCTATTTGTGTTCAAACGTCAGGGAAAATATAGGGTTCGAAATATCAATGGTTTCCATTATTTTGTCCAATCCCTCTATATCTTCAACACACTTTTACTTTCTCTAGTTTGAGCAATGTTTTTTATTTTACTGATCTGTACTTACAAACATTTGCGTGATACGCCATTGTTGTTATTGCGCTTTAAAGGATAGGAAAATAAATATTTATTGCTTTAATTCTAGTTTTTTTCTCTTCAACGGTTAACTCTAAGGGTTAAAAATAGTTTTCCTTTGCAATGTTTATAACATGCAAGGGGAAGACAGGTGAGATCTGGAGGCTTCTGTGTCCTCACGGTCTCAAGGCCTGCAAAGGAATCTTCAGTGTTATAATTTCCAGAAACCCCCCTGGTAACATCCCCCCACTCAAATTTAATCCTATCTACCGGGTTTTGCAAAAGTTCTGTTACATATGATTTTTTTTTTAATCTTTTGAGGGGTTTACGTGTGTGAGTGAAAAACTCCCATCAAACAAACTTAAAGTTCTACTTTTTCAGCATGCGACATTAATACGTCTTTTTCCATTGTGTGCAGTTGTGTTGAGATAGAATTGAAAAGATTTGAGATCTTTGCTCACCTGCGCGTTTGCCACAACAACTCTGACATTGCCAAGCGGCTCAACGTCAGCTAGGTGACCGTCCACAGATGCTGAAGAACGGGGAAGACCTCAAATCAAGGATCGACCTCGTTCAGGCAGACCTCAAGTTTTCAAGCATTTTGCTTGAGAAAGGCCTTTAAATGTATGCCGAAGATCAAAATAACAGCGCTCGAGAAGAGGAAGAACATCTCGGTGGCCACAGTGTCCATGGGCCTCAAGAAGGAGGGCGGCAAGAGCTATAGGTGTGTGAAAAGGCTTCTGCTCACTAATCGTATGAGAAAACAACGTCGGAAGCGATGTCGTCGCCTTTTTAACGAGTTAAAGAATCATGGTAAACGAATTCCCATTTTTTCTCATCAAAGAACGTTCACGATCGCTTCGATCATCATACAAAACGATCGTGTAGTAAGCTTCGGACAGGATTTCTTCAAGGTCCGTTACGTATCCACGACCAAACACGAGAACTCCGTGATAATGGTCGGCGTGGTGACTTCGAAGGGCGAGAAGATTCCACCGGTATAGCTCGCGTCTGGTTACATGCTCGCCACCACCAATTACAGGGACATCCTGGCCACGAATATCCTGCCCTGGATGAGAAATATTTCGCCGAAGGCGGATTACGTCTTTCATAAGGACGGTGCCCCGGTCCACTTCTGGTCGAAGGACTTTTGGCTGCTGCAGTCGCTCGACCTTAGTTCCTTCGAGGTCAAGGCTCGCAAGATCCGTCACTACAACGTAAACGAACTGCAGTCTGACCTCAACTGCGTGTGAGTCAGCATGAGTAAGGACTTCGTCCGCAACCTGAGTGCGGCCTTCAGGTCTCGCCTGGAGCATGTGCACGCCGTCGAGAACGGCCACATTGATTATTATTATAATTAAAAGATTTAAACACATATTTATATGTTAAAAAACTAAAACCTGTCTAACGGTATCAGAACTAGCATAGTGCCCTTTGTCAAGAGAGTCGTAACTAGTGTAACATGACATTTGTAATACCCAGTATACTAACTATCTGTTGTCTATCACTACGCCCCGACTGAATCCATCTAAACATCCTTCCATCAATTCCATGTGCTTTATCTTTATTCAAGAGTCATAAATGTGACACATCCTGTCAAAAGTCTTACTAAAGTCCAAATAAATAATCTCGTACTTCTAAAACATCATGACTTGAGACCAAATAAATATACGAGGGATAATAAAAGCGGCTTAATCATTAATTTCTACAATGGTCGGAGTGATGGCAGGTGGAGTTTAAGCTGAGCATGTGTACTGTACTTAGTACAAGTGGGTTTAATCAGATAAATGGTTGTGAATTGAATGGGAGAGTTTTGGGAGGGTTGAAGCGCGACATTGACTTGGGGAAACTTCTAAGTTCCGATCTTTGGTCGAGAAAGCAGTTTTGAGTGCTAGGAGTAGAGCTAATGGGGGTGTTGGGGCTTGTTGGAAGAAGTGTGGGAAATGGAGGTGCAGCTATCATTTTGAACATGTACCTGGCATTGGTTATGCCTCATCTTGACCTTGCTTCGTTCTACTATTTTGTCACTGTATCCTAGGATGGATATTGCCTCGCTTGAGTCAGTACAAAATAGGATGACTAAGATGATTCATGGGTTGAAGAGGTTAACTTATGGTGAAAGGCTTAGGAGACTACATCTACATAACGTTTAAAAGAAGAAAAGTTCGAGAGGGCTTGCTAGAGTTCTTCAAGTGGGTAAAAGGTTATGATAGGGGAGACATAGTTGATTTTCTTATTTTAACTGAACAGGATAGAACACGTAACAATGGTTTTAAACTGGGCAAATTTATGTTTGGGAAAGAGATTGGTAGAAATTGGTTTACAAATTGAGTGGTAGATGAATGGAATATTCTCACTACTTATGTGATAGTAGCGTCCTCCTTGCGGAGTTTTAAGAGTACATTGGATATATTTATGGATGAGGATGCTATTTGGGACTGAACTGAATGATGTGAAGAGAAGCTGCCTTGTTAGATTATTTTTAACCCTTTTGCACATTCCATCTTTTTCATTTTTTATGTTTTATCTTTCTAATTTCTTTTCATATCTCTCCTTAAAACTTCTTGCATGATACCATCTAGTTTCTATTGTGCTTTAAATTCGAGAAACATATGTAGTTATATGAACATATTTGTTGGTTTTGAACTTAGTCATTTGTATGTTTGATGGATACATACCCTCAAAGTATGGATTGCTGAACCTATGAATATATTATTAATCTACGAGTACTTTTAGCTGAAGATCATCTACTAGCTTTAAATGTATTAAGTCATTCGTCCTTGCTAGAAGGCAATAGCTCTTTTCTGATCTTGAAAGCGAAGTAACTGACAAAGTTCAGGAAGGAACCAATCCCCGAATTCCCGTGATTAGGAGCTAAGGCGAAGTGACCGTGTGTGGTGTTTTATTCTGCCTCAGATTACAAGCTGCCATGTTTAAGGTGGCAAACAGAGATGATAAATACATTTATGTTGTGCTAGAGTTGCCTTCTTAAATACCTGATTCTAAAAGAAAGAAAAAAACAAGTTTGGGTAATTCATGGCTTTCTAAAGTTCTCCTCTCAAATATTTCACGCAACTTTTGCTATAAATGAATTTTAGATTTATTTGCAAATGTACATAATGGATTTGTTTTTCATATATTTTCCTCCAGAACACTTAAAACCATTTGAGAAAGATAATACAAATAGTTTCTTACTATGTCTACAACTTTCTCCAAGTTTTTAACTATGACATTAATTACACCATTCTCTACCATAGTCCAACAACACGGAGGTATTGAGAGTATCAACGAGTAAAGAAAAAAATGGACACACGAATCCCGGTTGTGAGAGGATCTCATGTACGAGTACAAACTCGTATGCAAAGCTGCCATCCGCTGGAGATAAAGTTAATTTCGAGTTTAAAACCCCTTAACCATCTAAAGAGGGTTAAGGGGTTTTAAACTCGAAATGGTCCATTTGATGAAAAAACTCCTACAGGAAAGTTCTTCAGCATTAGTTTAAATGAGTGGTAGTTTTGTATTTATTTAAATGTATTCAATAAGTGCCATTGGATTCCATTAGTAGTTAAACAGACAAAAGGGACGAAACATCTCTCTACTTCTACATCAGACCAGAAGCGTAGGCTTATAAGAGGCTTCATCGAGATTCCTCTTAATAACCACATAAACCTTAGTATTTATTCACACTCTGCTCATCCATAAATGGAAAAGGAGGAAGACATACAGGAATTCATCCATTCATTATAAAACGCTGCCTGAGAGAACAACAAAAATATTTGGATGTCATTAGCATTAAATATGCCTAGATTTTGACGACGCCTAAAAGTATTGCAGATGCGAACGTATTTTTAAGCGGATCTTATACGCGAGAATCATTGTGTAAGACATTTTAAGGGGACTCTTGACCCCGCTCGTCGGAAAAGTTTTGAAGATAGTTTCGTAGTAGTAGTGAAGTTAGCGGAACCGAAAAGTACTGAATGTACACAAAAAGGGTAGCTGAAAGAAGTAACTACTTGGGGTTATTTAAAGTAAGAGGGTGTGCGATTATGCTAACAGAGGAAGATGTTATATTCTATGTAATACACTGAAGATGGTGCATTCCATGCAATATAATGAAGATGATTATTTCACCTGTAAACTGCAAATGTTCGAAGTAAACAGGAAGGATAACTATTGCATCCTTTTCTCTTTTGTTTGGCTAGCCTCTAGTTGATCGTAAATATTTTGCGGTTCTTTATTCTTTAACTTAGAACAAAAATGGTATAAAATAGTAGTACTACAATGAAGTAGGATAATTGTATCGAAATGGAGGCTCTGGATGTTATGAAATAATGGTAAGAGTATGTAACTGAAGTGCATAATGACGAAGGAAGACCGAGTGAATACCCTGAAATAGCAAATCTGAATGGCCATGATATAACCAAAAATGAAGTAAAAAACATAATAATAGGAATGAGAGAGATTAAAATCAGCAAGAGAAGAAGAGGAGATGAACCTCGAAATGCTGAATGCCATTCGAGGAATAAGTATTATCACACGAATAATAATAGCAAAGATGCATGACATGTTGGACTGCGAAAAACATATAACTCTAATCATCTCTAGTGAACAAGCTAAGATAATATAAGGGATTGCATTAAATAGAATAAGGAACAAAATAAATATCGAACGATCAAATGTACAATATGGCTTCAAAAGGGAAAATAGAGTGGCAATGTTATTCTTATGCTGAGGATGATGGCAGAAAAGATTATTGAATTCTCCACGGATTATTACATAGCATTTGACACTGTAAAACATACATTTAATTAGAGATTCAATTCAATTACGAGTAGATGGTAAGGGCATTAGGATAATCCGAAATTTTAGCTCACACCAGAGGGCAGCAGTAAAAGTAGGATAGGGAAGAAGTGAATCACTGGGGGAAAGGCAACTAAGGTGTCAAGCAGGGGTATGTTTGGTCATCCAACTTATTCTCGCTATACAGTGAGAGAGTAATGTAGGAGATTGGAGGATCGGAGGGAATAAAGTTAGGTGCCATCAATGTTAACAACATACTTTATGTTGACGATACTGTCCTAGTAGTAGACTTTCTAGCATACGATGCTAGGGAAACAACATGTCTGAGAAACAATACTCAGAAGACCGAGGTTATGGTAATTACCAATAAAAAAGTACTACCACCATGCAACATTAAAATCAGAAACGAACAAATTAGACAGGTACCGGAATTTATATACCTGGGGAGTGAAGTATCCGAGGATGGTCGATGCATAGGTGAAGTTAAGGGGTAAATTACAACTGCCAAAAGGGACTTTGTCAAGATGAAAAACGTCCTTACTAACAGAAGACAATCCACAGTTAAAAATAGATTCATGGAAGGGTACTACACGTGGGTAGCATTAATTTAGTGATACGAGTCCTGGACAATAAACAAAGACATGCAAAACAAACTAGAACTAAGAACCATGTGGTGCTTGAGAAGAACCATTTGAACCATGACGGGAAAGAAAAAATAATAAAATATTATTGGAGATGATGAGAGCAAAAATGGAGCTAATAAGAAGGATCCATAGTAAAGAGATTGAGTTCTTTGGCACCATCATAAGAATAGAAGAAATGGGAAATATTATCCTGACACATATAATAGAAGGCACAAATAGCAATTGAGAGAAAAAGATAAAATAATTATGGATAGTTTAGTTAGAGAATGCAGTGGTTTGTCAACGAGACTATTATTACAACTTACACGAAACAGAAATGAATGGCATTGGACATTGGACAAAATAAGAGATGAAATATAGGTAGAAGTAGAGAGAGAATAGTAAGAGAGTAAAGTGGTTAAAGGGTGAGTTTAAAGAATAGATGATGTGTAGGAGAAAGAATAAAAAGATCCCTGGTGAAAGGGTAGCTCTGTCAATGTAAATGTAAAGTTTGTGTGTTTTTTGGTTGTTTTGTATTTTTTTCGATAAACTATGAATTTTAAATCCATAGTTTATATAATTAAATTAAACATGGTTAATTTATTTATGATTTCGATCCTATTGATCGATTGATTGCTTTAGGCATTCAAGCCTTTATTTTTGGCGGGGGTTTTTATTCCCGCTATGACTTTAGTAAAAAGTTTTTGAAAAGTTTTTGGTTTTAGTTAATTGGATTTTTTAAAAGTGAGTGTGAAATTATTTAATCTTGCGTTTTGCAAGTGGTTTTTAATTTAATTTGAATATGCTAAAAGAAACCTGTGAATTACTTTGTATTTTGTCCGTTCTGTCAGGTGTATTTTGGGATCACGTCATTTTCTGTCTGTAGCTTGCTACTTTTAAAAGGTCTTATTTGTCGGTCTGCTTCGATTTCTAAGTGTGTACGAGAGAATTCAGGGGTCAAGCGGGCACCAATGGCCTGCCATATCCTCTTAGCTCTCTCGTGGAGCGCCACGTTGATCGGAGATAATCCAACCGAGTCGTGGAGCTCCCTTTGTCGTTTACGTTCTCTTCTTCGGGTATTTGTAATGAGTAGAACCGCTTTGTTCTGGATGACTTGTAGTTTCGCAATGTGGGTCTTGGCGCTCGCGTTCAGCGGCACCGGGGGGTACAAGAGTCTCGAGCGAATGCACGCATTGAATATCTTGAGTTTATTTGAGCGAGTTAGGTCGATGAACCTATAAAACTCTCTCAAATCTCTCTTGCTACTCGCGACTGTCCGCCCGATATGACTCTTGTATCCTCCAGTGGTGATTTTGAGCCCCAGAACCGTCCCTTCTGAGCAGTAGGGGATTCTCTTCCCTTCTACCCGTATATCGTTGAAGGTCTTGCGAAACATGGAAATTATTTTGAATTTTTGGGCATTGGTTGATATCTTCCATTTGCTCTCGTAAGAGTTGATGTTAGATATCTCCCTAGCCGTATTTCTCGCCATAAATTCCCTGTGAAGTTAAGCGGCTGTACAAATTTGTGATATATCGTCAGCGAACTGGACGTATATCGTACCTTCGGAAAGAGGTTGTGGTAGGTCACGTGTATATATGTTGTATAACAGGGGACTGAGACAGCCCCCTTGCGGGACCCCAGATTCGAGCTCGAACTCGGGGCCTTTGTGTTCTTTGATCTGTATATAGGCTCTCCTCTCCATTATATAATCGCATAGAATCCTTTCAAGAATGGGGTCGAGGCCTATTTGCAGGATCTTAAATTGCAAGCCTCTCTTCCAAACCTTGTCAAATGCTTTTTTGACATCGCGGAGCACCAGGTCGGCATGCCTTTTACTTGCCTTGATGTTCGCAAGTTTTCCCGTAATGACGGCTAGTGCCGTGTCGGTCCCTCTTTTCTTTCTGAAGCCGTGCTATTGCTCGTTATGCAGGTTGGCTTCGTCGAGAAAAGAGTTGACCCTATTTGCCAATATCTTCTCGAAGACTTTGCCAGCAAATTCTAAGAGAGATATCGGTCGGAAGTTTGCGGTGCAGTCCGGGGGCTTTCCCGATTTGGGAAGGAAGATCATCTTGGCCACTTTCCACTGGTCGGGAAAATAGCCTGTGTTCAGAGCGGCATTCATGATGTTAAGTAGCCCACTCAGAACATTAGGAGGGGCCTTAATGAAATTCTTCCTGGTCAGTCTCGTGGTACCCGGTGCTCTTTGACGAAAGGATTTTAGTGCGACGGAGAGCTCTTGGGCAGTTATTTTACTCCCATAGCCCTCCATCGCTCTTTCCTGCGACACACAATGATGAGGGGAGGTTTTATGTATTTGCGTGTTTAACTGTTGGATAATGTTATTTTCGAAATCGAGGTCATAATTGTCGTTTTCTTCGGGAGTAATTTTAAAGATTGAGGACCAGAAAGTCCTAAAAATTTCCTCAATCTCTGTCGTCTCGTCAATTTCTTTTTCGTCATGTTTAAGTACAATTTTCTTTTGAGGGGGTTGTCCTTTTAAACGTCTGTACGTCTGCCAAAAAGTCCGTGAGTCTCTCTCTATGTCAAGTCCCTCAATTAGTCTGTCCCATACCTGTATTTGTTGGTCTGTAATGAGTGTCTGAAGTTCGTCTTTTATCTGTCTTATTCGTCTATGGGCATTGTGGTTGGGGCCTGTCAGCGCTATTACATTGGACAGGTCTTTATACTCTTGGGCCAGGGCTTTCATGGGGGGAGTCCAAATAGGAGCTGGAAGGGTTTTATATTTTATGCGGGGAATGCTATTTTGATCTGCTTTTATAAGGAGGTCAGTGATTTTATCCAGCTCTTCATCTATTTCTTCTAAATTGGCGTCAATTAAAGGGTCTGGGGTATAATTTAGAAGATAATTTTTGTAGCTTTCCCAGTCCGCCTGCTTATAGCTTTTGCGTTCTGGGATTGCAATTTGAATTGGGTTTACGCTAATTGTGATTTTAACTGCCTGGTGGTCACTTGGAATAATGGGGCCTGGTTCAATGTAATAGTTGTATGGAAACCTGATACTGGATAAAACAATATCAGGCTTTGTTGCTGCTTTACCTGTAATGAATGTTGGGAATTCTGGTCCTATTTTAGTCCCGTATTTTCTGTCAAGTAGGACTTCAATGTTTCTACCTGCATTGTTGTAGGAGGTATACCCTGATGCTGCACATCTTGCGTTCAGATCTCCAGCAAAGATTGCATTTTTCTTATGGCTGAAGACCTGTAGAAGGTTGTGCAGGGGTACATAGCCGCGTCTTGGGGGTTGGTACCCCATGGCCACGACTAGACCCCCCAGGGTAGTGCCTACCTCAATGGTAAGGTAAGATTCATCTATGTCGGGTAGTCTTTTGTATTTTAAACCTTTTTTGACGGCTATTGCGCAGCCGTCATACCGTTCCTGACTGTGATTTTTGAAAAATTTTCATCTCTTTATGAGCGGTCATTCCGTGTTC
This sequence comes from Ceratothoa steindachneri, assembly GCA_963969495.1. Classification (NCBI taxonomy): domain Eukaryota; kingdom Metazoa; phylum Arthropoda; class Malacostraca; order Isopoda; family Cymothoidae; genus Ceratothoa; species Ceratothoa steindachneri. Next base: position 2,752,415 of record OZ018322.1, read on the forward strand.
GTTAATCAATATAATGTCAGGGTCACTTTGTCGCAGAATGTTGCCATAGATGGAACCTTTTCCGACCCACCCATCGACATTCAACTGTATGATTGTTAGTATGTTGGTCATTTGAGTAATGTAGGTTCTTTTAGTGTATGGAGTTAAAGTAGACGCTTATTCGCGATCTACTTTAGCCCCATGTGGTGTACTGGGCGGGGTGCGCTCCCTGCCGTTTCTTTTCTTTCTAAATTCCGTGTCGGTGATTGTGTAAAAACAGTCCGTGGCCAGCTTAACCTTATTTTGTGAGAGAGCTTCCTCAACCTGTCGTTCCGGTACCTCATCAGAGCATTCCCATTTGTATCGTCCGGTCCTAAGACCTTCTGATACTTCACGGGAGTCCAATTCAGTTGGGAATGGGGCAGATTCAGGGGCATACAATTTAAGGTTGAAGCCTCTGGAGTGGTATTTTAGTTGGTGCTCCCTTCCTATAGATGAGGAGGTAGACCGTGGGCCGCGAGTTTTGGAGATCTTTCTCGACATAGGAGACCTGATTTCCTTGGGTCGGACTGCCTCCTTTGTTGGTGTGGATGTGGGGGTGTGTGTGTTTTTTTTTTGTGGTGTGGATTTTTTGGGGGTGAGTGGCGCCTGTTTTTGTGTTTGCGTTTCCTTAGGTTTGTTGAATCGGAGGTCACGTGAGATGGCTGTGTTTGGGGTTTGTATTTTCTGGCACTTTTCATGGCATTGAGGAGCAACGGTTATTCGCATAACCTCCTCTGAAGGGGGATTATCGGGGAACCACATCTCGCTAAGTCCGTTCTTCACGAGCATACGGTTTACTTCTGTTGCAAAGGTACCAGGTCGTGTGATGTTTTGTATGTGTGCATAGTATATGCAGCACATAATTTTTGTGGAGTGTTCGTTCTCGATGTGTAAGAAGGTTTTTTGGTTATTTGTATCGGCAATGGCGGCTTTCGCTACTTTAGCGTAGGTGGAGTTGGCTTTCTTCTCTTACGATTCACGTTGGAGTTTGCTTTGGTTGCTCATTTCCTGTTTTTTTTATCGGACATGCCATGGACATGATCCGGTGCGGGCCTGAGCAATTGAGACATTTGATGGTGTTATTCTTGCAGTCGCGCCAAAAATGCCCACGACCGGCGCAAATGGAGCACAATTTAAGGTCTTTATTTTCAGGGCAGTTGGACGTGGTATGTTTGTTGTATTTGTAGTACCTGAAGCACATCTGCAAATCAACAAACTCTTCTCGTTCCATCTGCTCTGGGCAAACTATCACGTTGAAAATAAGTAATCCGTTATCTTTAGCCTTTTGGGCCATAGCCGTGTCTTCAAATACCACTTTAAACACATGTGTATATGTTTTGAATTTAAAAACTTCCGCTACCTTTGCCCATTCGTGGTTGTTTTCGATTTCCCGTTTTATGTCGTCGGTTGAGTGGCTCCCAACCCAGGGGTCGAGGCGCTTGCAGATCAAGCTGCAGTGGGTCCGTATTTGTGGTGGTGTCTGTGGTCTGAGGTTGATTGTTTTGAGGCATTCAACGGCTTTCCCGGAGGCCAAGGCTTCACAATCAGCCTCCCTCGCGCAGATAGCCGAGTAACCATTGTTAAAGTCCACTAGTCTTACCAAAGCAATGCGTAGGGATCCGTAAACTGTTTCAAATACCTTTTCTCGGTCAGGTTTCGGGCCCTCCGAGAGGACCCGAAGAGTTATACGCAGGGTTTCTCTCATGTTAGGTGCATCCTATGATGCGTTACCGTTTGTATGTGTGTAATGTTCACTGTGTTCACTTTTTGTTTTTAGACGGAAAGGGGTGAGAGAGAAAAAGGGGGTTCAATGTCCCCCAAAATTTTTTACTTTACCTCAAAATAACTTTTTCCAGGCAAGCGGGTGGGCCAGGGGAGGCTTCGGTCTCCGTTTCCACGAAGGAGCGAAGAATTTTTCCGTTCCGTATTTCCACTGGAAAAGCAAGTAGTCCACTTGTTCACGAAGTATCGCGCTACTATCAACAAGTAGGGTCACTCTATTCACTTTTCTCGCTAAAAATTCACTATTATTGAAAATCCGTAAAATTTGCTGTCAAAGCGGGAGGGGTCTGCTCATGCAAGCAAGGCAGTCAGAAATGAATGGCATTCCACGGTCGTAACATCTTTGTAAGCAGAGCACATAGGTAAGGTAAGGTAAGTTCAATTTTGGTCTTTTCTTATGGAAAAGAGAATAACAACGTGAGATGGGGTTTAGCGTACATCCGTAAAATCCCTGAGTTTAGAAAAAGTCATATGAAGAGATACTGAAGGACATTAATCAGCTTCATTGGAAAATCATCCTTTGCGCAGACAACGAATTGATGTCTTTAAAATACTAAACCGCTTTAGTAATATGTTTCATTAGTTGTATTTTTTAGATAGATAATTGAGCGGCAACTAGAAATAATGGCTTCAAAATTGATTAACACTAAAATAGCACTAATTTTTTATCGCATAAGGTTACTCAATCATGGAATAACGTACCGGTGCTTGATATTACTTCAATACTATAAGCGCAAGAAAACCGACAGGGGAAAGGAAACGAATATACCGACATCGAACGTACTCGGAATATTCGTTTCCTTTTCATTGTGCGTTTCGATGCTTTGAGTTTTCTATAATACAAAATATAAATTTATTAAAAATCTAAAAGATGTAAAACTAATACTCGATTTATACCTTTTATTTCACCCAATATAATCGCCTCCTCTCTCTCTCTCTTCTTTAATTTATTGGTCTAACCTCCAATGGACCTTAGAATCTTTACTGATTTGTAATTCTGATTTATAGGATCTGATCCAACGCTTCGTCGATCCAACGTGTCAGAAAAACTATCGACAGATTAATCTACTGAGTTTTCTTATTCAAAGACATTGCGGGGTGTTATATTTTTATGTTATTACTCTCGATTGTATATTTATTAAGAAAAATCGGGTATTGTCTTTATTGATATTATATTAATAGAATATAATTAATGCATCTTTACATTAAAGTTTATTTATTTGGTTTCTTTGCAAACCAATAAAAGAAACGTACGGATGCTAATGGAAGCTAAATAAACAGGTGAGTAGACAAGAAATTAATGTCGTGTTTATAAAAGAAAGGAAAATCATTATTAATTTAGCCCAAAAACCATTTATTAATCAAAGTTTATTCCCTGATTAGCGAGAATGATCTCCTATGGTGAAACTAAGAGGTGAAAATCTTTTTTAATGAATTTATCACGTTTTTATGAAAAATATGATTTGATATACTTTTCTACTTCCTTCATATGAGAGCTCTGCCATTTAGGTTGTTTGTAATTACTTTTAATCCCATGGTGAAAAGTCAAGGTAAAATGTAAGATGAAGAAGACTTTCACAACCTGAGGTAATTAATGAGTCACTATGATAAGTCTGACGGTGAGTTGGTAAACATGTTAATTTTCAATGAGTTTTGGGGCAATAATATTGTAACTATTCGACCGATTCTAACGAAATTTGGAACGCTTATGTAGTTTTACATTCCTTTTCGAAGGATATAATTTCCAAGGTCCTCCCAAGGTTTGTCCGTAAATTATTGAAAGTTTTGAAGGTCGTAAGATCATAGGTTTATAAGATAATAAGTCAAAATAATTGAGACCAAGTGACTTAGGTCTGTTGATCTTGAGGAGCATTTTTGTTAAAAAGATTTATTTAAACGTTGCAATTGTGGAACATGTCTACAGTAAATGTTTGATTATTATTGAGTAGATCATAAAGAACAACAACTTTCATATCCCACAAAATACAAAGTATAGGTTTCTTCTGTTTGATACCATGTTTAGGACGAGGATTGAGTTTTTGTTTTCGATCAAACTCTTTTTTTTGTTCAATATTTTGCATTAAGAAACCCACTTTTCATCTGCAGACAAAATTATGTCCAGTGATATGGCAAACATGCAATTCGAGCCAATAGAGATGAAACAATTTTTACACGTTCTATACGTTGTCCTTCACAACCCAACACTATTTTTTTGCTTTTACTTTTCCTGCTTTAAGATGTTTACGAACTGTCCTATGACTGAAAATTCAAATTTTTGCCATTTCACCCGCATTCTGTCCAGCATAAATAGCCACCATAGGGGATTTATGAGCTTCAAAGTCAATTGCAGTGTGGAATTTCTTTAGGCTGAAATCACCTGAACGGAAACTTTTGAAGCAACGCTGATATTTGCGAATATTACACATATTTCGATATAGTTCTATAACTTTCTTTATTACTAATTTGAGATTATTCCCCTTCGTGCTTTAATAAAGCGTGACATCCCTAATCTCCTTCAATTGCCACCATCAGTAATGGAGGATTCTAACAGAATGCAGCTTAAAAGTGACCTAGATATAGGTATCTTAATAAAGGACTAACTAGGCTTTGCTATCTTAAAAATACTTAGGCATTACTAGAGCTTAAATAAGGCCAAGGTATTACTAGCTTTAAAAAAGCCTAGCTATTGCTAACTAAAAATAGTCTTAGCTATTAGTACAGCTTAAAAATGGCCTAAGAAATACTACAATTAAAAACAGATCTAGACATGAGAGAAGTAATATTTAAACAAATTGCAGCCAATTTGAAACAATTTAAACAACACTAAGAAGCTATTTTTATCTCCTCATAATTACATTTATTTCTTGGCAACCTAATTTGGAATTTGAGGGAGATATGTTGAATATTATAAATGTTGGGAGAAATTTGAATTTTAAAATTTAAAAATTTGTATTCATCAGTTGATTGGTCTTATTAGTTTTATCTAGAAAAAGATCATTACATTATTCATCGTTCAGTTGCGGTTAATATATCAACTTTTAACCTGCTTGAACTTGCTGCGGGCATGGATGGGGGACGCCCCCTAACCATGAAGATGCTTTGTATTGTAAATTAGTAACTACTCAACGAATCCACACTTAATTAACTGGCAATCTGACTTCTAATTACAAATGAGTGGCTGAATACTGACGGAAATTCGTAATTACCTACGAAATTCCCAGTCAAACTTTGTCAAAAATGAAGACAATTTTGAGTTTCAAAATAAAATTAGGAGATTAGAAATTAACAACATTTCAGTTGTAGTTGGAATTATTTAATTAATGAATTATAAAAATAAAACAAGGGTAAACGACGCCGTGAGAAAATTTTTGAACACGAAGAGCGTAAATATAGATGGGGTCAGGAACATACCCTTTCGTAGATGCCCAGGAATTTGAGGGAAAGTAGGTTTCCTTGAAAGGTAATAAAGACTTTTTACCATTTTCTTTATTCATTTGGCAAAAGACTAAACTAATGATAACATTTCTACCATTCTCGCGCTCGTTTTAGTAGTTTAAAACTTATCTTATAGAAAGGAAAGTAAGATATCGTCGTCGGTCTGTCTGTAGAAATCTCAAACTGACTCTCAGTCTGGTTGTCTGTCTGTCTGTCTGCCTGTCTCTCTGTTTTTATATATATATAAATATATATATATATATATATATATATATATATATATATATATATATATATAATGACAGGTTTTATTAAAAGGCGACGGCTATTTTCCTAGTAATAATTTTGTTTTCAATCCTCTCAATTTGTAGTATTTTACCCCACTCTATTTGATTCAACTCGTAAATAAGCTCCCCGAAGTTCATTAAGAGCTATATAGGAATGTCGCAGGAAATTAATGCAATTTTCTATAATAATTTATTCCAAGGACGATTTTTGACACGGCGCGTATCATATTCGGAGACAAAGTGGACAAATAATACAAGAAATGGCTTTATATATATATATATATATATATATATATATATATATATATATATATATATATATATATATCCCGAAGCCGAAGCCGACACCTAAGCATGTATTGTCATTATTTTTTATGTTTATCCTTTTTTTACTTTAGTTGTTTTGCCCCGTTTCGTTTGAAGTTTTCGATCTTTTTCTTCCTGTATTTGTTTGATTTTCTAATTTATCATCAGAAATAGGCTAATATTTTTCCGCCACAATGCCCTCTGTAGCAGATGAGCTCTGCTGTAATTACTTTTTGTCTGTCAATCTCTCTGTCTGTCTGTTTCTCTCTCCCTCTCTTTCTCTCTCTCTCTCTCTCTCACACACACACATACACAAACATACACATCCTAGTCCACTCACAATCCTCACATATTCTTTAACTTAGATGAATGTATGAGCGAAATTTCACTAATTTCAGGAAATTCTTAAGGTTTGGTTTGAGAAAATTGCCGTAATTATTTGGTTAAATATATGATTACATCTTTTATCTTAAATGTATATCCCAAAAGCCAAAATTACCACTTAAAGAAGCTCCAAAATTGTGATTATTTATATGTAACTTCGACTTCCAAAGAAATGTGTGCAGTTCAGCTGAGTTAGAGGTTCGTGCGTTAGCGTCCATCGCGGTGTCTTCCTCTTGCTAAAGAAATGTTTCTAGGCTCTGAATTGCATTAGGTCGTAGGGACTTATTTTAACTTACAAGGACGAATCAAAACCATCGCAATTGATTTCATTTATATTTTAACTGGCTTGAATGAGGCATAACCAGGGAAAATTGGTTGAAACTTTTTTTTGATTTGTTGAACTCAGCATAACTACAGAAAATGGATTCATATATTTTGTTTATCTTCACCAAAAAAAGGTTGCAAATTTATTTATTTGCAAATGAAAAAGAGAAACTAGCGACTTCAATTTTGCACTTCTACCCTTTCCTACAATTTGCCACAATTTGCCCTTTGTACATAAACCACCCCTTATTTGATCAAACCCGTTTGCTCCTTCTTAACGAAGGGAGTCCTTTAATGTATAGCACTGTAGCATCTGGTCCAGTAGGACTTAGCCCTGTGCAGCATTCCCCTTGCATGTATCCTCTAATTGCTCATTCATTCACACCTATCATTCACATCCCCTTTGCACAACCAACATTCCTCTCAAAAAATCTTCTCCTTCCACATCAGGCTCACCCACACATACCAAACTTGGCTCTAGGATACTCTCATATAGATCCATGGTACATACCACACTCAAACCCTTACCATTTTGATTGAACTTGAGGTGATAGGGGTTAAGTAGTGGATCAAGTCTTTGTGCTAACAGAATTCAGAGAATACAAGATATAACAAACAAGGCAACGCCATTGGAATATTTCCAACTATTTCAAACCTCGTGGCCACACTTTTCTGTACCACTATGATCCAAAATGGTTCCTAGATACTAAAAACTTGGCAGTAGTTCCAAGGTAAAATAAGAGACTCGAATATCACACCCAGCCTCGTTCTCAAACCTAAATACCTTTAGCCTTGATCATCATTTCCAAATCCCTCTCACTCACAGCCTCACACACCATGGCCACAGCATAAAGCAACATAGATCTAACTCATCCCTTGACATTCTTCATCAATCTCACATCCTTTTCCTTCTTTTCCATTCATACTGCTCTCTGTGTTCCACCAGTCAACTTTGTCTTACCCCAAATATATCAAACTATTCTCATCATCTATCTTTCGAACTTACGCCTTACTTCCAACATAAATACTCCTTATTACATCATTACCAGACATTTCGTCAATCCCTACATTTTTTGAAGTAGTCATAATGCTTCCTTTTCTGCACCCACAGAGTATTAATCAATTTTCTGTGCTGATTCAAAAAATGTTATTATTATTTTGTATTCTCTACCCATAAATAATACACTGATTTTTATATTATTAAACCCGCACTTTAGGATACTTTATATGTATATTTTATAATTTAATTTTGATCAGTGTGAAATTTATTTTGATGTTTGTATTGAACTTCGTTTCTGCAAAGATGGGACTGGTTTATTTATTGATTTTGGATTGAAGCATGATCCTGCGGAATAGTGACTATTTATAGATACCTCAACGCGAAAGAAGAATGAGATAGTGATGAGGAGCTTCTTAACAAAATCAAATATGCTGAATTTAAGTGTAATGTTTATGGAGATTTCAAGAGGCTTGCCTTCTTGCTTACTTTACAAGGCGGATGTACAAAATATTCATGTTTCATTTGCTTATGGGAGAGAAGAGCTGATGCTCACCATTACTGGAAAGTTCACTGCCCCCAACACACGAAAAGAAATAGCACCTAAATATTTAATGTTGTCAGACACCCTTTTATGGAGCAGCCAAGGCTTAATAACCCGACTTCATTCAAAATTTGGATCGCTAAAATAGTTGTGAAGAGCTTAGGTTTGAAGGGAAAGCCTTTCACGAAATGCGTCTCATTTTCCAGCGCTTCATAAGGCTAAAATCAATATTTGTCAGACTAGAAGTAAACGCAATGTTGAAGCCTGAAAACGCACCCTCTACGCACAAGTAACAGAGGGAAGGCGCACCTACGGTCGGCGAAAAAAAGGTACAAAGATGAGGCCAAGCGGACCCTGAAGAACTTTAACATCAGCTCAGACCACCTCGAAGCTGAAGCTACCGACAGAGCCACATGGCGTTCTGCCTATATCTGAGGAGCGACCTACTTCGAGATGAAACGAACACGACACTGAATGAGCGTCGTCATAAACGTCACAAGAGGGCACTTCAGCCCCATCCACCCCCGGCTCCAGACCTCCAGTGCCCTGAGTGTAGACGCAGATGCGGCTCCCGCATCGGCTTCCACAATCACGGGTGCACCCACCAACCGAGACTACTATGAGGGCATCCGTCATCATCGACCTCGATGTTCTTCCAAAGCAAGAAAAAAATGGATTCAGAAGAAATTACAAATATCCAAACTACAAACAGCTGGTAGCAAAGCTTACTAATAGCTTCAAGGACTTGGGCTGACGTATGTCCGTGAACGTTCATTTTTTGCATTCGCATCGTTTTCTTTCATGAAAACATGTGATGTCCATGAGAAGCATGGTGAGAGATTCCATCAGGAAATCGCAACAATGGAGAAAAAATATCAAGTAAAATGGGATATTGCTATGGTAACAGACAATATAATATGGTCTATAGTCCGAAAAGATAAAAGTATTCACACTAGAAAAGCACGATCTTCCTACCACTTCTACGTAAATATTTTTCATTATTTTTTGCTCTTATTGTTTTACAGATCCTAAATAAGTTATAATACGTCAAAATAAACATGTTATGGTATCATTATTTTACATAATCGGAATAGATGGAACTAGAAATATATCCCTAGTGGAAGGTTGCTTACATACGAGGGGCGGTCAATAAGTTTTGCGAATCGGTAGGGCAAAACAGAGGAAGGGGGGATGGCTGTTTGGGGGGGGGGGGTGTTTGGACAAGTTATGACGAGTCAGGAACTGCAGCCACACGGTCCTGCCTCGTCTATTTAAGAAGCAGTAGCTGATCGCAGATTGTCAGTCACAAATTTTTCAACAATGGAGAAGGTTGAGCACCGCGCAGTGATCAAATATTTGACCAAGGAAGGCAAGAATGCAAAAGAGATCCATAAACGCATGGTTGCAGTGTACACCGACACCTACCCTTCCTATGCAACCATTGTTCGCTGGAATAGGGAGTTCCACCATGGTCGTGAGTCCCTTGAAGATTACCCCCGTCCAGGACGCCCGTTAGACGTGACCAACGAGGACAATGTGGCCCGTGTGGAGAGGATGATCCTCGAAAATCGAAGGGTGAAGGTCGAAGAAATCGAGCGAGAACTTGTAATATCACATAGAAGTGTAATCAACATCATCCACGACAATTTGGCCATGACCAAGGTCTCTGCCCGTTGGGTCTCTAGAAACTTCACGCCCCATGGCACGAAAGATCGAGACGACTGAACCCTTGATCTGATTGCAACCCTCGTCCGCCTTTGTGACCGTTGACCAAATCGAGTAGGTTCGTCCGCTCACTCCGCCGTTAGGGATTTTCTGCAGTGTCCATCTAACTAGGCCTGATGTTAGCCTCTTGTTGGCATGCCAACAAGACATCATCTTCATAAACCATTCCTCTTTCCCCCCCTAATATGGAGATCACCACGCATCAACGCCACTCTATTTAAACTCTCGATCTCCCTCGTATATGGTCTTGATAACTTAATTCCAATTTTTTTTTATTTAAAGAAAAAATAAATTGTCTCCCTAAAATATCTAACTTGTTAAGGCCCAAGATTGAGGGAGGTTTTATGTGGACGCCATTTGATGGTGGGGGAAAAAGAGTGAGTGAGCCATGGCGAAATTGAGGAGTTTCCGGGAATTGGTGAGCTCACACTAAACCGATTATTTCAAAGTAGATGAGCTTAATACCTGTAGACAGGGCTTAGAAACAAAAATATTCAAATAGGCGGAAGCTTACCGTGTAAGAAGGAAAGCAAGTAGGCTTTGTTTGGGGACATAAGAAGATTCCCTAACGTGGGAGATGACGACAACGCTGAAACTCATTCCTGCTATTGGGCGCCTTATTTAGAATTCTCTTATATGGAGCGTCATAAGGGGCAAATGAAAACAGCTGTAGCGATACTGTAGTTTAGTAAAATTGAAAACAAAAAGAAATTGGCCCAAAAAGGATGGCCAACAGGAGGTGCCAAAGGATTTCACTTGCGTATGAACGGCCACCATTGCCGTGTGCTTTACCCGCAGCTGTCTAGCGCAGAGATCTCTAACACACACATACACACACACACACACGCATATATATATATATATATATATATATATATATATATATATATATATATATATATATATATATATATATTTATGTATATACACATAGCACATGATATCTGTCTCGTCCTCTCGCCTCTCTGTGTTTTTTTGGCTCTCTCCTTCTTTCTATCTTTTATCTCCCGTGGCAAGGGGTACAACGAAGAAGAAAAAAAGAGACCCGTGGAATGAGATGAGAGAAAGAGTGAGAGAGAGAGAAAAAAAAAGAAGAAGAAGAAATTAACCAATATTTCCCCCAAAGATGTAAAGAGAAGGGTCGAAGTAACAAAATTGAATGAACAATGAGACAAAGATGGACGAGAACAGTCCCGGTGGGAGGGGGGGCATGGGCAACCTGCCTTGGCGATAGGAGAGGGCACAAAAAGATTTACGTATGGGTCTGCCTCTACCCAGGCGCGGCACCGACCTCTTTCTTAAACTTATTCTTCCTTTACGCATTTAACAAATCACTCTTCCATGTCATAATCTGCTGAGGGAGTTTTCAAATCTCCTGAAGCGGTAAGAGAGGCCCTTCTTTGGGCCACAAAAGGTACCTTTTTCGCTGCATGGTGGCATCACCATTAGAATTGCTTTTTCTTCACATTCACGCCCAGGAGAGGGACCGCCCCCCTGGCACAAATGGGCTTGCCATCAATTGTCATTTTGATCCTTATGTAAATTTCCTTCTTCGGTTGGAAGGCCCTCGTCCACCATTGAAATGGCAAGTAGCGCCGTTTACGTTATCTTCGACCTTTTTGTTGTGAAGGACCAATTTGCAAATGGAAATTTTAATATTAATTGTTATTAAAGCAAGCGACTCGCATGAAGACTGAACGACCATGTTGCATTCCTGCCAAAGGCCTCGAGCACTTAATGACGCAAATTAAAAAAAAAATCAAATTATTTTCTCTAATTACCCGCTCACGTCAGGACCGCATCAATTTCCCAGAGGAGCTCTCGCTCGCAAAGCGGATACGTCGTTGGTCTTCTGTTAGGTACTCCGTTCAATCCTACGAGAGAGAGAGAGGACAGAAACGTCAAGGAACCGGGTTCAAACCAAAGCCAAGAGCGGATACAATATCAAGGAACCGGCTTCATCTCAAGTAAGAGCGGACACAAACGTCAAGGAACCGGGTTCAATCCTAAGCAAGACTGGATATAAACGTAAATGAACCGGGTGCGGTAATTGTTAAGATTAGTGGCGCACGATTTATTTAGCGATTACTAGTGAATACTACTAGATTATTCAAAATACTGGGGTGTGTAACCCCCCACAATAAAAGGGGGGCATTGGGGCAAAGACCCGCATTTCGAAATTCCCTTCAAAATCATGATATATAATACAAAACGCAAAAAGCGTTAAAAAACTCGTGCGTCACTAATCTTAACAATTACCCCGGATACAATCCCAAATGAGAGCAGTGACAAGCGTCACGTGACCGAATTCTTTTCCAAGCGAGATCGGACCCAAACTTCCAAGAACCGAATTCAATCTCAAGCGAAAGCGGGCACAAACGTCAAGGAACCGGGTTCAATCCCCAGCCCTTGCGCACACAAAGGTCAGCGCAGGTAGAGATCAGCTACCGATTGGTTGACGCAGGTCCAGGTAGTTCTTCCACAGGTAATCACATATACATACATAGCGAATCATAAAATAGCCATCTCTCATCTCTCGCCTTCACACTATTGCACGTGCACTCTTCTCTGTTCCGAGTTATCCTGCTGATCGGCTGTTACTGTGGGGTAAAAAAAAAATATATAGACACATTTAAATAAATGAATTATTATATATTCCATTTCATTTTTAATGAATGGTAATTGTACAAATAACGTATTATGATATGTGAAAGAAATAAAATGAAAAGTTGTGATAGTAACGAATATATTATATTTTATTATCGGAAATAAAATTTACGGGAGGAAATAAGTATTTAGCCATTCATGAAAAATATTTCTAGATCAGCTTATTTACAAAGAATGTTGGTCTAGAAGATTTCACAACTGATCGTCAATCCCCTATGGTTAAAATTAAACAAATTTGAAAAACAAGATAATTGAGCAAATATGAAAATGATATATTATTTAAGTATTTAACAGCTTTATATGATGCTGTCATCAATGTTGCTTGAATTGCTAAATTATGAAAGAGCTCTAGGACCTTTACACACCTTCCTCGTAGTCGAGCTCTCTGGAAAATACCCCAACAAGCTCATCGATGGATGCTGATATCGGTATTGAAGAACCATCTGCTAACTAAATCAGAACTGGGCATCAGATACGAAAATAAGAATTATTAATAGGCTCAATAGGCAACCTCTCAGATATCGATGACCACGCAAGACCACTTTCCTGAGGTTTGCCGGAATGCAGCTCGCCATGTTTGGTGCAATGATGAACCGTCTATGATCGTAAGAACAACCTCCTCACAGTCAAGCATAGAGACGACAGCATTATGGGGTGGTATTTCTTTAAATGCGTATGGTGCTCTTAAATATAATTAATAAAATAATGACTAGATTCAAGTACCGGCAAATATAGGGCAATACATTAGCGTCAACTATAAAGAAAATAAGGATTCGGGTTAATGACCTGCTCAAGCAAGACAATGATCCGAAGCACAGGGCGAAAACAACACGTGAAGGGGTTCCCGTAAAACACTATTAATGTTTACCTTGGCATATCCAATCCCCTAATTCTGATCCGATCGAAAATCTCCGGTGAATATTAAAGGAACAAGTCTACGAGAGGAAACCAAACTTTGCCCAGGTGGAAACTATGTATATGTAAGGAGAAGTGAGCAGATAGTGCAAAACAATATTACAACTTGTCAAATAAGAAACACCCGAAGGAAGTAATAGCAAATAATGGTGGTGTAACGAAATATTAAGCTTCATCTAGCGTCCAAATAATGATTGTCCTTATTAGATTTTTGTGTAATCTCATTTACATTTGGAGTATATCTTTATTCTCTTTTAAATGTAATAATTAATTGTTAATACATAATATGGGTGTCGAAATATTTGTTTTACCTCATTGTGTAACCCTCTACCCCCAAATCGGAACGGGTTCCCATCATCCTAGGGGGAGAGGGGAGATTCCTACCAGTTCGCTCCTAGCGTCGTTAGGGACAACATCAAATTTCATGATGATCTTTATGTTGGTTTCATTATCCGGTCGGGTGGGATCTCGTCTTTAGGTCGAGGGATTTAGTCCCCGATCATAAGACGTCCAGAAGGCCCGCAGGTTTGGGCCCCCTGAACTAACAGATTCCTAATATGAGACCATACAAACGCAATAAGAAAGATTCCAAGCGCTTTCGTTTTTATTCTCCAGGACACCTTTTGCAATCAAGTACTGTTCTTTCTCTCGACGGTTTGGGGGACAGAAGTGAAGAGATGGGACTACGTCGGGGGAATTGGAACACCTCCCCCATCCCCCGCAGGAAGAGGATGTTCGTATTTTTGAATCATGTTTTCTATGTACCAACTGATTCCTGGACGATATGTCCGACACCCCCAAGTAGTCTCATCTCTAGCCCAGTCTGGCCATATAGCTTCCACACATTTTTACTTACCTTAACTTCACCAATTTACCAAATTCTCTACAAAATTCGATCGAAAATGGCCTCGTTGGTTTTCTCAGTTTTAATAAAAACCCAAATAAAAACGACGCATATTTAATTTAATTTCCTAATGGTTTTATTATTAGTAGTAGTAATAATACTAGTAGTAATACTATTATTATTAATATTATTATTACAAAATCATAAATCAAAAACCAAAGAGGGCATCCCCACTAGGAAATATTTAAGGAGAGGTTTGTAAAGATAATGGTAAAAATGTGTGGAAGAGACATTGCTCGAGTGGACGGAGGAGGAGACTACTTAAAGGAACTTCCCTCCATTCCTCCTCACGGACGACAAGAGATGTCATAACAACGATCCGAAACGTTTCGGACTTCTGTGCTCTTGATTCTGAGCCCTCGGACAACGGAAACTTGAATAGGTAGAACTTAGAAAAGCCCTCGTTGGTTTTCGATTCAGGTTTGAATCAATAAACCGGGTTACTTTAATACCCATTAAGACAGTCCAGATATGGATGCAAATATGTATTGTAAATACCCTACCTCTACCAATCCTTTTTCCAGCGGCGCATCCAGAACAGTCATCTCCCATCATCGCAGTCCGAATCTTTGCTAAATAATTACAGTCCAGAATAGGATACAAAAAATTACTAGAGTTAAAAGGAGTGAAAGTATAAAATACGGACCAACTTACGGTCAGACTAATCGAATCGTGAATTATTAAATTAATCGAATGACAGCTATAGATAACAATTAAATAAAAGCGAATGATTTTTGAGAAGCAAACGTATCATTACGAGGAGGTGAATGCATCTAATTTACAACAGGTTCCGTGGTTATGTACGTGGGGTAACTTTTATCATGAACGAAGTTTACTTTGAGTAGAGAAGGATTTTGAAAAGTGAACGAAGGCGGGTGAAATGGGGTTCTGTTCTTTATTTCAAGGTGATTTTGAACTTCGTTCGGTGAAAGGCCCTGTGGCTATTGTGCATACGCACGCGTCACGAAATTCTGCCATTTCCACTTAACTTCCCTTGGCCAAGAACTTTATTGGTATTTACAAAAAAAAGGAGATTTTCGGTTAGAAGTTTTCAATGCGTGTAGGGTAGTGAAGTAGGAGGCATTAAGAGGTAGTGATGAGGCTAGAGTAGGCAGAGAATGGAAACAGGGGTCGATGCTCTGGAAAGAGCGCTTTCTCCACATTTAAAAGCGAAGTTAGAGGGGAAGTGAACATGCCTAATGCAGTTACCGGAACTACGCGCAACTCTCCTGAAAACGTGGGGATTGAGGGCAGCCGTGAAATGAGTGGTTCGATCCCAGGCTTTCCAGACTTCTGTGAAATGAGTGGTTCGACCCTAGGGTTTCCAGACTTCCGGTAAAGGAACACCTCGATAAATTGGCTCCTCAAACCATGAGTTCGATGGTTCTCAAACTTATACACAAAAGCGGCGTCTCTCATAACACTTCTTCGCCGCCATTCCTTGGGCGACACAATGTCGCTTCCATGTTTTGAATCTTGTCACGAAGAGCGTAATCTTGTCTCTTCCATGTTTGTAGATGTGAAAAGGTTGCCTGCTATCAATATTTTTAAAATAATAATCAATGTCACTCATATTAATGTATGTGGTTGTATATTGCAATGTTGTAACCAACACTGTTACAATCTGCTGTCAAATAACTGCCAGCCTCTATGGAATTAAGCTATTATTATTATATATTATCAGTATTATTATTATATAATATTATTATTATTGAATCTGTTGCTCCTTCCTCTCCACAGCAAAACTCGGCCATTGAGAGAGAGGGTCTTTTATTAGTGGATGATGCCCTTGTAAGAGGTTGCTACGGGGTATTATCGAATAATGATTCATATTTTTAATTAAAAATATAAACCGAAATCTTACGGTGGCATCTCTGGCGGAAAGCGGGGAAGTTAGAGGAAGTGAAAATGGGCGCGGTGCTAGGGACTACAAGGTCAACCAACTCTCCATAGGCGGCCTCTGCTTTCGGGTATCTACTAGTACCTACCAGTCCGGAGCGATGGGTAACAAATTCTAAGAAGAAAGACTCGTAAGATGTCCACGAACGGAGTCAATCATTCAATCGGGAAGGACAAAGGGATCGGTGTGATGAAAGAAGAGCTGAATGTAATGAAAGAAGGGATGAATATGATGTAATAAGGGCTTAATATGATTAAAGATTAAATGAAAGAAGGATGAATATTTTGAAAGAAGGGATGAATGATGTAATAAGTGCTTGATATGATTAAAGATGGGATGAAAGAAGGATGAATGTGTTGAAGGAACCGATGAATATGAATAAAAATGAATAATTGTGACGAAAAATGGGATGAAGTTGATGAAAGAAGTAATTATTTTAGTGAAAGAAAGGATGATTGAGATTTATCATGTTATAAAAAACGGAATAAATGTGATTAAAGAAGGGATGACGGTAATTCAAGAAGAAGAGAATATGAGTAAAAAATGGATGAATGATATCAAAGAAAAGTTGAATATGATAAAAGAAGGTATATTCGTGAGAAAAGAGTAATTGAATAAGATGAAAGAAGGAATAAATGGGATGAAAGAATGGATGAATCTGATCAAAGAATGGATGAATGTTATTAAACAAGGGCTGAATGTGACGAAAGTAGAGATGTTTGATATGAATGCAATGAAAGAAGAGAAAGAATCAATTTATGAAAGATGGGATGATTTGGAGAGAAGAAAGGGATAAATGTGAAAATAGTCAGGATGAATGCATTTAAAGAATGGAAAATGTGATTGAATGTCTATGAAAGAAGGGATGAATATGATTACCGAAGAGGCGAATGTGAAAAGGAAAGGATGAATGTGATTAAAAGCAAGGTGAAAGTGGAAAGGAAGGGATGAATGTAATTAAAAGTGAGCTGAATGTGAGAAGGAAAGGATGAATGTGGTTGAAAGGAAGATAATGTGAAAAACAAAGAATGAATGTAATTAAAATTAAGATGAATATGATGAATGTACGGATGCTTCGAGTAAAAGGATGCCTAATTGAAGAAGAGGTGACTGGAATGTAAGAAAGGATGAATATAATGAAGTGAGATATGAATGTGATCAAAAAAGGGTAATTTGGACGGAAAGAGGGATGAACATGAATAAAAATCGGGTGAAAGTGACTATATTACGGATTCATGTGTAAAAGTAGGGATAAATGTGATGAAAGAGGAGTGAATATAATAAATGAATTAACGAATGGGAAAAAATAAAATAAAATGATGTCTTAATGGATAATTGGGGTTGTAAGACGGAATAATGTGATGAAACAAGCGATGAATATGAATACAAAGAGAGGCTGAACGAAATGAAAAAATGGAAGAGGATGAATGTGATGAAAGAAGGAATTAATATGATTAAAGAAAGTAAGTTTAGATAAAAGGAGGGAAGAAGGGGTGGATGTGACAACCAAATGGATGAAAGAAGGGACCATTGTAATGAAAAAAAAGGTTGAATGTTATCAAAGAACAAGGATGATTTGGATGAAAAAGGGGTGAATGTGATAAGAGAAATGACGAATATACCAGATAACGGGATGATTGGGATGAAAGAACGAATGAATGTAATGAAAGCAGGATGAATGAGATAATTAAAAGATGATTTGGGATATAAGAAGTGATGAATATAATTAAAGATGGATGATTTTGATTAAAAATTCATTTTACCTGATCTAAGGCCTGACCAAATAGTCAACGAGTAGTCAATAAAGCTAGAGCCTCCTGCAAAGAAAGATATGTGAGAAAGAGCTTATAAAGGAAGTGGCGTAAAGAAATATTATTAGGTCATTTCATAACTGATGTGACATTTTTTCGTCAGGAAACGTTAGTCTCAAAGATAAACCCGCTTACCGCAACCATAGGAGGAAAGTTCAGATTGTAAGTGTTGAACAATTCGACTTATTCCACTTTTTATCTTTATTTAAAAGAGATAGGCAAGGTTTCACCATTAGGCAATGGATTTCTCAAGATTTCAGAAGTACACTTGCAGCATTTGTTCATCTCTCCTTTCTGGACTGAAAAGCGAACCATTTATTGTCGGATTGTTAGAGGAGACGAAAAGTTGGTCATGTACAATAATATTGAAAGTTCTAGGCAAGGGTTACTCCTGTGAAAAGAACAATACCTCAGCCGAAACAGGGGCTCATCCAGAAAAGATTATCTTCTGTCTTTATAGGATATGAATGTCATAATCCATTTTGAACTTCTTAACTATAATCAGTCTATCAACAAAGAGGTGTACTGTACTCATTCGGATTGTTTACATGCAGCAAGCACTAAAAGAAAAAATGTCAGCCTTAATCGATAGAAGAAGAAAGCTCTTCCACTCTTTCATCAAGACAACGCAGGACCTAATATCGCAAAAAATACCATACAAATGCTTATAAATTTTGATTAGGAACTAATGAATATGCCCAATACTCACTAGAATTAGCCCCATCACATTACTATCCCTTTAGAAGTTTAGCGGATCACCTGAAGAGAATGAAGATGCCAATAACAGAAGTGTTCGAAACAACATTAAAATTTTTTTAAATCAAAGTCAAACGATTTTACACACATGGTACTAAAAAGGTATTTCAAAGATGGAGACTAAGTGGTAGAAACTGGTGGAAATTTATTACTTATAAAATTGATAAGTACTCGTAAATACTTATTTAAATATAAATAATTTCAAAGAGTTGTTTGATTTTTATTTATAAAATATTATTCTTTTCTTTTAAAGTTCCATTTTTTCTATCAAAATTCTGGGGCTTAATATGTAGAAGCAGAAGGCAAAAATTTTGTACCTTATGTTTGATCTAACCTTTCCTCATTTTATAACGTCTTACAAGCGAGTATATATAGCCAATTAAAATGGGTACGTGTGGTGAGATAAGAGGATTAAACTTTGGTTGGTCTTGACATTAACTTTTAAGATACGTGTTCATATTCGATTTGTGAAGTATATAATATATGAATACGAACAGAAATCTACAGTTCATAAAAAAAATGATATTTCACATCGTCGTTGTTGTTTCTTTCTTACTAAGAAGATAGAAAACATCAGTCCTCACTCTTACCAATTTCTTCTGAAGTGAAAGGAAGTCTCTCGTCATCGGAATAATTCATTGTGATGCCAACCCTCATTCTACGAAGATACCCCGGCGGGTCCACATATTAGGTATTCCACAAATTCCAGGAAACAGACGATTACAGATATTCGAAAATGGATTCTTATTAAGAAAAGCCAAAACACCATCAACCAATTCCTTCACATTACTCCTCGATTTAAAAATAAAAGTGTTTCACCAGCGACAATGTAGAATATCATTTTGTTGTACTGGGGAATTCTGTACGAATTCATTTATTACTGTATATACTTCATAAATCATAGATGAGCACGAATCTCAAAACTTAATGTCAGGACCGACCAGGGACGAATCCCCTCGTCGTTCTCCTTAAAATTGGCTAGATATACTTGTTTGTATGACGTCATAAAATCAAATTCTCTGACCTCTGTCAAAGCCGCTCCCAAACACGGTTGGGAAAAGATGAGGAGGATTGGCTGAGGGGTGCAAATACTTCAACCGTAAAAGCGAACACAGGTGTAAATTATCTCATTAGTGGTTACCTGCACCCCAATAGATAAAAAAAATCTCTGACAAGGTCATAAGTGTATGACGAAAGCTTAGATCACAGGTACAAAATTAAAGCACTTTACTTGTTTCCTATTAAACCGCAGAATTTTAATACAAGAAACTGGAAGTGCAAAAGAGAATAATAATATCCAATCTGCTGTTGACTTTTAAAAATGTATTCATGAAATAATGATAAACAGAAAAATGCCACATTATTTATGAGATGACATAATAAAAAGGAGTTGTGGAGAAGAAAAAAATCCCAGGTGGATTAATGAGAATAAAGAAGGGATGAATGAAATAAAAGTAGAAATATTTGAGATGAAGGAAGGCAGAAATTTGTTGAAAGAAGGGATGATAGAAATGGAAGTAGAGATGTTTTGGATGAATATTTCAACAGAATGGATTATATAGATGAAAGAAAAGATAAATGAAATGAAAGTATTGATGTTTGGGATGAATTTGTCGACAGAAGCGGCTATATGGATGAAAGATAGGATGCGCAGGATAAAAAAAAGCCTGAATGTGATGAAAGAATGAATGATTAGAATAAAGGGTAAATGTGTAAAAAGAATTATGATAGTGAATAAAGATGGTGTGAATGAAATAAAAGAATGAGCCCCAAAGATTCAAAGGAATTTGAGCCTGCATTTGAAGCATATTTTCTTCATATACGAATATAAAGCAGATAAATAAAATGTATAGAGCAGGAATTCACCATTGTGCAGAAAATTCATGGTATTTTACAGCACTGCTACAACCCTCAAGGGCTGACTAATTTGACTTCTAGCCTTTGTTTACGGGTCCTTTAATTGACGCTTTTTAATCACCACTTTTTAATCGCCGCTTTTTAACTGCCACCACTTAATAGCCTCTCTTTATTCACCGCTTTTTAATCGCCGCTTTTTAACCACCACTCTTTAATCGCCGCTTTTTAACTGCCACCACTTAATAGCCTCTCTTTATTCACCGCTTTTTAATCGCCGCTTTTTAACCACCACTCTTTAATCGCCGCTTTTTAACTGCCACCACTTAATAGCCTCTCTTTATTCACCGCTTTTTAATCGCCGCTTTATAATCGCCGCTTTTTAACCACCGTCTTTTAATCGCCGCTCTCCTCTCCCTTTCAAAGGCTTAAAAATGAACTTGACGTTGGAATATTTATTACCTGTGGCGTTTCTATGGATTGGAAAGCTTCTATTAGCGATTGATAAGGAAATTTGGGAAGATTGAGAGAGAAAAAGTGTGTGCAAAGTATAAATATAACTGCAAGTCCACCTAAAGGTATTGGGGCAGAAGGGTACGCATTCCTCCAGATGTTAATTGCATTAATGTTGTCCATGCTGCACCTAATATCACCTTGCGAATCTATGCGGTTGAAGGAATTAAGCAAAAGTAACGAACGCATTACAGCAAAGTAATAAAAGAGGGATTCGTTTGCAGAATGGTGAAGTTACGCTATGTGAAAAATGTAAAACAAATATAGCCAGAGATTTTTTAAAAATTCAAGGCAAAGCCAAAACCAAAGTGGGCATTTTGACCATACTCTTTTAAAATTGATGCCTCAAGAAAGGGGTGATGTTAGAAAAAGTCAATTGTGTCAAAGGTAGACAGCCAAAGGAAGATTAAAGATATCACTAGAAACTGTTGGGGCACGCAACTCTCCCTAGTCTGTTTCCGTTTTTCGATTTAGATGGATCTTGAGAAAAATTGGTGTGCTAGGGGACCAAAGGGGGTGGGGATAACTGCCATAGTTCTGGCCGCCAGGATCTACCAGACAGCCAGTGGTGTGTTACTGGGTTATTGCGATAGAAAAATGACTCGTTTTCAATCCACTTAACCGGAAAGTGTCACTTAAGGCTTCTTTATGGCAACTTAGAGTTTAAACTCATTGCCATCATTATTATCTACTATGTGATCGGTGTGCATCAACACAACAAAATATTACCCTTCTTCCACGCCTTTAAGTTTTTTTAAGCTCAATGAGAAATCGGCTCTTTGAAGCGTTGGAGTACATGTGTGTGCTCTGGTGTGCTTCTATCTGCGTTGTGTTTTTATGCAGGTTTTGAGGTTTATATGTATATTTTGCGCCTTTTTTACACGCATGCTTCTTATATATATATATATATATATATATATATATATATATATATATATATATATATATATATATATGTGTGTGTGTGTGTGTGTGTGTGTGTGTGTAAAGATAAACTTCTAACATTTTGCGTTCTTCAATATATCCAAAACGCTTTCGCGCGAAAACTGAGCGCCAGGTAAGGTTATCAATCTGCGCGTTGTCCATGCATCTAATATGTCTATAAAACCGATTCTTTACCAAACTTTATCGGGAAAAGATATTGGACTTGGTATTCAACCCCAACCTCGCCTCCCGCAGTCAAACAACACCGACAAAAGCCAAAGAAAACCCCCGAAAGATATACCAGAACACACGAACTCATTCCCCACCGAATCTAAGAGCAGCCACTGATATCAGATCCATAATAACACACACAAAAAGCGCGTACATGATCTTTTCGCATCTCAGAAAACTTGATATGTATGTATATAAGGGAGAGGATATCACAGCAAAATGTAGGTGTGTCTAAACAGAGAGTTGGAGAGGGCTGAAGAAGCCTTTCTACAAGACTGCGTTGTAAGAGAATAACATAGAAAGGGCGCTGTGAACAAAGGCATCTGGGTGTTCTGGGACAATAAAGAAATCATGATATTATAATGAAATGTTCAAAGATTTGAACATTTGGGATTATGCAGTTAAGCGTTTGTAGTGACTTGTCGAGCGAGAATGACAAGAGGCGTGGCTCTTTGTAGCAAAGATAGAGAACTTATTCGGATGTGCTGGGACAAGGAATGAGATGTTACTAATAGCGGTAGTTAAAGGGATGGGAAAAAAAGAGTCTAAATAACTAGGAATAAACGGTATTTCTTTCCTTATGGATATCTGAGTTCAAAAGAAAAAAACGTCTTCAGTGAGTCAAAGATAAAAAAAATTGGACTCATAAACAATGGTTTAAAGTTATATGGTTCGATTAAATTAATTATCAAGCATGTAAGAAAGATTATTGTATTGTTGTTTTACATGCAATTTGTGTGGAGAGGTTTTAGTTGCCGGGAAGAAAGAATTATACAACTTATACAACCATGTGGTCATAAGTTTTAGAGCCATCTATCTTCAAATTGTCTCTCACAACAGCAAGAAATAAAATGATATTTCAGCAGGACAATGCTTCATGCCATACATTCGCCCACACCAAAAATTGTTTTCGGAAAATGGGCACAACCCTTATGCAGTGGCTACCACACAGTCGAGACCTTGAAGACTGGAGAGTGTTTGGAAAAACTCTAAGAAGTACCGCAAGTATAAATACAAACAGAACTGTATGAAAATTACAAGCTGAGTGCGAAAATCTATGCCATCAAGAGGTATGGCTGTAGGCAAAGAAAAAGGGGGTCCAACTAAGTGTTAAAATAATTAAAAACAAATAAAATTATATATATATATTATGTATATATATTAATATATATATAATGAATTCATTTATCACAAATGTCTAATTGCCTATATAAATGGTTAAATGTTTCCAAAGGTTCTTTATACATTTGGCCAACGCTGTACATAAATATGCATGTGAGAGTTGATAAACCCTAGTATGGGAGTAATTTAGTTGGGCTGACTGTTCGGAATTCTTGGCAAAAGTACCTCGGGAAACTCATCTCGCTACCTGGCAAATGAGGCAACGTTTTAGGGGATAGTTTGCCTAACGGTTCTGAAAATCTGGTTTCTAATTTTAGAACCAGATCTTAAGAAAGAGAATTCAATACTGTTGTCGTAGTCATCATCATCATTACCATTCACTAACCATTATCCTTCCTTTCTTTCCGCGGCACTTAAGCAAATGACTGCTTAAGTCCTCCAGCATACCTCTGTATGTAAACTGCCGTCAGATGTGAGAGAGAATTGCCATTAATGTTTCGTCCCAACTATGCCGGGCAATTGCATGGCCATAATTGGGGGCATTGGAGGAAGCTGGTTTGAGGAGTAGCCCACAGCCGATAACACTGTCAGAAACTATTCCGGACAAGGGGCGAACTGCTACCTCTGCAGCTCATCCCGGCGCGGTTTCATTCCAGGACCAGAGAGGGACATACAACCGTCTATATGGCATGTTGGGATGCGATCACGATTAAAATAACCTGGGGGGGCGTTGTCAATAAGTCCCCCGAGAGGATCCCACTCGTATTCATCTCATCGATCTTATCCTAGGCAGGGGATAAGTGAGAGGGGAGTCTCTCTTAATCCCCAAGGAAAACAAAACTATAAAAAACGCAAAACAAACATGCACACACAACAATCATTGAGGCCGTATAATACCCCCAAGGAAAAAAACAAATCTTGGAAAGGAAGATTCGCACCCCCATCGCCAGTGGGGCTGCAAACACCCAAGAAAATGGCGTCCCACCCCGCCACAAGAGTCCCATTGGGGACAATAGGTGGACAGCCAAAGCCGGATTGAGGTAGAGTCTTCGAAACGGTCTATGAAGACTGAGCGTGGCTATCCCTAGACTAATCGATACTCCAGCCGGTTACGTCGCAATCTGCGAGAAAGAAGCAGACGTATAAACACTCACGAAAGAGATGGGACAACGTGTGCTAAAAGAAATATACCTCCAGCCCAGCACTCCACCTCAGATCCAGGCACATTGGAGCGTGATATGTAGGCAACTCGACCCCTAGATCGGGCAACATACTAAAGAACAAATTATGGAAGAGATATGCATAAACCAATCGTGGGCCAAATTCGTGGATGTGGTGAAGTTCCGAGACGAAGGGGACAACACAGAGTACCAACACGTCTTTAAAGTAATCTTCAGCGAGACACAAATCACCCAAAAGGCCAAATAAAGAGTACTGCTACTCTTCAATGCAAAGATCAGCGGCGAGCAAATTGAGAGAGAAGAGTTCACCCCAATCCAAGTATGCTTCCGCTGTTTCAAGATGTAATATCACCCCACAAATGATTGCAAAGAACAAGTTATAACATGTTCTAGGTGCAGCGGGAAATGCCACGGATGGCATTTCCCGCCTTGTCCTGTCCCCCCGAAAAGGAGATTGTCAAAAGGAAAAAACAATGAAAAGAAAGCTGAGTAAACGAGGAGGGCTAATACCTTCTATGCCCAAACAACCTAAACAGCCACAGCCAGAACTCTCGAACAACAGCCAAAAACATATCTAAAGCTGGAGAGCAAGAATTCCACAAAGATGCTTACGTGTATTTTACTTACACAGTTCAACAATCTCACAAAACCTGGAACATTCTCAAAAACCCTCAATCTCATGCTGAATAAAAACATTATGCCGGAGATGTGGTTTCCGGATGACCCACCATCGGGAAATGTCTTGCAGCTGCAATTCCTGCTAAAGGATGCACCAGAGACACCAGCGACACTATTTCCACCAGAGACACCGGCGACACCATTTCCACCGGAGAAAAATACACAGGCACTGAAAAAGTAGCGGAGGCTGCCACTGGGCACAATAGGACCACCAGGAAAGATCTGAGATTGGAGGCACAAGGGCACCGAGAGAAGAAGGAGCAGAAAGCAGCAAGAAGGATTAAACAGGCAGAGGGCAATTTCACGAGCTCATCGTCCTCAGAATCTGATGCTGAGGAGGTCAAAAACAAGGCTACAAAGAGCTCCGTAAGCTCAAGGAGTAGGTCGAAGACCTCGTGGTGTACTTACAAGTACGATGGAGAAGAGATTGGCATCAAAATATTTACGACTAAGCAGACTCTATACCCAGAAAAACTCTTCCCTAAGGAGATATATCAGGGAATTCAGGATCGAAGATACAAATGGACCTACTTAACGACAGAAGCAGAATCAGTAATTGAACAAGCTCTCCACGAAGGAAAAGTGAAGGTGCACAAAGACTCTTGCATCACCCTAATTGATGCAGAATACAAAGAAAATCCGGAACGGCAAAGTCCACAACAGTTAACAAGACTCACCAAAAGAACAAAGACACTCAAGTACAAGAAAATAATGGAGTACATTAACAATACTCACACTGAATGTTTATGGATGGAAAGGAAAGTCAATTCCCTACGGTAACATCTTCCATAAAGTGGACCCTGACACAATCCTTATATCAGAACAAGGCGTAAACACGAACACGGATACGATAAAAATACACAACTACACAGTAATACAGAAGAATCACACACAAGAACGATTTGATGGCGCAGCCATCGCAATAAGAAAAAACTTAAAATTCAAAATTCTACCGGACTTAGACGAATCATTCGTGGCTTTCGAGATCCCGACCTTGGTTGTAGGCCTAACTGTGGGGGCAGCCTCCTAGCCGCCCAGGTGCCAATACCTACCAATCAACAATTTATTCACCCTCTTCTGGCACAGTAAGCTAGCGTTGGTATGATGATACCTAAACGCCAGATGCCGTGCATCTGACAACAGGCGCGTCGACCAAAGGGAAAGGTAACTGGAATTACTATTCGGAAGAAATAGGCTCTAAGGAGTCGGACTAGACATTGCAACCTACTTATCACACTGTTTAGAGACAAAACGGGATATTGTGTTGGCAAGTCCAGAATTCCCCTTCAACGTCGTCAACGTACCAGGCCCAGTGGTCCCGAGCGATCATATCTCCATCATCAATACCATTTTGCAAGCACCAATGCTCAAGCCCCTCACACTTAGAAAAAACTACGCAAAAGCTAACTGGGAGAAATACAGAGAAATGCTTAGCAACTATCAGCCAACTGACCTGGGTGACGCAAATCTCGAAAAAAATGATGAGGAGATAGATAAGATCACTAATCTCCTCACTCAAGCAGACGAAAGATGCGTCTCCAGAATCTCATACAAAATGCTTCCACAACCTAGGTGGGCGGATGAGAGTCATATCGCCAGGAAACCCAGAAAGATCTACGAAGAAGTCGGTAGGACAAGCTCAAACCGAAAAAGGGCAGCCGGAATGAGACAGCTAGGCCAGGAGCTAAAAAACGTTATCCGTGAGAAGCAAAGAGAAATCTGGGACGATATGATAGGCAGACTATACAAACAAAGAAATCCTGTAAATTTTGGAATAACATCCAAAAACTCAAGGGATTGCCTCCCAGGACCAGGACACAAATAAAAAAAAAGGACAACATCATAGAAGATCCGGAAAGAAGATTTAGAAGACATTGGAAAGAGATCTTTGCAATACCACCTGAGGAGAACGATGATTTCGAGCAAGACTTCGAAGCCCAGCTGCTCGAAGACCTCGGAGCGATAAAACATAGGACCAACTGACACCCGCAAGTATCTAGATAAAAAGAGATGGTTAACCACGGGCGCACCATCACCATTTAAGATAACATGAACACCATAGGGTACTTCCAACAAAGGGCACCCGGATGGCCTGGGCTCACGAAGAACAACCAAGTGAATGCCTTACAGCAAATTATTCGAGGCATGGTGAACATCATGAACGCATCTCTGAATACAGGCTATTTCACAGACGGGTATAAGATGGTTAAAATCATCTTCATCCCAAAAGGGAACAAGCCCCCCAGGCCAAGTGGAGTGGCTAACTATTGCCCAATCTCAACTCGACGAGCTAGGAGCGCACAACTCGCAACAACATGGGCTCCGTCCAAAAAGGGGCACATAAACGGCCCTGACGCCCCTAACAGAAAAGATCGCACATTGCCGATCAAAGGTTCACTATGTAGACATCGTGCTGAGGGATGTGTTGAAGGCCTTCGACAAGGTTTCAGTGAAATTAATCCAATACAAGTTCCTTGGCCTTCAGCTGGACCCAGTCCTGGAAAGAATCCTTTGTGACTTCATCATAGACAAAAGGGCGCGTATCATGATCGAAGAACACAAAGGACCAAAGTTCGAATCCAAAGCGAGAGTTCCCCAGGGAAGCTGCCTGAGCCCTCAGCATTACTTGTACTTAACCTTCGACGCCCCTACTCCAATATACCGGGACACGATGTATTTGCAGTTCACAGATGACGTCACGCAGATCATCCCCATTAGGGTGAAAACAAGGGCACAGGCGATCAACACTAGAGCAGAGATCTCTAACATCAAACAATATGAGAGACGATGCAAAATTCGGACCAACAGGAAAAAGTTTAGATCCTCCCGCTGAGCCGCAAGTCGACATGGCTCATTGTAATAGATGGGAGGATATACGGCTACTCCACCGAAGGCACCATCCTAGACCTAAAATTCTTCGACCACGGATACTCGAGACACTACAAGGAGAGGCAGGATATGGCGAAGAGAGAAATCTCTAAGTTATATAGGTTTAAAGCCTCAGCTCGGCCAATATCAGGAAAATATACCTTATGTTCATCCGGGCTAAGCTCATATATCCTGCAGTAGTGATTCAAGCGGCCAGCAAGACCACTATGAGGAGGCTCCAGCGAGTGCAAAGCTTGGCATCCCTATGCATCAACAAAACCAGACGGAGAGTATCTTCGGCAAAGGGACCTGCACCGCAGAGAACGTCTGAGCCCATTAATGTCACAACACAGAAACTGGCCAACATCGGCCAATGATATCCCAGAGCTAAGAAGAACAGGTGGCAACTTAAACATCTCTGCCAGATTGCGTGAGAAAGTCGCCCGAAATCGACTTTTCCTAATCACTAAACTCTGCACCGAGTAGAACACTATTACACATAAACAGGATAGAGTAACGACACAACAAATGTAAGAGCATTTCTAATCACAACTAATTAAAAACAAACAATAACAACCAGGAGAGAGCACGAGATAAAACACTAAATCAGAACACTCATAAAGGCTCGAAAGCTTAAAAATACACGAAGACTAAATAAACAAAACAAAGGAGACTAATGCACAGACGAATATAAAGAAGAATACAAAAAACAACAACAAACAAACAAACAATAACGGAATAAAACGAACAAAAAAGAAAAAATCAGTAATCAAAAGTAATCAAATGCCCGCGATGCCCCTCAAACTAGGGCAAACCCTTTCTACCCTTTTTATCATCTATCTTCTACTACTATTTATATTACCTTTCACTATTGAGTATATCAGATTAGTAGAGCTACGGACTAGTCGACTGAAAACACCGCTTGTGAATTTAGTAATGTTAAACCACATATCGGTTGCGGTTAGGGACCGGATAGAGTCCTGACTCTGGCTGCAGTCACGGATGCTGCCATACGCCTTATCTACATGTGTTTTGGACTTCATCCTAAACTAAAGCTCTCAACCGGGAAATAAAAGACGTCAAAATAGTGCGAATCGGTGGAAAAAGTCCTACCAATTTTTTTTATTTCTTTACGAACCAGGATGATACCTAGGAGTACAATTATTAATTTGATGCATCTGTAAAGTTGTTTTGAATTATTCGAAAGGACTTCTTGTCATTTAAAACTTTACTTATTTATTATGATCTAGTTATTACTAGCAATGTCACTGTTATTATTATTTCATGTTTATTATTTTAGTATTATTAATTTACTCTTAGTATTTCAGTATTATTATTAATTTATCATCTCTTTCTTGGTAAATGAAGGTAATTTACATAGTTCATTTCCTAGAATGTCAATGAGCTAATATAATTAATAAATACGAACAAGTTTATCACATATGAAGTTCCCATGGCCTTGAAATAGGATGAAGGCTGGCGTAGATCTTTTCTGCTGGAGTTTGATTCTATGGTGTGGTGACACTATGAAAGTGATTTGCAATATGCCAAATGAGGATTAATCGTATTATATTGGTAAATCTGGAAATTATAACATAATCCTGTGGTTCACAACTATTACATAATTGGAATGTTTCTCATAAAAACGCTTAAATGCGGCGATGTTACGCAAATGAATCTGCAACAAGCGTAAGAATATTTTGAGTGAATTTGGAAGGAAATCAATAGATTTAACTGACTGGTTGACCACACTGGTATCGGAAACAGAAAGGGCAGTGGATTTAGAGTGGGAAAGTAACAATGAATATGCATTAATTTAAAACCATTGCCTATTTTTTAACCATAAAGGGGTAATTAATTAATGGGAAAACAGTAATAGTATAAGAGAGGCCAATTAGTGATCCGGGAGTTGTTTTATCGAATGATGTTATCATAACTTATCTTTAGTGTTATTGGGAGTTAGAAAGAAATCATTTAGAATCTGCATGATGATGCATGGCAAAGATTGATCCAGCCAATGGTAAGGGAAAGAGTTTGTTTGTCCGGTCAGCTAAAAGTTGTGTTCGACCGCGAATCTAGAGCAACAAAAAGAAAGTGAATGTGGGGGATAGGGGGGCTTCATGAAGGTGTAATCATTGGGTGTGGTTTATCTAGAGGCAATGGAGGTCGTAAGTTGATGTAACAAAGAAGTGGATCCTAATATCTTGTGTAATCCATAATTTATAAATCGAATGGCTAGTTGGCCTAAATACTGGTGTGAACTTACGTTTCTTAGTCGTACGCTCCGAGATGGTACTTTAAGTTTATATAGGAAGAAGGGTATTTAATGACGTATGAGTATTAGCCAAAATGCCCACTTGTATTTGCTTATCGTCAAATGACTTCACATAATCTTAAATGAAAGAAAACTTAAAGTGGTTGAGGTCAAAAGGTGTTAAGTTTTATCAGTTTAATTTAACTGCTGATATATATTTTTAGGGAAGGCGCTACCTTATGAAGTAATTATGAGGTATTTTGACCTGATTGATCACAGATATTTAATGTGCAATCGCTTAGGTTTTACTGTGGATTAAACTCGAGATAAATATTTTTCATTGTCGAATCCCAAAGAATCTTGTAAATAACTTTCCGCCAAGATTGATCAAATCTCGTTTCTTACCTGGTAGATTAGAGGGTATAGTTAACCAAGGAGTATTTAATAAGCACCGAATAGATATCAGGATTGATTGCGCATGTTTAGCGACGTTTTAGTTAATTCAAATCCAATATCGTCATTATGGTAGTTCTTGTAACTTGTTTTCAAGCGTATCAATATGCTGTATAGAGGTAAAGTGTAATTACTACGCGTTCTCTAACTTCAGCTGGTCATCGCAGATTGACTAGAACATAGTAAGCTTACAAGAAATTTCCTTTTGTTTGTGTATTTAATATTAATCCAAGGTTATAAGCACAGAAACTAGGGTAGATTATGGGGGGCAAAAGACAGAGGAAGACTGTGAATCAAAAGTCCCATGGATTGGTAGTAGGTAGTTCAGATGATCGTTCAATGCACGGACGATAGCTTGAACGACCTTGATAGCTTGAAATTTCTTGTAACTCCAGATGGAGTCCTATGAATAAGTAGATCTAAGAACGGCAGGACACTATTTTGTTAGATTAAGGGTAAACTTAAAAGAGGGAACCAGAGAATTAAATTCAGTAAGAAAATAATTAACATCCTTAGAAGGCCACAAACAAATAATATCTTCTATATATCGTAACCAAACAAGGAAAATATCGATAATAATAACAATAGTATAGGGGAAGGGTATTCTGTAGATTGCTCAGTTTGCCCTAAGCAATAATTTGAGGTAACGAAATCAAAGGGCTAACGAAACTGTCCATTTTAAATCTTAGCCCTTTGATTTATTAATTTAGTTATGTTTCTCGTTTATTTTTATGTATTCACAATTAGGTTTGTATGTATTTATCTTAGTGACATAAATGTCTACATTTTATTCTCATAGTTTTAATTTCCGGAAGTAGAACTTATCTATTTAGTTCTATACTTCATAAATGTCTTTGATAATATTTTTCTATTTTGTGTTCTTTCGTTGTACGATTACATGGGCTGGGCATAACTCTGCTGTTTCTTATATATATACCAGCTTCGTAAAAATTTTGGTTATTCCTTGATAATGAACTGAACAAGTTCGAAAGTACTTGGAATCCGCCTTTAATTTTCCGGTGGGATTTTTTCATATATATATATATATATATATATATATATATATATATATGAAGAAGGAGCAACTACAGGATCTGCGGGTGATTATATAACCACCACAGGGCTATGCCATTTTTATTTTCTGTCTTTCAAATAAAATTTGAAGACAGAAAGAAAGGTGCAGAAACCTGGTGTAGCTGACTATAAATACATATAGTACAAAAGGAATAAGAATTGGACGCGAATGAGCAAATGAGACGAGAAACCGGAGTTTTTTAAAGGCAAGAGAGAGGGACATTAAAAGAATCCAGAATCAAAGGGAGCAGAGGGCGGCACAGTGAGGCGATCCTTTACCGAGAAGACAGAAACAACGCCAGAGGAAAAAAAATTTGAATTCCTTGCCAGGACGCGAACCCGGGTCTGCTGATTGCCGAACAGATGCTTTACCGCTAAGCTACCAGACACAGTAACTATATTTCGCCCAAGGCGTTACCCCATTAAACCCATAGCCCTGTGGTGGTTGTATAATCACCCGCAGATCCTGTAGTTGCTCCTTCTTTGTATGTGATATGGACAGTGAGCTTTTAAATTGTGAGCGGGTAAGAGGATGTGGTATAAAAATTCCTTGGAGGTTCCTAGTTTAGGGAGATACTGGGTTTGATGGGGTAACGCCTTTGGCGAAATATAGTTACTGTGCCTGGTAGCTTAGCGGTAAAGCATCTTACCGGCAATCAGCAGACTCGGGTTCGAGTCCCAGCCAGGAATTCAAAGTTTTTATCCCTGGCGTTGTTTCTGTCTTCTTGGTAAAGGATCGCCTTCACTATGTCACCCTCTGCTCCCTTTGATTCTGGATTCTTCTAATGTCCCTCTCTCTTGCCTTTAAAAAACTCCGGTTTCTCGTCTCATTTGCTCATATATATAAGTCATTAGTGTTTGTTTGATAGTATGTTCTGCCTATATTTTTGCATGTGGCTAGTGGGTCATCTTTCTATTAGGTCGACTATGGTATAGCGCTCTGGTATATTTTTTTATCTTGCTAGTGTTGAATAAGGTGTACAGGGAATGCTATCGTTAGTTATTGTTTTATTATACGACGAATAAGGGATGAGGTTATTAAGACACGAGCTTTTGCGGCTGTTGGACGCTTGACGTGTTTGTTTTTTATTTATATATTTGTACAATCTCCTGGAGCCATATATATATTTCTCTGTTCTGCCTATGTCTGCGGAAGTGTATGTGCGTGTATGCATGAATAGTATGACTGCCTTATCGCTTACTCGTATCAATATGTGAGGAATAATAAATATACTGTATGTATGTACTCACTCTATATCGATAGACACGTTAAAACACTTACGGTGGATTGATTTTTATTTTCGATTTTTATATTCTAGAGGAGACAGAAATTTTCGAATACATGAGTAAATAAATAGCCTGTGAAAATTCTCAGCATTATAGGTATCCATCTTCTGCCCCCGACAGAGCGATGAAAATCATTTTTAGTAGTCAAAAATGCATTATTTTATGATTTTGAAAATATTTCAATATAAATAGGCATTAGTTGTAATAACTATAAAGTTAAGGAGAGATATAAAATGATCGTTTATCAAGGCGTCTGGTACTACGTTAATATATTTGCCCCCGGAAACATCAAATATTGAAAAAAATAAGCAACAATTTCTAAATATTGCTTATATTATTTACGTTGATGTGATGTTATACGTATGATAATTAGTACAGCTCCTCGCTTGAATTTTTATAAAATGCTAGTTTTATAAAAATAGCAACCCAGAATTGACCACAAGGAGGTGGCTGTACGTCGAGTTCCACCATATCCAGCTCCAACCACCCTTCACATGGTTGCATATCGAATTACTTGTAGTAATCTTTCTTAGAATCAAATTGGAGATTTTTTGTTCGGGAGAGGATAAATCCGTCCCTCTCTTCTATCTCACTTGGAGAGAGGCATCGGTTACTAATTTGATGCCTCTCAACCGCTTGAGTTTGTCCAGGAAATAGTGGAATCAGTCCGCCCAGTTGGTTTTCCATATTTATAAACTCTTTTATTCGAGTATCAGATATTGTTTTGTTTAGGAGGTTCAGTCATTTCAGCCGTTTGTCAGTTGATCATTTCGTAATAAGTTTGACTGTCGTAGAGCAGCTAAGGCATGCCAACGGCTCAAATTTCATCCCTTAGTGATTGTTTTGTTCGTGCCTTTAATATTCTTCTCAATTCCAATTGTCTTATGCTTTGTTCATCGTCATGTAGCATGGAGATAAAATAAAAATTCGGAGTGAGCAGAGGAGAAATTTTAACAGGGAATCTTGTTGGCCATTGTCTTAGATCTCCGAAGCATGGTATGACGCATCATTTTAAAGAAAATGTTTTGTGCCTTCAATGAAAACAGATACTTTCTTTATCTTAAATCTCTTTGGTGCGTAAACTGCCAAAATGAATCGCACAATTTCCTTGAAGATGCTAAAATGTTTATGGGGGGGGGAGGGTTAAGCTGTATAGACTATTTGGTAGTGGCGTGCTTACCAAGCGTGATTCGTCACCGTAGTTTTGGTACCACTCCTGGGTAGCCAATAGTTTTCTTGATTCGGCTTGGCGGCTAGCGTTTTGCCTCTGCAGGGAGATCCTGGTATTCATGAAGCACCTTAACCAAAATAATAGAAATCTATCTTCTTGCTTGATTTTATTTAGGCTGGGTAAAAGTGATTAAAATTTACTTAAAAGTAAAGGAGTCTTGGAGCTGGATTGTTTTTTTTTATTCGGCGGAAAATTGGAAGGTCTTCAGATGTTTCCAACTGATTTAATAATTCATACTGAGGCACCTTCTAGTTCATTTTTTTGCTTAAAGTGACTGCATTCATTCGGTAATTTAACATTTTACAAGAGAGAATTCATTCTTATGCATTCAACATAACCGTCTAGTTACATTGATGTATTTTACAGAGCCTCACATGATTATAATATTTTACAATTGCTATTCCTTAGCATACAAGTAATTGATAAGACACTTTCCTTTAATAATTTTACCAATGTATGAGTTGCTATTCAGGACCGTCAAGAAACAAACTGAGTTCATATCAGACCGCTTTATACATTTAATATGAATTCAAATAATATTTACATTTCCTCACTTTACTTACTTTTTTTATTTACAATGTTAAACATATTTATTGAATCTTACAATTGTTGTATAATTATAAATAAGCAATTTAATAAATTTCCTTAACATATTTCTTCGATAGTATTAGGCACAATTTAGAGTTTTAACATATTAAAATATAAGTTTTTGACAATAATTTATAGTAAATTGTTTTGATTTAAATCATCAGAGATATCTTAAGATACCAGAACCAAAACAAATCCATTATATTAATTGTTCTCTTATGAGGATAAAGCCATTTGATGGCTAAGTTTAAATACCAATCCTGTGTAGAACATATCCGTTCGATAGTTGCCGAATGCAACCATATCTCTAACTTCAGCGTTCTAAGTACAAATGTTTTTCATAGATTAAACCTGATTTATATTAAATATTTAGAAGAAATGGGATTGCAGTTGTTACCTATAATTTTATAATTGGAAGTTTATCAAATTTTTTCACTTGTTTTCAAACTGCTCCAGCAAAACTCAATGGTCCAGTTGTTTTGCTGTCCAATTCTCGAATGAGGTGTCGAAGTGCTAATTCATTACAGTGTAATAAGCATATGATCCACTAAAATAGTCTTTGTAGTATACTTGCAATCATGCAAATAGCTCCACCCTTTCTAACGGATACTATTACACTGGCAGAACTGTTGCATGAGTGAAATGTCCCATGAACTCGGATTTTAGCTCTTGAACTAAAACTAAATGCTCTTCAACAACTGATCTTATATGGTCAGTATTGTCAATTTCTTCGTGTATCCTTGTTCTATCTTTACGTCCACAAACAAAAGACCCAATAATGTTAGCGGTATCTTTTCATCTTGCTGTTGCTCAGAACGAATCCTTTGTCTGGCTCTTCTTATCTTATTTCGACTAATCACTGAGCTGGCATTATCCTTTGGCATCAAACTATCCTCCAACAACGAAGAAACAATAAAGTCGGTAGCTCTGTCTGAGATGCCCGTACGATCACAAGTTTCAGCAAGTACCTTAAGTTTTATTCCTTTTTTTTTCCTTTATGTCATGTTTGTAATTGAGTGTTAGTTCATACGATGACGATGAACATGCAAATGTATCGTTTTCACTGCAGGCTGACGAAAAAGGCTGCTCTTGAGATGTTTCTTGACATGTAATAGTAGTCGGCTCTTGATTATAAGCTAATGATCCTTGTTTTAGCATAGCCAATCATTTTTCAAAAGTCTACTCGTTTCTCTTTGTTATTAGAACATCCAAAGTTCTTATTGCCATTTTTCTATCACTTATTTAGTCAATTAAAAAAGGATGTTCTTAAAGGGATACTTGTCGTTCAGGAGGGCCGTAGCATTTTGTCAAATTTCGTTATTTATAAGCCAATATTTCAAATAAGATTGTCTTATTTGAGTTCTTGAAGACTTCAAGATTTGTTTGTAATGCTTCGTTCTTCTTTTAGCCTTCAGTGAATTGATGTTTTTAGCCATTTAATCACCTTTGGAATAAAAGTTAATTTCCACAATTTTTCTATTCCCTGCGTTTCAAGAGCGGCGATGTCTTTGAGTGTAAGTTCCTTGTTTGATGATCTCAAAGATTAGGTCCTAAAATATGAATATAAACCTATTTTTTTAATATTTGAAAATGACCATATTTTGTTTTTATAAACGACTCTATAATAATTTGAAATAATTTGTAAGTATATTGAAATATTTTCAAAATTATAAGAAAATATATTTTTGACTACTAAAATATGGTTTTCATTGCTCTGCCAGGGGCAGAAGGACTGGCAGATAATAAGATTTCGAGGAAAATGTAATAAAATCACTCGAATGCCGAAGATGTTTTCTACTCATTTGAAACAAGAGCCTGCGTACTTCATATAAATATTTTGTTCAATTATCTATGAGATTATTATGTATTTTTCTGATTATAACTTCATTTAAACTTATCATTCGCTAGTTTTGGACGCATCCTTTCTTCAAATATACACTAGTTTCCTTATACCTTTTTTATGCTCTGCTCTTTAAAATGAAACCGACACTATTAGAAGTACATTTAAACGAATATTCTGCCCAATTTTCATGGAATTAAAACATTATTTTAAAGAATATGTTGCTTTATGTTATCTTGTGCTTTAGAATAGACGACATTGTATTTCTAGTCCGACCCAGGTACGTTTTGTATTCTGCAGTGCTAGATTCCTCGGAACACTTTTTTTCATATCTATATTCTTCTCCTTGACTTTCTTGTTCATTGCTTCGTTCTATTATTTTATTCCTATGTCGTTGCATGCAAGTCTACTTTTCTGTCTCTCCAGGCTTGTTTAGGGAGACCACGTGAAATCTTATATTGTCTTATGGCATCATCACTGAATGACACTCACTCAGTCTACAATGTGTAGACTGTTACACATTGTATCTATATGAGCAGCATGTCCTTCAGGCTCAGTGCCCGCATCTCTACAAATTACCGCACAACGTTTGCAAGACGTGCGGCTTTACTTTTCCCACTATTTTCACTCTTGTGTACATTCACAACTTTCATTTCAATTTTCTTCCTTCTGACTTCCTTCCTGGGGCTAACCATCTTGCCTCAACCGAAGCCTGGAGGACAGGCTCACCCATTCCACTCCCAATGCCAAGATATATTAATAATGGGTGATCACCAAAATTAATCTTCCTTGGACCCACCTATCCCTATTCATCTTTATTAAATACCTTATTATGCCCATTCGAAACGTTGCACTGACTATCCAAGGTGGTTCTGGTGCTCATGTTCCTCATCTTACCAGAACTTAGCAGAGTCGCTGAATCCACATAGAGCTTCTTACCTGCTGCGAAGGCCAAAAGTCCGATAGCAAGGGCAAGTATTAGCTGTCCCCAGTTAGTACAGCCGTAAGATGTTATCACTACACTCTACGTAGGTGATCTTTCGTTCTCTTTTTCTGCCACCCAGATACTAACTCTAAAGCGTCGACACCAACAGACACTGAACCACTCGTCTCGATATGCTAATACGCAACGAATTTCTGGGTTTTTTGGCTCGACTATGAATGTTGAGCAATTTTTATGCTTTCTATGGCTTCACCCTGAGCTGGACTTGTTCCTAAATGGGATTTGCTTGGATGTGTAAAGGGGCACTGTTTCCTTAGGACTCTTGTACTCAACCTTTGGACATCATTAATTGTGTTACGGTAAGCACCTAGAGTCCTGAAAAGGCTACTGCCTTGCTTTGAATCGTTCATTTGTTTGTTCAAAACTTGATTACGGATCCGAAATTTACGCATCAGCACCCGAGCGCGAATTTCGTAAGATGGACACGATTAACTACACTGGTCTCCGTTTGTCGAGCGGTGTTTCCTTGTCGAAGATCAGGAAATGCCCTTCACGTTGTGCCGTCCACATTTGAATATGAACTTGTGCCCGCGAGACCGGCTTCTCCCTCAGTCACCAGCGGCTTCCATTATAAACCTGATATTTATCGATGGATGTTGCCTATGCCACCATGAGTCCTCAATCATAACCTGAGCCTTTCGAGTTAAGGGCAAATCAACTCCAACGAGAGGTAGGTCTATATCTCGTACTGCTGGCACCTATGGTTCTGCCTAGAAACCACTCTGAAGAGTAACCCCATTTAAAATTTTGTCGTCACGCCTCTGCTCTCGATACATTCAAACTTTTTGGATCACAGTCCGTGTGACGCTGGAGCCATGGCAGTTTAAAATGATGGCTCCAAATCAAAGGAAAAGATTGGCTTTCATGCTTTCTACTCTTTGTTTGAACTCCGCGGTGCTCTAGCAGGTGCCTCGTCTCTCTTCATGGCATGAGTGGTTGCAACATATTGTTCAATATGGAGATTACGTGTTATACTTTGTTCGGGGACCAAGTTACTTGTATTATACGTAACGTTACGGCTGCCGGGAACAGATAGGATTTCAAGATATACTTCTGCTGGGTTCCTGGACATGGGGCTGGCATTGAGGCCGTGAGAGCGCACGACTGCTGGCACTAGGATCGTAGGGAATGCCTTTTTTCCAGCTTCTAGTTGTAACACGGACATAAACCCTTCGTAGCCCAAAGCAAAGGGACTCACAAGTGCGAACTCTCAGATTTTTATCTAAAAGTACATGTACTTACAAGTAAAAATTCTCACAACCACTATCTTTGAAGTTCTTATACCTACCAGGGCCCAGGTAGTCACAACTACGAACTTTCAAGTTCGTAATCATGAACAGGTATTTATAATTAGACAATTTCCTACCACAAATAAAGGTACTCACTTGTATAAACAGTCAATCTTGTATCCGAAAACACAAGTGTTCACAATTACGAAATTTCACTCCCAACAAAGAAACTGGTATTCAAAAGTATAAATCCTCTCTCGTGAAGGCCGTTTTCGGCGTCACTGAGCAGGGTAATAATCAATTATTGAACGAAAACTTTGGATGAAACAATAGGGAATGACAAACGAAATGTAAGGAAAAATGATGTAGTGATTCCTTTAGAATTACAAGGTGTAGTAAGTCGAACCTGTTAACCAGTACTCCTGGTGTCATGGAGACCATTTAATTTCTTTCCAAATGTGTAGATGGGTAGAGAATTGACGGTATAGGTACTAAGCGTGGGGTTTAGAATACTCCTACCCTACTCTTTGTTACCTTTAGCTTTAATTGGTGACTGAGCGGATGGGTGGAATGTTTGACTGTGCTCTGCATGTCCCCTCAATCCAGGCAATCTATCGGTCCCATTCACAAATATTCTCCTCTTCAAATGGCCTATATCACTTCTACATATTTCTCTAACTACACCTCTTCTTGAAAACCTCCCGGCGGACATATCCCGTTGATGTTTGCTTCTTTATAATAAAAATAAGATTATTGATGGAGGTACAGTGTACAGTTCCAAAGCATCAGGTAACGCTACGAAAGCGAATTTGTCTTGTCTCCTTTACTAAGTCAGGGTCACTGTTATCGGATTATTTTAAGTGTCAAATACTTATCCTTTTTTATCTTCATCTCCTTTGGGATCTATTCTTCTTTTCCCCGTCTATAACACACTTTTCAAAACATAAACTTTTCTGGGTTATCAATAGTTTTGCCTTATTCGATAGAACACCCTAAGAATTTTTTTAAAATTAAGTTAAAAGAGTTGCTTTAATTTTAACTTGTTCCTCGCAGCAATCGAAATATTATCTGCTACAATCTTGACATGTTCCATGCAGCGGGAGTTTTATTGACTGCAATCTTGACTTGTATCTCACAAAATCGGAGTTCTATTTCTTGATATTTTTCTGTTCTTCATTACAAGCAGCATTTGTGGCGGCTTCTCAAACTTTGTGACTTATTAATTAGTTTCAGAACAGAATGAAACGAAGTTCAGTAACTTATAAATGTTAGAAAGTCTTTAGGTCGAGGGGCCAAAAGTGAAGACTACTTAAAGCATCAATTAAAAAAATCCTTGACAGGAGCTCTTACTTTTTCCGTTAAGTGTAAGAAATACATCCATTACAAACTTCACCCCTATAAACATTTGTTTCAACGACAGAGTAATAGCTCTCAGCAAAATTAAACTATCAGTAATAATACCAGAAGCACTATAAGCAACAAAAATCTTGTTCCAAACCTCGTCGTATTCGCGTCATTTCCAACGAAAAATAAGACCTACCAGCAATATTAAACCATCACTAATCATACTAAGAAGTCTAGTAATTATACGAAAGGTATTGAAAAAAAGAATTAGTGGATAAGTAAGCACGACCGAACATTTATGTCATCATATTTTATCATAATAACTCGAAACCTCGTTACACCCTGGCTCAAATTGCCTCTGAGGAAAGCACTGGTTGACACTGAATGCGCGGCAGAGGGTTACTGGTGGAGCCTCATCCCCCCCACCCCTAATCACCCTCCTCCTGACGGCCTCGCACCTGCACACGAGGGCAGCTCTCAAAGCTTAATGGAGATCTTGAAGAATTGAACAGGCAATATGCCTACTCCTCGTTGGGGAAGGAAGGCAGGCTCAGAGAGTTGCGCATCCTCTCGAAATAACCTCAAGGCGCGTTGTACTGTCCATGCCTTTGTCCTTCTCCTAACTTCACTACTTTCTTTGCGAACCTCTTCTCTCAAAAGAATTAGATGCCCGCGTCGGTTTTGGATTCATTTTTATTCAAGACTTGCGGCCAAGGATCCCTTAGGTCTATACAATTCTCAATCATTCAAACGCCAAATTTTGCCCCCCTTGTGATTTTATAGCATTCAATAGAAAATCCAGGAATCTTCTCAATTAAAACAACCGCTAAGGTGATATTCTTTAAATAAAAGCGAAAACCAACGTGGGCATCGCTGGGAACATAAAAGGGGAAAAAATGGTGAAGATTCATGAGGTGAACCCGCATCGAAAGTATAGAGCCCGATAAATTAAAAGAGGAGACTACTTTGAACACTAGAAATCGGAAGGATGCGCAGTTCTTCTAAAACACCCGCTCCTTGAGGGCCCCATGTGGGGGGATCAGAGAGGGGCCTAGTAGAGAATGAGGAAGAAATATCCCAATAATGCATTGCTGCCCACCGGGGGCGGAGGGGCAGAGACGCAACAAATATACAAGCTATAAAATAAAGTAAGGTTAACAGACATAAGTCGCGTGCTTTCAATTATTCTAACATATGACCTTACGACCTTCAAAACTGTCTATAATTCCCGGACTAATTTGGGCAGGACCTTGACCATTATATCATTCAAAAGAGAATGTAAAACAACATAAGTGTTTCAAATTTCGCTAGAATCGACCGAATAGTTACGATGTTATTACAAAAAAGCTCAGTGAAAAGTAAAATGGTTACCACCTACCCGACCGACCTACGGACCAACATTTTATCTTCTAGAGTCGCATCCACGCAATTAAAAATACATAATTACCTATTGGTTTATAAATTAATGGAGCCTAATGTGGCAATCGAGTGTTTTGCCTCTTCTATTATAGAGAACACCCCCTTTAAAAGGAACGGGTGGAAAATTGACTACCGTAACCAGTACCACAATTGTTGGTATTGCAAAAATACAAATTCTTGCAATCCCATGATTGATAGGGGCAAAGAACGGACATTAATGGAAACAAGTTCATCTAATAGAGCAGATTATAAATTAACCACCCATCATAATTATTATATTGAATGACCCATAGAATTAATAACTTAAACTACCCATCGTTAGTAGGAACTTTAAATACTTTCACGGGTTGATGAATCATTTGTGAAAGTCAAGAAAGGAGGAAGTCAAAATCCTTCATCACCGATGCCCCCAACGCGATTCAATATTATCACGGGGAAAAAAAATTAATTTATGAATTTCCTTTCTCATTTCACTAGAAAGTGCACGGTATAAGAAGTATAATCCCTTAGTCCCTTAGTAACAATATATATATATATATATATATATATATATATATATATATATATATATATATATATATATATATATATATATATATATATATATATACATATATATATATATATATATATATATATATATATACGTGTGAATTTAGGCAGTATATTTTCATTATAGCATGTTTTATTAAAAACGACCGCTATTTTCGAATTAATAATTCTTTTTTAAATCTTCTCGATTTGTCTTATATTCGCCTTTTCTTCATTGTTTAACCTGTGGATAAGCGTACCGAAGTTCATCGGGGACAGATGCTTGTTATTTTGCCAAAGGTAGAGGTAAATTAATGTAATTTAGCACTTTCTTTAATTTAACTGACGCGTTTCGATACATCGAGTATCAAACTGAATACTTTGTAATAATTCCCCATTGAACTCTGAAGATGATACTCAATGTATCGAAACGATGAAGAAAAGGCGAATATAAGACAAATCGAGAAGATTTAAAAAAGAATTATTAATTCAAAAATAGCGGTCGCTTTTAATATATATATATATATATATATATATATATATATATATATATGGGTATATATGGTTAGCTAATTGAGCTTGACATGATATCGTCATCACCATGGTAACAACCCACTAGAAAATATTACTCTTTTTCAATAATAATTAATCGGAAAAAAATAGGAACCTAATTACCCCCCTAAAACGGCCCTGCACGCATTTTTTGTGATATATCCTTCATTCATTCACTAATCACCTTTACTATAAAGGACATGACAGAAGCAACGCAGGTGAACACAATTAGATCTCAATGGGAGCTCCAGCAAAGAATATACTGCGTCAAACATTACCACAAGACAGGCTCGTTCAAGAAAGTGCAGGACACTTTCGTACATCAGTTCGAATGTGTAAAAAACCCTCCAGGAGAAGAATTCTCGACTGGGTGGACCACTTCGAGAACTATAGGAGAGTGGAGAACCTCAATGCAATCAGTGACAACCCTCCAAGCCATTTAGAACGCCCCAGGAAGCGTACAGCTGAGCTGGTCGAGAGCGTGAGAGAGTCTGTTCAGCAGAGTCCAAAACGCTCTGTGGGGAAGCGAAGTCAGTCCCTCAGTATATCCCGTGAGACATGCAGGAGAGCGTTAGTAATGGATGTAAAAGCATACCCATACAGGATACAGGCGAAGCAGACCCTTACAGCCTCAGACAAGAGCAGAAAAAAACTAAGAAGATTCAGGAGACCCCAACTTTCCTAACTTCCTTTGGACCTCAGATGAAGCTTATTCCCATCTTGAAGGAAAGGTAAACTCGAAGACAAATGTCTTCTGGGGGACATCCAGACCAAATGAATCAGCCAACAAGCCCCTAAACTCCCCTAAGTGCATGGGATGGACTGCAATCTCAGCCAGAGGCATCATCGGACCATTCTTCTTCGAGGAATCCGGTGCGCCAGCGACAGGTACCAGGGAGCGCTATGTTGAGGTCCCCAAACTTTCAAGAGGGAACTGCAGACCCTGTTTCCTTCGCTTATGGGGAAGTTTTGGTTCCAGCAAGATGGGGCAAGCTCTCACACCTCAAACCTGTCCCGAGATTGGCTGAAAGAGAACTTTAGTGGCCGTGTGATTAGTCTCAACACTGATTTTGAGTGGGCACCTCACAGCCCAGACCTTATCCCCCACGATTTCTTTCTATGGGGCTAGCTTAAAGACAGATTACACGTACGGAGAACTAGGAACATCATGGAACTCAAAGGAAGCCATCAGAGATAAGATCAGAGCCATTAGTTGGTCGGTTTGTAAGGACGTCATGAAACCTTGTGCTGCGGCTCAAGAAATACACAGAGCTAAATGGAGGTCATCTCGAACACGTGCTCTAGAATAAAAAAAAGAAAAGTCCAAAGACTCTCATGTTTTGATATGATGTTTTTAAACAAAATAAATTAGTTACCACCAAAGTTTCATTCAATCCTTGCAGAAAATTAAGAAATTAGACTTATCGAAATTTGGGGGAACACCCTGTATAACAAAGAGAGAGAGAGAGAGAGAGGAGGTGATTAGACTTCTCACCTCATCAATATGAGGTTATTTAGAGACAAATGATGAGTGGGGGGAAATTGGTTGGAGGAGAAATAGAGAAAACAGTTTGTCCTCTTTCCTCCCAACCCATCGATTCCTTTCA
Organism: Ceratothoa steindachneri; assembly: GCA_963969495.1. Taxonomy (NCBI): domain Eukaryota; kingdom Metazoa; phylum Arthropoda; class Malacostraca; order Isopoda; family Cymothoidae; genus Ceratothoa; species Ceratothoa steindachneri. The sequence continues at coordinate 2,796,956 of OZ018322.1, forward strand.
CACACAATGAGCTGTCACTTGTGGGACATTTAATTAAATAACCCTCATTTCCACTCCAATAAATAAATAAATTGGATAACGGTGATAACATTCGAATAAACATTGCAGGAAAAGGATGTGGTTTATAATTAGATCCGCCCTTATCTCGTAAACGTGTATGTGTTCGTATTTGTTGAATAGTATCATCACTAATTTCAAGAAGCTTTTTGTATAAGTTAGCGTTTGAACTTTAACAGAAAACGATATTCAATGAAGTTGTTGGGGCTTTTCACACATCTAATTTTTTATTATAAATGAACAATAATTTACATCTGGATACGTTTAGTTAAGAAAGTCTTAATATTGTTCTTACCTACCCGCATTGGCATGGACGTTATTGTTGATATATATATATATATATATATATATATATATATATATATATATATATATATATATATATATATATATATATATATTAGAGAGAGAGAGAGAGAGAGAGTGGTCTAGGGGGCGGTTTAATTGAGATCGAAACGGTTGCTCGCTACCTCGATGTGCACGGTTCGAATCCCACCCCAGTAAGGATTTTTCGAAGTAGGAAATAACTATTTCCGAACAAAAATTATTCCGTTTTCTCTTACCTACGGTGAAGTTGAATATATATATATATATATATATATATATATATATATATATATATATATATATATATATATATGTAATAAACCACATTAGAAGAAAAAACAAAATAATTTTCCCTACAGTAATATTTATTACCTTTTTTCGAAAAAATCCGTGCAGGAAAGTGATTCGAACAATGCACATTGAGGTAATAAATATTACTGTGGGAAAAATTATTCCGTTTTCTCTTTTAATGTGGTTTATTGCATTCATTTTCATCATTCTCTCGTGCTACTTTGAGAGATATTATATATATATATATATATATATATATATATATATATATATATATATATATATATATATATATATATATATATATATATATATATATATATATATATATATATATATATATATATATATATATATATATATATATATATATATATATATATATATATATATATATGAATGCAATGTCCCGAGGAAAAAATGAAATGGTGTTTCCAAGTACTTTCGAACTCTATTTAGTTCCTTATCAAGGCGAACTACAAGAAATAATATTATATTAGAGGAATATATAGGAAATAAAAGTATAAAAAACCGCCTCAAAAACAATAAATCACCAATGAGGAAGGTAAAGATTCACATTAAGAATTACAAGAAGCAGGTAGTAAGGTCAAACTGAGAAGACGAAAGGGTAACAGAATGAAAAAATTGGAGAAAGCCTAAGGAAGGAGATATAAGACACGAGGAGCCAAAAGAGGGGAAAATACAATGTACATAACAGAGCAGTGACAATTAAAAAAATAATAAATACAAAAAAAATTGGGACAAAATAACTAAAGATTGTATATCGTTCCAATGACCCTATAAAAAGGAATATCATTGAATGTGCTTTTATAAGCCAATGTGATAATTTTAACCTTTCCCCTGGCTTATATAAAGTATACGCTATAATTAAAATATTAATACTTAAAGAAATCAGTTCTGACTTTTGTTCTTAGTTTTTTATATACAATCTTTAGTTATGTGGCCCCAATTTTATTTTTATTTTTTATTATTTATTTTTTTTAGTTGTCACTGCCCTGTTATGTACATTGTATTATCTCCACTTTTCGCTCCTCGTGTCTTATAATCTTCCTCGTTAGGCTTTCTCCAATTCTTTTATTCTGTTACCCTTTCGTCTTCTCCGTTTGACCTTACTACTTGCTTCTTGTAATTCTTAATGTGATCTTTACCTTCTCCCTTCCGTCTTCCTCATTGGTGATTTCTTGTTTTTGAGGCGGACTTTCATACTTTTATTTCGTATATATACCTCTAGTATAATATTATTTCTTGTAGTTATCCTTGATAAAGAACTTAATAAAGTTCGAAAGTACTTGGAAACACCTTTTCCTTTTTTTTATGCGGGTCATTGCATTCATTTGCTACCCTCACGTGATACTTTGTGAGTTTTTCATATATATATATATATATATATATATATATATATATATATATAAGCGCAAGAACTCAATAGCGAGTTATGGTATATGATAGTGAAACCACTGTATAGGAGCATCGAATTTAATTATGAAGCTAGTTTCGGTATGAAGTTTATCATACCGTCTTCAGTAGTATAATGAGATTGGAATGAACGACACAAGTTAATAAATAATCTCGAAATCCGAGCAAAAAAACAAAAAGGGTCATTAATGAGGAGGTGTGGTTTTTTGATCATTAACTCAACTCTTTACAATCAGGTTCCGGGAAGAGGAGCTACATTTAAATTGAACATCCAAAAGATTAAAATTCAGAATTTCTCTTATTAATATCGACTCTTCAATTTTTCTTTTACGGAAATCTTTAAAAATATATATAATTTTTGCCTTTGAATAATCCATTTGGTGGTTGTAATTGCTAATATGGTTGAAAATACTGGATGTAGTACATACTGCTTCGCCTGACATCACCTTTGTGTTCGTATAGTCGTTTGTTTAATGTTCTCCCAGTCTCTCCTATGTAGAATGAGGGACAGTTAGTGGATTCATTCATTTGGCTGATCCATGGGCTTGGTTGAAGGGAAAGATTTAAGGATGGAAAAAGGGAATTTAAACGAGACTCGAGCTGGAGAAATAACTCTGTTTACTCCTTCGAGGAGGGGAGACAACGAGAGGGATAGTCAATTCATGTTTCTCACTTTGTTTTTATCCTTTGGACGGTAATGAGTAGATTTAGCTTTGGATAAACTCTCATTGATGACATGAAGGGGATTATTTAATTCAATGAATCTGCAGCTTAGATATGTAATCTCGCCTTCTAGAAAGCAAGAATCCCATATTCTAAATGGTCTTAAAAAAACATACCTGATGCAACAGCTTTTTTAATATTAACATTATGATGCGAAAAGAAATGGATATAAGAGTTAGAATGGGTCAGTTTACCGTACACAGTAATTAAAAAGTGGCAGAGAGAGTGAGAGAGAAAGAGACGGAGAGAGAGAGAAAGAGAGAGAGGCACCCTGTACTTTTGTCTATGGCACGTGGTCACGGGCTAAAATGAATAATTAATTGGCTCTTGTTTAAGTGGGGAGGGGTATTCTAATGTTTCCAATAGCCCTTGCCTAAATTTTAACATGCCTCAGTGGTAAGTCGTATTTCCCTCATCGCGCATATGACGTCACAATTTATCCCACCCCAGATTTTTTTTGCTTCATATAATACCCCAATCTCCTCTACCCGCGGGCATTGCCCTGGTCAATGGGCTTCTTCACCCCCACAGTGTGTACTTATCTCCTTTAAAATCAGTAAAATAAACCATACCCATTTATCTCCGTTTACCATCTGTTGATTCTGAAATTAAATGTTTTTTATCCACCTTAACACTCACCGTAATCTGGATTGTAATACAAGAAATAATAACACCTTCCATCCATCACAAACTCCCTTAACGAGGGTGGAAATCAATCTCACATTTTTAGCAATGGTCATCAGCTCGTTTTTTCCGATCGTCTAAAAGTGTCTTTTAATCCAGGAGGAAAAAGACCCAACTTCTCTTTGGCTTTTAAACCCCCTTTTTTATCGTGAACAAAGGTGTCCCGTGACCTTTGACCATTAATATTCCTGCTGATTACACTGCAATAAAAATGTGTCATTATTAGTAATATTAGAGGATGCCAAGAAATTCTCCCATTTAGCAATAATAATAATCAATCATAAATATATTATCAAATACATTTAACTGATAGAGAACAACTAGTTCCCAACCTACATCGACGGGTGTATTATATGCTTCAGGGAAAGGCTGTAAAAAAGATCCGAAGGAATATTAATGACAAAGGTGAAGATACCTAATACAGCGCATGGGATTGCCATTTTTTTATTTCCTGTGGGTAGTCGACTTATCTAGAAATATATCTACGTGCATTCCAATGAGCGTTTGGGCGTGTCCCGCCCGGAAATAGTGGGCGTAGGTCTGTTGAGGTCAATCACCAGTGTTCAGGTGCGGGACTCCAAGCGACGCGCTGCACCTGTTGACCGACGAATCAAAATGTGGAGATGGCGTGACTTCCTTCCATTAAAATTAACAAATTTCGTGCCATTTCTCATCGCTCGAGTGCTTTTTGAGGCATCAAACCACGAAGGTATAAGAGTCATAGGTATGTGACCCTTACGATCCCTTGGAAACATCAAACTTCTCAGATGGCTTGTATAAATAGGCGCTTTACGAGGAATCAAACCACGAAAGACGTCTAGAAGTCTAATGTATGTGATCCCGAATATCACAACTAGACATCAGACCTCGAATCGTGCTCATTTGTCGAGTGTTCTCTATAAGGCATCAATGGTATGTGATTTCGAAGAATCCTTCGAACATCATAGTACGTGGAAAAGTGCTGTTTGAACGAGCGCTCTACGAGACATCAAACCAATAAAAGGGCCTAAACGTCCTAAAGATTTGACTTCAAAGCTTTCTTCGATGTTCTTAGTGGAATAGCGCTCTACGAGGAATCAAACCAAGAAAACGTCCTATTGTCCAAGGAGTTTCCCTACAAAGACCCCTAATAGATACCAGATCTCGAAGAGTGCATTTCGGACAAGCGCATACGAGTAATTATACCAGGAAGAACATCAAGATGTTCTAGTATGTGACTCAGAGGATCCAGATTAGATATAAAACCTTGAAAAGTGCTCAACGGACAAGCGTTCTATGAGGTGTAAAACCAGGAAAAACGTCTAGATGTCCTAGGTATGTGAGCCCGAAGATCCTTTTGGGACATCACACCTCGATGAGTGCTCATTAGATGAGGTATTAAACCACAAAGAACGTATATACACCGTAGGTATATGTGATAGAACGAGTTCAGAGCTGCGTTAATTTCAACTCCTACCACATGTTATTTAAAACCACGATGCTCACACGTGCATCTTCGCCTTGAAGCTTGGAGTCTTATCACAGCTACCGGATGTCAATGTTTAAACAAGGAGGTTATCGTCCCCCGTTCGCCCCCATACGCCGACCTCGCCAGATTGAGTTAGGCTTATGGGCAGATAAGGCATTGTTCTCCGGCTCGGCTGTGCGTTCCGTCGAAGCTTCCACCCCATTCTCCCCCACGCCAAGGAGATGTCCTGGCTATTTATATGGAAACTTTACCACTAAGATCAGATTGGAGATCTAGATTTTCGTCGCGAAACATCACCACGACCCTCTCTCCCTTTGTGCGCCAAGGGACCTCGACCTCGAGATTCACCATCACTTGTCCAGAAGGAGGACAATATTCCTTGAGTGCCAAAGGTTCAAGCCTTTCCGACGCCAAGTCCCCAAGGCTTCCCCCCTTGTTGTTCAAAGGAGAACAGCATTAGAACAGCCATTGTTCGTTTTGAGCCCTTCGCCAAGAAACGGTTCTCATCCCCCCCTGTTGTTCAAAGGAAAACAGCATTAGAACAGCCATTGTTCGTTTTGAGCCCTTCGCCAAGAAACGGTTCTCATCCCCCCCTGTTGTTCAAGGAGAACAGCATTAGAACAGCCATTGTTCGTTTTGAGCCCTTCGCCAAGAAACGGTTCTCACCCCCCCCCCCCCCTGTTGTTCAGAGGAGAACAACATTAGAACAGCCATTGTTCTTGAGCCCGTAGACAAGAGACGGTTCTCATCCCCCCCTTTGTTCAGAAGAGAACAACCTAGAACAGCCATTGTTCGTTTTGAGCCCTTCGCCAAGAAACGGTTCTCACCCCCCCCCTGTTGTTCAGAGGAGAACAACATTAGAACAGCCATTGTTCTTGAGCCCGTAGACAAGAGACGGTTCTCATCCCCCCTTTGTTCAGAAGAGAACAACCTAGAACAGCCATTGTTCTTCAAGCCGTTCGTCGAGAAACGGTTCTCCTTCCCAAGACGCCTCGTCAGGATCCTTTCATCCCCCCCCTCTTTGGCTGGAGCTCGCCAGCGGACCGAAACTCCTTTGCGCCACCTTCCACTGCACCACTAGTGCCAAAGTTACGTAAGCCAAACTTCACCTTTGAGTATTGATCCCTTTTGTCAATTCTATCCTGTTCTTTAAATGGTTTATCGAACCATCCCATCTCTTTAACTCTATATTTGTTTTACCTTTTTTAATCCTTTAAATCCTCGGATTAGCCCGAGTCTCCATGACCCTTTTCATTCTCTGTTTATGTCAATATTTTCCGTCTTGTGTTTATCGATAGTTATTGTTAATAAAACTCTATTTTATTAATGATAGCAATATTATTATCCTTGAGCTCAGTTCCACTTCTTAAGCATATCGAAGATACATAATATCGGCCGCCAGACAGTAAACGCACTCTAAAGATAATTAAGGAAGTTCCCTCAACGAATAGTGTCATATATGGTATCGTCGGGAGTCATTCTACGACATATATATATATATATATATATATATATATATATATATATATATATATATACTATGTAAATTTGGTATCAGGTGTGTAAGGTTTAACGCTATATCTTTGCAAACACTGGTCTCAGTCGAGTAAAGCATAGTGTTATTCGTTATAATAATAGAATATAGTAGTTCCCTTTTGTTTTAACGATTGCTATCCCCCTTTTTTTTTAAACTTAAGAAGCTGGAGTAGCTCAAGGAACTGTTATAATAATTTGTTTGTGTTTTTTTTTGTGATTTTAGTCAGTGGTTATATAGATTGAGAAACCAAGTAGGAATAGGTCAGTGCCCATATTTAGGTAGGCTAATTCTATAGAGGCATAATTCTTGTTGCAAGGAATTTTAGTTGGTTGACTAGTGCGCCCCCAAGTGCAAAGATGACTCAGTTTGAAATCTTTAAAGCGCAAGGAGAGTCCTGTGGACTTTCCGGAAAAGAACTAACTGAGTACATTCAAGAGGAGCAAAGAAAAGAGGTAGAAAGAGAAAGGGGAAGAGTAATCCGACAAGAGGAACGAGAAAGAGAAATACAACGAGAGGAACGAGAAGAAAAAGAAAGAGAAAGAGAGGAACGGATAAGACAAGCTGAGCTTCAGATTGAATTAGCTCGGATTAAAGCAGAATTTCAAAGAAAAAAGGTAGAAAGAGAAAGGGAAAGAATAATCCTACAAGAGGAACGGGAAAGAGTAATCCAACGAGAAGAACGAGAAGGAAAAATACAACGAGAAGAACGAGAAAAAGAAATCCAACGAGAAGAAAGAAGGACGGACTCGCGCTCCTTCCCAGGAAAGCTGACAAAGTTTCCGAGCCCCGTAAAACCCCCAAACTTCTTTCCCCAAAACCAACAACGGGACTCCAAACCTCCCGTTAAGACTTCTCCTCCATCTCTCTTCCCGAAGCGACCAACCATATGCTTCACCTGTGGTGTAGAAAACCACATGAGCTGGAATTGCCCCCAAAATTCTAGGCTTAAAAGCGGACCAGCCCACCAAGTTCACCAGATTAATACAACCCCGGCTCCCCCGGTGGTGCAGACCCAAGCAGAAACTTCTCCCCCTCCGTCAGGCCACCAGGTAAATTTTGGTTTTGATAAAAGTTCATCGGGAACTTTGAAATATGAGGAAGGCAGCGTGGACAGCTGCCGAGTATCGACTCTCGTCAGGGACACAGGATGTACGTGTTTCATCGTGTCCGACGAACTCCTCCCAGTGGCCTCTAACCACGAAAAATTTGCGGTGGTACATGACTACCTTGGGCCGGCGAACAGATTTCCCGTCGCTAGATGTTACCTGCAGTGTCAATATTATAATGGCTGGGCTGAAGTCATTGTAGCACCCATACAATTCTGTTCCGTACTTATAGGACAGAGCCCCCAAGTAAGTTTCGACCCTGTGTTTCAGGCCGCCCTTCCTCAAGGCCGAGATAAGAAAGAAGCCCAGGAGCCCGTCCCCATCAGAACCCCGATACCGTCCGATTTCTCGGAGACCCCTAACCAGGACTTTAGGACGGCAAAAGAGGAATGTGAATCACTAACACCCTTAGGTGATAAGGCCCCAGACAAGGACACGGAGACTGTCTCTGGACCCCAAGAAAAAAAGAACCCCCAACGCGCCCATGGAGATACCTTCGTAGAATTGGACGAAGCATCGGCGCTTGAAGAGGATTGCCCCGCGGAGTCCCTTAATGTAATCCAGACAGTGTGCATCCAACCTGATGCCAATTACCCTCCTCCTTCCCTACCAGGCGAGTCTTTAGAACCCTCTGGCCTGGATAGTGACGCGCAGCTGACACCACGTCCGAAGAGTCAGCTACAAGAACTAATTAAATGGAATCACCATTTACCCGCCCTATTAGCTCTTTTTGAGCGACTGCGTAAAAATGGCCTCAGCATTGGCCCCAGCAAATGCCATTTTGCTCACGAAACCATCAAATATTTGGGTTTCAAAATAGGACAAAGCAAGTTAGGTCCCCACGAGAACAAGATTAAGGCAATCGCCCACATGCCCCTCCCGATTACAAAGAAGCCCTTAAGATCGTTCCTAGGATCAGCTTCTCCCTATCAGCGATTTGTTCCGAATTTCGCTGCAATTTTGGCCCCCCTATGCCCCCTTCAGGAAAAGAATTTCCCCGATCGTTTACGTTGGAATGATGTCGCTGTTTCCCATTTTAATCAGCTCAAAAGTAAGTTCATTTCTGCCCCCATTTTAAAGTTGCCCAACCCGGAAAAATCCTTTGGGATTAAGACCGACGTGATCAACGAGGGCATTGGAGGTGTACTCCTTCAATACGTGGATGACGGAACGAGTCATCCAGTTGCATATGCTAGTCGTCAACTATTACCACGCGAAAAGAGATATGCCACTAGAGAAAAGAAAGCTCTATCAATTATCTAGGTCATAGACAAATTCAAGCTGTACTTGATATGTAAAGAATTTCAAATAGGAACCGACCACCGTCCGTTAGCCTATATTAGGAATGTGAGACACTCAAACGGCCGCATCATGCACTGGAGTTTACTCTTGCAAGAGTATCAATCTAAAATAAATTATATCAAAGGTTCCGATAACCAGGTCGCTGACGCACTCAGTAGGAATGCGTTACCGAATAGCGTAGAATAATTGTATTCATAGGATAAGTATCTCCATGTAGGTATATACCGTCTTGTACGACTTAATTTAAGATTCTTTTGTAATATAATTAATTAATGTATATGTCTGAATTTTGTAACGCTCAATGTCTAATTTTTGTATGTATATATATTTGTACCCATTAATTTACGTATAAATTATTTTGTCCCGTATGTACTAATTTTATATCATTTCATTGTTCCATGCCCTTTTTTTTTATTAAGTTGTATTGAAGGTTATTTTCCCCTGTAATCTAAAGATCAAAATATTCATATGTATTGAGGTAATACTAGTTAGGTGCAGGAAGGTACGGTTGGTACAAGAAAACGAGTTCCCTACAACGGAGCTCTATCGTTGTCCCTTCTCTCTTTTTTTTCGAAGTGACAACTTCCCCCCCGGAATGGAGGGGTGTGATAGAACGAGTTCAGAGCTGCGTTAATTTCAACTCCTACCACATGTTATTTAAAACCACGATGCTCACACGTGCATCTTCGCCTTGAAGCTTGGAGTCTTATCACAGCTACCGGATGTCAATGTTTAAACAAGGAGGTTATCGTCCCCCCGTTCGCCCCCATACGCCGACCTCGCCAGATTGAGTTAGGCTTATGGGCAGATAAGGCATTGTTCTCCGGCTCGGCTGTGCGTTCCGTCGAAGCTTCCACCCCATTCTCCCCCACGCCAAGCAGATGTCCTGGCTATTTATATGGAAACTTTACCACTAAAATCAGATTGGAGATCCAGATTTTCGTCGCGAAACATCACCACGACCCTCTCTCCCTTTGTGCGCCAAGGGACCTCGACCTCGAGATTCACCATCACTTGTCCAGAAGGAGGACAATATTCCTTGAGTGCCAAAGGTTCGAGCCTTTCCGACGCCAAGTCCCCAAGGCTTCCCCCCCTGTTGTTCAAAGGAGAACAGCATTAGAACAGCCATTGTTCGTTTTGAGCCCTTCGCCAAGAAACGGTTCTCATCCTCCCCTGTTGTTCAAAGGAGAACAGCATTAGAACAGCCATTGTTCGTTTTGAGCCCTTCGCCAAGAAACGGTTCTCATCCTCCCCTGTTGTTCAAGGAGAACAGCATTAGAACAGCCATTGTTCGTTTTGAGCCCTTCGCCAAGAAACGGTTCTCACCCCCTCCCCCTGTTGTTCAGAGGAGAACAACATTAGAACAGCCATTGTTCTTGAGCCCGTAGACAAGAGACGGTTCTCATCCCCCCCTTTGTTCAGAAGAGAACAACCTAGAACAGCCATTGTTCGTTTTGAGCCCTTCGCCAAGATCCGGTTCTCACCCCCCCCCCCCTGTTGTTCAGAGGAGAACAACATTAGAACAGCCATTGTTCTTGAGCCCATAGACAAGAGACGGTTCTCATCCCCCCTTTGTTCAGAAGAGAACAACCTAGAACAGCCATTGTTCTTCAAGCCGTTCGTCCAGAAACGGTTCTCCAATATTTTTTCACCAATAGAGTGGTAGACTTCTGGAACAAATTGCCGCCGAGGGTAGTAGATAGTACAAATTTAAATGTATTTAAGAGTAGGTTGGATGAGTTTATGGGGAAAGGAAGGTTGTGATGGTTCCTAAGTTTTGTATATATTAATATTATTTGTATATATCTATAGCTGCATGATTTAGTTCTTGACAAGCCTTGATTGGTGATACCCTTGTTTGTGGACGCAATCCTCTGGATGTAGTTTTTTTGGGAGTTTGGGTGCCTTAAAAAAGAGGCCGTTTGACTCGGATGACCTATGATGGGCACTTGTGTCTTTTGTCATCTGTTATATTATATTGTGGGGGACTTTGATTTTGTCTTCCCCTGGCGATGGTGCTTTTTGTGGGTGGGTTTTGACGGATGCGGATGACCTTTAATAGGCCCTTGTGGCTTTTGTAATCCGTGAAGTTATGTTATCTTATGTTATGTTTATGAGAGATCAGACCTTGAGGAGTGCTGAACGGTTGAGCGCTCTACGAAGCAGTAAACAAAGAAAACATCTTGACTGCATAGAAATGTGACTCCTAATATGCCTACAAGGCATAAACTGTCAAAGAATTCTCATAACTCGAAAAATATGAGAAATCAAACCACGAAGAAAGTGTATAGTACATCCTTGTAAGTGAGATCGAAATTTCTTTCGAGAAATCAAATCTCGAAGAGTGCTGATCGGTTGATTGCTCTACGAAGCAGTAAATAACGGAAACATCTTGACTACATAAGAATGTGACTCCGAATATGCCTACGAGGCATCAACTGTCAAAGAATTCTCATAATTCGAAAAATAGTTCAAATAAAACCACGAAGAAAGTGTATAGTACAACTTTGTAAGTGAGATCGAAGTTCCCTTCGAGAAATCAAACCTCGAAGAGTACTGATCGTTTGATGGCTCTACGAAGCAGTAAATAACGGAAACATCTTGAGTGCATAGGAATGTGAATCCGCATATGCAAAAGTTATAGGTGACGTAATATTTTCGTGATGAACTCGTTGCAACGGGATGCGATGGAACGGCAGTTAATACAGGAACAAAAGGAGGTGTGATCACATTGTTAGAAGAAAAACATATTAGACCACTGCATTGGTTTATTTGCCAACTTCATGAAAATGAGCTCTCATTGCGCCATCACATCAACAATTTGGATGACAAAATAACGGGGCCTCGCGGATTTGTCACACCTATAGGGATACAACTAGATAAATGTGAGACTCTATTTGTTGTTGAATTCGAGCCAATTCTGACTAACTTGCTGTCTGCTAACAGAGGAAATATGAGCACCGAACAAAAGTATCTGTTTGACATCCTTCTATCTATCTCACAAGGTAAATGTTCTGTTGAAATGGCTCTTAAGTGTTGGAAAAATGTCGCATGCACGCTGGCAAACAAAGGCGAATCGGATACTCGATTATATGTTTTGACTTCAGACCCTTCTGACTCGCTAAAATCCATTGTCTTGTTCACCATGAAGATTGAAGGTGTATGCACCATGCTGGCTTGAAATAAAAGCTAACTCTTCTTCGCAATATGGAGCAGACAACCTCTTCAAGAAAATGCAATCACTGCAAGGGATAAACAAAAAGATTAAAGATATATTTTCCCCAGTGATTCAAAGGAATGCCTATTTTGCACATGCGGAAAACATTCTTCTATGTATGCTGCAAGATGAAAGAAATCATATCCGGGAACTCGCATGTAGAAGAATTATGAAAGCACGAAAAGATTATAAAGGGAAATCAATACGCACTTTCAAGATACTACACATAAACTTTGAATCTGACGACTACATCCACCTTATCAATTGGCAGCAGACCGTTGCGACCAAACCTCCGCTGACGAGGAAGCTCTCTGATGATCAACTTGAAGAATTTATCCGTCAACAACCTAAATTGGATATTCCGAAGTTTCCTTGTCACACACAAGCGGTTGAGAGATACATCAAACTGGTCACAGAAGCGTCATTAGCAGTTTGTGGATAAGACAAACGGGACGGCTATATAAGGAGTAAAATTGAGTCCAGGAGAAAACTATCCTCAATTAATACCAAGAAGGACTTCGTAATGAAAGGTAATACCACCACAAAAATCTAACTGCATAGAATAAATGGATATTGAATAATAGTTCAAATTTAAATATTTGACTGTTAATTGTTCAATTTCTTCTATTTCAGAGTGATGATAAAATCTACAGGTTGCATGGAAACAAACGGAAGAAAAAGAAGAAAACTTACCGAGTAGTTAATAAATTATTTTTATTCAATAAAATCGAAGTAAAATTATTCGAAATATATTTTTTTTTAAGTTTTATGGAAATAATATACCCCGTATAGGACATAAATGTTGATGTAACAACTTGAAGTTTGAAAAGAAATAGATGATAGAATTTTCCGACATTTTTGCTTTTTTTTAAAAAATCAATCGCGTTGAGGAACCTGAAAATATAAATTTAGTAGTCTGAAATTTCAACACAATAGTTATTGATGTTGGGTCTATCAAAAAGTCACGGTGGGAATATATATATATATATATATATACAAAAAAGGAGCAACTACAGGTTCTGCGGGTGATTATACAACCACCACAGGGCTATGCCATTTATATTTTCTGTCTTTCAAATAAATTTGAAGACAGAAATAAAGATGCCGAAACCGTGTGTAGCTGACTATAAATACATATAGTACAAGAAGAATAAGAATTGGACGCGAATAAGAATTGCTCCTTCTTTGTATGTGACATGGACAGTGAGCCTTTAAATTGTGAGCGGGTAAGAGGATGTGGTATAAAAATTCATGGAGGTTCCTAGCTTAGGGAGATACTGGGTTTTATGGGGTAACGCTTTGAGCGAAATATAGTTACTGTGCCTGGTAGCTTAGTGGTAAAGCATCTGACCAGGAATCAGCAGACCCGGGTACGAGTCCCAGCCAGGAATTCCAAACTTTTTTTCCCTGGCGTTATTTTTGCCTTCTCGGTAAAGGATCGCCTTCACTATGTCACCCTCTGCTCCCTTTGATTCTAAATTTTTCTAATGTCCCTCTCTCTTGCCTTTAAAAAAACTCCATTTTTTGTCTCATTTTCTCATTCGCGTCCAATTCTTATTCCTCTTGTACTATATATATATATATATATATATATATATGTGTGTGTGTGTGTGTGTGTGGAAGAATAAGGAAAAAGATAAGGAACCCCCCCCCCCCCGCCGCTATCCTGACTTCTCCAGTGCGCCGTAGACCGCACTAAATTTGTCTCTCTATATACTGTGAAAATTACCACAATAGAAAAGTCCATTAAGATGGCATCGCGACTTCTCACTATAGTCACTTATCGCGACCCAAGACAATTTAGGAAGTCTATTGGCAATGAATCTCTCTCCTTGTCTAGATAATTTTGGAGTATATAATCGAGACTTCGAAGTTCACATGTAGATTGCATCTGAAGTCGCCGTCCACTACGTTAACCGCTTGTGAGTCAAGATAACACTAATCAAACGCCAAGAATAGCCGCTAAACTTTGGTTTTGCGGCGGGAAAATAACAGAAGACTCAGTCCTAAGTCAGGTTTTCTCGTTAGTTATTTTCTTTTTCTGGTGTGCATAATTAATTGGAATCTTTAGTAAGTTTTTTTTTGTTAATTGTTAATTACAAGTAGGTTAGATTTGTTAGGAAGAGCCTCACTTGTTCTGGTAAGCTTTTTCGTGTGCCAAAAGACGAACGCAGCATTGTCAGGATGTCTTTGTTCGATCGTTTTCATAATCAGGGACAGACCCTAGGACTATCAGGAAAGGATTTAAACGCTTACGTCCAAGAGGAAGAATGAAACGAATGGGCAGAAAGGAAAGCACAGAGAAAATCAGAAGAAAGGAAAGAAGAAGCACAGATTAGAGCAGAAGAAAGACAGAGAAGCAGAAGAGAGAGAACAAATACGAGCGCACGAGAGAGAATTAAGCTATGGTCATGTGGAAATGACTTCTGTGGGATCACGTAACCATCAGCCACAACCACCCTCGTTAAAACTCCCCGCGTATAAAGATGGAGAAGATTTTTGTTCTTATCTGACCCACTTTGAAATTTTGTTTAAAGTCAACAATTGGGATTTAGAATCAGATGGAATTGCCAGTCTACTCCCCCTCTTAAACACTCGTCTGCGTGAAATATACATTTCTCTGCCCTCGGAAGCAACTCTGGATTATTCATTCCTAAAAGCAGAGCTCCTTTCTACTATTAATATGAATCCGGAGTTCTATCGGGTTAGATTCCGCTCGGCTAGGCTACAGCCGGGACAAACGTTTAAGCAATTTGGGTTCACCCTTTGCCGCAATTTATAGTTTTGGCTGGACTCCTCACAAGTGACTAACGACTATGAGTCATTAGTCGACTTTATTTGGGGGATCAACTCATGGCTACCCTTCACGAGTATTGAAGGCCTTCGTAACAGATAAAAGAGCTTCTTTATTTAAAGAGTATGTTGAGGAAGCCGACCTTCACGCTTCCAGCCACGACCTGTATCCCAAGGAGATAAAGAAGAGTCACCCCCCGTCCCCAAACATAAGTTTAGGCCTAATAAGTTTCATGCTAAGAATAATGGTAGCTTCGTAAAGATTCAGGCACCCCATAAGTCCAAGACTTATCCTCAGCGCGAACAAAAAGACGTAAAACCTCCAACATACCCTTCTGCGCCGTCTCACTAACCACATAAACCCATCGTATGCTTTACGTGTGGCACCCCTGGTCACCTTAGTTATAACTGCGCCCAGAACATGCAGCTAAAGACTAGCCCTAATCAGCAGATCCACCAGGTAACCTCTTCTCTTCCCCCTAACTCTTCTGCCTCGTCATCGCAGTCGCCACCTGTTCCCTCTTACTCGAAACAACAGGTAAATTTCCTGTTCAATAAGAGCTCCCCCAGTGGGCTCAAGTTTGAGAACGGCACGATAAATAGGTGCCGAGTGTCCACACTTGTAAGAGACACGGGTTGCACATGCATGCTAGTCTCGGACAAGCTGTTGCCCCCAGTGGCTTTATTTGTGTGTCGGGAAATCCCACACCGAACGCTCGGATTTGCCCCGTTCGAGCTATTGTACGGAAGAAGCGTCCGCGAGCCGATGAGCATCCTAAAAGAATTATGGTCAAACCCCAAGCTTGATGAAGAGATTAAGTCCTCCTACACTTATGTGTTGGATTTGCGTACTCGCCTAGAAAATTGTGCAAACCTCGCCTTCAAGAATTCTGTGTAAAATTTGGAAAAAATACAGAACGTGTTTTGACACCAAATCCAAAGCACGGAAATTCGAAGCAGGTGAGGAAGTACTACTTCTATGCCCTATGAGTCTAATAAGCTCCTAGCTCAGTGTAAAGGACCATTTTCAATAGTAGAACCCCGAGGCCGGTCGACTACTTAATTCAGAGCCCCCCAGGTAATAAAGTGTACCACGTCAACTTGTTAGAAAGGTACCACCGACGCCCGTGCATTAATAATGTAGTCGCTTTAGACGAAGAACTCGTCTTAGAGGCAACTTACCTGGTCGAACCGCTTTGCCTCGTTCAAAGGTCTGCGTGGAAGCAGACGACGAATACCCTTTGCCGTCTCTCCCTTTCCCCAATCGGACTCAGCCTCCGAGCTCGATTTTAACCACCGTCTTCGACCCATCGAGAAGCCTCAATTGGCGAGCCTCCTAAGGGAATTCTCGGATGTAGTCTCCGAAACTCCAGGTTGTTCAACCCAATTCACTCATGAGATTGTTTTAAAAACGCAAGAACCAGTAAGAACTAAGCATTACTCTATTCCCGTTCATTTACGCCCCGCGTTTGACGCCGAAGTTGAAAATTTGGTCAGGTTGGGGATCATCGAGCCTTCCTCATCTGACTTTTGTGCCCCGATTGTAATAGTCAGAAAAGCCGATCAATCATTTAGGATGTGCGTCGATTTTTGAAAATTAAATTCCGTCACCCAGGTCGACGCCGAGCCTATACCTTTGATTAATCAAAACCTAGATCTTCTCGAAGATACAAAGTTTATCTCTGAAATTGATTTTTGTAAGGTCTACCATCAGATTCCGCTCTCTGAATCTCCCTAGCGCTTTACAGCTTTTGCTACAGAGAAATGCTTAATTCACTTACTCGTCTTCCCTTTGGTTTGATAACTGCGTGTGGTAACCACAATCGAATGATGCGTCGAATTGTAGTCGGCCTTGTCAGTGTAACCTTTTATTTTGACGACGTGTACATTGTCACCCGTACATGGGACCAGCTCGTACAGTCCCTTTGCGCTTTGTTAAGCCTGTCGAAGTGTCATTTCGCATATGATAAGATTAAATATCTTGGTTTTAAAATCGGAAAGAACCAGATTGTCCCCCAAGAAGGCAAAATGAAAGCCATAGCTGAAATGCCGCTTCCCTGAACGAAGAAGTAGCTGCGGTTATTTCTGGGTTCTGCTTAATTTTACAGACGCTTGATTCCCAATTTCGCCACTATAGCGTCACCTTTTAATGATATGTTAAAGAAAATAGGACCCGATCCTGTCAGTTGGACTCCCCCCGCGGTGTCTAGCTTTAACCAGCTGAAGGAGGACCTGATATCTGGTCCTATTTTGAGACTCCCGAATCCAAACGAAAAGTTTGGGATTCGTACTGATGCCTCTCGTGATGGTATAGGTGGTGCCCTAATGCAGTATGAAAACGATGGAAGTGACTATCGCGTTGTGTATGCAAGCAGGAAGCTGTCTGTCTGCGAGAAGGCTTACGCTACTATTTAAATCGAGGCATCAGATATAGTATGGTCGATTCGACATTTTAGAATGTATTTTATAGAACCGAATTCGTAATTAAGAGTGACCATAAGCCATTGTCGTACTTTCATAATTTCAAGAGTTAAAATGAACGACTTATGCGTTGGAGTCTGTTGCTCATGGAATATCAATTCCGTATTGTGTATATCAAGGGTACTCAAAATTGTTTAGTGGATAGTTTAAATAGAAATCCTTTGAAGACCCTATTGCGATAAATTAAAGATACCATTAGCGTATCTCCTTGTAAATATGGTTGCTGATTTCTTTTATATATAGGTTAATTGTTTGAAGTGTTGCATAATTATTCTCTGTTATAGTGTGTCTTTTGTAATAGTTCATTTTTTTCTTTTATTTAGATACTCAATCTGTTGGATGGATTCATTTTACCTTCTTTTTTTTATTGTACCTGTGCGTATAGTCTAAAGTAATTATTAATAATGGGTGGCCCAAAAGTTACTTCACATTTTAAAAAATTAATAACACAAAAACTAATTAAGTTATAAAAGTGGGTGATATATAAAATGGAACAGGAGATCTTGGGGTTTTATTGTGGTACAAAAGTTACTTCACATTTTTATTGTGTATCTATAATACGTATATATAGAATATAATACACAATAATACCCGACTAATTATTAACCCAGAATGGCAAGATACAGCAAAGAACAGCGAGCAAGAATTGTGACTACTTAGTTAAGACATAATGGATCAATTGTTACTGCACAGAGGGACTTTAGAACAGCATTTAATCAACAAAACAGTCCTCGACGCATTGGATTCTTGCAATGGTATCAAGGTTCAGAGAATCCGAGACTACTGGTAATAAAGAACGCTCTGGTACACCGAGATCTGTGTGAAATGCAGGTGTCATTCAGCGTGTGTTAAAAAGTGTTCAACAAAAGCCACAAACGTCAACTAGGATATGTTCCAGACAACTAGGAATTTCTCGAACATCATTGCAACGCATCTTAGCAAAAGAATTGAAACTTCATCCTTTCAAAATTCAAATAACTCAACAATTAAATATTGCAGACCATCAAAAAACAATAAACTTTGCACGCACATTTTGGGGACTAACAAATGATCTGACTTTTACCTCGCACCTAATTATTTTCGAGGGAGCCCATTTTCACATTACTGGATACGTTAATAAACAAAATTGCAGATTCTGGTGTACTGAAAACCCCATGATAATTCACAAGCAGCCTCTTCATGCACAGAAAGTTACGGTCTAGTGCGGCATAACCAGTTCGAGAATCATTGGTCCTTACTTCTTCGAGGATGCTGACGGGAAAATAGTGAACGTAACAGGAAGCACTTACAGAGAAATGATGCAAGATTATTTATTGCTAGAACTGGAAGATTTGAAAATGCACGATACGTGGTTTCGACAAGATGGGGTGACACCACACACGGCGAGAGAAACCATGGCAACAGTAAGAGCAGCCTTCCCTGTTGGTTAATTTCACGTTTAGGTGACGTTTCTTGGCCACCACAATCACCTGATTTTACCCCTCCAGATTTTTTTCTTTGGGAATACCTTAAATAAAAGATATACGTAAATAAACTTAATAAGCTTCAAGAATTGAAACAAAACATCATTGAAGAAATCGACAAAATCACTCCTGATGTTTTGGAAAATGTCATGGAAAATATGGTGCAAAGAATCCGCCTTTGTTTTAACAATAATCGAGAAGATTTGAAGGATATTATGTTTAAATAATAAAAATCCAAGATCTCCTCTTTCATTTTATATATCACCTACTTTTATAACTTGAATAGTTTTTGTGTTATTAATTTTAAAAAATGTGAAGTAACTTTTGGGCCACCCGTTATTTGCTAACCCCGCTGATGTCCAAATTTTGTTTGTATCTCGTTGCACTAATTCAATTTTTATAGCATCTCCCCATTGAAGAAAAATTAGTTCGAGACATTTTTATTTGCACCCAACTGAAAAGGGAGGAGTGTGGAAGAATAAGGAGAGAGAGATGAAACTCCAGCCACCCCCGGACTTCCTCAGTTCGCCGTTGACCGCTCTAAATTCATCCTCATTATATACTGCGAAAATTAGTACAATGGAAAGACCATTAAGAGGGCGTCGCAACTTCTTGCTATGGGCCTTAATCAAAACCCAAGGCAATTAAGGAAGTCTGTTGGCGATGAATCTCTCTCCCCGTCTAGATAATTTCGGAGTGTATATTTGAGATTTCGAAGTTAACATGCAGATTGTGTCTGAAGCCGTCGTCCAGTACGGTAGCCGTAACGTCTTCGTTAGTTGAGAGGGAATCTTTTGCTTTCTCGTCCAGAGAAGAATTAAGTGATTGTCGAAGAGCCAAGGAAGAGCTAGTCGTCACTTAATGTTGTTCGTGGAGATATTTAAGCGCGCTTCAACCCTTCTCACCACGTCTTCGGATTTTAAGGATCGGAAAAGCCATCCCCGAAGTACCCTCCGTTTAACTGTTAAGGATAAGAGACCCCCAACTTCAGTTCCCCAAAATTGAATTGAGCGTCCCGTGAGACGCCCACAAGTTCAAGGTCGAACTTACCTACCTGGTCCTACTCGCTGCACATTAACGTAAAAGGGATTTAATCTCCGCTTCGTCACGCTCCTCTCATCTTTACGGCGTTGAACCTCAAGGATTCCATTTGCTCTAGAACTTGCATAATTGTAAAATCACTACTTAATTAATTATCACTCGGTTCAAACTTAATTGATGGTGTTAATAATCTTAGCAGTGAACTGTCAATATTTAATTGCATCGCCATTTAACTTGCCCTATATGTATATGTAATGTTTAGTCCTATTAAAGTATATTTTTGTAGCCGTGTTTGAATATTCTTTGGCCTAGCAACTGTGTATTTAAAGCACTCTTAGAACCATCCCCAGGTAGGGCCTTAATTTCGGTTGGCCAGTTGGCCAGTGTGCGTATAACTGCGTACACCTGGTCATACCACGACAATATATATATATATATATATATATATATATATATATATATATATATATATATATATATATATATATATATATATATATATATATATATATATATATATATGGAAGATAATGGTAAACCACAATATTTGAATGAAGATTTTATTTATAACTATCGGACTAGTTTAGGCAACATGCCATTTTCAACTAATAATGAAGACGCTAGACAAGGAACACAGAATATATAAGGATAAGACATATCCTAAACAAAATGAAACTGCACAAACCAATCCGGAAAAGGTAATCTCGAGTAAATCTGGCGTGAGTGACAAGCTAAACAAAATAAAATGGAACCAGAAATAATCTGGAGAGTTGCTAATCCCCAAAACACATTGCATCCGGGGGCTTATAGATACGATTGGCGACTCTATTCGTTATATCTTTGGTAAATTTGTATTGCCCTTCAGATAAATTAAAATTATCAACTTTGTTAATGATGATGGATTCCGCAATTCTCCTTTCAATATAATTCTTTGATTTATAAATGATTTTTGAATGGTTAAATTCAATTCTATGGTCGTGCGTTTGCATGTGCGTAAAGAGACTTGACGAAAACGCACACCTTCTGATATCAGCTAAATGTTCTTTCATCGTCTTATTAAAGTGGCGTGACTCTCCGATGTATGTTAATTTGCAATTATAGCATGGTATACTGTAAACCCCAGCATCGAGATTGATTGGGCGCAGTCTAGCTAGGGATTTTCGAAGGGCATTGGAATATTTAAATGTAATATTTACGTTATTTCCGTTCGTATATGATTTTAGAGGAGCCAAGGCTGGAGCATATGAGATACTAATACATTTTTTGAAATTATTTCTTCGTGGTGTGGAGGTGGCATATAAGTTCTTTCGTGCTTTGGAATGGCATCTATTTATGAGGTGAATTGGTTATTTTACTTCAATGAAATTGCAGATAAGGTGCTTAATTTCATCCTGAAGGAAGATTGGGTGGCACGTTCTATAGGCTCGGAGAAAGAGGGAAAAAATAACAGATATCTTAACGGACTTATCATGTAGTGAGAAAAAACGTATGTAAGCACTTGAATTTGTATGCTTTCGATATACTGAACACTGAATATAATTATTTAAACGGTGGATATTTACGTCTAAAAACGGTAGAGAGTTATTCTGTTCCAATTTTACTTTGAATTTTATCGATGGGTGTAATGAATTCAGGTTGTTGAAAAATTCATTGAAATTGTTGTTGTAATTGGGCCATGCCGACAGGATGTCGTCTACATATCGGAACCAGATAAGAGGTTGGGAATAATTCCTAGGGAGGAGGGTCCTTTCATAGATTTACATAAATAGATTGCATAGGATGGGGGAAAGGAGGCTACCTATAATTAGGCCATATTTTTGGCCCAAAAACTTATCATCAGTTGAAAATACATTATTCGCTACACATAAGCGCACTAATTTAATAATATTAGGGATCGGTCAAGGTAGGTTAATATCACAATTGGGAAGAAATTTTGATAAAACGTCATGCAATTAATCGACCGGGATTTTTGTAAACAGACTATATATATATATATATATATATATATATATATATATATATATATATATATATATATATATATATATATATATATATATATATATATATATTAGCAGAAATACCCGGCGTTGCACGGATAAAAGGTGCGCTCGGAAATAAAGTAGGACAGATTTGATATTTTCTTTTATTATTCTTCACAAACAATATTCTCATTCTATGAACTAATCAATGTTGTTCAGCAGTGCTACAAATCTTCTTGGCACACAATATTCTTAGTTTTTCTTTGTGGAGCATATACAAACAGTATTTTTGCTCCCAACTCTAGATCAATCACATAGAGTTGACAATGGGAACAAGAGGTAGGTAAAGTGCCTCCAAAGACCTGCGGCCTTTTGTTATAAGATGATAAATGGTTATTGCATTGATCGTTTCCCTTGGTTCAAATCGCTTACAAGTGCCTTTGAATGGCTAAATGAGGCTTCTGCCACTAGATGGCGCCACCCAGCAACAAATCCAATTGGAGATTTGAAATCTTTAGGGTGAATAACCATAGGTCCCATGGTCGTATGGGTCATTTCATGGCTCTAAATGGGTACATTTGAACTTTATTCCTCTTGAAATAAAGGCGACGCCTATACCTGACACTTCGCCGCAGGTAAAAACAGGGTCCCTCTAATAGAGTTTCACCATACGATTTTTTTTATTCACATAAAATAAACACACTCAGTGAGAAATGTCTTCTGAATGCAAATGGACGAATAATGATGTAAATTATCAACATTCTAGGAGACATAACTCGAGAACAGTTTGAAATAGCACCCTCTGTTTTTCGGCATTTTATTTGGGGCTTATTGATATTTAATTTTGCTACCGAATATTATTTAAAAACTTTGTTTAGTTTCCGAGTTATGTGCATTTTAAATCTAAAAATAACGTTTTTAAAAGCTTTCTGGAGGCGAAATTTCTGTATTTTAAAAGGAAAAATATTTTCTTATCCATAACTCATATTTTAAGAACGTGATTTAAAAATTCTTTTTCTCTTGGTTTGGATGTCCTTTTGTAGTGTTGAGAAAGGAGGGAGAGGGTAGAGGGACAGAGGGGGTGGGGGTTTAGAGGGGAAGGTGAGAGGATTATAATGGTATTTTTTTTATTTCTATGAATGGATAGACACACAAACACACACACACTATATATATATATATATATATAGCGAGAGTGGCCTGTTCTTTCTTATGGATGTCTGATCAAATAAATTCGTACTTGGATTTCTATAAACAACTTAATAAATATATAACTTTGTTTCGGAATTTGTGGTGCTTATAATGAAGGAATGGAGCTTGGTTAATCCATCCACAAAAGTGAAACAGATCACAACGGCCCAGAAGTGTCCTCGATCGTTTCTAAGGCTGATCTGGGTTACTGAGCATAATCTCTCTTATTTTATAGAAGGTGAGCGCGACCATGGGGGAGGAGAGAGAAAGGGTAGGGGGTGGAAAGAGAGATAGGGAGGGGGAGGGAGCGTGGTCATGTGAACCTAACACAGACACTCGAGGGGAATTAAAATGGTGTTAGAGGGCAAAGGCCAATAAATACTGGTTATAGGGATTGTGCTGACGGAATTTTTAGAGGAGATGAATGAAGCTCACATATTCGTTAGGCGATGCCTAAGTGTAAGAAAGAACGTGTATATGAATGTGCACAACTTTTGCGTACTGATCACTATATGTATATATATATATATATATATATATATATATATATATATATATATATATATATATATATATATATTTATATATAATGTTTTATTAAAAGCGACCGCTAGTTTCGACTAAATAATTCTTTTTTCAATCTTCTCTATTTGTGTTATGTTCGCCTTTTCTTCATTGTTTAACCTGTGGATAAGCGTGCCGAAGTTCATCGGGGGCTGATGCTTGTTATTTTGCCAAAGGTAGAAGTAAATTAATGTAATTTAGCACTTTCTTTAATTTAACTGACGCGTTTCGATACATCGAGTATCATCTTTAGAGTTACAATGTGGAATTATTAAAAAGTATTCAGTTTATATATGCAACAAAATGTATCAACAAAATTACGAACGAAGCTATACACGTATAGGCAGGTTAGATCCAGGTGAAAAAAGGTCGGAGAAGTAGGTATCCAGAGAGGGTGGGGGATTAAGCTGCTTGCCAGAGGGAATTAGTGGCTAGAGGCAGCTCTGTGTACACCTCTCCCTCTGTTTGCTTTTCTTGCGGTGGGCAGGATTTCATTGGAGTTAAACTGTATGGTTAAATTTGGTTGCTTCTCTTGGATATATATATTTATATATATATATATATATATATATATATATATATATATATATATATATATATATATCTTCTTGAAGCTATATATATCCAAGAAAAGCAACCGAAGCAACAGTCCGTCTCAGACGTTTATACAACGCCTGAAGTCATGTAAATCGCGCTAGAAGCCGCTGATCAACCTTCAGCAAAAACGAACTTTACTTTGGTCACGTACTCACTACAACTGGAGCATGCATCAGTGAAGAAGTGTCTTGTGGTCAGATGAGTAAATCTTCCATTGTTATCGACCGCAGGCAATGTTAGAGTAGGCAGAGGGGCAAGAGAACAGTGGAATTGAGAGTGCATAGTGCCAACAGTAAAGCATGCTGGCTGCTTGTAATGGTATGGAGGTGCATGTTTAGTTCAAGGATAAGTCGTTTTACCATTTGTGATTGCACAATTAATTCAGAGAAGTACTAAGCTGTCCTGAGAGATTACATTGTGCCCACAGCCCGAGATCTCTACATAAATGGTCGGAATGGGATTTTCTAGTAGTACAATACCCCATATCACTAGTATGCGTTCACCATACAGTAGTGGTTCCGGGACAACAATATCACGGTAATTGACTAGCTGCCTCAGTCTCCGTATATGAATCAACTGGAAAATCTGAAGGCAGTCACCACCGGGAAGTATAACAGCATCAAACTGCTCAGGTGAGGCACCTTCGTGGAGAGTATGCTTCAGAGATTTAATGCTCTAATCAGTGTCAAGAAACTGTTGACATAATGATGAGCTTCCTCTATTAATTTGGTGTTGTTCTAATTTACACACAGCTTCATTTGCCTATCTGTTACATGTTGCTTATGTTACATGTTTATGCAAATTTTGTATTTTGTTTATCTTTTTTGATGGTTCGGGGTATATATAACTTATTTCTATCATTTCCTCCTTATTTCACTGATATATTCATATTGAAGCAAATAACAACTTTACGCCCCTCCATTTATTGAATTTCCTAAAATATCCGAGGTGTCTGAAATCTTTTGGCCGCGACTGTTAATCCTTATAATTTGATAAAATCTGTATTGCCTGTAATGGGCTTTGTTAGAGTTATATAATAGTTATTCCTGAATCTTCAATGGATGAGATTTTGGACCCAATTAAT
Organism: Ceratothoa steindachneri; assembly: GCA_963969495.1. Taxonomy (NCBI): domain Eukaryota; kingdom Metazoa; phylum Arthropoda; class Malacostraca; order Isopoda; family Cymothoidae; genus Ceratothoa; species Ceratothoa steindachneri. The sequence goes on from OZ018322.1 coordinate 2,822,301, forward strand.
GAAACCTATCAGAGCATCGTTAAAGGCCTTGATCACGTTAGATCTCATATTTGTTTTCCCAATTTAACTTCTCCCGTTCAAGATAGGATAACAACGAATAATTATGTAGCAAATCGGATAATGAACATCCCAATAGCCCCGCAGACCACTTCATCTAAAGCCCATGCCTGGTTACACGATTACTTGACAAGTCTAAGGTAGGCTATGAGTCATTGAAGGCGTATATGATCACAAGTTCTATCAAGACCACTTACCTCCCTTCAGGAAGGCAAATATTTAGAAACTACTGTGAGTGTAGGTTGATGAGGAAATTGTTAAATATGAGGTAGTTAATTCTGGATACGGCTAGTCATATACCTTCAGGACAATGCAGTTACCGCAAGTCACACTGCATGTAGCACTACTCCACCTGGAGCGTGCCACTGCGTAGCCAATATGGGTGCATTCCTGCAGCCATCGCGAGCATCACACATATCCAGCCCAGTTTCTAAGTAAAGATCCCCTAGAATTCACACATCCGCGTAGAATTCACACTTTCGCAGCATTAGCGTATCTTGTATCCTCACCATGGATATGAGATATATGCCATTCTGCAATTGGTGTCCTGATGAAGATAGTCTATTACCTTTTTATCGTTCCTTTGTTTGTTTAGAACTCAAATATGGGTGCAAAATTTACTTTTCAGAATCTGAAGGTCTATGGCAGATGTTGAATTTCTTCCATCACACTGGTCTCCATTTGGTGAGTTATTCCTTAGGTTGTGCAATATAGAGCACCTTAGTGTCGTTGTAAGGGAAATATCACTCACTTTATATACATCGTGCACTGTACGTGACGTTCTTGTACGCCCACGGCATTATCGTTTCTACCCAGTCGTCAACGTCTCCCATTTCGCACAAATTAACCAAACCTCGCTTCAGGCAATTTTAGCTGCCGGACCAGAGCCTAAGTGTGGTTCATGTTAACATCCCTAGGCCCTACACACAAACCCATGGGTTTAACTATCTATAATTATCTATCGTGAATAAATATATCAAATGTGTCGAGGTTCTACCTTTGCGCGATCTATCTGTTGCAGAATCTATTCAAGCGATTGCACAAGGATGGGTTGCACTGTACTGAGTGCCCCAAACGCTTATATCCGACAATGAGACTAACATTCGTTTTCACCTTCTCAATGAATTAACTATGACTGTTGGCATTCACCATGTTTTGCCATGGGTGTTTCTTGCCCACCTCTCTCAAAATAATAGACATTGACACTGTCATCACGTTGAGTACTGAAGCTGAGTCGTCTAGAACGAGGTTGATCTTAGATGTTCCCACTTTCTCGGATCCTGTTTAACACTTTCTTAGCAGCGCAATGCGATCCGCTGAATCTCGGGATGATTTTTCGACAGCTTAGGTCCTCCTCGTGCAGTCTGCGTATCAGAATTCTTTCATCTATGGTACAATTACGTGCTTTCACGTTTATCATATCATAATCAAATCCAATCATCATGGAATATCATATTAATCGACAAATATGATGTGTTATATGAAGATATTTTACCTTCAACATATTGCATAGAGATACAAGGATTTCATACATTTCAATAGCATCGCCATTTTAGATATTTCAATAACGTTATAATGAAGCCTGTACATATATTTTGCTTTCCAGATGTGATGGACACTGTCGTAGAATAGACTCTCGACGATATACCAGCCGAAGGGAGGGGGGGGGGAATAAAAGGATCCTGACTGGGCGTCTTGAGAATGAGAACCGTTTCTCGACGCACGGCTTGAAGAACAATGGCTGTTCTACGTTGTTCTCTTCCGAACAACAGAGGGGGGGAATGAGAACCGTCTATTGTCTACTGGCTCAAGAACAATGGCTGTTCTAATGTTGTTCTCTTCTTGAACAACAAGGGGGAAGGGTGAGAACCGTTTCTTGGCGAATGGATTCAAAAGAACAATGGCTGTTCTACGTTGTTCTCCTCTGAACAACAGGGGGGGGGGGGGAAGAACCGTCTCTTGTCTACGGTCTCAAGAACAATGGCTGTTCTAATGTTGTTCTCCTCTGAACAACAAGGGGGAAGGGTGAGAACCGTTTCTTTGCGAAGGACTCAAAAGAACAATGGCTGTTCTAACGTTGTTCTCTATCTGAACAACGAGGGGGAAGCCTTGCGGACTTGGTGTCACGAAAGGCTCGAACCTTTGGCACTCAAGGAATATTGTCCTCCTTTTGGACAAGTGATGGTGAATCTAGAGGTCGAGGTCCCTTGGCGCACAAAGTGAGAGAGGGTCGTGGTGATGTTTCGCGACGAAAATCTGGATCTCCAATCTGATCTTAGTGGTAAAGTTTCCATCTAAATAGTCGAGACACTCCCTTGGCGTGGGGGACAATGGAGTGGGGACTTTGAGGGAATGCACAGCCGAGGCTGGGAACAATGCTTTATCTGCCCATAAGCCTAACTCAATCTGGCGAGGTCGGCGTATGGGGGCGAACGGGGGGACGATAACCTCCTTGTTTAAACATTGACATCCGGTGGCTGCAATAAGACGCCAAGCTTCGAAGCGAAGATGCACGTGGGAGCATCGTGGTTTTAAATAATATGTGATAGGAGTTGAAACTAACGCTGCCTCAACCCGTTCTATCACAGACACCTACATGCAAACCTCCACGAACATATTCATAGATATACCCAAGGAATACGAAAATTTCCAGGTGTCCGAAAACTTTTGGTCACTTTTGTACACATTACTTCTTTCCTAACTTTTTTTTTAGCCGTTGCTGAATGAAAGAAAACATGGTCATTCTCAGAAGACAATTAATATAAAAAAATATTCGGTGCAATCTACTTTAAAATTAAACAAATATTTTCCCCCAAATTGTATATTTTGGTATCTTCTTTAATTTGGGACGGTACATTGGTATATGATCGATGTGAATGCAAGTAGTTTGTGAGAGGGGTTGGTTGGTTCATAGGTTCTTCTGCTCAGTTGTGAACCCTCAATAGATGTGATGGTACAACGCATAGTAACTCACCGCTATAAAGGGCTTTCGAGATATACATAATGACGGGGGGCCTAAAAAAACTACAAAACTACAGAAACAAAGACCAGCAAAGACCCTAAGGTCCGCTCTAGGCAAGGCCACTTACAAGATGTTAACTGCCACTTTCTAACGTAGCGCTTGAATACGCATAATAGGGGGCGGGAGCAGGCGAGTAATTTGGGGTGTTAAGGGAGACATGTCTTAACTCTGAAGTTAGACATGTTTGGGAGAGTTACGCGCATTAATGCATCTCTTCTTTGACTACTCTAACATTATATATTTCAAGGGTATTTACTTCCCATATCTTCACCAATTTCTTTGCGAATCTCTTCTCGGAAACTTTCGGACAGAAATGACCTCGTTTGTTTACGCTCCTTAGTTTAAAATTTCAAAATGATTCGAAATTAATTAAAAAAAACAACTTTCGCGAGGTTAATGGTCCTTACAATGATTTTACTGAACTTCAGTCTTTATTATCAGGAGGAATACCAAACCAAACGTGGCCAGAATCAATGCAAATTAAGATTTTTTAAATAATAATAACAAGTGAAGAAAGGTAGGCCTAGTAGAAGACTACTTTCGGTAAAAGTAGGCTTACCTAACCGAATTTCGAGACCTCATTTAGTGGAGAGAAGGCAGGAAAACGCAGATATAAGAACTTTATTAGGTAACCTCATATGCAATGACGCATTTTTGTTTATAATTTTAAAGATATCAATACTCGATTAAAGGGTGAACCATTCCTAATTAGGGTTGTTACAGGAGACCAAAAGTGGGTTATGTACTATAATATTAGAGGTTCTATACAATGAATTAGTTCTGGGAAAAGACCAATAACCCAGCCAAAAGAAGGGTTTCATCCAAGGAAGTATCTCTTATGCGTTGTGGTGGCATTTGAATAGAATTATGTATTTTGTACTTAACCCAAATTAGACTATCAGGAAAGTTGTTTGCTGAACTCAGTGGCACTGTTCACATGCAATACCGGAAGAAAAAAGGCCAATATTAATCAAAACAAGAAGAGTTCCTTTGAATCGAGACAACACGCAGCTTCCTATCATAATAGATATCGACTTAACCCCATCAGATTACACTCTTTTTTAGTGAATAACCTGAAGAGAATGAAGATGGCAACATCAGAAGAGGCAAAACAACTTTAAAGAACTGTTATAAAACAAAGTTCATTTTCTTTTAGTTTGTAGAAAGAGACTAGTGTTAGAAATTGGGGAAATTATAAGACTAAAAAAAATTATTATTTTAATACAAATAACTTCGAAGATTTCATTGATTTCTGTCCATAAAATGATAATAAAGCCACAATTCTTATAGGATGACCTAATAATAAATGGATACAGAAAGTGAAATTCATACTCGCTCTTTAATCATAAAGTTTAAGAGGAAGAAACATTTAGAGTTAATTGAAAAGTAAATGAATATAATAAATAAACTTAAAAAATTATTGAAAAATAATCACACAAATGCGGAATGTTACAAGCGTGCAATAAAGTGTATTCCTGATGTACAAATCGACTAAATTTGAAATTCGAATCGCTATTTTATGTTCCGAACGAACTTGTTATGAGTCCAGTACTGGGTGTCCTTTCTCAACACTTTGGGTTCTTTTTATACTCTCACTACAAAGAATAAAAGGTCTTCATTTACTTCACTGTAAATACGGTCCGTCAAAATAGCTCTTTTTCAAATAGTGTTGTTTTAGTAGAATCGAATATGATATTCTTTCCAAACGTCATATTATATCACCGATCGTTCGCGGATTCCCTTTAATTCTATTCTTTTGATGTATTCTGAGGTAATATTTCTTTTAATTCTGCTACTTAGATCTATTCTGATGTCATGCTTCCTTTAAATTCCATTCCTTTGACGTATACAGAGGTCAAACTTCTTTTTAATTATGCTCCTTAGATGGAATGTGAGGTCATTCTTCTTTTAATCCTATTCCTTAGATGTATTCTGAGGTTATTATTCCTTTTAATTATATTGCTTAGATTATTCTGAGATGATATTCCTTTAATTCCATTTGCCAGATGTATTATGAGGTCATTTTTCCTCTTAATTTTCTTCCTTAGATGTATTCAGGGGTCTTTCTTCCTTTTAATTCTATTACTTAGATGTATTCTGATGTCATTTTCTTTAAATTCCATTCGTTAGATGTATTCTGAGGTCATTACTTTTTTTTTTTTTTTTTCCTTAGATGTATCCTGAGGTAATTATTCCTTTTAATTCTATTCCTTAGATGTATCCTGAGGTATTTATTCCTTTTAATTCTATTCCTTAGATGTATTCTGAGTTTATTCTTCCTTTTAATTTTATTCCTTATATGTATTCTGAGGTCACTTTATTTTAATTCCATTCCTCACATGTATTCTGAGGTCATTAGTCCCTTTAATTATATTCCTAACATGTATTCTGAGGTCATTCTTTTTTTTTTAAATCTTATTCCTTAGATGTTTCCTGAGGTCATTCTTCATTTTAATTCTATTCCTTACATGTATTCTGAGGTCATCCTTCCTTTTAATTCTATTCATTAAATATATTCGGGTCACTTTATGTTAATTTTATTCATTAAATATATACGGGTCACTTTCTTTAATACCTATTCCTTAGAAGTATTATTCTTTTTAATTTTATTCCTTAGATGTATTCTGCGGTCATTATTCCTTTAATTCTATTCATTAAATGTATTCGAGTCACGTTCTTTTAATTCTATTCCTTAGATATATTATTCCTTCTCATATTTGATTCTGATGTCATTTTTTTTTAATTTCATTCCTTAGGTGTATTCTGAGGTAATTCTCTCTAAAGTTTATTTCTTTGATGTATTCTGTAGTCATTCTTCCTTTTAATTCTATTCCTTCGATCTATTCTAATGTTAGGTTCTTTTAATTCCTTTCCTTAGACGTATTCTTAGTTAATTTTTTTTTTAATTTTGATCCTTAGATTGATTCTGAGTTTATTATTCCTTTTAATTTTATTCATTAGATCTATTCTGAAGTCATTCTACCTTTTAATCCTATTCCTTAGATGTATTATGAGGTTACTCTTCCTTTTAATTTTATTCCTTAGATGTATCCAGAGGTCATTCTTGCTTTTAATTGTATTCCTTAGATGTATTCTGAGGTCATTCTTCCTTTTATTTTTCTCCTTCCATGTATTCTGAGGCATTCATCCTCTTAATTCTATTCCTTAGATGTATTCTGAGGTAATACTTCCTTTTAAACCATCCCTTTTATGTAAACAGAGGTGAATCATCCTTTTAATTCTGCTCCTTAGATGGAATTTAAGGGTAATTCTTCTTTTTTTTTGTATTACTTAGATGTATTTTGATGTTATTCTTCTTTTGAATTATATTCCTTAGATCTATTATGAGGTCATTTTTCCTCTTAATTCTAATCGTTAGAAGTATTTAGGGGTTTTCTTCCTTTTAATTCTATTATTTAGATGTATTCTAGGGTCAGTTTCCTTTAATTCCATTCCTTTGATGTATTCTGAGGCCATATTTCCCTTTAACCTGGTTCCTTAGATGTATTCTGAGGTAATTCTTCATTATATTTCTATTCTTTCTTTCCCTTTTTTCTGAGGTCATCATTCCTTTTAATTCTATTGCTTAGATGTATTCTTCCTTCTCATATTTCTATTCTATAGGTTATTCCGAGTTCATTTTCTTTTAATTCCATTCTTTATATGTATTCTGAGTTCATTCTATTTTAATTCTATTTTTTACATGTATCTGAGGTCATTCTTCCAAGTGTGCCAACTGTTTATAGATCTTATTAATTTGTCAAGAAATTATTTCTATAATGGTTTCTGATCTTTACCTAATCAGTGTAACCCCCCCCCCCCAGTCGAATCTAATACCACTACCCGAAAACTTACAACACTACCTCGCATCGGTGTCTCGCCACCGATCTTTCAACTCTTCCTTCTCCTCTAAAAAAATATTCCGAACTTTTTTTCTTCTACTAAACGATCTCTGTGGTCCACCACAGAGTCCCTCCCCTGTTCTTTCTATTCACAACTCACTCAACCTTTCTTTAAGAATTCATTCTATTTTACTGAAATATATGATTTATATCCCTTTCCACATCATTCATATCATATTAGGCATCGCTATATGTATGTAGGTCATGTTGTAATGAATTAAATGCATATATAGTGATCACTCGGTGCAAAGTCCGGTGAATATGGAGTAAACAGAGGAATATCTCAACCTAGCATTCGTTTTTTGCTGGCCCAAATGTGACATGTGTGGTCGTGTATTGTCATGGAGGATAATCCTTTCGGTTGGACATTGATGGACGTTTGTATTCAAAAGTTTATTTAAACGTTGTAATTTGGAACATATATCTGCGTCAAGTGGTTACTTATTATCGAAATTAACATAAAAAAATAACTTTTTTTTTCACATCGAACCAAATGCAAATTATAGCCTTCAGCCTCTGAAGACGAAGTCTAAGCGTATCAAGGAGTTTGGGTTTGCGATCAAGCCATTATTTTTGCGCTTAAGATACAAAGTAAAGAAGCCATTTTTCGTCTCCTAACAATTTAATTTAGAAATGACTAACAGGAATTTCGATCCAAGTAGAGATGAATCAATATTCACACGTCGTAAACGTCCTTCAACTAGTTCATGTGGCGTCCAAACACCATTTTCGTGGACTTTCCCTCTTTACAATATACTTACGCAGTTTTTCCTGCCTAACATTTAAAGTTCTCTGCACTTTACGAGACTGCTGTCAATAATTCCCCTCGCCAGAGCTTTAAGAACAAGATCAATTTCAGTACGGTGGCTTCTACCCTCGGACCTTTCTAGGCTGAAATCGCGTGAACGGAATATTTGGAACTGACGCTTTCTATAGCAATACCATTCCATACACTTCTCTAATATTTATTACAGCTAATGTCGGACTATTCCCTTTCTCATACCCTGGTAATTATTTTTCTCGGTGGATATGTACTTGCAGACACGTTGTAGCGCTTTGGCGACTACTATAATTACTACTTCCGTTCTTCCTTTAGTCCCCTCCTTAAGATTTCAATGCTGCTTTCGCCGGGATAATTAATCTCTTCACCCCATGATTAATTGCGCGTCGGGTTATAATCAATGTCTGTACGAATCAGCCAGTTAAGCGTACACAGGTTTACATGATATATGGTATACAGGGGATGATGGTTAAAGCGTGTACATTTCGAAGACTTATCGTGGTGTGCAATAACGAAAAGTACAGAGCCATGCGGAGGTGGGGAGGTTGTGGTGTACACACGTTGTGACAAAGGCTGCCTTTCGGTCGACAAAGAAACCAGTGAGATGAACAGTGTGTGTGTGTGTGTGTGTGTGGTTTTGTGTGTAGAGTTATACACAAACAAACACCAACCAACAAACACCACCAATAACGAAGGAATCTCCGCTAGAGAGTTTGTGAGTTCCAGAAGAAAGTGGTGAAATTGGGTGACGCGAAACTGTGGTTGGTACATCGCTACGAGAGGAGACTATGTGGAGCGAAAGAGACCAGTAGGGAAAACAACTCTCCTTAGAAGATCGCGCTATCCTAGTGGATACGACGTTGGATTTCTGACGTCGAGGTGTCGGGCTCAATCCATGTGAGGGATAGCACAAAACTGTCCGCGACGTTATGAGTTGACCACCAATTGGGCGGATACGCTGATATTCACCCCCGCGTAGTCATGGACATAGACAATCACAAAACCGCTATCATTCCCCTTCCTGCCTTCAACGCGCAACATTCCCACTCTCTCCTCTGTTTTTGTATCGTACCGATGTGGTCCTAGGGTCCCCTATGCAAGTACTCATATCCTTATACCCCTGAAGGGGAACGGGGGCTCCCCCCTCCTGGGGTCACAAAGAATCTACCAGCATTGGTTACTTTCAAAAACACAATTCGACCCCCCTCCAACGAAAAACGGATCCTGTACCTTGATATCACCAGTAATTGTCATTCTGATCTTTATGTACATTCCATTGCTCGGTCAGAGATATTGTATTCGATGCGAGAGAGGAATCGCATGAACGCGATCATCCCTTCCCCAATTGAATAATGAAAAAAAATGTCAATTCCCAGAGGATTGAAGCAAATTACCACTCACCCTGGCATTTTTGACCGCTCTGAGTTACTTATAAAAGAAGTCTGGAGTTGATCTAAGTTAAACCACACTGCCTATGGTTAATTAGCAGATGGAGACCCGAATCTGGTCTGCTTTTATGGGTGGGCATCAGAGTAACGAGCCTTAGTTAGACCCCAACACTCTCGCTTCGCGCTCAAACCTGAGTGATCAGTGATGCTGCGACCAGCGTTTTCGAATCCAAATTAATATATTGCCCCCCTCCACCACTGAGATAGCAGACACACGGTGTTGCCTTAATTAACCTGTGTTCGGGAACCGAGTTTAACGTGGTGACTACTGAGATAAGCATGAGTCAGTCAGTGGTCGCGGTGACCAGTGGTTCGGATCCAAACTGAAACTGTAGGATCGCACGAAGAGAGAAACCAGACGAAGCTATAGAGATAAAAGATCCGTGGTTCATATCCGACTATGTCCTTTAGATTCTCACTATGACTGACATCAGAGGCGGTTCTAGCGTCAGGTAGTTAGGGTCTCACATTGTTCGTTAGGTACCCACTGAGTTAGGCATCAGACGGTAATGTTGCGTCACATGGTTTGGATCCCTTGATAACCTACTGATTTCCACTGAATTAGGAATCGGTGCAAATAAAATATGGAGTCAAATAATCTTAAGAATTCGGTGAACTCTTTGTTCCTTTTCCTCCTTTCCTTACTTATTTTAGTCCTAAAAACCCTTAGGAATTCCAGGAAATTGTTAAATTTTAATATATTTGGGTTGAAACCGTCATTTTATACTCTTTTATACAATGTTTAACTCTTTTGGAATGATTCTTTGCTTCCTTAAAACATACATATTTGATCCGAACCTCATCAAATATTTTATAATTTCTAGTCCTAATTAATTTGTGTATGTTAAGGAACAGAATTATAAATTTTCCTTTTTCTCTAGTTACAGGAACTGACATATCCTCGATGGTTTCCCCTGAGACAAACAGACTAGCACCCCTCTCCACTCGCATACTTACGGGGCGCAGAAACTCTCTGTCTGGTGGAATAACTACATGCAAACCATAGCTTAATCATATTATAGATAATGTATAGTGCATCATTTAATCATGCCTAGTATTCTAACTAGCAGGATAGTAAGGAATTGAAGGTCAGTTTTGTTATTTTTGTAAGTTAAAAGGAGTGTTAGCCCCTCGAAGGGGTGGTGTTAGACCTATGTATACACCGCACAATCAAATACTGACCCGTGTTTGGTGGAGTAACTTATTTTTTATTTGAAATTCCTGCTTCATGAGTTCTACCAGAACACAGAAACCCACGCAGACATAAATATCGCAGAAATCCATCCATGTCCGGTGGAATAACTCGGTGTCCACCACAGAGAAGTTGCGATTAGATCATACATTCGTTACAACGAAATGTCGCTCTGAGATTGAATGCAGACGCGCATTAATTTAATGGACTCGTTATGACCAAAGCGGTAATTAACGACCAAGCGGATGTAAATCTTAGGTAGATACCTGCATCGGAAATATCTCGCTGCTTAAATATATTTGGGATGGGGAAGTATGTTCGTTTGTGTGCATATTATGTACTCATGTGTGTCGGTGGGGGAGGTCGAATGAATTTATGTAATTGTTAGCAATTTTTTGCGATGTCTATTTTTAGGTAGGTTTTGTGTCATTTGTTTCGTTTGCATGGAACTGCTCTGAACACTAGTTTCTTTTCATTTTCACTAATATAGTTATTTTTTATCACTAAATTTGATTGTTTAATGTTTATTTTAATATTTTATTCGTTTTCTTTATCATTTCTGTTCGCTTTGTATTTTGTTTTTTAGTTGTTTTCTCTCATCTTGGAAGTTCTCTCTCTTATTTAATCACTCATTTAGAATCCATGGAAATAAATGATTATGCCTATATTTCATACATCAAGTTCCATATTCTCTACCGAAATTTCATGAGAAGTCAACCGATATCTGGTAAATATTTCCCAATTGGTGGCAATTTTGTGTTCATTTAATTACAACATGCGGAAAAAAGCACGATTTTAATCATGTTTAACAAAGGTAGAGGAAGCTGGCTTCCTCATATGAGGTAAATCACATAGTTTTATTTTTTTTCTAATTGCGTGTTGTAACTCATTTTGTATCCCTGTCTATGCTACTGTTTGTCTTTATTTTTCCTGATCTAAATCTCTTCGTCCATAGATAGATAAAAAGTGTTAGGAATGTAAGGAAATAGATGAGTAATAATAAATAGAAAAATGAATAACTACGAGTACCAAGTAAAAAACTTATGTTAAAATAATAATAATAAAAAACAACAGTAATAATAACAAGAAAAAGAAGTCAAACCCTAAAAACATAATACAGGGTGGGGCAGAGAGGACGGACGTCTTTGAAATGTCTCTTATTCAACCC